>CM069069.1:37317867-38541617 GCA_035220775.1 Malus fusca
TTTTGTACTCACACACTTCATATGGAAAACAATTTGCATCATAGCCCTTTTTGTGCAGTGATCTTTCATATAACAACCTCACCATAAGGGATGGAGGTTGTCAACCGCTCAGTGGCATGTAAGAATGTTTTCATTAGCTTGAAGTTTCTGTTTGTGTCTTGTGGTGCAAGCTTAACTTTTCATTTGTGCTAATTTCTGCAGGAACTTGTTTGCAAGCTCGTCAAAGGGCAATAGTTCGTAAGTTCAAATTAATCGTCTCAAAGCATGCACCTATAAATTTACTTCAGTTTCCAACGGTGTATTATGTACTATTTTTTCCTTCTTCTCATTTATGATTGCTGACATTTTCTGTACCCTGAATTACTCTATCAGGAGAACTGTTTCATGTTTCAGAACTACACAGTGTCCACCATGTAGGCCGATTTTCTACACAAATGATTACCTTTCTCTTTTCGGTTCATTCTTTTTTATTTTTCCTCCTCAACTCCTACTAATCTCTACTTTCTTTTTTCATAGATTTGTATTACTCTCTCCGTATAAATTGTGGTGGAATAGAATTTACTATCCCTGGAGAGACAAATACATCATATGATGGTGACACAAATTCAGCTGGACCTTCATCATTTTACCAGAGCACAACAAATTGGGCATTAAGCAGCACTGGTTACTTCACTGATGACGACCAAACTACGGACACCCTTATAGTGAATAATAAAACTAGACTCTATATGGCCAATCCTCAACTGTACATGAATGCACGCCTTTCTCCCATCTCTCTAACTTATTTTGGGTTTTGTCTGGGAAATGGAAACTACACTGTAAACCTCCATTTTGCAGAGATAATGTTTAGAAATGGCAGAACACATAAAAGCTTGGGAAGGCGCATATTCGATATTTACATTCAGGTGACTAATCACATCCACTGCCATGTATACCAGTGAAATTCTAATTTTCAACAAGCATTGTTTATATTTTGGTTGATTTGAATGTTGACTTTCACATTTACGATCATGAAATGTTAAGCAACTAAATTAGTATATATACATTTATATATATATATATATATATATACATTTATATATATATATATATATATATATATATTGCAGGGAAAACTAGTGAAGAAGGACTTCAATATCATGGATGAAGCTGGTGTGTTTGGTGATGTAGTCATAAAGAACTTTACGGCTCCTGTAACTAATAATACATTGGAGATTCGTTTATATTGGGCCGGGAAAGGGACAACAGGCGTCCCTGTTAGAGGAATCTATGGTCCACTTATTTCAGCTATTTCAGTAGACCCAAGTAAGTTTTCACTGATCTGAGCTCCGTCTAATTACTATGCGTCGACCATATGCATTGATATATCTACTAAATTAAGAGATCCGACTTCAATTCTGCAAGGTTCTTCTTCAATATTTCCTTTCCCTTGTATTTTCACAAAAATGCTTCTGTGCTTTTCTCCTGTTTTACATAGTTTGGGCCAAGACTTGAAGAAATACTCTTAAATTTTCTTATCACATAGTATGCTGTTTTTTCCTAGGTGACGGGTATGCGCTTTTAAATACAACAAAATTCTATGTCGGGGATTTTTAACTATTTACATGAAAACTATCCAGTTCACTTAAGGAAACATATAATATTTGCAACCATCCAAAGAAAGTTTGTTCGAGGGATTACTTTATATACTATCTACTTATTTAGGATGCCCCAAAGACCGGATTACTTTATATACTATCTACTTATTTATATACTATCTACTTTATATACTATCCACTCTCATATCAATTACATTTACATTTACTATAATTTAAGCTATATTATTTCTTCCGACAGACTTTGATCCCCCGCCAAAACCTGTAAGTGACACATCAACTGGTAGAAGTGGCGTGCATGTAGGTGCCGTGGTTGGAATTATGGTTGGAGGAGTCTTCATTATACTACTGATATTTGGTATTCTTTGGAAGAAAGGCCTACTAGGGCAACAAAAGACATTGGAGGATGGTATTAATTTGCAGTTTATTCTGTTATAGTGGTTTTTCCTTTTTGTTTTTCCATTACTTTTTCTCATCGAGCTTTTTTCGTAACTAATTAAGTACAATTTTTAGGCTATTTTGCATGGTTCTCCTACATATTGACGTGCACCACAAAGACAGTAATTATTTAGATATTGAGCTTTCCAGCACTTTGATGTTGCTATAATATATTTATCGTCCAAACTCATGATGCAAAGTGTCTGGCTATAGATCAAGTTACTAGTTAAATTATAGAATCAGGCACAAAATATTAAGAACTAAGAATGCTATCGTTCTGAAAGTTTTCTTAGACACAATTTCTTATGAGTTTTACTTGTTATACAGATTTGAAGGGTGTGGACCTTCAAACTGGTAAATTTACCTTCAAGCAACTCAAAGATGCCACAAATAACTTTAACAAAGCCAACAAGATTGGTGAAGGTGGTTTTGGTCCTGTTTATAAGGTATTCTTCGGAGCAAATAATTTATTTATTGATTACATTTTTTTCTTTCTAATTTGATATTGTCCATTCTAATGAAAGTTAATTTGCTCCATAGTGATGCAAATTTGACAATTTTTCTCAAATGTAGGGCGTTCTAGCAGATGGCACCGTAATAGCTGTTAAGCAGCTTTCTTCCAAATCCAAGCAAGGGAATCGTGAATTTGTTAATGAGATTGGCATGATTTCTGCTCTGCAACACCCTCATCTTGTCAAGCTCCACGGATGTTGTATTGAAGGAAATCAATTATTGCTTGTCTATGAGTACCTGGAAAATAATAGCGTCGCTCATGCTTTCTTCAGTAAATATTAGTCTTGTTTGCCAAAAGTTCATTTCATCATACAGTGGCATAAAAGATCTTATGCACTAAAACTATGTCCCTACAACTAACCTTGTTTAATTTGGCAAATTGAAGGGGTAGAAGAAAGTCATTTGAAGTTGGATTGGCCAACAAGGCACAAGATTTGTATTGGTACAGCAAGAGGTTTGGCTTATCTTCATGAGGAATCAAGATTGAAGGTCGTTCATAGAGACATCAAGGCTACTAATGTTCTGCTTGATAAAAATCTTAACCCGAAAATATCTGACTTTGGATTGGCCAAGCTTGATGAAGAGGATAATACACACATTAGCACCCGTATTGCTGGAACTTAGTGAGTCCCTAAACTTTTATGTATCTTCGTATTCTCTTGTTTTGATCTTCTTCCACCCTTAAAAGAGAAGATAGAGCAACGGAAAGTCTATAACTTACATAAGTTTCAACCTAACCAAATCATTGTTGTTCAATAAATTTCAAGGGCAGATTTGTTCTTTGAATATAGTTGTATTACTGTGTATCTCTCTAACTATTGGATTAATCTTAAGTATTCAATTAGCAATATTTTTACTAATTATTTTAGCTAAATCTAGGTTAATGATATGATTTCATGATACTGCAGTGGATATATGGCACCCGAATATGCAATGCGAGGTTATCTGACTGATAAAGCAGATGTCTATAGTTTTGGTATTCTCGTATTGGAAATTGTTAGCGGGAGAAACAATACAACTTACTGGAAAAGGGAAGAAAGCTTTTATCTTCTTGATTGGGTAACATGAATCTACTACTTCCTAATTTAACTTCAAATTTTCTTAATATAACTTATATGTGTGAAAGTACATTTGAATCAGTGAAGTTTAATCCAAAGACAGAATTTATATTGCTTTTCTTACTTCCATTTTTTGTAGGCACGACTTCTAAAAAAGCATGGGAATTTGATGGACCTAGTTGATCCAAGGTTGGAATCAGACTTTAACAAAGAGGAGATGATTGTTGCAATCAATGTGGCTCTCCTTTGTTGCAATGTTACTTCGACAGCTAGGCCTACCATGTCTTCGGTTGTGAGCATGCTCGAAGGAAGGGCTGTTGTTCAAGAGTTGGTCTCAGATCCAAAAGCAGAGAGTATTGAGATCGATGCAATGAGGAAACATTTTCAATCTAGTTTTGGAAGGGGCACGGGCGAGAAACAGATAGAAACAGGGTCAACTGAAGGGCCATGGACTGATTCGTCTGCGTCTGCTCACGATCTATATCCCGTCAATCCTAATTCAAATTACTAGGAGAACAGAAGCGAGAGAACTTGAGCTGCACGGTTATGAGTTCGAATCAAGCTTAGCACACTCAAACATATCAGCTAATAAATCATTTGTATTTCCTCTATAACTATTTTCTTTTTTCTGTTTGATAATATAGTAGAAAGCAGAATTGAAGAAGTTTCTGCCGCATGGTAATTGTAAATTGTGAAATCAGCTCTTTTCAGTATTTTAAAGCTCTTATTGTGTATGTTAAACTAGTTTGTTACTGCTTAAATTACAAAAAAAGCCGGTATCATAAAAAGCTTCCAGGTTCAGAATTTTATATATCACAAATCGTCACTAACGTTTTAGAAAGTCAGCTAAGTTCAGGCAAGTTCCATCGTACTAATTACAAATACAAAAATTGAAAAGGAGGGGAATAGAGTAAGTTGGTTGAACACTATAGTATTTTTGCTATGTGATTGTTTGTGAAGAGAGTAGATAAAGTACACCAAAATCGGAAAGGATGGGAATAGAGTAAGTTGATTAAGAGAAGGAACTTAAATTTAGTAAAATTGGAATGACGTAGGAGAGCTACGGGGCATTGGCTTGGGGTAATTAGAAATGAGAGAGGTGACTTTGTGGCAGCAACGGCAATAAAAATTCGAGGAGTCTGCTCCGCGTTGCTGGCTGAGATCATGGCGGCTTGGGCAGCAGTGGTTTTTGCTTATAACCTGTCGCAACTCACTTGGAGTTGCAGGGGATGCAATGGTTGTTATCAATGTTGGATTTATCCAATATAAATCGACCTTTAAGTGGTCTACTACATGTAATAGGAATGTAATATTGGAGAATAATGTCAATTGTGATTTGATCTCTTAAAGATATCAATCTTATATAAGGTGTCTTATATTGGAAATAGGATTGATGGAATCCTTAATTATGATTATGATACTTGACTTGGAGGCTAAGAAAGTAAAGTTTAGGTTTCCTTTATGGATGGAAACCCTAGCTTTTAGCTTATATAAAACACCGGTCCCTATAAGCCCTAGAACACACAACATAATGCTTCCCATAGAGTAGTTGTATCTGGCTAGGAGTTTAAAGAAGATCCTGGTGTTGCCATGCTCTACTACTTTTGTGTTCGATTTCCATGGCCGCTATTGGAATCATGTCAGTTACTTATTCGTTTGTGTTTTAATTGTATAACCTAACTACTTTTGTGTTCGATTTCCATGGCCGCTATTGGAATCAGGTCAGTTACTTATTCATATGTGTTTTAATTGTATAACCTAATAAGGCTAACAATTGGTATCAGAGCCACTGGTTACATAATTAAGACCTATTAAGTTTGAAGTTTGATTATATAAAATTTTCATGAATTGCGGTTATGATCTTACATCCAAATTGTGATTGCACTTGGCAACACCATCACGCCGAACCTCCATGAAATCTGCATAACGTTTCTTGCATATAATTGCATGTACACGGCAACACCACCGTGTTGTATTAATTAGTGGAATTTGAGGATTATTAATAGGTTGTATAACCATTCTGTTTTAATCAAGAATATCTTTTAATAATCTTATGGCATGAATCTAGGGAAACTTTATAAAGAATAGCAGCAAGTCGTGGATCAATCCTATAATCAAATAGGAATTTGGAGAAGCATATAAATATATGTATATCGTGCTATTATGTAAAGGTTTTTTTTTTTTTGCTATTATTTTCTTTTGATCCTATAAATTGAAAGTGTTAGTTCAATATAAAAATCAAGGATGGCCGCACGATTAAGAGGTTGTCGGTGTGGCGGCGCTGCCGTCCCAGTGTAGAGGCCCATATGGCTGGCTCCGCCGTGTACGTATACATAGGAAGACACATTCCCGAGGAGAGAATGAGATCGACTTAATGCACTTATCTTCCACACCATCTTTAATGCCTCACATTTGGGTCACAAGCCCACGTTATTGTATATATATTTACCCAGTTAAATATAAAAGGTATGGATAAAATCAAAAGACTGAACCAGTTGGTTGCTTCTGCAACAGTATGACTAATATATACAAATATAATTTCAAGTTGTGTATATATTTACATTTTCTAATCTTGTATTGGAGAAAATTTTGAGATCCTTGTACATCAGCAAGTCAATGGGGAAGTTCATCGGCATATGAGATCCTGGTATGATATTTTCTTTTGGTCTTCATGTTCAGTTATACAAGAATGGTAGGTTTTCAAGCACTTCAATCTTTCTTTCTCGTATTCAGTTCTCATAAAGAAAGATTGGAATAGTTTGCTCATCTTTACTAAATTAATTATGACTGGAAGAATATGGCATGTTTTAAGCTTTCTATTTCGATATTCATGCCAATGTTTTTGGTTGAATTGATTTAGTGGTAGATACAACTATTTTGGCTAACGTTGTTGTCAATTTTGTAAGCATATATAAATATGTACTTCTGTACTAATCTTGCCAAGGAAGACTATGAACCATCTCAAGCCAGCAAGCTCAGAAAAGTTCTTTGTCAAAGCAAACGGTGTTGATTATTATATATGTCAAGTACGAATTAGTCGATCATACATATGGTTTTTGATTATTAAGTTTTGAATTTGATAATTATAACAGAGAGAAAAATATATGCTTTGAACATGATAAACTCTTATATGCATATAAAAGGCATACCGAGAAGCATATGTAAATATGCATTAATTATTTTACTTGTTTTTTTTAGACTATATTAATATAGTCTGGGTGTTTTGGCACTAGTAGTTTATTGCTCAGTTTTTTCATGGGTGAAATAAATTCATGGAAATAATTTTGAATCAGTTATGTTACATGATAATGTGTAGGAAATATATATAGATCGAATGTAATTGTCATGTCATTGGTTGCTGTGGGAAGTAATCAATATGGATTAAAATTTTAAGTTTTGCAAACATGTAGCAAAATTGACATATGACATGTTTTATTAAAAGGATTGGGTTGTCCGACATTGCTTTAAGCTTGTGATGATCTTATGTAAAGACACAAATATGTTGATTAGTAATGCAGTATACTAGCACTTAAGTATGATTGGGGATTAATTCAAGTACGGCTTATAATGATATTAACTCCATAAGGAATTTGCGTGACTAATTGTTGACCCTAAAAACTACAAAGCCTACGTGGCGCGCAGGCCGAGTAATCTAAAAGCTAACTACGTCCTTCGGTGAATGCGGGCGTGCCAACTCGTCGGCCGAGCTCGGCCGAGGAGTAAATTTGTTGATGTCGCGTTGGGTCGCGCTACTGACTTCTGCGTCTTGCGATTGCGGCCGAGAAAGGAACACGTCTCGGCCTCCTGGATTCTCAAACCTGAAGACAAGGTTACTATTATCACGAAGCTCACAAATCGAATTCGGCTTTCAATGTGCCGAATGTAATAACTGTAACACCTCACTTCGTCGAGAAGACTAATGAGATGACCTCGACCAAAAAAGGATTTAGAAACCCTTCTCGACCGAGACTTGGATAGACAATTGACCGTGCCCGCCGCAGTGCTGTTGATGCCAACGGAAGGTACTGCGAGTTCGGCCAATTCTACGGTGACAGAGCTATCTATGCCGACTTAAGATATCACCGGTTGCTTTCACAGTGCTGTTGATGCCAACGGAAGATGTGTCAGCGAAAAAGAAAAAGAAAAAGTTCTCAAGTTGTTGAGGATTTGCGCAGGGCAATTTTGTATTGATTTTGTGGGGTTTCAATGATGCATAGCCTCCCCTATTTATAGCACTGGATCTCCTTGAATCTGAATTAAAACCCTACTCGGACTAGGACTTCCTCTCCAGATCAACACCAACTCGACCAGTCCTATTTTCACTAGGATTGTGAACCTAGTCCTTAACCGAGCCGGATCCCTTCCGGGTTATCAAACTTGCCGAGACTCCTTGTTGCACTAGGACTCGACTTGTCATTGCGTTTTGACCTAACCGACCTCGGTTTGGAAGCCCACGAGCTGAACGATCCATGGTCTTCTTGTCGCAAGGCCTCCCGGGCCGAGAATGATTCTACACTCGGCCCAAATTGTCATTTTGGGCCCAAACATTGCCCCCCAGTTTCCTTGAACTTCGGCTCGTAAGCCGAATGATTAAGGAAATTAAGTATCTCCAGCCTAACCAGATGTACTTTTGACCGTCATCCCTTGCTGCTGTTTACTCACGGCCCATTTCGACCAAAGAACAACTCATGGCCGAAGACAAACAGTTATGAACCAGGGTCGAGAAGAATTGGAATTGGGGTCGAGGATAAATTTGGCCAAGGTCGAGAAGAGTCTTTTCTTGGCAGCTCGGCCTGCCATGACTTATTCGGCCAAACTTTGACCCTAGCATCTTCCTGATTAAATGATTTTGAAACTTGTCCCCACACTTTGACCATAGGCATGGTACTATTGATAGCAGCGAAAATAACTCTTCTCAGGTCGGCTTGTTTGTCGAGCTCGACTAAAAACAAAATGACCAAAATTTTGCCGAGCACACCACTTGTTGCCCCTCTTATTTTCTTAAGTATCGGTCACGGGGCCGAATGGTTAAGAAAATAATTTATTATATATAGTTATTTTTTAGCAAACGAAAAGAAAAGTGGCCGAAACATAGTCAGGAGGAGGCCACCGATGCTTTATTCCAAGCCGAGATCTTTTTACATCAAAATTTTCACTTTGACATTTTCCAAAACCGAATAAAAGATCATCTCCAAATATTTCTGATGTGGTGAAATATTTTTCATTTTCGGCCGCCAAATGGGTGGAACAATTATTATGCCCCCCAGGCATAATTTCAGCTTTTAATTCAAATAACTTAACCGAACAGGATTTCTCCATATCAGCTTTATCGCCAATAATCATATCAATCGGAGTAGTCTCGGCGTCTAAGACCATGTCTCCAATTACCATATCAATTGATGTGGTTTTATGGTCTGAAGCCGTGTATTGGTCTTGTTCGTCATTGGAGCACTCCTCTGACGAATCATTTTCTGACTCAATTTGTGGCTCAGAAATTTGAACTTTTTCTTCTAGGCCTACCACACTTTCAGTGTCGACCGAAAAAATAGGTGGCCTTTGTTCTTCTTCGGCCGTCTCGACAATTTTCTTAGGCCGAATGTTGATTGTGGCCGGAGTGGAAATTTGCCCCCCGGCCTCTTGCTTGTTAGGAATTCTTCTCAATATTTCAAGGAGTTGTTTTTGCTTCTTTAATAGGCGATAACACTCATCCCGTGAAGCCTGATCGAGATAGATCATGTGAACTTTGTAGTTTTAGCACTGTGTCCCACCGGGCGTGCCAAAATGTTGACCCTAAAAACTACAAAGCCTACGTGGCGCGCAGGCCGAGTAATCTAAAAGCTAACTACGTCCTTCGGTGAATGCGGGCGTGCCAACTCGTCGGCCGAGCTCGGCCGAGGAGTAAATTTGTTGATGTCGCGTTGGGTCGCGCTACTGACTTCTGCGTCTTGCGATTGCGGCCGAGAAAGGAACACGTCTCGGCCTCCTGGATTCTCAAACCTGAAGACAAGGTTACTATTATCACGAAGCTCACAAATCGAATTCGGCTTTCAATGTGCCGAATGTAATAACTGTAACACCTCACTTCGTCGAGAAGACTAATGAGATGACATCGACCAAAAAAGGATTTAGAAACCCTTCTCGACCGAGACTTGGATAGACAATTGACCGTGCCCGCCGCAGTGCTGTTGATGCCAACGGAAGGTACTGCGAGTTCGGCCAATTCTACGGTGACAGAGCTATCTATGCCGACTTAAGATATCACCGGTTGCTTTCACAGTGCTGTTGATGCCAACGGAAGATGTGTCAGCGAAAAAGAAAAAGAAAAAGTTCTCAAGTTGTTGAGGATTTGCGCAGGGCAATTTTGTATTGATTTTGTGGGGTTTCAATGATGCATAGCCTCCCCTATTTATAGCACTGGATCTCCTTGAATCTGAATTAAAACCCTACTCGGACTAGGACTTCCTCTCCAGATCAACACCAACTCGACCAGTCCTATTTTCACTAGGATTGTGAACCTAGTCCTTAACCGAGCCGGATCCCTTCCGGGTTATCAAACTTGCCGAGACTCCTTGTTGCACTAGGACTCGACTTGTCATTGCGTTTTGACCTAACCGACCTCGGTTTGGAAGCCCACGAGCTGAACGATCCATGGTCTTCTTGTCGCAAGGCCTCCCGGGCCGAGAATGATTCTACACTCGGCCCAAATTGTCATTTTGGGCCCAAACACTAATCAAATTAGTTTTGTCTACAATTTTGCTTTCATATCTAGTATAGTTAATTGTACATGACTAGTTAATTATGAAATTAATGCATAACTTGTGAATTGACTGAGAATGACAGAAAACATTCAATGGCAAAAACAAGGACATTATACAAATAGAATGAGGTTTGTAGTAATTATGTGACAATTCTCATTTGTATTTTATCTATTTATATGAGAATTGTGGTTGGTCATGTGACTATAAATATGTTTATAAAGAAGTGGTGAACATGTGAAGGCATAAGGTATGTATTTCATTCAGAGCATGTGACTAAATTGATAAGCATAAGTCTTCAAACTTGTATTTAGTTTGTTAGTTTTTCCTATGCTTAAAGAATTTAAACAATGTTTTGATCAGTCAATTGTTTTGTGCCATAAGGGGAGAGGAAAAGAAATTATTCAAGGCTAATGTATGGCATGTATTGGAGATGTTTCTTTTGGAAGAAAAGAATGTAGTTCCTTTATTTAATTTGGTATTTACAAGGCTAATGCACGATTTTGATGCTATGTTTTAGGAGTCTTGGTCTACGGAAAGAAAGGTACAAAAGAAAAGGAACCTGTTTGACTTAAGAAAACATTTGAGCAATTTAGTTTTTAAATTAAAGGAATGTATTCTTCTTTTGCATTACATAAAGTATTTCTAATTTAAGTAATTGACTCCATAATGATAAGTATTGACATTCTTGTGGTGGAATAAAACTTGTTCTATATGTGATTAATCTCTTTCAAGTATGTTGTTAGGTTTCTTGAGATTAATTTAATGTCAAAGGGAGTCATGAAGGAATTAGTGCCATTTGTTGGCAAGACTTGAAGCTCGAATTAGGTTATCATAATTTTGTCACTTACAGTTAATTAATCCATGTGACTTCTTGTATTGTTTCAGGGTAGAGTTGATCAATGTTTTTTCAACTAAAGCAAGCCGCAACATTTTAGTTGATGATGAGACTATGTTTTGAGTTACTTCGGTCAACTTTGCATCTTAATTAGAATAAAAGGGATAATCTTCCTGCCTACAGGTGTGAATTACTTCTTTTAGTTTAATTAAGATGGCATAATATGGGTTTTATTTCACAGAAGTCGTGAAAACCTTCATCTTGCCTACATGTGTTGAAGTTTTTCATGAAGGAACTTTTGTGACATAAAATCTAGTACTAGAAACTAGTTAATTTTCTTGCCTACATGTGTAAATTAATTTAGTTTCATGAAGTTTATTGGGATAAAGTTCCATGCCATTAGTTACAAATATTTCTACAATGAGCCCCATAAAAGGTTGTGGTTTGAAGGCATGGAAATCGGTTGCATCGTGACGTATTTTTGTGTCTCTTCATGAGACTTGTTGATGCAAAGTATTGGACCCATGAAGATTAATCAAGGATTGCTAAGGTACGCATTGTTTAAGTCTTATGCTTGTAAATCTTTTCAATTTGAACTATGATGTCGGTTTAGATGATGAAATTTGACTACTAGAGTTTCCTTTGGACATCGAAATTGAAATGATATGAAATTGAATTTGTTATGGATGCATAAAATCATGATAGATGCACATAATTGTTTCTGGCAGATTGCGTGTCTCGGTTTAAATCGGGTGAATGACACATCTAATGGTCACCAAAAATGACTTGAATTTTGGATCTGTTCAACATATAAATGTCTAATATGTGTCTACAAATTTTCGTAATTTTTTGCCATGTATTTTAATTATGGTGAATTTACTAGTAACCCATGCTCGTATAGGCAGTTTTACTGGCAGATTGTGTTGGTCTTTTTGAGACATGACTTTAGACTACTATTTTGACCCAAAACGGCTCTATATTTTTTTTTTATGAAGATTAGTATGTCTATTTTGATCAGTATAACTTTGGTAGCAATGAAGCTTGTAAATTAATTATGATAAATTCTAAAGTAAGTGTAACTCATTGCTGAAATTCTGTTTGACAACTTTATGTTGGTTGAGATGTCTATTTTATTATGCCTAAAATATAGAGCAATTTTCTTTAGGAACATCTTTGAAAGAATATATTAACGAGTGTTTGCCCAAGTGGGAGAATTAGTGAACGAAAATTGGGCTTCACACTCATTAACTTATTTGCAAGTATAAACTCTGAAAACTTAGTGGGAGTTTTTTAGCATTAAGTGGTTTTGCATGAATTTATTAAAGTGTTATTCTATCTTCCATGAATTTGTGTTACTCAAATAACAATAATATGTTTAAGTTGCACGAATGGCTACTTAGTACATGTGTACATATTTATGTTACTTGCAATCATTTAGATTTCTCAATTGATCATATTGTTTTGGGGCTCATAAGGACTTAGCATAAATGTGGACTTATTAATACATATAAGATGGTTATTGGATGCACGTTTTTTGTGTAAACAGCAGTGAATGCTTTCATGCTTAGTTGTACCTTTCATTGAGGTAATATGCATTCATTGACTAAGTAAGGCTATTCCCAAAGGCATATTTTCAAAAGTATGATTCAAGTATTGATTTGCAAATTAAGTAACGATGTTGCAGATCAATGGGAGTTTGAGTTTTGTGTTAGTAATGCCTTACATTTGCAGATGACCTATAAAGTATGTATAGAATCCATGTATTCATTTTAATCTCCAGTTGGATTCATTAAGTCACATTTTTTGTGTGCTAGTCAATTATTTGATGAAATATATATCAGATATCAAGTTGTTATCAAATTGCATATTAAATGGCATGACATGGTTTGTGCACTACCTCAATTGTGAGGATTTCCATCTTGCCCGCAGGTGTTGGAAATCACTATAAAGTAACTGATATGGTGCATAGATTAGTGTCAAAAACATATTAATTCATCTTACTCACAAGTGTTGAATTAATTTGTTTTATGAAGTTTTTGGGATATTTTACTTGGACATGTGCCTATTTGGTATTTTCAGTTATGTCTGTTGGCTACAAACATCATTTGTATTATTATTGATCTAATGAAAGTGATGCATGATTGTTTTGGAGATGTATTCACACCAGCAGGTTATGGTGGTTTCATTAGATGAAGGATATCTACATTGGTAGATTTAAGGCTTCGAAAAAGTATAAAGTGTAACTTGTGAGTTACAATAAGGTGAACCTGAGATGATATAAAGTAAGACATTTTGGTTAATTTAAAGTTAATTTAAAGTTTCATCTCTTGATCATAATTTGTGTTTCATGTGAATGAGGATCTTAGCATGTGTGATTATGAAGGTTCTGGGTTGTGTCAATCCTACAACCTTGTTAGTTCCATGTTAAGAAATGCATTTGACATAAGCTGCATTAAGGACGAGATGTAATCACTGTTACATGGCCACTACAGTGACATTAATCTCCAATCTCAAGTATAAACGTGAATATTACATTTTGTAGACCAAGTGGGAGAATGTTGGATTTATCCAATATAAATCGACCTTTAAGTGGTCTACTACATGTAATAGGAATGTAATATTGGAGAATAATGTCGATTGTGATTTGATCTCTTAAAGATATCAATCCTATATAAGGTGTCTTATATTGGAAATAGGATTGATGGAATCCTTAATTGAGTATGATTATGATACTTGACTTGGAGGCTAAGAAAGTAAAGTTTAGGTTTCCTTTATGGATGGAAACCCTAGCTTTTAGCTTATATAAGACACCGGTCCATATAAGCCCTACAACACACAACATAATGCTTCCCATAAAGTAGTTGTATATGGCTAGGAGTTTAAAGAAGATCCTGGTGTTGCCGTGCCCTACTACTTTTGTGTTTGATTTCCATGGCCGCTATTAGAATCAGATCAGTTACTTATTCGTTTGTGTTTTAATTGTATAACCTAATAAGGCTAACAATCAATGCCCTTCAAAGGGATTCGGCAACTCCATGTAATGGTGCCTTTGGGCATATTTTGAATGATACCCGACATATTTTGAAGTCTTTTCCGCATTGGAAGGTCATGTTTGGTCGACGGGAGGCGAACAAGATTGCACATCGTCTTGCGAGATTGAGATTAACGTTGGATGATCAAATTTTTTGGTTTGAAGAACCTTCAGATGTAATTTCTAATTTTCTTTTTGAGGATATCATTACTACTTAATTTAGAGATGCGGGACGTTCTTTTTCCCTTGATCCGGGTTGGAATTCCCGGCAAGATTTTTATCGAGGTCCATTGTTAACACCCTATCCTCTTTGATTGTACGTTTTCTTTATTTTTCAATGAATATTGTACTTAATTTGAAAATAAATATATTTAGTAAAATGGAAATCATTTGTGGAGGATTTTTCTATATCAATATATTGCTAATATATAAGGTAATGCAAGTTCAAAGGATATGCATGAAAAGAAAAATGATACGTGACGTAAATCATTGCCTAAAAGAGGGAACCGGATACCCTCCGGATCATTAAAAACTGAGCTTGCTGAGTAGGCGATCCAGGTCGTTGAAATTTGATCTAACGGCTACAATTATTATAACTTTTAGAGTATCCTCCTATTTGTAGCCGTTAGATCAAATTTCAACGGTCCCAAGCACCTGCTCAGCATGCTCAATTTTTAATGGTCCGGAGATGATCCGGTTCCCTAGAAGAGAAACAAATTGCCAAGTTTTCTTAAATTTAGTTTTGGAAGCTTTGAAATTTCTTATTCATATACCAACCAACCTTTTCTTTTGATTGAGTGTTAGTGAAGAAGTCAAAGTCGTGTAAGATTAATTTCGAACTACATTTATTTGGACCAGGATTCTCGCCGGATCCATTCCCTAGGGATCTTAGGGATCATGCAATCATGTCCGTTCATCGTATATCGTGCGGTTAAAAATATTTAAAATTTAAAATTCAAATATAAATAGTATCTAAATAAAACTGATCGCACGATATACGATGAACAGACAAGATTGCAGGATTCCTAGGATCCTGGTTCCATTTATTTAGCCTTCTGTCACTCTGTTCTATTCATGGAGGCAGATTCTCTGCCCTCCCACTTTCCGTGCCCTCCTATTTGTGTGGTCACAGTTAAGTTACGTCAACATTTTATATAAATTTTTTTATAGAAGTAATAAGACAAAAATGAATAGTAATATAAAATGTTGACGTGACTTAACTGTGACCACACAAAATAAGAGAGCACGGAAAATGAGAGGGCAAAGAATCTGCCTCTGTGGTTCATTTGCTTTAGCTAGATGTAGACATGCACTTAATTTCATGCACGACTTTTTTAAAGTTTTTCCTTTTTATTTCTTTTATGTCTTTATGTAAGCGTCGGATTATTTGATGGATATAACTTTTCTCTTTGATATAGAATTTGCTTTAGCTAAATGTAGACATGCACTTAATTTCATGCACGACTTTTCTAAAGTCTCTTTCCTTTTTATTTCTTTTATATCTTTAGGTAAGCGTCGGATTATCTGATGAATATGACTTTTCTCTTTGATTTATTGTGTCGTTAGTTTATGCGTTCCGGTCTTCATAGTGTAGCTTAAATTATTAACAATAACATGGATTGTAATAAAAAAAAGGTAAATTATAATTTATCGTTTCAAGTATGAGGGTTAATTATAACTTCATATAACATTTTTAAAACATTTCAATTTCATATATTTAGTTATATTTCTTTTCAGTTTCAAACATTTGTTAAAAAATCTGTTAATTTCATACATTTACTTATATTTCTTTTCAGTTTCAAACATCCGTTAAAAAATCTGTTAAGTTAATTGTTGACATGGCAAATATAGAGTCAACATTTATGCTAACATGAATGCCAAGTTTGCACCCTATGAATAAAAAATAATGAAAAAAGAATTAATTAATAAAAAAATAAATTTAGATTATAATGAAAAACTAAAAAAAATTGAAAAAGGGATATGGGCAAGGCTTGCCCCAATAACCCCATCTCTTCCACGACTCCATCCCATATCCTCTGTGCTTGTCTGCAACCAAGAATTTGATTCTTGGTTTGGGAAGCTTATTTCGTCGCCACCTCCTCCTCGATTCGACTCCATCCCTATCTGCCTATTCATCTCCAACAAGTCCATCGCCGACATCCTTACCGGCTCTGCCATTCCCGACGCCACACTCATCTCTCCCGACGACACGTTGTTTCCTGTTTCTTCTCCCCCCTTTGTCGGCTTCTTCCATCGCAGACGATGCCGCCGCGGCAACCTCTTGCGTTGCTACAGCTTCCCGCATTGACCACGATCTCTCCTCGTTCAATGTCATCGTCAATCACTGTCCTGACAAGTCTTTCGCGACCTTATTGGCCGTGAACCGTGTAAGAGTGTAAACAAACACAAAGATGAGAATTCAAGTGAAGAGATTCAAGGGCCTAGATGATGTCAAGTGTCACAAGATCCAACAAACACAAAGATGAGAATTCAAGTGAAGAGATTCAAGGGCCTAGATGATGACAAGTGTCACAATATCCAAGGGCAGTTATAAGGATGTTAGAATCTGTTAGGATCTGTTGGTGGTTAGAATGTGTAGTTAGTTTGTTGAGATGCTAGCTTATGGAGTAAGTCATAGATATATAACTAAGATGTAAGAAATGTAATTCATTCAATGACAAAAGAAATATATCATAAAGTCTTTCTTCTTCTCTCTTTACAATTCTAAAGTTTTCTTAATCTTATTCATTAGAACTACTACTGCCATCTTCACATGGTATCAGAGCCTCGCATCGACCTGGCGCTTCCGCACCTCAATCAACGAATTTCATTCTCTTCTTTACCCTCTAGTTTGCACTATGTTGTGTGATAAACGAAATAATTGGCTTCTTCTGATCTCCATACAACTTCAAGATATTGTTCTTCGTTTCTGCATACCAACTATTTGATCAATTGTCTCAGTGAAAGAATTATATACAACATCAATAATGGTGACTGCTGATCAGTTAAAGATTGTTCAATCTCCGATCACTGGTCTTATTTCTACCATTTCGACATCCGTTACAGTCAAGCTTGATGATTCGAACTACCTCACATGGAGTTTTCAGATAACTCTTCTCTTCGAAAGTCATGGCATTATGGGATTTGTGGACGGCTCAAGAAAATGTCCTCTGCGGTTTAATGATGATTCTACAAGTGAAGGGATTGAGACCGATGGTTATCTCGTCTGGAAGATGCATGACCGTGCTCTTATGCAGTTGATCATTGTCACCTTGTCTCCAATGGCGATGTCCTGCATCATTGGAAGCCGAAGTTCTCATGAAATGTGGGTTAATTTTGCTGAAAGATTTTCAACAGTTACAAAAGCTACAATTTTTCAAATGAAAACTGAACTCCAAAACATCAAGAAAGGTTCTGAGTCTGTCTCTGTATATCTGCAAAAGATCAAGGATGCCAGAGATCATCTTGCAGCTGCTGGTGTTCATTTTGATGATGATGATATAATCATCCTTGCTCTGAAAGGTCTTCCTGCAGAATTTAATACCTTTCGCTGTGTCATATGGGGAAGAGAGAACACTATTTCGCTAAAGGATTTCAGGTCTCAATTGTTGGCAGAAGAGACTACTATTGGTCAGGCCTTTGAACCATCACCATATTGTGGCTCTGCCATGGTTGCTGGTACTGCGATTAACAAAGGGAAAGCTCTAGTTCTTGATCAAGATTCCTCCCATTCAGTTGAATTTGGTTCAAACTCTGGAACCAATGACCAAAACTACAAGAGTAATGGTAGTGGATTATCTTCTTCTGGTCATAGTTTTGGAGGTTCTTACAACAATAATGGCAGTCAAATGTTTAACAATGGTGGTTATTATCAAGGAGGGTACAAAGGCAATAACTTCAGAGGTAGAGGCCGCGGCAGATCATACTATTCTGGCCCTCGATTCTATCAGCCTCCATTCAACACAAGTCCTGGCATTCTTGGTGCTCCAAGACCATTTCAATCACCTTGTCCTGATCATCATTCTGAGATTCCAACATGCCAAATTTGTAACAAAAAAGGGCATGTTGCAGCAGATTGCTTTCAGAGACACAGTTCACATGTCACAAGTTCTCCATCTCCGATTCAATGCCAAATTTGCTGGAAATTGGGTCATTCTGCAGTTCAGTGCTATCACAGAGGCAATTTTGCCTATTAAGGCAAGTCACCATCCTCACCTCTAGCAGCAATGCATGTCCATCATCAACCATCTGCACCTATGGATCAGTTTTGGGTTGCCGATACTGGTGCAACCTCACATATGACTTCTAAACTAGCCAACTTGGATCTGTCAACTCCATATCACGGCAATGACACAATAACCACAGCAAGTGGTGCAGGTTTGCAAATTTCTCACATTGGAACTTCAAAATTACACACTCCTACTCATAGTCTTGCATTGAAGAATGTGTTATATGTTCCGAAAATATCTCAGCATCTATTATCAGTTTATCAACTATGTAAGGATAATAGATGCAGATTCATATGTGATGATCTATGTTTTTGGGTTCAGGACAAACTCACAGGGACAATCCTTCTCAAGGGGCTGTGTAGGGTTGGCTATTACCATATTCCTTTCCGCATTTTTCAGAAGCCATCATCTGCATCATCTCAATCACACAAATGCTTTCTTGCATAACCTGTTAGCACCAGTTTATGGCATCAAAGGCTAGGTCACCCGTCTAATGCAATCACTTTTGCAATGCTTCATCAAAATAAAGTCTCTCTCTCTTTTGACACATGTAAATCAGTTTGTACATCTTGTCTCGAAGGAAAATTCACCAAAATACCTTTTGTTTTTCCTACAACTAAGTCTGTACATCCATTAGAAATCATCCATATTGATGTATGGGGACCTGCCCCTTTTCTGTCATATGAAAGCTTTAGATACTATGTAACTTTCATAGATGAATGTACAAGATTTACATGGATTTTTCCATTGAAAAATAAATCAGAAGTGTTTGCTATCTTTGTCAAATTTCATGCCTTTTTGTACACTCAATTTTCTGTCAAAGTAAAAGTTCTTCAAAGTGATGGTGGTGGAGAATATACCAGTTCACAATTTCAATCTTTTCTAGCCACACATGGTATTATTCATCAAAAATCCTGCCCATATACCCCTGAACAAAATGGTTTGGCTGAGAGAAAGCATAGGCACATTGTAGAGACTGCTATTACACTACTTCAAACTGCAAAATTACCAAATCTTTTCTGGTTTCATGCTTGTGCTACTGCAACATATCTCATTAATAGAATGTCGTGTGCTACCTTACAAATGCAGTCTCCCTATCAAATGTTGTATAGACAAATTCCCAGTATTACTCATCTAAAAATTTTTGGTTGTGCATGTTTTCCACTTTAAAACCATACAACACTAGTAAGTTACAACCAAAAACAACTACATGTGTTTTTCTGGGTTATGCAGCAAATTACAAAGGCTTCATATGTCTAGATATTAAAAAAAATCAACTGTATATATCTCGACATGTATTATTTGATGAATCAGTGTTTCCTTACAAACAGTTTTCAAGTTCTTCTTCATCTTCTCAACCTGCAATTCCATCTCCTTCACTGCACTCTTGTTCATCTCTGCCATGCATTACCCTAACCAATCAAGTCACATCATCATCTCATTCTCATGCATCTCCATCACACATCACACGTTCCATGTCTACAACTGCATCTAGTGCCTCAGAGTCCTTGCTTGCATCTAGTGCCTCAGATTCTTTGCCTGCATCTCGAGATGAGAATTCAAGTGAAGAGATTCAAGGGCCTAGATGATGACAAGTGTCACAAGATCCAACAAACACAAAGATGAGAATTCAAGTGAAGAGCTTTCTCTGCCAGTGTTAGTTCTCAGGCCATTCTCTCGGAACCAAAATCATTCAAAGCTGCTTCTAAAGTACCCCAATGGCAGAAAGCCATGCAGGAAGAGGTAGATGCTCTTCATTCTCAAAATACATGGTCCCTTGTTCCTCTTCCACGTGGTAAAAACCTAGTTGGGTGTAAATGGGTGTACAGAATTAAACAGAATGCAGATGGTACTGTGGCCAGGTATAAGGCACGGCTTGTAGCTAAGGGCTATAGTCAGGAGGAAGGTATAGACTATGGAGAGACATTTAGTCCTGTGGTTAAACCTACAACAATTCGACTAGTTTTTGCTTTAGCAGCTCAGTTCAAATGGCAACTACGACAATTGGATGTCAAAAATGCCTTCCTACATGGTTTTTTACAGGAAGAAGTGTATATGGAGCAGCCTCCGGGTTTTCAAAGTCTTAATCATCCTTCCACTTATGTCTGCAAGCTTCAAAAATCGCTCTATGGACTTAAACAAGCTCCAAGAGCTTGGAATGATAGATTCACCAGTTTTCTACCTGCATTGGGGTTTAAGTCTTCCCATGCCGATTCCTCCTTATTTGTTCTCCATTCTCACCGTGACATTGTCATCTTGCTGCTTTATGTTGATGATGTCATATTAACTGGAAGCTCATCTCAGTTGATTTCTCAGGTCATCAAAGACCTCACTACAGAGTTTGAGATGAAAGATTTAGGCAATCTGCATTATTTTCTGGGGTTGCAGATTAGTCACACCGATGCAGGATTATTTGTTTCTCAATCTAAATATGTTACTGAGCTCATTGACAAAGTGGATTTGCAGGATTGCAAACCTTGTGCTACTCCTTGTTTACCCTATCACCGACTTCTCAAAGATGATGGCAAGCCTTATCATAGCCCAGAGCAATATCGTAGTGTGGTTGGAGCTCTTCAATATCTCACCTTTACACGACCGGATATAGCCTTCTCTGTCAATCAAGCATGTCAATTCATGCATAATCCTATGGAGTCCCATGTCATTGCGGTCAAACGAATTCTCTGGTATCTTAAGGGCACTTCAAACTATGGCATTCATTTTAAACCAGGGCAAATATATCTTCAGTCCTATAGTGATGCCGACTAGGCCGGGGATCCAAATGATGGAAGATCTACCTCAGGGTTTGTCATTTTTCTCGGCTCTAATCCTATCTATTGGGCATCGAAGAAGCAACACACTGTGTCACGGTCATCCACCGAAGCAGAATATCGGGCCCTAGCTATCACCGCAGCTGAACTAGCTTGGATCCGACAATTATTTTGTGACCTCCACATCTCTCTTTCTCAAGCACCGATGCTTTACTGTGACAACCTCTCAGCTATTTCTTTATCCACCAATCCTGTGTTTCATGCCAAATCTAAACATATTGAGATTGACTATCACTTTGTCCGTGAGAGAGTTACAAGGGGTGATCTTCAAGTTCACCATGTTTCATCTGCCGATCAATTTGCTGATATACTCACGAAGGGTTTGTCTGCCCCTATGTTCCAGCAGCATTGTGGCAATCTCATGCTTAGTTCCATTGCGCATGATCTTGAGGGGGGATGTAAGAGTGTAAACAAACACAAATATGAGAATTCAAGTGAAGAGATTCAAGGGCCTAGATGATGACAAATGTCACAAGATCCAACAAACACAAAGATGAGAATTCAAGTGAAGAGATTCAATGGCCTAGATGATGACAAGTGTCACAAGATCCAAGGGCAGTTATAAGGATGTTAGAATCTGTTAGGATCTGTTGGTGGTTAGAATGTGTAGTTAGTTTGTTGAGATGCTAGCTTATGGAGTAAGTCATAGATATATAACTAAGATGTAAGAAATGTAATTCATTCAATGACAAAAGAAATATATCAGAAAGTCTTTCTTCTTCTCTCTTTACAATTCTAAAGTTTTCTTAATCTTCTTCATTAGAACTACTACTGCCATCTTCACAAACTGCACGGAGCTCCAGCACGAGAACATCGAGGTAGGGGGTTGTCCACATCCACCTCGATGGACGGAATCGAGGTGTTGGGGCTGAACCGGGTGGAGCCCCGCCTCCAGATCTGCCTCTTGCCCTACTGAGTCATGTCGAGATCGAACTCGGGAGTGACGGAACGAACCCAGCTGCGAGCGAGTTGTGAGATCTTGGGTTCTGGTGGTAGTGATTGGAAGCGTATAGGAGTGTGAGCTGATGTAGAGGAATGGATTATTGGGAACGACGGCCTAAAAAAAAATCCTTCACCAAGCTGCCCAGATCCTTCTTTCAAATTTTTAAGTTTTTAATTATAAAAAATTGATTTTTTATTAAATCATACTTTTTATTATTTTTTATTCACATGGTGCAAAGTTGACATTCATGTCAGCATAATGTTGACCCTACATTTGTCGCATCATTACTTAACGGATTTTTCAACGGATGTATGAAACTGAAAAGAAATATAAGTATATGAAATTGAAATGTTTTAAAAATATTGTATGAAGTTGCAATTGATCTCATACCTGAGGAGGTAAAATGTAATTTATCCTAAAAAAATAATATATTCTAAAAAACGGAAGAAGGATTATTTTTTCGTTTTCAGATGGTGTTGGACACAATTGATTTGTTAACAACTTGACATGAACACCACTGTTAAGCTAATGGATAAATTTGAGGCACAAACATGGATTTCTTTTCTAATAAGTTCATCAAGTAGACATTCTACATAACTAAAATTGACCGACGTATCAAAATGATACCTAAAATTGAAACTTGATCAATGTCGTTTATGAATATGGAGATTGTTGTCTGGTGGCTGGGTTCAAAGAAGAAGGAGAAGATGAGGATAGTTAGTTTGTTGTTTTTCTTCTTTTTACGTTTTTAAATCTTTGAAACACTTTCTTTAATCCACATGTCAACATATTATTGGAATGTAGAGTTTTATGTGTTGGACACATAATAGAATATTGTTTTTTACAAAATTCAAACAAATGACGATATTGATTTGCAACGCCCATATTCAGTGACGGTATTATTCAATTTTCAACTTCAAATAACGTCTTGATGTGGTGTTGATGTGATGGGTCAACCTCAGAAACTACTTATGATAAAAACTCAATATAATATAATAACTTAAGTTTAACAAGTCACTACCGGCGAAACCAATCTTTTTAATATGTTACTAAGGAGTCTATTCATTGACCAATCTTTTTAACATGTTACTAATGAGTCCATTCATTGTCAAATGATAAGATAATTATATTAAATTTAACTAAATTACGGCAAGCGGAATTCCAACTTGGTGCAGGATAAAACATACTAGCATAACTATCTTGGCTAAACTCAAATCTTCTATTTTAAATTAATTCTTGTACAAGTAATTTATGTAAATGTATCCTTAATTATATAAATAATTAAATAAAAATAAATAGAGTAAGTGGTTGGGAAATTTTTTAATTTTTTCCCTTTCTTGTTTGGTCTTTGGTTTTAAGGGCAAGTAAGGTAACACAAGTCATTGACTTCCGTTTGTGTCCTTCGAGGTCCACTCCTTCCCTCCCCTCAAGCAAATAAAAAGCTGTAATTCAGACTCATTCTCCTCACAAATCTCTCTTTCTTTACCACTCTCACAATTTTTCATACATACAACCCAGCAAATTCAAAACCACTCAACATATTCCATCCACCTAGCTGCACAAACTGATCATTTTGTCTCTGGTTTTCTCTTCAAATGTGAAAGACTTTGCTTAGAGAAATGATGAATATGTTCTTCCCTCGACTTCTTCCTCATTCTCTTTTCTTTGTAGCTTGCTTTGTAACTTTTGCCCTTGGAGCTACTCGATTGCCAAATGATGAAGGTACGAGTAATTCACCTCAATATCTCTATGTCAAAATCTTTCTTAGTTTCCTTTGTTTCATTCTATAAATGATAGTTTTAAGTTCGTTTGATAATCTTCTAGTTTTCAATTTTTTTGAGTTTCCAAAATTTGGTTTGGGTTGATTCTGGTTTTCAGTTTACAATTTTCGGAGAAGTGAAAACAGTTACCAATGAACTAAAAATTAAAAACTGAAATTTAAAATGGTTATCAAATGGACCTTAGGTAAAAAGATATTTGTGTGAACTTAGTTGAAATTTTCAATCATATGATGCTAAGGTGCACTCTGTAGTTCTTTTCTATGCATCAAAATTTTTTTTTCACCATTTGTTGAGCACGATGTTAATTTGTTTGCATTTTATTTTGCGTATATGCAGTGCAAACTTTGAAAGACATAGCAAAGACACTGGGGAAGACGAACTGGGATTTCAGTGGAGACGCAGATCCATGCAGCGGCCAACTTCCATGGACTGATCTAAGCTTACCCAAAGCAGTTCAGAATGCCATCAGCTGTAATTGCTCCTATGAAAGTTCCACTGTCTGCCATATTACCAGCATGTAAACCTCTCTCTCTCTCAAAAACAAACATGCCCGACTGAGAACTTAGTAAGATTTTTCAATGTGCCCGGAATATTAAAAATATATCACGTGTCATTATATAAATGGTGAGTTACTTGTGTTAAAAAATTAACACAATTTGAAAAATAAAACTTCCTTCCACTTATACAACGACACATGGTGTACTTTCCGAACGTAATGAAAAATTATTCTACATCTCATAAGCTAATGAAGTTTTTTATGAAAGTATTAATTATTTATTTTTTTAATGAAAGAATAGACTAATTAAATATAATAACAGAAATACAAAGTTAATTTTTTAGTGATAATGATGAATTACTTAAACTAATATTTTTAATAAAGCCGACACTCAGTACTACGGTCTGGTGGTATTCCTCTTCACTTGGAAGTGAGATGTCTTAGGTTCGAATCTCATGGATGGCGAATTCGATACCAAATTAAAAACAAAAAAAGTTAATAAAGCCGCGAATTTAAAATTCCCAGATTGTAGGAAATTAGTTGTTAGATAGCTTAAGTGGATATATATATATATATATATATATATATATATATATATATATTAAATAAATGAAATAAATGCTGAGTTAGCAATTGATCAAAGCATCTTAATCAAATTTTGTAAAAGAACAGTTGTTTAGTCTAAAGAAGTTGAAAAAAAATGGAGGAAATTCTAAATTCTTTGTTTTCAATTTATTTGACACATAACATGCACATGAGATTATTGCGTTAATAAACACTAATTTAAGTACTTTATGTGTGATAAAGAGACATAAGTTGGAAAATAAACGTTCGGTTATATAGAACAGTTTTTTTTTTTTTTGTCAAGTGATAGATTTTGTTAGGTTAGATGTTAAATTAGCCAGCGACGGAATTTGAACCCACATTATCATGCAAAAGCTCAACACTTTTCCATTACTGTGGTAAAGGATCACTTGCCTCCTACATAGAAAATTAACTATGCATGTAGACTAAGTGAGACAAATAACTTACATTGTACAAGTTAAATATCATAAAATTTTACGTTTAATCATATATGAATACGTGTAAATTTTTGTTAGCATGGTATATAATATTATATCAAAAATATTAAAAATAATAAATTTGTTTGATGTAAACTGATCACAAGTCTACGAGGAGAGATGTTTTTTTTTGTCAAAAAAAGGATTAGCCGGTAATTTCGTCACGACATTTTACATTTTCGAGAGCCAGAAAAACTCATAGAGATAGCGAGGAGAGATGTTGATTAGATGTTTGGAAATCGGTTTTGTGGACCCCACGTCTATTTGATATATGTATCAATCAATTTTTCTTCTCTTTTTTCTATTGAAAAGTATCAATCAATTTTTCATTACATGTCTCCTAACTCGGGCTTGCGATTTGAGCCCGTCATCTCACTCACCCCCCCCTTCCTCCCAGCCCAATCGCCTACATGAGCTCAAGGAGAGGGAGGCAATTGGATGAAATGATTGCCGGTCCACCAGGCTATCACCTACGGTGGAGTTGCTCTAACCTAACCCCATGCCCATGAAACCTCCAAAATAAAGTAGGAATTATAAGGCTTAGTGTAGGCCTCATCGAGTTGCCTATTGGCAAGTTGGCACGTCGTATTCACTCATTCAACCTTATGTCGGGCAAGGTGGTTAAGCCAATTGATTTCAATTGGATTTGAGCGATAGTTTAATAGCAAAGTCGAGCTTGTTTGTTTCTTTTGATTTTCTCACGCCCCGACCCTAACTTAGGAGAGATTTTTTAGTATGTCAGGAGTACGGCTCAACACACCAAGTATCATAATATAAGTGATTAAGTACTTGGAAAAAAAATTCAAACCACTTGTATTATGATACTTAGTGAACCAATTTTGTTCTCTGCACACAAAATTTCTCCTAGCTTTGGGGCGTAAAAATTTTAAAGCTTTTATTGTGTATGTAAAACAAGTAAATGTTACTACCGTTTAGAGCTATGAAAAGTGATTATCACTCATCTTTTTCTCTTCATGCACGCTATTGATTGTTGGCCTTTGACGAATCGAGGGACATGAATAAAACCAAATTATGCACTAATCATTTTCATGAAGCTATAAGTTATTCTTGACATGCAAGTTGGATTGAAAATTTCAATTTCGACCAATTCTGTTTTTGTCGGGTTACAAACAAAAAATATGAAGAAAAATGA
This sequence comes from Malus fusca, assembly GCA_035220775.1. Classification (NCBI taxonomy): domain Eukaryota; kingdom Viridiplantae; phylum Streptophyta; class Magnoliopsida; order Rosales; family Rosaceae; genus Malus; species Malus fusca. The sequence goes on from CM069069.1 coordinate 37,344,587, forward strand.
AATGCATCTTAAAATTAGGCCGCCTTTGTCATCGTTACACAATTACTAATTTGTGATCCGGGTATAAAGCCAACGTAATTCTGATATCTCTAGACCCTAGTGGGGTTTCCATTTTCCCAAATCCTTTACCCTCTAGATTTTTAATTTTTCTTCAACCGGCAACCAATTGGAAGTTTTTCTTGGTCTAATAAGACCTTGTTGTGCCTTGAAATTCAAGAAATGCAGAAAGACTAATCCATTTCTTTTATTGAATGACCAATGCAACATCAATTACAACCTACCATGGACCGCAATTCAAGTTAAACTTATCTGCAAAATCGAGTTCATGGGATGTGACCAGTTTGCTCAATTACGACAGCAATGTGTTTTTGAGCTGGCCATGAGCCAGCATAGACGTTCTGTGGCATGCTGCGTTGTTAGAACTTGGTACTACTGCTGTACTGTATTTAGGCTTGATTCTTGCATACTTGATCAACGTACAAAATTTCGCAGTCACCATGATTCTTGCATACTTCTTGTACAAGAACAACTTTGTATCGGCCTAGTTATTAGTTACAAAGTCGATGAAAGAATGATTCACAATGTGCTTGTAACATATACACATTTACCGTTTGTGTAATTCCTCAAGTTTTATTCTTTCTAAAGAACATTGGACATTTTCCTTCGGTTTTAAAGTAAGAAAACCAGTTCCTTCTTCCTATTTAATTCCCTGACCAAAAGTAAGTATTTTCTGTGATAAATTAGTGTTTTAACTGTTTGGTCTCATTTCTGTGCAGCTTTTTCTTTTAGTCACAGTATAGATGCGTAATGGATATCTGTTAATTTGCAACTGATCTTTGAAACCCTGTTTTCCGATGAAACACAGAATTCTAAGATCCCAAGATTTGCAAGGAACACTCCCAGTAGAGCTGGTAAATCTCACCTATCTTCAAGAAATGTAAGCATATTTTTACCCCTCCAAGTTTACATTATTAAAAGTAAAAAGAAAATAACTATGTGTCGTGTAAATGGTTTATTCTAATTTCATATATAGCTTACCTTTATTTCTGTTGTCAATGAGACAATAACTGGTTTCTTTCTTTCTCCTTCAGCGACCTCAACCGCAACTACCTGAGCGGTACCATCCCTCCAGAATGGAGCTCTCTTCCACTTTTGTGTTGGAAATTCAAATCAAAACAGGTTGTAAATGGCAGCTGCTAGCTGTTAGTTTCTTTACAGGTTGTATTCACACTTGCTGCAACTACAAAGACTAAAGTTTCTTCCATGTGCTAGCTAAAAGTTTGTGATTCCAACCTGGAATAATGCAATGCATGTGTGTGCCAACTATCCAAAGTTGCTGCATGTGTGTGAAAGGGTGTAAAGATGGTGAACACCATCATTCATTGCATGTTGTTGTATTGTTAATCAATTTCTGTTTTGTATAAATAGGCCTTCTTGCTAGGCTTTAGAACATCAATCCAATTCCCATTCTCATTTTCAGTTTGTGAGTTTAAGAGTTGTAAACTCTTCCTATATTTCAAAGTGTTTGTTATCACCAAGCTTGCTATTTCTTTCCTTTCGTTTGTCAAATTTTATTGAGAGTGCAAAGTGAGAGGTGTGATAGAGTTTGTAAACTTATCACCCACATATTTTGGTATTGAGTTAGTAAACTTTTCAATACCAACAATTGGTATGAGAGCCAGAATACCATTCTGGCAGGTGCAGCAGTTATGGCATCCAACTTAGTGCAGCTCCAAGTTCCCACATTGAAGAAAGAAAATTATGAAAGATGGTGCATCCAATTCAAAGCATTGTTTGGATCACAAGAGCTATGGGAAGTTGTTAGTAGTGGGTATGTTGTACCCACTACCGAGCAAGAAGCCACATATACTGCAGATCAAAGGAACGCTCTCAAGGATTTACGAAAGAATGACCAGAAGGCGTTGTATCTTCTCTATCAAGGATTAGAAGATTCAACGTTCGAGAAGGTTGCAGAAGCAACAACGAGCAAGCAAGTATGGGACACACTCAGTACAATCTACAAAGGAGTAGATCGAGTCAAGAAAGTGAGGTTACAGTCACTTCGAGCAGATTTTGAAACTGCTCACATGAATGAAGGGGAGAGCATCTCCGACTATCACTCAAGGCTCATTGTGATAGTAAATCAGATGAGGAGAAATGGCGAGAGACTCGATGAAGTACGAGTTGTGGAGAAGATACTCCGGTCACTCACATCTAAGTTTGAGCATGTGGTGACTGCCATTGAGGAATCCAAGGATTTGGAGGCGATGAGCGCAGAGGAGCTACTAGGATCCCTCATAGTTCACGAGCAACGCATTCAGAAGAATGCAAGCCCCACAACGCTAGAGCAAGCTTTGGAGTCAAAGTTGAATATTGACAAACCAAATAAAGGTCGTGGGCAGTGGAACTCACGTCGTGGGAGTTCATCCAACCGTAGCCGAGGACGAGCCCGAGGAAAAGGTCGAGGCTATGAACAAAACCGAGGTCAATCTCAAGAGTGGAGATCTACCCGAGGAAAGGTGCATATCCAATGTCACACTTGCAAGCAATAAGGACATTATGCAAATGAATGTTCATATAAAAATGGTGAGCATGTCAACATGGCAGAATCAAATGGAAATGCTGGTGAGGAATTTACAGTCTTACTAGCACACCATGATATTAGTAGCCAACAAGATGTTTGGTATTTAGACTCTGGTGCAAGCAACCACATGTGTGGAAAGAAAGAGTTTTTTGCCAAACTCAAAGATGGGCCTTATGGATCTGTGAGTCTTGGTGAATCCTCAAAGTTGCCAGTTGAAGGCAAAGGGAAGATCAAGATCATCCAGAAGGATGGTAGAGAAGAATACATCTCCGATACTTACTACATACCAGGTATGAAGAGCAACATTCTGAGCATTGGTCAACTGCTCCAAAAAGGGTATATTATACATATGGAGGATATGTTTCTCACTCTCAGGAATGCAAGGAGAAAACTTATTGCACGTGTTCAAATGTCAAAGAACCGAATGTTCCCGTTGAAGTTGAACACAAAGATTGGGAGTTGCAACATCGGTGTAATGGAAGATGAGTCATGGAAATGGCATCTTCGATTTGGCCATCTTCATTTCAATGGCCTAAAGTTGCTGTCAAGTGGAGGAATGGTTCGTGGTCTACCCCAGATTGAAGCCACACGCCAAGTATGTGAAGGTTGTGTGCTTGGCAAGCATGCACGACTATCATTCCCTATTGGTGATACATGGAGAGCAAAGGCACCACTGCAGATGGTACACACGGATATATGTGGTCCATTGGATCCTATGTCTTATAGAGGTAATAGGTATTTTATTACTTTCATTCATGATTTTAGTAGGAAGACTTGGGTTTATTTTCTCAAGGAGAAGTCGGCTGCCTTAAGAATCTTCAAGGAGTTCAAGGCACTCACATAGGCTGAAAGCAACCACAAGCTTGTGGCTGTGAGATCAGATAGAGGTGGAGAGTACACCTCCAATGCTTTCCAAGCATACTGCAAGGAGCAAGGAATTAGGCATCAACTGACTGCTGCCTATACCCCACAGCAAAATGGGATAGCCGAAAGAAAGAATCGAACCATCTTTGACATGACAAGGTCCATGCTTAAGGATAAGAATTTGCCAAAAGAATTGTGGGCAGAAGCTGTAGCTTGTTCGATTTATTTGTTGAATCGATGTTCAACAAAGAGTGTCAAGAGGATGACATCACAAGAGGCTTGGAGTGGATACAAGCCGAGTGTTGCACACCTAAGAGTTTTTGGGTGTGTTGCATATGCTCAAGTTCCAGAAGCCAAGAGAAGGAAGCTTGATGATCGAGGTGAAAAGTGTGTGTTTGTGGGCTATAGTGAAGAGTCCAATGCATACAAGCTCTACAACCCACTAACTAGCAAACTAGTGGTTAGTAGAGATGTCATCTTCAGTGAGGAAGAGGCATGGAAGTGGAACAACAAAGAAGTCAGTAAAGAGAATATCGTCTCCACTGATTTTGAAGAACCAGAAGTTGTACCACTTGTTGAGCAACAACCTGCTCAAACAACCACAACAACTCCATTGCACAGAACTGCAATGAGTGGTCCTACATCTAGTGAAGAAAGCAGCTCCTCAACTCCAGTGAGGCTAAGAAGTCTTACCGAGATATATGGACAAGAAGAAGAAGAAGAAACCAACTTTTTCTGCTTGTATGCAGACCACGAGCCTCTCTCATTCAATGAAGCTGTGGAAGAAGATCGTTAGAGAATAGCCATGGAGGAAGAAATCCATGCTATCGAGAAGAATGACACTTGGGAGTTGACAAAGCTCCCACAAATCAGAAGGCTATTGGTGTCAAGTGGGTTTACAAGATCAAACGCACTGCAGATGGGAGTGTGGATCGATACAATTCAAGGCTTGTAGCAAAGGGCTACAAACAGAAGTATGGAGTGGACTATGATGAAGTCTATGCTCCAGTTGCAAGACTTGACACGGTAAGATTGCTAATCTCTCTTCCTGCTCATCATAAATGGAAAATTTATCAACTAGATGTCAAGTCAGCCTTCCTTAATGGAGTACTTGAGGAAGAAGTATACGTGGAACAACCAGAAGGCTTCCAAGTACAAGGAGAAGAAGATAAGGTGTATCGTTTGAAGAAGGCTTTGTATGGCCTCAAGCAAGCACCACGAGCTTGGAACTCAAGGATTGACACCTACCTTCACCAAAATGGATTTCAGAAATGTCCATACGAGCATTCAGTTTACATGAAGAATGGTGCAAAAGGGGAGTTCTTAATTATTTGTCTCTATGTAGATGACTTGTTGTTTACAGGAAACAATGAAGCAATGTTCTGTGAGTTCAAGCAATCCATGTTCGGTGAATTCGAGATGACTGACAATGGATTAATGTCATACTTTCTTGGCATAGAGGTGAAGCAAGAAAGTGACGGTATCTACATCTCTCAACAAAAGTACATGAGAGATATATTGGAGAAATTCAATATGGATAAGTGCAACATTGTCAACACTCCAGTTGCAACTGGATTGAAGCTGTCTAAGGAAGGAGAATGTGAGTTTGTAAACTCAACCGTGTACAAAAGCTTGGTTGGAAGCCTAAGGTACCTTACAATCACAAAACCTGATATAGTTTATGGTGTTGGACTCGTGAGTCGGTACATGGAAACACCAAGGGAGTCTCATTGGCTGGCTGCCAAGAGAATCTTGAGGTACATAAGAGGTACTCTAAACTATGGTCTGTTTTATAATTTTGGTGAAAATGCAAAATTATTTGGTTATTCAGATAGTGATTGGGGAGGTGACCAAGATGAAAGGAAAAGCACAACTGGCTATGTGTTTTTTCTAGGATCAACAGATTTCTCATGGACTTCAAATAAGCAATCAATTGTTGCTTTGTCATCATGTGAAGCCGAGTATGTTGTTGTAGCCTCAACTGTGTGTGAGGCAATTTGGTTAAGAAATCTGTTGAAGTCAATATGTCATCCACAAGTGGAATCGACTGTGATTCATGTGGATAACATCTCAGCAATCAAGCTTGCAAAGAATCTTGTTCAACATGGAAGGAGCAAGCACATTGATACCAGGTTCCATTTTCTAAGGGACCATGTGAAGCAAAAGACAATTGAGCTTGTCTATTGTCACACGAAGGAACAAGTGGCAGACATCTTCACTAAGCCACTACCAGTTGAATCATTCCGACTACTGCGTGAAATGCTAGGAATGAAGCCGTTTTGATTTAAGGAGGTGTGTTGGAAATTCAAATCAAAACAGGTTGTAAATGGCAGCTGCTAGCTGTTAGTTTCTTTACAGGTTGTATTCACACTTGCTGCAACTACAAAGACTAAAGTTTCTTCCATGTGCTAGCTGAAAGTTTGTGATTCCAACCTGGAATAATGCAATGCATGTGTGTGCCAACTATCCAAAGTTGCTGCATGTGTGTGAAAGGGTGTAAAGATGGTGAACACCATCATTCATTGCATGTTGTTGTATTGTTAATCAATTTCTGTTTTGTATAAATAGGCTTTCTTGCTAGGCTTTAGAACATCAATCCAATTCCCATTCTCATTTTCAGTTTGTGAGTTTAAGAGTTGTAAACTCTTCCTATATTTCAAAGTGTTTGTTATCACCAAGCTTGCTACTTCTTTCCTTTCGTTTGTCAAATTTTATTGAGAGTGCAAAGTGAGAGGTGTGATAGAGTTTGTAAACTTATCACCCACATATTTTGGTATTGAGTTAGTAAACTTTTCAATACCAACATTCTGAACATGTACTGTCTTCTCTCAAACTGCATGCATTTTTGTGTTTGATGTTCATGTCATGTTCTTATTGCTTTATTTGGTCATTCCAATGTTCTTCAGCCATTTCTTTCTTAAACTATGAATCTACTACAGTGAGTTTTTTTCATGATGGGCTTCCGTGGTCATGAGGCGTTTGAATCATAAATATTGAATCGAACACATGGGGTTCATTGCCTTCGTATTGACGAACATGTTAATGTTATTGAGCCTCTTGCTTGATAAAGGTGATCTTAAGACTATAGTTTTTGATGCAGATCCCTTCTTGGAAATCGTTTTACGGGCTCTATCCCCAAAGAGCTTGGAGACATCACCACCCTGAAGAGTTTGTGAGTGTTAATTGAGCATTTGTTTCTTGCTTACCCCATTTGATTCTGCGGAGATCCTTAATGATGTTTTTTTAATCAATGGAATTGAATTTGTTTGTATAGGGAAATCAGTTTCAATAATTTCTCTGGACCTCTCCCTCAGGAGCTTGGATCTTGGATCTTGGGCCAACATAGAAAGAATGTAAGAGTCCTATTCAAATTTTACCGTGTTAAAAAATATTTGGTTTATTTGGAATTTTTCTTGTATACAAATTCTGGATGTTTTCACCAGTAAATCATCTACTTCTTTATCATTGATATATTGTTATATCTATTTCATACTTAGGCTGCTTTCCTCAAACAACTTTACCGGGGAGTTGCCAGAAACATTTGCAATGCTTACCAAAATAAAGGACTTGTAAGCTTCTGTGGTTTTTCCTTCTTAAAGGTTTCATGAGCACTTGTACATTTTTTTCACTGCTTTCTGATACTAATTCGAAGTATTTTCCCATTTCCAATCATTATGCAGTCGGGTTTGTGACAGTCACTTTTCCGGGCAGATACCTGATTTTATTGAGAACTGGACAAATCTTGAAAAACTGTGAGTATTTTTCTTTTGTGTGTCATCTTTCTGCTATTTGATTCTGAATTTTATCTCTAATTCATATGTTATGATTCGTTGAAACAGAGTGATTCAGGCTAGCGGTTTGACAGGGCCAATTCCTTCTGGCATTTCTCTTTTGACAAACTTAACTGACTTGTTAGTATATCCCGTCTCGATTTTTAAATACAAAACGATTAGCGAAATGCGTAGTTTATGTTCATGGCTCAATTTGAACTTGCAGGAGAATCACTGACTTGAGTGGACCTGAATCACCCATTCCTTCGCTGAATAAGATGAAAAACATGAGGACACTGTGAGTTAATGGTTCCATGACACACAATTTTTGTCTGTACCAGAAGTCTTCTGTAAACTCAAAGCTTTGGTGTCTGTTGCAGGATGTTGAGGAGTTGCAACCTGATTGGAAAGATACCTCCATATCTTGAGCAAATGAACAAATTGGTAACTTTGTAAGTACTAATGTCTTAGTCCCTATTTTTTCCGTCTTCAAATAAAAAATTTCTTCTAGATGTGATTCTACTAATTCAATGATTATTGAAGTGACTTAGACAATGTTGGGCGGACTTTATGTTTCTGTATTTATTAAGAGAACATCTCTTTCATATGTCATTTCCCTCTCTGCAGAGGGCACATCTAAACTGCATTTGCTATTTGTTTGTGCAGAGACCTCAGCTTTAACAAGCTGGCCGGAGAAATTCCAAGCAGCTTCGGTAGTCTACCAGATGTGACTTTTATGTAAGCAAATGACCAATCTAATCTTTCTTACAAGAAATTCAAGCAGACATTCTTCAATGGTTTTGTTACACCCCAGCCTGACAAGCTGGAAGTATTTCCAATCACTATTACTATAATTAAGAGTCACGGGTTATACTGCAATAAAATTTAGTTTATTCACTAGAGTCATTACTCTCATGCAATAAACTGACATAAGGTGATCACCATTAGATGTGTCTTTCAGATGGAAGTACTAATCTAATGCACTCAGAGTTGGCAAACTCAAAATTTCAAACCTTATACAAAGAACTTCCTAAGAACAAACACTATATTCTTTACTGAGTTTTTCTGTATTCATTATTTTTAGATTCTTAACTGGAAACATGCTGACTGGACCTGTACCTGCTTGGCCGCCGAGTCTCAACGTGTAAGCTTCTCTTCCAAATGCTACCCTTTTGCTACCAAGGAAATTTATGCTTTTTTTACTAAGATAGATATAAAACTATTATATCAAAAACTTCATTCGAACCATGTGAATGCCTACCTCTTTCTCCTCACCCTTGTTTCCTTTTGTACTGACATACTACATCTGGAAAAGAATTTGTTAGCGCTTCTTTTATTCTGGTTTATGAAACCTCAATGAATATGAGGACTGGGGGGAAGATGATTAATAATGAAAATGAAAGGATGAAGAATATCACACAGAGAATGTATGTCCTCGCTGCTCTGCAGAATGCAGCACAGAAAAATCCTTCTTCATTCAATATTCTCTCACTCTCTCTATCACACACAAGTCATGCAAAGAGAATATTACCTTAGACATCACAAAGTGATCTCAGCCACACATCTAGCTATTTTCTAGGATCATCACACATGACATTATTTGCCTTGCATCTTTGAACCCACACTTGGCAATATTACAACTCAAGTGAATACACAATTAAGCACTTATTTTTCACTAATTCTAATCAGCCAGAGACTTACAATTCAACAGAATTTGCGTCATAGCTCTTTTTGTGCAGTGATCTTTCATATAACAACCTCGCCTTAGAGGATGCAAGTTGTCAACCACAAGTCGGCCTGTAAGAATGTCTTCATTAGCTTGAAGTTAATCTGTATGTGTTATGTGGAGAAAAGCTTAACTTTTCATTTTTGTTAATTTCTGCAGTGATTTGTTTGCAAGCTCGTCAAATGGCAATAGTTCGTAAGTTCAAATTAATCGTCTCAAATCATGCACCTATAAATTTACTTCAGCATCAAACAGTGTATTTTGTACTTTTTTTTTCCCAACTTCTTCTCATTTATGATTGCTGACATTTTCTGTACCCTGAATTACTCTATCAGGATAACTGTTTCATGTTTAAAAACTTCGAAGTGTCCAAAATGTAAGCCGAGTTTCTACACAAATAATTACCTTTATTTTTTCGGTTCATTCTTTTTTTGTTTTCCTCCTCAATGCCAACTAATTTCCATTTTCTTTTTTCATAGATTTGTACTACTCTCTCCATATAAATTGTGGTGGGAAACAATTTACTGTCCCTGGAGAGAAAGATACAGTATATGATGATGACACATTTCAAGCTGGACCTTCATCATTTTACCAGAGCAGCACAAATTGGGCATTAAGCAGCACCGGTTGGTTCATTGATGTTGAACGCCCTTATGACACCTTTATAGGGACTAATGGAACTAGACTCTCTATGGCCAATCCTCAACTGTACATGAACGCACGCCTTTCACCCATCTCTCTAACTTATTTTGGGTTTTGTCTGGGAAATGGAAACTACACTGTAAACCTCCATTTTGCAGAGATAATGTTTAGAAACGGAAAAACATATAAAAGCTTGGGAAGGCGCATATTCGACATTTACATTCAGGTAAGTATCGCATCCACTTCCATGTATACCAGTGAATTATTCTAATTTTCAACAAGCATTGTTTATATCATGAAATGTTAAGCAACTAAATTAGTGTGTGTGTGTGTGTGTGTATATATATATGTATATATTGCAGGGAAAACTAGTGAAGAAGGACTTCAATATCATGGATGAAGCTGGTGTGTTTGGTGATGTAGTCATAAAGAACTTTACTGCTCCTGTGACTAATAATACATTGGAGATTCGTTTCTATTGGGCCGGGAAAGGGACGACGGCAATCCCTGTTAAAGGAGTCTATGGTCCACTTATTTCAGCTATTTCAGTAGACCCAAGTAAGCTTCCACTGATTTTAGCTTCGTCTAATTACTATGCGTCGACCATATGCATTGATATATCTACTAAATTAAGAGATCCTACTTCTGCAAGGTTCTTCTTCTTCAATATTTCCTTTCCCTAGTTATTTCACAAAAATGCTTCTGCTTGTTTCTCCTGTTATACATAGTTTGAGCCAAGACTTGAAGAAATACTCTCTTAAATTTTCTTATCACATAATATGCTGTTTTTTTTTTAGGTGATGGGTATGCGCTTTTAAATACAACAAAATTCAACTTCGAGCATTTTTAACTAGTTACATGAAAACTATCCAGTTCACTTAAGGAAACACAATATTTACAACCATCCAACGAAAGTTTGTTCGAGGGATTACTTCATATACTATCTACTTATTTAAGGATGCCCTAAAGACCGGGTTCAATCTTCTGTTTCGTTTGCATTAGATAGCTGGTTGAGCAATCCAACTTCATATTAATTACATTTACATTTACACTCATTTAAGCTATATTCTTGCTTTCGACAGACTTTGATCCCCCGCCAAAACCTGGTGGAAGTGGCGTGCCTGTAGGTGCTGTGGTTGGAATTGTGGTTGGAGCAATCTTCATGATACTACTGATATTTGGTTTTCTTTGGAAGAGAGGCCTCCTAGGACAACAAAAGACATTGGAGGATGGTATTAATTTGCAGTTTATTCTGTTATACTTATTTTTCCTTTTTGTTTCTCCATTACTTTTTCTCATCGAGTTATTTCGTAACTAAGTACAATATTTATGGTATTTTGCATGGTTTTCAAGCATATTGACGTGCACCACAAAGACAGTAATTATTTAGATATTGAGCTTTCCGGCACTTTGATGTTGCAAAGTGTCTGCCTATAGATCCAATTACTAGTTAAATTCTAGAATTAGGCACAAAGTATTAAGAACTAAGAATGCTATCGTTCTAAACATTTTCTTAGAAACAATTTCTTATGAGTTTTACTTGTTATACAGATTTGAAGGGTGTTGACCTGCAAACTGGTAAATTTACCTTCAAGCAACTCAAAGAAGCCACGAGCAACTTTAACAAAGCCAATAAGATTGGTGAGGGTGGTTTTGGTTCTGTTTATAAGGTATTCTTCGGAGCAAAGAATTTAGTTATTGATTACATTTTTTTTCTAATTTGACACTGTCCATCCTAATGAAAGTTAATTTGCTCTGTAGTGATGCTAATTTGATTATCTTTCTCAAATGTAGGGCATTCTGGCAGATGGCACCGTAATAGCTGTTAAGCAGCTTTCTTCCAAATCAAAGCAAGGGAATCGTGAATTTGTTAATGAGATTGGCATGATTTCTGCTCTGCAACACCCTCATCTTGTCAAGCTCCACGGATGTTGTATTGAAGGAAATCAACTATTGCTTGTTTATGAGTACCTGGAAAATAATAGCGTCGCTTGTGTTTTATTCGGTAAATACTAGTCTTGTTTGCCAAAAGTTCATTTCATCATACAGTGGACATAAAAGATCTTACGCACTAAAAATATGTCCCTTACAACTAACTTTGTTTAATTTGGCAAATTGAAGGGGTAGAAGAAAGTCAATTGAAGTTGGATTGGCCAACAAGGCACAAGATTTGTATTGGTACAGCAAGAGGTTTGGCTTATCTTCATGAGGAATCAAGATTGAAGGTCGTTCATAGAGACATCAAGGCTTCTAATGTTCTGCTTGATAAAAATCTTAACCCAAAAATATCTGACTTTGGATTGGCCAAGCTTGATGAAGAGGATAATACACACATTAGCACCCGTATTGCTGGAACTTAGTGAGTCCCTAAACTTTTATTTATCTTCTTATTGTCTTGTTTTAATCTTCTTCCACCCTTGAAAAAGAAGATTGAGCAACGGAAAATCTCTAACTTACATAATTTTCAACCTCATCAAATTGTTCAAGAAATTTCAAGGGCAGATTTGTTCTATCAATATAGTTGTATTACTGTGTATCTCTCTAACTATTGGATTAATCTTCAGCATTCAATTAGCAATATTTTTACTAGTTATTTTAGCTAAATTTGGGTTAATGATATGATTTCATGATACTGCAGTGGATATATGGCGCCCGAATATGCAATGCGGGGTTATCTAACTGATAAAGCAGATGTCTATAGTTTTGGTATTCTCGTATTGGAAATTGTTAGCGGGAGAAACAACACAACTTACCGGAAAAAGGAAGAAAGCTTTTATCTTCTTGATTGGGTAACATGAATTTACTACTTCCTAATTTAACTTCAAAATTTCTCAATATACCTTATATGTGTGAAACTACGTTTGAATCTGTGAAAGTTTAATCCAAAGACAGTTCATATTGCTTTTGTTAATTCCATTTTTTGTAGGCACGACTTCTAAAACAGCAAGGGAATTTGATGGACCTAGTTGATCCAAGGTTGGGATCAGACTTTAACAAAGAGGAGATGATTGTTGCAATTAATGTGGCTCTTCTTTGTTGCAATGTTACTTCGACAGCTAGGCCTACCATGTCTTCGGTTGTGAGCATGCTCGAAGGAAAGGCTGTTGTTCAGGAGTTGGTCTCGGATCCAAAAGCCGAGAGTATTGAGATCGATGCAATGAGGAAACATTTTCAATCTAGTTTTGGAAGGGGCACGAGCGAGAAACGGATAGAAATGGATCAGTCAACTGAAGGGCCATGGACTGCTTCGTCAGCGTCTGCTCACTATCTGTAACCCATCAATCCTGATGTAGATTAATGGGAGAACAGAAGCGAGAGAACTTGAGCTGCACGGTTCTCTGTTTGACTCAACCTTAGCACACTAAACATATCAGCTAATAAATAATTTGCATTTCCTCTATAGCTATTTTCTTTTTTCTGTTTGATAATATAGTAGAAAGCAGAACTGAAGAAGTTTCTACAGCATGGTAACTATAAATTGTGAAATCAGCTCTTTTCAGTATTTTGTAGTATGATAAAATGATTTTATTTTCGAATAATAAATTTATACTTCAATACCTAGATTGGATCAATTGTTACTAAAATTAAAGTAACACACTTAGTACTAGTTTGTTACTGCTTAAATTATAAAATAAAATAAAATAAAAAGCGGGTATCATAAAAAGCTTCCAGCTTCAGAATTTTATTATCACAAATCGTCACTAACGTTTTAAAAAGTCAGCTAAGTTCAGGCAAGTTTCATCGTATTACAAATACAAAAGTTGTAAAGGAAGGGAATACAGTAAGTTGGTTGAACACTATACCATTTTGGCTATGTGGTTGTTTGTGAAGAGAGTAGGTAATGTACACCAAAATTGAAAATGGAGGAGAATACAGCAAGTTGGTTGAGAGAAGGAACTTAATTTAGTAAAATCGGAAATCATTTACGGAGGATTTTCTACAAAAAATATATAGCTAATATATAAGGTAAGCAAGATTCAAAGAATGTGCACGAAAAGAAAAATGATACGTGACGTAAATCATTCCTAAAAGATAAACAAATTGCCAAGTTTTCTTAAAATTAGTTCTGGAAGTTCTGGAATTTACTTCAATTGGATTGATTTTGATTGTTGTAGAATATAGGTATATACAATCACAAGAATCCCTACTACATAGCCAATTGGTACAAAGTAATTAAGTAATCAGCCCGTGATGCTCTCCCTTATTAAAAACGCCCAACTTGCCTAATAGAGATTTAAAACGTTCCTTTCCCAATGCTTTAGTGAAAACTAGAAATATGGCCCGCGCGCTACTGTGGGATTGAAACCATGTTTCAAAGCTATAAGAAATTGTTACAAAAGTTAATGTTACTTACTGGGGTAAAATGACAATTCCCTTGCAAGAGCAAAACCACTATGTTTGCTACTACTTAACTTAAATACTTACCCAACAACAATAACAATAAAAAATTAGCACAGAAAGCATAGATCCGTAAAACACAAAGTACATACCACATTCACTGAATGACACCCTCAGAAGCTGATGCTTCTTCTAGCCCACATATAGCACCAAGAAGTGCAGCATCCCTATGAAACATAGCTCCCTGTAATGGTCAAGAAGAACAATAACACATAAAATAATGAAAGAACAGAATCAGATGGTGGAAGCCAATACCGAACCAAATATAATTTAAATTACACATTAAAAATAGCTCCCTGTACTTATTCACTTGCTGCCACCTCTTCCTCCTACATTATACACATTAAAATTACATGGGATGCTGTAATTTTATTGTTTTCAGTTTAATTACTTTTCTTATCATATCCTTGTTGGAATATAATACGTGTTTCATAGCGCTTTGTGACTTGATCGCATATGATCTTATGCTCCACCACCTTACCAAATTGTGAAAAGAAGCTTTCGAACTCATGTGATATTCAAATTGAAAATTCTTAGTGAGAAGATAACGATTAATCAGTTGTGCAACGAAAAACATAACATTAAAACACATCCAATGGGGAAAACAATTACAACAACCTTTCATTAACTATGGATGGAATACCAGCAGCAAAAATTTTCTTTGTTTTGAAATCATTTACAAAACAAATCCTGGAATGAATGCTCACAAAAGATGAATTACATATAAATTTAAACTTAAAAAAGAAGAAACAAAAGGTGAGAAAAGTACCTCAACCGAAACATATAGGCAATAGTTATACTAAAACAACAATTAATTGAAACCATTGAAGGGGAAAAAAAGCAAAAGTGGATAAAAACTTAGAATCAACAAAGATTATGTTCCCAATCTAAATACATATGAACTCCAGCACAAAATAAAACCCAGGTCTGTTCAGCACTAAAGTTCAGTTCATGTGAATTTTGGAAGAAGAAATGTTCAAAATTTAACCATCCAGATTAGGGGAAACAACTAAACTGTAAAATTAACAACAATTAAACATTAGGAAGAGAAAATTTTATGTAATTCATAAAACATATACAAAAAATTGAAAAGAGTTCGCAAAGGAGATTTAGAGTTAAATCCATACCTTGATACTTGATGGCGAGGTCGTAAGGGATAGGTCAATGGCAAAAGCCAACGTATAGCGAGTAAGAGAAACTTAACGGATGCCCACTGCATGCTACACTGTGTTTCGGCATATTCTTATTGGGATTTGATCAGGAAACTACAACCATTTTTACAAATTTCCATAAGCCAACAATGGAAAATGAAAATACTTAAGCAACTTAGAAGGAGGCAGACAACAGAAACCAAATAACGGAACACGCGAGAAGTAAAACGTTAAAAACAGCACATACCCATTTCAAAGACCACAAATCATGCAAGGACCAAAAATTCAGTATATTAGCAGTCCCTGCAAAAGCCTAAAATAAGAAAATTAGTAAAATAGAATTTGATAACATTATACTTTAAGAAACCCTAAATTTCCAGTCAAAGGAAAATTAATACCTCTGCAAAAAAAATAAAAAAAAATCGGGAGATAAAAACTCAAATCCTAGAAAATAAATCATAAAGTTTGATTAGAATTTAGGAGAAGGGTAAGATTGGATACCCAAAGAGAGGGTGGCCTTGTATTTTTACTTCTCTGAAATGCAATCCTCCTTGTCCCAGGGCTCTTCACAAACTTCTCCGAGTACCACCCGCACACAGAAACAATATCCATTTACCCTATTCAGAAATAGAAAATTGGATTTTAGAGAGAGGCGAGAGAATTAGGATTTAAGAGTAATCATGGAAACTAATTGTGCTGAGAGGAAGCAATTGTGGTTGGCATCTCTGAGATTTGAACGGGGAGAAATGGAGGAGCTGTGAGAGAGAGTTGGACCAAAGGTTGAGAGATATCTGAAGAAATGAGAGATCGAGCTCTAATAACAACGGATTTATCAAAAATCCGTTCAACAAACGAATAAATAAATAAAAACCGTTATTTTAGTTAATTAAAATTTAACGCCCAGTTTGGTTGCCGAGAAACCGCGGAGGATTAGAAAACAAAAATTTCTGGTGATGTGAAATTTTAGTTCCTATTATTCCTTGTGTAATTATATTTCTAGGTATTGGAAATGGAAAACTGAATAAAAAATGGAATTAAATTAAGAAGCCGGCGGGTATTACCTTGAAAGCGTGGATTTAAAGGTTTGAGGATGAACAGAGAGTAGGGATTTTCCCACCAACCAAACAGACGGGAAAAGAAAGTTGAATTGAACACGAAAGCCAACTCGATCGATCTCGTCCGCTCCAGCTAGGTATGGTCCTCAAGCTCGTGACCGATAGCAGCTCGATTAACTTCCTGAGGGGTTTTTTTGGTGTCATTTTCTCTCTTTTTTGGTGTCCCAACGAATTATATGTGTCATTTTCTCTCTTTTTCGATGTCCCAACAAATTATATGAGGATTGACTAGATAGATATCATAAAGAATTATAGATGAAGCAATCGATGACCCTTTAATTAATCTAATTTGTATTTTACTCGCGGCCCGTTATAAATAGGATTAAATCATTGGATCCATCTCATTACTTGATTAGAGATTTGGGTCTAAGACTAACTCTTGAACAGTAACTTTGCCTTCGAGCATGCTCACAACTGAAGGCATGATAGGCTTAAATTTTGAAGTGACATTACAGTAATGAGAGACATATTGATTGTAACCATAATCTCTTCTTTGTTGAAGTCTGAGCCTAACCTTGGATCCACTGGGTTCATCAAATTTGTCACAGCCCGTCCCGGAAAATAATTCTTGTTAACGTGAAAAGATGAGAATACCCTCGGACGTTGAATGATATGTGTATGTTATGTTTTGGTGTAAGTATTTGGGATTGGTGACCCAATTAGAACTAAGATTTTTCTTAGTTTTGGTTGGTGGCTTTTGGACCACACACACACCCACCTACCCACTCTCTCTCTCCTTCCCGTGCTTTACCAACACAGATTTTATGCCTTCATTGGCCAATCTAATAACGGGCTTAACCTCGAAACGTGTTTGCCTATAATTGTTGGGTCAGCTTGGCTCGCCAATTCTCAAGTACAATTGTAATCCTATTTTTGGATGAAGCAACTTCAAAATTGAATATTGAAGTTAATATTGTATCATGATGTACACATGACACTAGTATTTATTTCTATTTTATGTGTTCATGTTGCGTTAGAAATTGGTTAAGAGAGGTTGAAACGGAATTAACATGCTCATTGATTGAAAGCTTCACTTCAAGAAAAAGTGAATCTAATAGAGAATCACTTCCAGTAAACTTGAATCTAAAAGGGTATAGACAAATATGCATATTTGTGCTCTAAATTTACATCTTGCATTAAACCTATTCTTTATGAATGTTTTCTTTAAAGGTGTTGCATGAGCATAACTATTTAGATCCGAGTCCAAAAAATTGAGCTACTTTCCGATTGAGTCCAGTTCCATGTGCCTTCTCAGTTTAGTTTCAATTAATCATTTTTATGTCCATTTTGCCCTTTTATAATCTAAATGAAAATATATTTAAATTTCTTGATTTATCCAAATTTTGAATCTTTAAAGCCTTTAATCTATTCAATATCCAACAAAAAAAATTAAAATTCATGGCACGTTTATCAACAACAAAATATACTGTGATATAACTTCTTGACAAAAGTAGATTACAAAAAGAAAAAACCTATGATATAGGTACATAAATACAAAATATGTGATGAAGATATATGTAAATAATATCTAATTAAACTATGGTGTAGGTAGATAATGCAACTAATTTGTGACGCAGGTAGGCAATGAAATCAATATGTGATGCAGGTAGTTAATTTACAAACAAAAAAACATACTATGCATAGGCAATTAATCTCTAATGTAGGTAGAGTATTATAAAAAAAAAACCCTAAACACAATTAATCTTAGATAGATTATTAACAAAACATGTAATATATATATATATATATACGTAGATAAATACAATTATTCATGATACAGGTACAGTATAATATTAAAAAAAAAGGACAAGTGATTTAGGTAGATAAAAACCAAAAAAAAAAAGGAAGAAAAATGATATTGATGGGGGGAAACACTAGAGAAAATGCTAATTCGGTGGAACTTCAAAATAAATAATAAATAAATAAAAAGGAGAAAGAAGCCAAAAAAAAAGGGGGGGGGACGAAGAACCCAATACACAAGATTGACCAATGCATTTTTTTTTTAAACCAATCAAATGTATATTGATCATCCTTATGGAAGGAGCTAGGAGAAGAGGAATATTATGGAAGAGTATTCCTGGGCAAAATAACACAGGAAGAGAAAGATATTGTGAGGGAGAAACAAGAAAAGAGAAATGAACGGTTTGGGGAATGAGAAGAAAAAAGGAGATTTAAATCCCTAATCCTATAATTAAGGATAAGATTAACATTAATCACAAATTTTTAAAAAAAATGTTATTACTTAATTAGTCAATTTGAGGGTAAATTTGGCAAGAGAATACAAATAAGCTTATGTGGATAATGAATCACTGGACCTAACCCAAAAATTAAAACAAAATTGGACTATAACTAATAACGGCTCATAAAATTGGACTTATATTAAGTTTCCCCTTACCCAACCCACTTTAGGATTTAGGGTTTAGGATTTTTTTTGCCCAGCTCACTTTTTTTTTTTTTTTTTTTTTAATTTCTAATTTTCCCTACACCATTTCTCACATATTTTTCATCATTACATACTATCTTACCTCATTTTATTTCAATTCTTCACATTTCATACTATAACTCTTTGACCCTCGGTTGGAGATGGTTTTTTGTCATAGGGCTATGTTTGGCATATGGCCCTCTGGCCCTTCGGTTGGAGATGGTAATAAATATGGTCATGCATTGTTCATTAAAATATTAATTTATTGGAGGATCAAAGGGCTAAAATGAGTCATATGGCAATACTTCGGTTGGAGATGGCCAGATGGCTCGTTTTAGCCCTCTGGCCCTCCAAAAAATTAATATTTTAATGAATAGTGTATGGCCATATTTCTTACCATCTCCAACCAAGGGCCAAAGAGCCATAGGGCTCATTTTAGCATTGTCACAAAAATCCATCTCCAACTGATGGCCAAAGGACCATAGGGCCAAACATATTATTTAAATTTAAAAACTACAACAACTTAAATTAAATGCACATTTACCATGTATAAATGCACATTTACCATCTATGATAGGAAGCTTATATTTGGGGCACCCATTATATTTGTCCCACATTGGATGTGGGAAAGGTTTGAGCAATCAAACATGCTTATAAAAGCAACATCCCCACATAGAACCAATCACCTTTCTGGACCTTAATTAAATATATATTTTTTTTGGCCCAAAAAATAAAACTGTAAAATAAAAATAAAATAATGGCTAGCTGACGTTAGTTAGTAACCGTTGGGATTTGAATTCCAACCCGGCCCGGGGTTGGTCGGTTGGCCCTTTGTTGTCCAGTGGGGCCCAAGAGCCCTTTGGCTTGATCCTAGGTTGGAGATCGTTTTTAGGTTATTTTCGGTTATCTGACTCTTTAGAACCTTCGGTTGAAGATTGTCTAAGGTCATCCTAGTTAACCCGTTTTGCTCTTTGGACCGAACTTTCGCTTTATTTTCTTGCCACTGGAAAGTAATTTTGGCTTTTGGGAATAAAGTTAGAAAATTCACAGGTTTAGGGGAATGAATTTAAAATGTGTGAATGAGTCAGACGATCACATGGCTCTTTACGCAAGGTGAATATGATTATATTATTATTATTTCTTGGCAGATGCATGATAAGTTACTTGTGATATTTGTTGGATTAATTCCCAGTTATGGCATCCCATAACTCCTATCCTAGCTGTCAGCTCAAAACCGTCGGCTTGACCTCCCCGTTTCAAATCAAAGTAAAAAACATCCAGATATGAGAATTAAATAATTAATTGCTGATGACCGGAAACAGTGTTCTTCCAAAAGTACGGCAAGAGATTTTCTTCAGATCTCTTCCATCAAGATCATCGGATTAAATGATCTGAATTTTTGAAATTTCATCGAACGATAAAAAATTATTATAACTTTTAAAAGATCAAAACAGATGGACAGTTTATAGAATTCCCACTTTGTTTACAAATATCGCTCAGGTCCCGTGACCTCGTAATATTTTTATGAAATTTTTCATTTCCTTTGTCAACTAAAAAACAAAAGCTCTTTGTTTTTGTTGTTAAAAAACGGCTTTCCAATATTATAGAATTCCCACTTGATCAAAAAATTGAGATAATTATTCAACAAAAAAAAAAAATAATTGCGATAATTATAATCCATCCATCTCAACTATTTGCAGTTGTACTTAAATTTATTCCACATACATCTCAGTCATCCATTTATGATCACATGACAAAAAATTCACATACGTCTCAATCAACCATTTATGTTAAAATTGACTAGAGTGGAAAATTCTCATATATTAAAGTCTCGAAATTGGATCCTTATGAAAGAGTGTCACTTGGGTGTGTATGCATATCTTTAGCTGCATCTGGCCGGCCACCGGTATCGGTCAAATAACAGGTTTTCAAAATCTGTTTTTATGATATTTTTCTACTAGAATTTGTCTTTGATTAGTATTTTGCAATGACAATGTTCGAGAGAGCTCCCAAACTTGACCTCGGCAGGCGTTCACTGTTTAGTAATACATAGTTCATACAAATTTTTGTGCTGATTATCTAAACTATATATTAATAAAATTCTTATTGTCAACCAAAAATTCATGAAATTGACATTCTAACCCTTTAATTAAAACTGAATATATATAAGAAACATTGGCAGTAATGTAATTTCACACAATCAAAATTTTGTTTTTTTTTTCTTCTTCAAAGCTTATTCTATATGTGATTCTAAGTTTTCTAACATATTTTTTTTATTAAAAAAATAAAAAATAAAGCTCTCTCCTCTCTCTCCACATCCCACGCTCTCTCCCTCTCTTCATCTCTCCTTCCATTTTAAATACAAAAAATACAAAATTTTCACACACATTTTGTGCATGGCCATATGCTAATATTCCACAGTATGATCCAATACTTTTTGGTAATTAGGTCATGATAATCAATTCAATAACTCCCACCTTATACCTATATAGCGAAAAGTAATATAAGGGCCAGATTCATATCACCATATTTTTACACAACTTTTGATACTTGTTTTTGTAGAGCTTATTTTGTAATGTATTTCAAGGATCTGAATTGTCTATCTTTTAAATTTTCCTTCAAATACAATGTCTACCAAAAATCACCTAAGTATGAAATCTTATAACCATTGAATGTCTTTACGGTTTTATATTTGGTTAATTTTTTACAAGAATGATCTATGAATAATTTTCTCAAAAATAAACAATTCAGATCATTAAAAGTACTTTACGTAGTGGAAGCCACAAAACGGTTGTCAAAAATTGTGTACAAAATGGTGTCACAAATTCGGTCCAAATATATTTGTTATAGTTTTTATTTTATAATGAATATCTACCCTTTTAAATACATTTTATTTTCAGTAGTATGTAAGAAGAGTTATGCTATCTACACACTCTTTTTTACTTATCACACACTTAATTTTTTGCCTTTAAACTTCTTCAATTCATTCGATCCGATGATCGAAAGTTAAAAAAATGTATAAAAAGTAAAATATAGTGTGTAAATAGAAAACCCCATCTGAGAAATCATTAACGGAATGATCTGTAATTCTAAATTTACAAGATTTTACTCCCAAAATGAGACAGAGCTTCGTAATTTTTATTTTTTTAAGTTTCTGATTGACTTGGGGTTGTGGTACATACGGAATATAGTGCTTGATCTCAGCTTAATAGTCAATTGATCGTATTCATACAACAACCAACCTTTGCTTTTGATTGAGTGTTAGTGAAGAAGTCCAAGTCCAATCAGATTAATTTCGAATGACATTTTATTTAGCCTTCTGTCACTCTGTGCCATTCATTTGCTTGATGTAGACGTGCACTTAATTTCCTGCACGGATTTTTTGAAGTTTTTCCTTTTTATTTCTTTTATAACATTATGTAAGTATCGAATTGTCTGAAGAATATGATTTTTTTTTCTTTAATTTATTGTGTCGCCGGTTTAAACGTTCCGATCTTCAAAGTGTAACTTAGATTATTAATAATAAGATTGATTGTAATAAAAAAAATATAAATATTCTCAAAACGGAAAAAGGGTTATTTTTTCGTTTCCAGATGGTGTTGGTCCTGTTGGATACAATTTATTTCTTAAAAACTTGACATGAACAACACTGTTAAGCTAATAGATAAATTTGAGACACAAATATAGATTTCTTTTCTAATAACTTCATCACTTAGACATTTTACATAATTAACATTTAATAACTTCATCACTTAGACACTTTCTTTAGTCCATGTGTCATCATATTATTGGAGTGCAGAATCTTATGTGTGTCATATCAACACATGATATATTTTTTTTAACAGAATTCAGACAGAATATGACATTGATTTGCAACACCCATATTCAGGAACGATATTATTCAATTTTCAACTTCAGATATCATCTTGATAAGGTGGGTCAGTTTCAGAAACCACTTATAATAAAAATATAATATAATTTAATAATTTAAGTTTAACAAGTCACTACCTACGAAACCAGTCTTTTTAACATGTTACTAAGAAGTACTGTCTATCTATTGTCAAATATATTAAATTTAAGGGTAAATTACACAAAACTATCTTAACTATTAGTCGAATCACAATTTCATACCTCATCTTTTAAACATTATAATGTCATACATCAACTTACGAATTCGTTGTAATGTTGTACCTCTGTTAAAAGAGTAATGCTATTCATACCATGTTTTTATACCACATTTCTATACCACCGTAGGTGGCATCTGATGTGGACAGTCACATCATTTAAAAAATTTACAAAACCCGAGGAAATGAAGAAGAAAGACTCCTCGTATACCATAATAATAATTTAATTAAATAGTTTTTCTTAATTATTAGTTTATTAAATAATGAACTAAAATTAAAAATCTGATTAATTCAAATAATGTGGCTGTCCACATCAAATGTCACCTAATTTGGTTTGAAAATGTGGTACAAAAATATGGTATGAATAATATTATTCCTGTTAAAAAATTTGTTAATTATTCTATTAAATGTTGACTTGGCTTGTAAGAGGCCTAAATGGAATAAAATATTAATGAAATATTATTATTTAAACATTAATAATTCAAATATAAAATTATTTATATATTTTATAAGAAAATGTGGGATCCACCCACAACAAACCCATAACCTTCTTCCCAGTTCACCCTCAACCCTTTTCCTAGTTCATCCTGGCCAAGCCCTCCTGCGAGGAGTTGGAGGAGCACTCCTCCGCTTTCAAGCTTTTCCGCATCCTCAAGAAGCCTCGCACCCCGACGCCGCGCCCAATCGAGTCCTTCGCCTTCCCATCATCCTCCAAGCTCCAACAACTCTCCGATGACGACAAACACTCCGTTTGCGTCGAGATTAAACCGAAACTGGAGGACGAGGATGATGACTCTGATTGCGTCGTAATTAAGAACGAATTGGAAGATGACGATGCTGACGAGGTCTTGGAGACTGGGCCGGTCAATCGTGGCCATCGGTTCGTGGTCGAGGACGAGGATAGCGATGGGGATTGGGCTAATATTGAGTCAACGAGCAAGGACAGAGCTGTATAGTGCCTGGGGGGCATCCGCCCCCACTCAATTGTGTGTGAGTATTTTGCATTCTAATTCTCAACCCTAATTAAACTACAAATGAAAAAATGGATTGCATTTTAATTTCAACGTCAGTTCTAATTAAACTATAAAAAAAAATGTCTAGTAGAAAAAAGATAAGTTGTGTTCGCTAGTTTACATGCTTATGACATTAGCATTAACTCTTCTAGTAATGCGTTAAGGAATATTGTAAGATGTTGTATGAAAAACTTTATAAATTAATATATAAGTGTTTTGTGCAATTAATTTTTGAATTTTTTAATTGTACCTTATTGTTTGAGAATGCCCTAATTCTTATAAATTTCTGGCTTCGTCCTTGTCAACGAGTGAGGAAGCAGAGGTGGCAGTAGAGGAATTGGAGGACGACGTGGTTGGTAAGGTTGTGCAGAAGTATGCAAAAATATCGGCGGATTTCAGAAAGGAGCTCCATGGGTCGTTGGCTCCGGCGTTGTTTGATCCGTACGCCCAAGTGGAACGGAATGTGGGGGAGGCGACAGAGATTTTAGCAGAGTGTTGTCGAGGAGGAGGGGGAGGACCACATGGGGGGTAGGAAAGAAATGGTGGTCTTGGAGAAGAGAGGAGATGGCGCTGGATTGGATTGAGAGAAGGGAGAAGGGAGAGTGAGAATTGAATTGGGAGAGATTTTTAAATTTTTTAATATTTAATTATTTTTTAATTTAGTTGGTGAGTTCTGTCTGCCACGTCGGCAAATAACAGATAAATTAACAGATTTTTTAGCGGAGGAGCAACATTATAATGAATTCGTAAGTTGATATATAACATTGTAACGTTTAAAAAATGAAGTATGAAATTGTGATTCAACTCATAATTAAATTAGTTTTGCATAATTTACCCTAAATTTAACTAAATTACGGCAAGCGGAATTCAAACTTAGTGCAGGACAGTGACGTAACTAACTTGGCTAAACTTAAATCTTCTTTAATTCTTTTACAAGTAATTTATGTAGATGTATATTTAATTATATAAATAATTAAATAAAAATAAATAAAGTAAGTGGTTGGGAATAATTTTTTTTGCCCTTTCTTGTTTGGTCTTTGGATTTAAGGGCAATTAAGGTAACACAAGTCATTGACTTCCGTTTCTATCCTTCGAGGTCCACTCCTTCCCTCCCCTCAAGTGAATAAAAAGCTGTAATTCAGACTCATTCTCCTCACAAATCTTTCTTTCTTCGCTCTCACAAATTTTCATACATACAATCCAACAAATTCCATCCAGCTAGCTGCACAAACTGATCCTTTTGTCTCTGGTTTTCTCTTCAAATGTGAAAGACTTTGCCTAGAAAAATGATGAATATGTTCTTCCCTCGACTTCTTCCTTATTCTCTTTTCTTTGTAGCTTGCTTTGTAACTTTTGCCTCTGGAGCTGCTCGATTGCCAAATGATGAAGGTACGAGTAATTCACCTCAATATCTCTATGTCAAATATCTTCCCTTGTTTCATTCTATAAATGATAGTTTTAAGTTCGTTTGATAATTTTTTAATTTTCAATTCTTTTTGAGTTTCAAAATTTGGTTTGGGTTGATTTTGATTTTCAGTTTATATTTTTCCGAGAAGTGAAAACAGTTACCAATGAACTAAAAATTAAAAATTAAAATGGTTATCAAATGAACTTTAGGTAAACAGATATTTGTGTGAACTTGGTAGAAATTTTCAATCATATGAGGTGCACTCTGTAGTTCTTTTTTTTACTATTTTGTTGAGCACGATGTTAATTTGTTGCCTTTTATTTTGCGTATATGCAGTGCAAACTTTGGAAGCCATAGCAAAGACACTGGGGAAGACGGACTGGGATTTCAGTGGAGACGCAGATCCATGCAGCAACCAACTTCCATGGGCCAATCGAAGCGCACTCGAAGGATTTGAGAATGCCATCACCTGTAATTGCTCCTACAAAAGCTCCACCGTCTGCCATATTACCAGCATGTAAACCTCTCTCTTTCTCTCTCTCTCTCTCTCTCTCTCTCTCAAAAACAAACATGCCCCGCTCAGAACTCAGTTAGATTTTTCAGTGTGCCCAAAATATGTGATGGTATATCACATGTTACCATATAAATGGTAAGTTACTTGTGTTAAAAAATTAACACAATTTGAAAAATCAAACTTCCTTCCACTTATATAACAACACTTGGTGTACGTTCGGAACACAATTTTTCCACATCTCACAAGCTAATACAAATAATCTTATCAGGTTTTTGTGATTTAAATTGATGTTCATTTATTGGTGCCACCACCAACAAAAGTTTTTCCGGAATATTATTAGATCGCTGGGGATATTTACTTCGATTAGAATTAAAAAATTAAAATGCTACTTGTTTTTTAATTAACGGGGAGACAAATTCGAATTTGGTACAGCTTTTAAATCTAATAAGAGAAGTACAATTAGACTATCAATTAGTTAGTAAAATGCTACTGGTGCTAACTTTTTTTTGTTGGGACGTTTTGATATAGGCATCTTATTTTTTTAATTTCGTTGATTAAACATCAGTTCCTTTTAAGAATTTGATTAAACATTTTTTACACAATTTTATTAGAGGTACGTTTGATTATATTGGTGCATTTGATTTTATGGTATATTTAGAATCTAAATGTACCAAAAGTTAGTACGTTTTTTTCAAATGTACCATAACTTTTAAATACATTTTTTTATAAAATTAATGAAGTTTTTTTTTTTATAAAAGTATTAATGACTTTGTTTTTTTTTATTTTTTATTTTATGAAAGAAGAGACTAATTAAATATAATAACAGAAATAAAAAGTTATATTTCGGTGATAGTGATGAATTACTTAAATTCATGTTTTTAATAAAGCCACGAATTTGAATCACATTATTGCTTTTTCGTTGTGAGACTTAGCGCACTCCTCCACTCTTGTCGTTTGTTAAAAATAAAAAAGTAAAAAAATTATGCCGTGAATTTAAAATTCCTAGATTGTAGGAAATTAGTTGTTAGCTAGTTTAAGTGAATATAATATTAAATGAATAAATAAAATGCTAAGTTGGTAATTGATGAAAGCCTCTTCATCAAATTTCGTAAAAGAACATATGTTTAATCTAAAAAAGTTGGAAAAAAATGCAGGAGATTCTAATTACTCCTTTTTTTTTGTTACACCATAGAGAACAAATCGTTAATATATATATATATATATATATATATGAATAGTTTTATGTTTGTTTAGTTCTCTTGTTTGAGACCCGTTATGAATAAAGAATGTTATTGTACAATGAAAAGAGTTGGAAAGAAGTTGTTAATAATAGATTACCGAGAGAAATAGGTGATTCTTTGTTTTCAATTTATTTGACACATAATATGCACATGAGATTATAGCGTTAATAAACACCAATTTAAGCACTTAGTGTGTCACTTAGTCTTTTTTTTACTTGTAAGTGAGAGGTTTTAGGTTCAATTCTTGCTAAATACGTATTTAAACCATATTTTTGCTAACTCATTATGAGATTTAGCTCACTCTCCAACGTCTTAGTGTATATAATATTGTTTATTAAAAAAAAACTTAGTGATAAAGAGAACATAAGTTGGAAAATAAACGTTGGGTTATACAGAATTGTCATTGATTAACTTATTTCTTAAGCCATTAAAAATTGCTCATTATAACTTTCTTTTCTGGATAAACAGTTTGCCCGTTGTGTTTTGAACAAGTTCAATCTCATGATGTACAGAGCTATTAAGAGAAAAATAAAGAAAAAGTTGAGAAAATAAACAAAAAGCAACGTACATATTAGGCGCCTTTTGTTGTGAAAAGGTTGAGAAGGATAAGATCAAAGTTTTTCAGTCTTTGTCATAAGAATAAGCATTAAAAGAAAATAACAAGAAAGGTCTACGTCTACATACCATCCAGTGACATTGTATAATATGTACATGGTGACTTTTTTAGGTCAATAAATCTCAATGCGCGGAAAATTTTGTAATTATTCGGTATTCAAGCGAATAATTTAAGTGTTATAAAATAGGTGAGGGAAACGAAAAAAATATCATTTTCTCTATGTGTAATTGAAAAAATTCCTTCTCAATGAGCATTTTCTCCTACATAAAAAATTAACCATGCATGTAAGACAGGAAAATAACTTATAATGAACATTTTTTTTTATATTATACATAGCTTCATATAAAAAGCGCTTTATAAAATTTACGTTGAATCATATATTAATACGTGTAAATTTTTCTTAATATGATATATATTATTATATTAAAAATATTAAAGAAATAATAAATTCATTTTATGTAAACTGCTCACAAATGTGCGAGGAGAAATGTTGAATAGATGGTTCGAATTCGGTTTTGTGGACCCCACGTCTATTTGCTATAAGTATCAATCAATTTTTCAGTAAATGTCCCCAAACCTAACCCCACGCCCATGAAACCTCCAAAATAAAGTTGGAATTATAAGGCCTAGTGTGGGCCTCATCGAGTTGTCTATTGGCAACTTGGCACGTCTTATTCACTCATTCAACCTTACGTCGGAAAGGTAGCTAGGCCAATTGATTCCAATTGGATATGAGGGATGTTAGTTTAATAAATAATAGCACAGTCGAGCTCCTTTGTTTTTTTGTGATTTTCTCACGCCCCGACCCTAGCTTTGGAGAGATTTTTTTAGTAGATTGAGAATACGGTCCGGTACATCAAGTATTATAATACAAGTGGTTGGATGCATGGAATTTTTTTTCAACCATTTGCATTATGACATTTAGTCTACCGAACCTTATTCCTAACACACTGAAATTTTTTCCTAGGTTCGTAGTGCAAAAATTTTGAAGCTCTTATTGTGTATGTGAAGCATGGAAGAAAATATCGAAAATATCGGCGAAATATCGCTGATATTTTCGTTTTTTTGAGTTATCGATATTTTAATAAGTATCCAATGAGTTTTCGTCAAAATATCGCGATATTATCGATAATATCGCGATATTAGTCCAAAAACTCCTGAAAATTTTGAAAAGTCTCAATTTTGAGACTAGAGGGGTTCGAACCCCTCCCACTTAACTCTTTAACGCCTTAACCACTGTACCAATTATGTTGTTGTGATAATATGCTACAATATTTATATATATGGTTTTGTTTTGAATTCTTTTTACAAGAAACAAATTTGCACATATTCCAAATTTTTTGTGGTATTATATTTTAAATTGTGTCAATTAATTACTTAGTCAATGGCATGTGGTTTTTAATTTTTCTATTTTTTATTTGGTCACTTACATGGTAGGGCTGGAAAAAATTCCGGAAAATCCCAAGCCAAACCGAAAAAGTCCCAAACCCAAACCGAAAAATCCCAAACCAAAACCATCCTGAAGTTCGGGAATCCCATCCCGAAAAATACCGAAATTTTCGATATGGGATTGGTTTCCAAATCCCATTTGTTTGGTAATCCCGAAAAATACCGAAGTATTCGGTTTCCTATTGACTTTTGGGTTTTGGTTCTTGAAAACCATTGCCATGGTTGCTAACTACTCTTCACAATACACTCACTCTACACATAGAGATGATGAAGATAGTGAAAATTTTGAACCTCATAGGAACTCTATGTGGTACTAAGTCACTCATGTATCTTACCATGCAATGTATAAAGTGTAAAATATTGTACTAATTCATTATATATAAATGATTATGGTGTGTTTAGACTTTTTTCATTAATTTCTACATATTTTCTATACTCACAATGTTTGTCAGCTCGCTATATAATCAACTTGATAATGTTAAATCCATCATGCAATACATTTCCTTCCAATTTTTTTGTGATAAACTAATAGATAATTGACTAAATAAACATCCTGCAAAGTTTCAATAAAAATTTCCAAGTTTTTCTTACAATTTCCGTGGTTTCCATGTAATTTTTATCGATATCGATATTATCCCGATATTTCCATCGATATTTCCGTGTTTTCGGACTACCGATATTTCCGATATTACCGATATTTTCTTCCTTGATGTGAAGTAAGTAAATGTTGCTACTCTTTGGAGCTATGAAAAGTGATTCGCTCATCTGTTTCTCTTCATGCACACTGTTAAATTCAGTTTTTGACGAAACAAGGGGCATAAATAAAAATAAATTGAATCAAATTTCTTAGAGCTATAAATTATTCTTGACGTGCAAGACAGGATTGAAAATTTCGATTTCGACAAATTCAGTTTTTGTTGGAACAAAATTATGAAGAAAATTGGAATATATCTTAAAATTCCCAAATGGGCTTTGGCCGCCTTACACTACAACGGGCTTAGTCGTCCTTACACAGTTACTAATTTGCGGTCCAACCTAATTCTGATATCTATAGACTAGTTGGGTTTCCATTTCCCAATCCTTTACCCCTCCACATTTTTTTTTTCTTCAACCAGCAACCGTTTGGAAGTTTTTGTTGGTCTAATTATAACTTGTTGTGCCTTGAAATTCAAGAAAATGCAAAAAGACTAATCTATTTCTTATTGAATGAACAATGAAACATTCAACCCTACCATCTATAGCAATTCAACTTAACTTATCTGCAAAATCGAGTTCTAGGATGTGACTAATTTGCTCAATTACTATAACAATGTGTTGATGATCTGGCTATGAGCCAGCATAGATGTTCCATGGCATGCTGTGTTGGTTTTTTTTATTTTTTTATTTTTTTTAAATAGGCATGCTGAGTTGTTAGGACTTGGTATTACTGCTGTGCTGAATTTAGGCTTGATTCTTGAATACTTGATCAACGTAAAATTGTTCGTAGTCACCACGATTCTTTCATACTTATTATACACATACAACTCTGTATCGACATAGTTATTAGTTACAAAGCTAATGAAAGAATGACTCACAATGTGCTTGTGACAAATGCACATTTACTGTTTGTGTAATTGCTCCAGTTCTATTCTTTTTAAAGGACAGTGGATTTTTTCCTTTGGTTTTCAAGTAAGAAAACCAATTCCTTCTGCCTACGTAACTACTTGACCAAAAGTAAGTATTTTCTGTGATTCTTTTTTGGTCAAAGTATTTTCTGTGATGAATTAGTGTTTTACCTCTTTGGTCTCGCTTTTGAGGCATCTTTTCTTTTTAGTCACAATATAGATGTGTAATGGGTCTCAGTTAATTTGCGACTAACTTTGAAACCTGTTTACCGATGAAACACAGAATTCTAAAATCTCAGGATTTGCAAGGAACACTCCCACTAGAGCTGGTAAATCTCACCTATCTTCAAGAAATGTAAGCATATTTTTACCCCTCCAAGTTTACATTATTTAAAGTAAAAAGAAAATACCTTTGTGTCGTGTAAATGGTTTATTCTAATTTCATATATAGCTTACCTTTATGTTTGTTGTCAATGAGACTCTGGTTTCTTTCTTTCTCCTTTAGCGACCTCACCCGCAACTACCTGAGCGGTACCATCCCTCCAAAATGGAGCTCTCTTCCACTTCTGAACATGTACTGTCTTCTCTCACACTGCATACATTTTTGTGTTTGATGTTCATGTCATGTTCTTGTTACTTTATTTGGTCACTCCAATGGTCTTTAGCCATTTCTTTCTTTAACTATGAATCTACTACATTGGGTTTTGTTCATGATAATGAACTTCCGTGGCCATGAGGCGTTTGAATCATAAGTGTTTGGATCAAAACTTGAACTTTGGGCCAAGAAGGGAGATGGCCCAAAAGGAAGGCCTGATAAGAGGAGTTGGCCGAAGCCCAGCTGGAACCCAGAAAAGCAGAAATGGCCTCTCCTGACTTGGTTCAGTTTATGAAGACCACTTGCTCACCTACCCAAAGGCCAAGTGGTGTAGACTGATCAGCTATACAGCTCATAAAGTACTTTATGGTGGCAGTACATGTAAAATAGCTGATGAGTCATCACCCTTCAAACTGCATTCGGGCAACGTCACTGCTACAGGAGGCCAAGCCGAGTTGTCTATATAAGAAGAAAGAGAAATCAGGAATAAGGACACTCAATCAAACAAACAAATGCAAGCACAAACTCTGCTCAAAGCCAGATTTGCCTTCAAAACGAAGCTGTAGTCAGCCTAAGCCTTCATCCCTCTCGGGACAAGCCTTCCTCCCTCTCGGGACAAGCCTTCATCCCTCACGGGATAAACCTTCCCTCAAGCCTTTGTAATAGCTCTGCTACCCTGCTCAATGCCTGATGTAGTATCGATTTCTCTTTGTAAACACATCTCCTTACTCCCTCTCTCTCTCTAAGCTTTCAGACCCCTGATAAACTACAAAGATAGGACCCTGCAAGAAGATCAGACTTGCCCGACAAGGTTAAACCTTGCCCGTCCTTCTTTGTTTTTGTCTTTGTATTCATTAGCCTAGCAATATGTTGTATATTTCCAGTTATATGCAAGTTATTTCTAGTAAGATGGCTATTAAAAGAATCTTTCAATACTTGGATCCGATTTGAATATATCTTCAGTGTTCAGACCATATCTAAGTTATAAGCCCGCAGGCATGCAAATCTGATCAGTTAAAAGTCCTTGGCCTCAAGGCATAAAAAAGAACCTTATGTGGACTTAACCCATCCACGACAGTCCTTGATAAACAAGAAGTCCGAAGTTACTTGGGGTGCAAGTAATCGATCTATCCCTTAGTTTTATTTCTCTTATATGATGATTATCATATAACGCTTAGGCATGGAATGGATTATGATAGGAAGCCTCAAGGCCTACACCTAAGGCCCCACAAAGGCACCTATTTGGGTTCATTCCACCTCTGTGATCTAGAACGTTTGAGTATAAGAACGAATTCTAATGGGAAGCCTCAAGGCCTACATCTAAGGCCCCACAAAGGCACCTATTTGGGTTTGTTCTACCTCTCGGGCTCGAGTAATCAGAAGTATAATAGTTATAAGACCTCTGCAATCATTGGAACAAATATGATGTGTTCAAGTACTGGTTTAGTTATTGATAGGAAGCCTCAAGGCCTACACCTAAGGCCCCACAAAGGCACCTGTCATATCTAACACGGTTTCTCGGGCACATACATATATACAACTAAAACTCGACATCCATTTTACATCTGCCATGCTGAAGATGGCAGTGGCACGCCTGAGCATCTAAAAGTTAATCTTGATTGTGAACCTCAAGGCCTACACCTAATGCCCCACAAAGGCACCTCTCAAAGTTAACTCTGTCCTTCTCTTTCAGCCTTGCCCGACGAGCCTTGACCGATGAGTCTTGCCCGACGAGACTTGCCCTTGCCCGACGAAGCCCGACAGTGAAGAAGAAGCCCGACAGCAGCCCTCAACCGGCGCCAACCTTCCGGGGAGCTGTGTGCTCGCCGTCCAGGAAACATCCCCGACGGAAATTCCTGACGCGGACAATAAGTATTGAATCGAACACATGGGGTTCATTGCCTTCGTATTGAAGAACATGTTAATGTTATGGAGCCTCTTGCTTGATAAAAGTGATCTTAAAACTATAGTTTTTAATGCAGATCCCTTCTTGGAAATCATTTGACGGGTTCTATCCCCAAAGAGCTCGGAGACATCCCCACCCTGAAAAGTTTGTGAGTGTTGATTGCGCATTTGTTTCTTGCTTACCCCATTTGATTCTATGGAGATCCTTAATGATGTTTTTTTAATCAATGGAACTGAATTGAATTTTTTTTTTTTTGCATAGGGACATCAGTTTCAATAATTTCTCTGGACCCCTCCCTCAGGAGCTTGGGTCTTCGGCCAACATAGAAAGGATGTAAGAGTCCTTTTCAAATTTTATCGTGTTAAAAAATATTTGGGTTATTTGGAATTTTTCTTGTAGACAAATTCTGGATATTTCCACCAGTAAATCATCGACTTCTTTATCGTTGATATAATTGTTATATCTACTTCATTTTTAGGTTGCTTTCCTCAAACAACTTTAATGGGGAGTTACCAAAAACATTTGCAAAGCTTACCAAAATAAAGGACTTGTAAGTTTTTGTGGTTATTTCTTCTTAAAGGTTTCCTGAGCACTTTAGACATTTGTTTTACTGCTTTCTGATACTAACTGGTACTATTTTCCCTTTTCCAATCATTATGCAGTCGGATTAGTGACAGTCAATTTTCCGGGCAGATACCTGATTTTATTGGGAACTGGACAAATCTTGAAAAACTGTGAGTGTTTTTCTCTTGTGTGTCATCTTTTCTGCTATTTGATTTGAATATTATCACTAATTCAAATGTTATAACTCGTTAAAACAGAGTGATTCAGGCTAGCGGTTTGACAGGGCCAATTCCTTCTGGCATTTTTCTTTTGACAAACCTGACTGACTTGTTAGTATATCTCGTCCCTATTTATAAATACAAAACGATTAGCAAAATGCGTAGTTTATGTTCATGGCTCAATTTTAACATGCAGGAGAATCACTGACTTGAGTGGACCTGAATCAGCCATTCCTTCGCTCGAGAAGATGGAAAACTTGAAGACACTGTGAGTTAATGGTTCCATGACACACAATTTCTGTCTGTACCAGAAGTCTTCTGTAAACTCAAGGCTTTGGTGTCTGTTGCAGGATGTTGAGGAATTGCAACCTTACTGGACAGCTACCTCCAGATCTTGCGCATATGACCAAATTGAAAACTTTGTAAGTACAAATATATTCGTCCCTATTTTTTTCCGTCTTCAAATAAAAAATTTCTTCTAGATGTGATTATACTCTAGGATTATTGAAGTGACTTAGACGCTGTTGGGCGGACTTTATGTTTCTGTATTTATTAAGAGAACATCTCTTGCAGATGTCATTTCCCTTTCTGCAGAGAGCACATCTAAACTGCATTTGCTATTTGTTTGTGTAGAGACCTCAGCTTTAACAAGCTGACCGGAGTAATTCCAAGCAGCTTTGTTAGTCTACCAAAAGTGGAATATATGTAAGCAATTGGAATGACCAATCTAGTCTTCCTTACATGAAACTCAAGCAGACATTCTTCAATGGTTTTGATACACCCCAGCCTGACAAGCTGGAAGTATTTCCAATCACGATTACTATAATTATGAGTCACGGGTTATACTGCAATAGAATTAGTTTATTCATGCAATTAACTGACACAAGGTGATCACCCTTAGATGTGTCTTTCTGATGGAAGTACTGATCTAATGCACTCAAAGTTGGCAAACTCAAATTTTCAAACCTTTACAAAGAAATTCCTAAGAATAAACACTATATTCTTTACTGAGTTTTTCTGTATTCCTTCTTTTTAGATTCTTAACTGGAAACTTGCTGACTGGACCTGTACCTAATTGGCCGAAATACAAAGTGTAAGCTTCTATTCCAAATGCTACTCTTTAGTTACTCAGGAAATTTATGCTGTTTTTTTTACTAAGATAGATATAAAACTATTACATCAAAAACTTCATTCGAACCATGTTAATGCCTACCTCTTTCTCCTCACCCTTGTTCCCCTTTGTACTGACAAACCACATCTGGAAAAGAATTTCTTTATGCTTCTTTGATTCTGGTTTATGAAACCTCAATGAATATGAGGACTGCAGAAGATGATTAATACTGAAAAAGGAGGATGAAGAAAATCACACAGAGAATGTATGTCCTCGCTGCTCTGCAGAATGCAGCAGTGGAGAATCCTTCTTCATTCAATATCTCTCTCTCTCTCTCTAACATACAAGTCGTGCAAAGAGAATTTTACCGTTAGCAAAGCACAGCTGGATCCTTAGACATCACAAAGTGATCTCAGCCACACATCTAACTATTTTTGCATTATTTGCCTTACATCTTTGAACCTCACACTTGGCAATATTACAACTCAAGTGAATACACAATTAAGCTCATAACTTATTTCACTAATTCTAATCAGCTAGAGACTTACAATTCAACAGAATTTGCATCATATCTCTTTTTGTGCAGTGATCTTTCATATAACAACCTCACCATAGAGGATGCAAGTTGTCCAGCCCGAAGCAACACGTAAGAATGTCTCCATTAGCTTGAAGTTAATCTGTTTGTGTTATGTGGAGCAAAGCTTAGATTAACTTTTCATTTGCGTTAATTTCTGCAGTAACTTGTTTGCAAGCTCATCAGAAGGCAATAGTTCGTAAGTTCAAATTAACCGTCTCAAAGCATGCACCTATAAATTTACTTTGGTTTCCAACGGTGTATTCTGTACTATTTTTTTCCCCTACTTCTTCCATTTATGATTGCTGACATTTTCTATACCCTGAATTACTCTATCAGGAGAACTGTTTCATGTTTCAAAACTTCAGAATGTCCAAAATGTAAGCCGAGTTTCTACACAAATAATTACCTTTATTTTTTCGGTTCATTCTTTTTTAGTTTTCCTCCTCAATGCCTACTAATCTCCATTTTCTTTTTTCATAGATTTGTACTACTCGCTCCATATAAATTGTGGTGGGACACCACAATTTACTGTCCTTGGAAAGAAAGATACACTATATGAAGCTGACACAATTCTAGATGGACCTTCATCATTTTACCAGAGCACAACAAATTGGGCAGTAAGCAGCACCGGTTACTTCATTGATGATGACCGCCCTAAGGACACCTTTATATGGCCTAATGAAACTACACTCTCTATGGCCAATCCTCAACTGTACATGAACGCACGCCTTTCTCCCATCTCTCTAACTTATTTTGGGTTTTGTCTGGGAAATGGAAACTACACTGTAAAGCTCCATTTTGCAGAGATAATGTTTAGAAATGGCAAAACATATAAAAGCTTGGGAAGGCGCATATTCGATATTTACATTCAGGTAAGTATCGCATCCACTTCCATGTATACCAGTGAATTATTCTAATTTTCAGCAAGCATTGTTTATATTTTGGTCGATTTGAATGTTAACTTTCACATTTATGTTCATGAAATGTTAAGCAACTAAATTAGTATATATACATAAATATATTGAAGGGAATCCTAGTGAAGAAGGACTTCAATATCATGGATGAAGCTCGTGTGTTTGGTGATGTAGTCATAATGAACTTTACTGCTCCTGTAACTAATAATACATTGGAGATTCGTTTATATTGGGCCGGGAAAGGGACGACAGGCATCCCTGTTAGAGGAGTCTATGGTCCTCTTATTTCAGCTATTTCAGTAGACCCAAGTAAGTTTTCAATGATCTGACCTTTGTCTTATTACTATGCGTCGACCATATGCATTGATATATCTACTAAATTAAGAGATCCGACTTCAGCTCTGCAAGGTTCTTCAATATTTCCTTTCCCTTGTATTTTCACAAAAATGCTTCTGTGCTTTTCTCCTGTTTTAAATAGTTTGAGCCAAGACTTGAAGAAATACTCTTTTAAATTTTCTTATCACATAATATGCTGAATTTTCTAGGCGACGGTATGTGCTTTTAAATACAACAAAATTCAACTTGAGGATTGTTTGTTGAGGAAAAACTTAAAGAGTACAGAATTCTAACACAAGTGTTGGAGACACAAAACAAGTGAACAAATTACTTGTATTACACTCACAAAATATTGCAACACACAAACTCTCAAAGACACTCTTTAGAAGCAATGACACTCACTTATTTTCTAGAGACAAACTCTAGATCACTCATACTCCTCACAAGACTACTCTGACTTCTCACTCTCACTTGGTTGCCTGCTTCTTCTTGGTTGGTTGGTTTATTTCACAACATCACACACCTATTTATAGGCATGTTTGCCGACTTCACTAGCACTTTCTAGTGCATGTTCATGCACACGCTGCACCGACATATGACTTTTCATAATAGCCACATATTGTAGAAGCTGCTAGAACTTTCTAGCACATGATTATACACACAACCCACCGACTTAATAGGATAATGCTAGAATTATCTAGCATATTGATACGCCTGCATGATGCACCGTCTTTGGTGCTAGAATTTTCCGCATTTGTGTAGAATGGGCTGGGGTTGGACTGTTTTAACATTTTAAACTATTTACATGAAAATAATCCAGTTCACTTAAGGGAAACATATAATATTTACAACCATCCGAAGAAAGTTTGTTCGAGGGATTACTTCATATACTATCTACTTATTTAAGGATGCCCCAAGGACCGGGTTCAATCTTCTGTTTCTGTGTGCATTAGATAGCTGGTTGAATAATCCACTCTCATATCAATTACATTTACATTTACTCTAATTTAAGCTATATTCTTTCTTCCGACAGACTTTGATCCCCCGCCAAAACCTGGTGGAAGTGGCTTGCCTACAGGTGGCGTGGTTGGAATTGTGGTCGGAGGAGTCTTCATTATACTACTGATATTTGGTATTCTTTGGAAGAGAGGTCTCCCAGGACAACAAAAGACATTGGAGGATGGTAATAATTTGCAGTTTATTCTGTTATACTGGTTTTTCTTTTTGTTTCTCCATTACTTTTTCTTATTGAACTTTTTTCGTAACTAAGAACAATATTTATGCTATTTTGCATGGTTCTCATGCCTATTGACGTGCATACACAAAGACAGTAATTATTTAGATATTGAGCTTTTTGGCACTTTGATGTTGCTATAATATATTTATCGTCCAAACTCATGATGCGGATTGCAGAGTGTCTGTCTATAGATCCAATTACTAGTTAAATTCTAGAAGCACAAAATATTAAGAACTAAGAATACTATCGTTCTGAAAGTTTTCTTCGACACAATTTCTTATGAGTTTTACTTGTGATACAGATTTGAAGGGTGTGGACTTGCAAACCGGTAAATTTACCTTAAAGCAACTCAAAGATGCCACAAGCAACTTTAACAAAGCCAATAAGATTGGTGAAGGTGGTTTTGGTTCTGTTTATAAGGTATTCTTCGGAGCTGATATTTATTTATTTATTACATTTTTTTCTAATTTGATATTGTCTGTTCTAATGAAAGTTAATTTGCTCTATATAGTGAGGCGAATTTGACTATCTTTCTCAAATGCAGGGCGTTCTAGCAGATAACACCGTAATAGCTGTTAAGCAGCTTTCTTCCAAATCAAAGCAAGGGAATCGTGAATTTGTTAATGAGATTGGCATGATTTCTGCTCTGCAACACCCTCATCTTGTCAAGCTCCACGGATGTTGTGTTGAAGGAAATCAACTATTGCTTGTCTATGAGTACCTGGAAAATAATAGCGTCGCTCATGCTTTGTTTAGTAAATATCAATCTCGTTTGCCAAAAGTTCATTTCATTCATACAA
This sequence comes from Malus fusca, assembly GCA_035220775.1. Lineage (NCBI taxonomy): Eukaryota > Viridiplantae > Streptophyta > Magnoliopsida > Rosales > Rosaceae > Malus > Malus fusca. The sequence continues at coordinate 37,383,486 of CM069069.1, forward strand.
TGGGCATAAAAGATCTTATGCACTAAAAATGTCCTTTACAACTAACTTTGTTTAATTTGGCAAATTGAAGGGGCAAAAGAAAGTCATTTGAAGTTGGATTGGCCAACAAGGCACAAGATTTGTATTGGTACAGCAAGAGGTTTGGCTTATCTTCATGAAGAATCAAGATTGAAGATCGTTCATAGAGACATCAAGGCTACTAATGTTCTACTTGATAAAAATCTTAACCCGAAAATATCTGACTTTGGATTGGCCAAGCTTAATGAAGAGGATAATACACATATTAGCACTCGTATTGCTGGAACTTAGTGAGTCCCTACACTTTTATTTATCTTCTTATTCTCTTGTTTTGATCTTCTTCAACCCTTAATAAAGAAGATAGAGCAACGGAAAGTCTCTAACTTACATAATTTCCAACCTAACCAAATCCTTGTTGTTCAAGAAATTTCAAGGGTAGATTTGTTCTTTCAATATAGTTGGGTTAATGATATGATTTCATGATATTGCAGTGGATACATGGCGCCCGAATATGCAATGCGGGGTTATCTGACTGATAAAGCAGATGTCTATAGTTTTGGTATTCTTGTATTGGAAATTGTTAGCGGGAGAAACAACACAACTTACCGGAAAAAGGAAGAAAGCTTTTATCTTCTTGATTGGGTAGCATGAATCTACTACTTCCTAATTTAACTTCAAATTTTCTTAATATGCCTTATACGTATGAAAGTACATTTGAATCGATGAAGTTTAATCCAATGACAGAATTCATATTGCCTTTGTTGCTTCCATTTTTTGTAGGCACGACTTCTAAAAGAGCAAGGGAATTTGATGGACCTAGTTGATCCAAGGTTGGGATCAGACTTTAATAAAGAGGAGATGATTGTTGCAATCAATGTGGCTCTCCTTTGTTGCAATGTTACTTCGACAGCTAGGCCTACCATGTCTTTGGTTGTGAGCATGCTTGAAGGAAAGGTTGTTGTTCATGAGTTGGTCTCGGATCCAAATGCCAAGAGTATTGAGATTGATGCAATGAGGAAACATTTTCAATCTAGTTTTGGAAGGGGCACAGGAGAGGAACAGATAGAAATGGAGTCAACTGAAGGGCCATGGACTGCTTCGTCTGCGTCTGCTCACGATCTGTATCCCGTCAATCCTGATTCAGATTACTGGAAGAACAGAAGCGATATAACTTGAGCTGCACAGTTATCAGTTTGACTCAACCTTAGCACACTCAAACACATCAAATAATAAATCATTTGTATTTCCTCTATAACTATTTGTTGACGTGAGTCAACCATATAGTTTAGGAATGTGATCATGTGATTGATTCCTTGTATAACTGGGATTCTTATTTCCTATTTTATGGGACCTCTTGTACAACTATTTATTTACCTCCTAGAGAGAAGGATACGTACAATTACACCTTAACTTTTATCTTGGTATCAGAGCATGCTTCGGACCGTCTCTTTCCAAAAACCCTTAAAAAAACCACTCAAGCCATGCAACTTGCATAAAAAATTATTGCTGGTGTTTGTCACGAACCGAGAAATCCAACGTCTGTGGCTTTGGAATCAACAAAGCTACAAAGTCAAAAAACATATAAAAAAAAACCTACAAATCAGTCCCTGCAATGACTGAAGACAGAAAAACCAAAACCGGTGAGATAATTCCCATGCAAACTATGTCTATTCAAAGTGAGTCTACCAAAATCAGCGGCCTTCCATTCAGATTTAGATTGAGCGACTCGAATTTCAAAGTTTAGTCGAAGATGATGGAGGTCCATGCCTCTGGCCTTGGCAAACTGGGGTATTTGACAGGAAAAACCCCTGTTGTTGCTGAAGACTCGCCTGGATATACAAAGTGGGTCAGTGATCACTGCTATAGTATGAGGATGGTTGTTGAAAACCATGAAGCCCCACCTATCGAGTCTCTTTATTGACTTGCCGACAGCCAAAGATATGTGTGGGAAAGTGTAACCCAGATGTTTTACGATAATTCAGACGAGTTCCAATATTGTGAACTCAGGTGTAGGGCTACGCGAACTAAACAAGACGGTCGTCCAGTAAATTTGTACTTCACTGAACTCAAAGGAGTATCGCAAGATCTTGATAAAAGGCGCCCTATCAAGATGATATGCAAAGCCGTAAGGAGGAGCTTTCAAAGGACAGGGTTTACGACTTTGTTGCGGGGTTAGATCATGGTTTTGATCAAGTCAGGAGTGAAATCCTAAGGATGAAACCTATCCCTGGGATTGAAGAATGTTTTTATTTGGTTAGACGTGAAGGCCAGAGACAAACCACTATGCTTGAAACAAAATCTAAAACCACAAGCTCTTCTATGGTGATGGTCACCAAGTCCCCATCATCATCATCCTTTCGTTTAACATCCGCGGGAACATCTAGCCCAAATCGCACCCAAGAAGATATTGACAAAGATAAGCTTCACTGCAACCACTGCAATGGAACAAGGCACACCGAAGAAAATTGTTTTGAAATACACACATACCCAGAATGGTACTGGGAAAAAATGAAGCAATTAAAGGCCAAAAGGAGGAAGTCGGGCCAGGCTGAACTGGCCGAGAGACAGGACCTGGATCCAACGGGATTAAAGGCCAAAATGAAGCAATTAATGAGCAAATGAATATCTAAACTGGCCTTAACAATTTTCAGCAACAAAAAACATGTCCCTTTATCGAAGTTGCATAAATTACAGAACCTTGGGATTAAGGAGGAATAAAAAGCCCAAATTCCAATCAAGAAAAAAAAAATTGTATGTAAATTTAAGCTTTACCTGTAGATTGGCAGCAGCAAAAGCATACTGGATCCAACGGGAGCGAGAACTGGATGCCCAGCCCTTGACACGTTATCGAGTGAGTTTAAGAATCTGGGTTTTGTGTTTGCCGTTGAATTTTGGAATGATCTGGAGAAATTTGGGTTTTAGGGTTCTAAGGATTTGAGTGAACTGAAACTGATTTGGATGAGCAACTTTTGGTTTCGATTCACGGTGGAGCAAGGATGAAGAGGTGGAGGAGGAAGGAACGAAAGGGTGAGAAAATTTGGATAGGCAGTATTCGGTTTCGTTTCGAATCAGGGCAAGAATGAAGCGGTGCAGACCGCAGAGAAACCTCATTAGCACTCCACGCGTGCAAAAGGGTTTTTCGTCTTTTTACTGTACCAACTTGAAATACACAATGGAGAGACCAATTGAAGATGGGTATTTTCGTCTTTACACAGTCGCTTATGAACAATGTTTTTTCCATTGCGCTTTAGTATATATAACTAGCAAAGAATGCCCAAGCGCAATGCTGCGGGATTAAAAATCATACAAAAACTTTGTATCTAATACTATTTATATACAAAGGATAATACTTTATGTGTATTACATACTATTTCCATACAAAATCTACAATCTGACTGAAATATATATGTTTAATATGTGCGTACCCCTCTTGACTTTGAACTCCCCCTACATAATTTACAAAATTTACAGATTAAATTAAATATAAAATCCAACTTATTAATTAATTATCAAAATCGGAAAAAAAAAATTAAAAGGGTCGAAAGAGAGAATAGGAGAGGAGTCAAATACTAATAAATAAAAAGAAAATAAACGAAAATAAAATCAATAATAAGATTACATAAGCACATTCAATTTGATGATTTGGAAATTAAAGCAAAGGCCTTTGACCTTCTATGACATATTAAATACCTCCTTGAGCACAAAAATAGAAAGAAAGGAGGCATAAAATAACTCTAGTTTGGGCTAATTCATTCAAATACTAAGTGTCAAAGATATATATATATATATATATATATATATATATATATATATATATATTATTATTTTTTTTGTCGAAGAGGTTAATATTTTTATTGGAACTAAGACTTCTGTTTTAAACAAAAGAAGAAAACACGCGGCAGACAGAAAAACATAAAGTGGAGTACTTACATCTAGGGGTGGTTCGGTATGGGATCCCATACCAAAACTCTTGTCCCGATTCCCATACCGAAATTTTCGGGAATCCCAATTTCAATACCGATCCCAAACCAAATTTTCGAGAATCCCAATTTTCGGGAATCCCGAAATATTTTCGGGATTTCGGGACAAATCGGGAATCCCAAAAATAATTTTGGGCTCTTGGGCTTTTGGACAAAAAAAGCTAATATTGGTGGAATGACATGGACATGAAAGAATAAATGAGATGGTGGAACCTGCCAAAGCTAACAGAAAGGAGCATATTTCATGTCAAAAGAGTCTTGTACAGAGACATCGCCCATATTATCAGTTACTAGTCTTAGATCTATGCAAAATTTTTAAGTTATATCATCAGAAAGAATCAAAGACTACTCATAAAAAGTAGATCACTTTTCGTTTCTTGATAAATTATGTATAATCAGTTTCAGAGTTCTACTCACCATAACAAAAAGAATATCTGCAGCATAACAAAAGCAGACGGCCCAGGTAGAATATCTGCAGCATTACAAAAAGACTACTCACCATAACAAAAACTAATATATAATCAGTTTCAGAGTTCTATATACATCTTATCCCTCAAGCCACATCCACCAAGAAGAATATCTGCAGCATCATTTCCATGGAAAACTTACCAAACGTAAACTCATCCGTGGAGAGGCCAGATGCAGAGAGAGCAGCCACAAAAGCAGACGGCCCAGGTATAGGAATAACAGGGATGTTTTCATCCACGCACAGCTTTGCTTGCAGCAAAACTTGAGAGAGATCCAACTGCAGCAAAACAGGGACGACGTTGGTGAGGGTCGGAGGCTCTAAAAACAAATGAACGAGGAATACAAAAGTGAAATGTTATCATCTGACCTAAAAACAAATCGACGACACAGATTAAATCCAAAACAATCAACGGTTGAAATAATTCTCTTATAATTAAAAAATTATATATATATATATATATTTTTTTTCGGTTCGGTATGGGAATACCGAAAAAATGAAATGCAATACCGAATCCCATACCGAAAATTTCGGTTTGGTTTGGGATTACATCCCGAAACTTTCGGGAATTTTGGTTTGGGATTATTTTGGTTTGGGATCGGGATTTTTTTGGTTTGGTTTGGGATTTTTGGGATTTTTTTCCAGCCCTACATCAGGCCAAGAATCGATAATGAGCTCTGCAATTCATTGGCTATATCTCATTCCACATCAATTTGTTCCTTCTTAGTTGGCCGCTAAAACCAACCATTCCAAATTAATTATAAGAAATCAATAGGAAGGCTAGTAATTTATTGTCAAAGTTCACCGTATATAGATTTCCTCATATATAATTCACCGTATATAGATTTCCTCAGAAATACGATAAAATACAATTACATTAAATCTAAGGGTTGAATTGCAAACTCAAGCATTTCCTTGTAAATAAAAACTAATAATAACTCATGACAAAAAATTTACAGAACACAGAAAGTAGAAACATTAGTACCTAATTAGACATGAAAATTACAGAATAAGCTGGATTAAGCCATCTAAAAACATAATAAGCCACTCAGTACTACGGTGGTCTGGTGGTATTTCTCTTCACTTGGAAATGAGATGTCGTAGGTTCGAATCTCGTGGATGGCAAATTCGATACCAAATTAGGCTGTCTAATGTGTGACTTAGCCGAACTCCCCCTCCCTTGATGTAAAAATACGATGTACTCAAAAAATAAAAAATAAATTAAAAAAACAGAAAATTAATACCACCATAGCGAAATACTACCGAATAATCTAATTATTTATGCATTTGGCAAGTTAAAATAATTAATTAAAAAACTTAGAGCAAAACGACACTCTAATTCCATGGTTGGTTTTATATATGTGTTTGGGCCCAAAATAATAGTTTGGGTCGAGTTTAGTGACTCTCGGCCCAGTAACCATTTATGATGTGTTTGTTGCACCGGACTGTCTCGGACTGGACTAAGCTCAGGGACTAACCTAGATTGGCTTAGACTAGATTAAGTTGGACTAACTTAGTGAAGCGTTTGTTGCAGTGTCAGACTAAAAAGCTGGACTAACAATAAATTATTATTATATTCTAATTTTTTTCTATTAAGAATATCAAAATTAATAGATTAAAGAAAGAGGATATCTTCTTCGCCAATTTCCTGGTGTTCCTCAACACCTTGGAAGTTACAAAATTTCCAATAACAAAAGGCTTAACCCTGATCCTGAAGATAGACCTCCGCTGCTAAAGACCCAATTCCCAAATTTCCAAATATTTTGATTATTACAAATAAAAAGTACCCAGAACCCTAAAAATACCCAATCCCCATCCTTCTCACCCTCAGATTCCTATACCCATGGCCATGTATGCGGCTGAATATAGACATCGACGACTAAAGGCCGTCATCGAAGAGTCGAGCTTAATCATGCAAAGAAATCGCGAGACTATATAATCGATTCGGTTTGAGATTCGCATCGAAGGCGATCGCCAAGAGGAACTCATCAATTAATTTCCCAACGAGCTTGATCTAGCAGAGAGAGGTAAAGACAGAGATAGATGAGGAAAGACGAAGAAGGAGGCAGCAAGTGAGGAAAGCGAAGAAGAAGGCATATCGTAGTCCTTGGCAATCCCATGGTTTAACACGAGACTATTTTGGACAATCTAACGAGGCTCGGAGTCCACACGAGTCCGGGCTAGTCTCATTTAAGTTAGTCCCCAAGCATACCAAACATGAGACAATAATCCTAGCTAGTCCAGTCCCACTTAAGAAGGTGAAACAAACACACCCTTAGGGTGCGTTTGTTGCACCGGATTATCTCGGACTGGACTAGTTTCAGGGACTAAGCTGGACTGGCACTAGACTAAACTGAACTAACTTAGTGAAGCGTTTGGTGCAGTGTCGGACTAGTAAGCAGGATACCTATTAAATTTAGATACTATATTATTTAATCTCTATTTATTAATATTTTATTATTAATCTATCATTTTCCTTGTTTCTATAAACAATCTAATGGCCAGTATTTTTTTTCCAAGCATATCACTGACCCATTCCTCTTTACTCCGGTACTCTCTCCATCCCCTCTCCCTCTTTTTATCTGGTTCACCATTTTTCTAGAGTTCTCTTCCACTCTTCGTATACATCTCTCTATTTTCCACCGCCCATCTCGCTCTCATCCCCTCTTTTCCACCATCCACTCTCTCCATAACCTCTCCCTTTTTCCTTATGTAGAGGATTCATCAGAGCTCACCACCCAAAGCCTCCTCTGATTTTCTCAGAAAATCTCGGGATTTTCTGGTGATTTTGCGTTTTTGTTTTGAATTTGTTCGGGAGATTTGTCTGCATGTGCTTTTGGGGGAATTTTAGATGTTGGATTTTGAGGTTTTTGTTTCGAATTTGTTCTGGATATTCGTCTGCATGTGGTTTTGGGGGAATTTTAGATGTGGGATTTTGAGATTTAGGCAGTGGGTGGGGGGTGGGTTTCAAATCTGCACAGGGGTAAGGGAGCAGGAGTTGCAGACGACAAGGTGTGCAAACGATGTTGGAGACGGGATTAGCAATCCCGTGGTTTTTGGGGGGTCTCACTAGGACGACTTAGCGAAGCTCATAGTCGGAACGAGTCCGACTTAATCCCATTTAAGTTTAGTCCAGCTTGCACCAAACACAGGATTAGTAGTCTGAGCAAAGTAGTCCAATCCAGTGAACTTTAACGAGGGCAAACAAACACGCCCTTAGAGTCTTATCATGGGCCGTCCAATCATCATCGATCGTCTAGTCAGGGTTGGCCGAATCCCATTGCAAAGAGGATTGGTTTAGATAAAAAGTATACTCGAAGAGACGTGCGATAATAGAGCTATACATACCGGGTTCCTCAAACTACTGGTCAATAAAGGCCACGAAGATGGACCCGTCGATCGTTCCCGACAGCCCTCACTTAAGAATAATTTGCCACCAGTGATAGAAGCCGAGACAATATATGGTTGGCTCAAAATGATTAACTTAAAGAAAAAGGGTGGATCAACTAGTAGATCAGACATATTCGACCAAGGAGCGGAAACAACATCTATTGATATGGTCGAGGTTCAGAGAATGATTGATTCGGCCCTAAAAAAGGGGCCGAAGTTTCCGAAATTCATTCACCCATATCCAGCATTCGTAGAAAAGTTTAAATACCCCAAGAGGTTCAAAATTCCAGATTTCAGCCTTTTCGCTGGAGAGTCATCCCTATCGTCATTATAACATGTAGCTCAATTCACTGCCTAACGTGGGGACGTTAACAATGATTTTCATAAGCTTCGACTATTCAATTTCTCGTTAACCGACTCAGCATTCGCGTGGTATATAAACCTTCCACCCAATTCCATCCAAAGCTGGGAGGAACTAGTTGAGAAATTTCATGAGCAATTCTATCGACCAGGGATGGATGTGTTAGTATCTTCTCTGGCCAGGATGGCTCAAGCTTCTAATGAGTCGCCAATGGAATACCTTACGAGGTTTAAGTCAGCCAAGAACTGGTGCCGAGTATCTATCCCGAAAGTCGAGTTCGTTAGGCTTGCCCTAAACGACCTAGATGTGGAATACAAAAAGAAATTCTTGGGGGAAAACTTCGAGATATGTATGAAATGGCTTAACATGTTGAGCAATATGATTATTTGCTACGAGAAGAAAATATCTTGAAGCCCTCATCCTGAGGAACAATCTACATGAACCCTACGGTCAGTTATGCATCGGTCGAAGGCGAAGAATCCCAATATGCCAGTATTGACGCGGCCGAGGTAGTGATTGACAAGCCATACATATGCAAAACATTGGCTTATGCTAACTCCAAGGATGTCAAAACCCGCTCGGCCTCTGAAAAAGCTACCATCAAAACATCGAAAGTTTATACTTTTTACATCACCAAGGCCGATGCCATCTTCGACTAGCTGTTGCTCGTGAAAATTATCAAGCTTCGGTAAGGGCATAACATTCTCAAGGCTGAAAATTTGAAAGGAAAAACATATTGTAAGTACCATGACTTGAACAAGTATACAACAAACAACTACATCGTATTTCGTGACGCCATCTAGATCTGGATCGACAATGGTAAGCTCAAGTTCCCCGAGAAACAAATGGGCGCTGACACCGATCCTTTTCCTACGGCGACAGTAAACATGGTAGATGTTCATCTACCCAGGGATAAATGAAAATGAAAAGCTGAGTTCGTTCCAATGCAATTCATCCCAAAGCAGAATTCTCAACCACAATTGAAGATTGATTTATTTTCAAACGAGCCACCCCAAGATTTGATTGGACCAGCTATTATCGAGTCAATATCGGACTCTAGCACTGAGGAAACCGACGAGCCGATAAATCTTATGTAGTCGGTGCAAAACAATAGTCGGTGTTAAACAAACGTCATTTTAACTGAGCCGAAGGAAAAGCTACTTCGAAATTAAAGGTCACGACAGGCGCCCACAACTGCAACACCATCCTAAAAGGTACTCGGGGTAGGACAACGCTAGAAAGTTTTGATAGGCTTGGCCCGCAAGTATAAGACAAGAAGCCATCTTCGGCCAGACGACACCTTGATTTCGACGTGTCGTTTTACAACGAGGATTATTATACGTGTAACTCTGGTAATTCAAGTTCACCTGCGAACCAGTGTATCTTCAGACCTCCTGAGCCACGTGATCAGCACTGGTATACTTATAACTCCCCTACCGGTGTATACACTGCGTTGTCCAAATCGTAGAAACGTCGGAGCCAAAGAATGGATTGTATAGCCCGCCGACGAGCAACTTAGGATACCTCGGTTACCAAGTGGTAGCCGAAGGAAACGACCAATAATAAAGATGACTGACAACCTTCTGCGATCATGATCGAGTTGCTCCAAGGGAAAAAGGTGATTGATCGTGACTTTGAAACCACGATCGAAGAATCCGAAAAGCGAATCAAACTCCTCATTCAACTTAAGGAAATAAAAGCTCGCCTCGAGCACTTCCGGAATGAGATTAAGAGCAAACTTCCCCCGCTACCTACACAAGAATCGTTGATCAGAGTTAGATAGAATCTCCACCCACCATTTCTCAGTGAAACTTTAGAATACATACAAGAGTATCACAAGAAGCATTCGGCAAATGATTTATATGGCTTGCCGAAAGCATGCCAAGATACTCTTGATCTTGTTCTAACTTGCCCCGATGTTGAATGGATCATCCAAAAGACCTCGGATCTGGGGATGAAAGCTAGGTTCCAGCATATACGAGAGCCTCGAGTTCTCGGATTCGAGGTAGATCCATATATTGATATTGACGTTACCGAACTCCCTCTTTCGAGAACCTCCAATATTTACGATACTATTTCGAAGTCTTTTAAGACGTTTCTCTCTTCGGCCTTACTGTCGATGAAAATGAATGCGTAGCACGATTAGATGCTTACCTTGACACGAGAGATGCCCGCATCACATATCAGGAGCAAACTCATATGTCGTCACAAGACCAAAACCCAGTTTTAACGCTGAGCGAACCCGAGGTCGACATGCAGAATGAGAAGACTCTAGTGAACATACCGCATGAGCATACGTATGACACCTCACCCGAAAGTCCAGAAGAAGAAGATCGTGACCCGATAGGTCATTCGGTCCTCGACAACATGGAAATCAACATGGTCTATGTTTTACCTACCGAGTTCTAACCAACCGCATCCCAACCAAATTTCCTGGACAGCGACGTGGTTGTCGAGGAAGCCACGCAAGTTGATTTTATGGCCGCCGAAGAGATTGAGCTAGCAACAAAAGAAGATAAACTTAAAGCAGCTTTTGCCGAATTGTTTCCTCGCTCTTCATCAGTTAATCTCCATCATCTTAAGCCGTTATATGTTATGGCTTATATTGAAGGATATCCGGTCTCCAAAATTTTCGTCGACTATGGAGCAACGGTCAACATCATGCCCGTTGTTATCATGAACACATTACGTCGTTCCAACGATGAACGTATTCCATCAGGGGTCACCATGAACAGCTTCATCGGTGACAAATCCCAGACCAAGGGAGTGCTTCCGTTAGAGGTAACTATCGTAGGTCGTAATCACATGATCGTAATTTTCATAGTCGATTCGAAGACAGGGTATAATGCATTTCTCGGTCGTGACTGGATCTATCAAACGAGTTGCATCCCCTCGTTATTATACCAGGTCATTATCTTCTGAGACGGCAACTCGATCTTAGTTCATCCAACCGACAATTAGCCATTCGAAGCAAATATGATTCAGGCTCACTATTATGACGATCACGTCGACTACATCACCCTGCAAGCGTTTGACGAGGAATGACGGTGGACTTAGATCTCAGTTCAGAAAGCCATCGAGGTAAGCACCGAGACTGTTCACTAAGATTCGGCGAGACTCAGGTTGGCCGACCTAGTTGCCGATCCTGATGTCTGATACCAAACTAGATAGATGCTGGGCCACGATTTCATCCATCATAGAACGACTACTGGCGCATTGGTATGCTATTTCTAGGTAGCTAAATTCGGGTGTGAACTTGGTAGAGTTTCTCGCCGAATGAGACAACAATCCAGTTTTATCACTTGACAAGATTCAAGCTGCCCTGGCCGAGCTCGAAGACAGTCGGGCCCAAGTCAAAGAACCTTTAGAGGAAGTAAATGTCGGAACAGCCGAAAACCCACGGCCTTTGTTTATTAGTGCTTTGTTACCCCAACCTATGAAAACTGAACTTTGTAATTTACTCAAGGAATTTAAAGATTGTTTTGCTTGAGTTACCATAAGATGCCTAGTTTAGATCGAACATTCATCTAGCACGAATTACGCATCAAACCTGGTTGTAAACCGTTCCTCCAACCCCTCCCCTCGACGATTCTCGACCGAAGTACAACTTGGCATAAAAGATGAACTCGTTCGACTTTTAAAAGCTAGGTTTATCTGGACAGCTCGATACGTTGAATGGCTGGTGACCATCGTCCCAGTTTTACAGAAAAGTGGTGCTCTACGTATTTGTATCGATTTTCAAAATTTGAATTTGGCAACCCCTAAAGATGAGTATACAATGCCAATTTCAGATTTGTTAATCGAAGTAGTAGTAAACCACGAGATATTATCCTTCATGAATGGTCATGCTGGTTACAACCAGATTTTCATTGCGGAGGCCGATGTCTATAAAATTACTTTTCGTTGCCCGGGGGCACTCGGGACTTATGAATGGGTCGTCATGCCATTCGACCTGAAAAACACTGGTGCCACATACCAACACGCTATGAATACGATTTTTCATGTTTTAATTGGTACCATCATCGAAGTCTATTTTAATGATGTTGTAGTCAAATCAAAACGTCGCTGAACACATTTAGATGATATTCGACAAGTTTTCCTTCGAATGCGCCAACATAACCTTAAAATGAATCCTACCAAATAAGCATTTGGTGTATCGGTCAGCAACTTCTTAGGTTTTCTTGTACATCATCGTGGCATTGAAGTGGACACAAATAAAGCTCGGGTGATCATCGATGCTCCACCTCCGACAACAAAGAAACAATAACAATCACTACTCGATAAAGTCAATTTCCTCCGCCGTTTCATTTCTAACTCGGCAGGGAAGATGAAAGCTTTCTCCACGCTCTTGAAACTTATAGATTCGGACAAATTCGAATGGCGTGAGTATTGAGATCGATGCAATGAGGAAACATTTTCAATCTAGTTTTGGAAGGGGCATGGGCGAGAAACAGATAGAAACAGAGTCAATTGAAATCCATGAACTGCTTCATCTGTGTCTGCTCACGATCTTTATCTCGTCAATCCTGATTCAAATTACTGGGGGAACAGAAGCGAGAGAACTTGAGCTGCACGGTTATCAGTTCGACTTAACCTTAGCACACTCAAACATATCAGCTAATAAATCATCTGTATTTCCTCTATAACTATTTTCTTTTTTTTTTGTTTGATAATATAGTAGAAAGCATAATTGAAGAAGTTTCTACAGCATGGTAATTGTAAAATCAGCTCTTTTCAGTATTTTGTAGTATGATAAAATGATTTTCTTTTCGAATAATCGAATAGAGTAAGTTGGTTGAACACTATACTATTTTGGCTATGTGGTGGTTTGTGAAGAGAGGAGATAATGTACACCAAAATCGAAAAGGATGGGAATAGAGTAAGTTGATTAAGAGAAGGAACTTAAATTTAGTAAAATCGGAAATCATTTGTGGAGGATTTTTCTATATCAATATATTGTTAATATATAAGGTAAAGCAAGATTCAGAGGATATGCCTGAAAAGAAAAATGATACCTGACGTAAATCATTGCCTAAAAGATAAACAAATTGCCAAGTTTTCTTAAATTTAGTTTTGGAAGTTCTGAAATTTACTTCAATTGCATTGATTTTGATTGTACTAGAATACAGGTTTATATAAATACAAGAATTCCTACTACATAGGTAATTGGTACAAACTAAGTAATCAGCCTGTGATGCTCTACCTTATTAAGAACGCCCAACTTGCCTAATAGAGATTTAAAATGTTCATTCCCCAAAGCTTTAGTGAAAATGTCGGCAAGTTGTGACATGTCGACAACTTTTCCTTCCATGATTTTATTTCCGACAAAGTAACAATCAATCTCAATACGTTCATGAAATACTGAATTTGCGGCAATGTGAAGAGCAGCGTGATTATCACAAAACAAAGTTGCAGCCCCCTTGTTGCCAAGTTATAGACCACGAAATAGATTTTGTAACCAAGCCAACTCGCAATAGGCTGCTGCCATGGATCTATACTCTGCTTCGGCAGAGGACAAAGAAATTGTCTTTTGACGTTTGCTTTTCCACGAAACAAGAGAGTCTCCAAGAAAAACTCAACAATCAGTGGCGGGTCGTGAAGTGGTTGGCCATCCTGTCCTATCCAAGTCACAATATGCATTCCACTTCAAATCATTTTCTGAAGAAAACATAATACCTCGTCCGGGTGTCCGTTTTAAGTATCTCAAAATCCATAATGCAGCCCCATAGCGTGGCTTCCGAGGTGCTTACCTGAATCTACTCAATAAGTGGACCAAGTACATGATATTTGGCTAGGTAATAGTGAGATAAATTAGACGACCAATCAATCTCCTATATTTAACATGATCATTGAGAATTTCACCCTCATCAAGAGAAATTTTTCATTGTGACGAGAACACGGGTGGTACACCACGTGTCACTGTGTAAGTGGTGGAAAAATTTATTTTTTAAGTTATTACCTTTTTAACACACATATGATATATCCCACCATTTATACAGTGACACGTGGTGTACCACTTCATGTGCCGGTCACTCTGAAAAATCTCTCCCTCATCAGAAAGCAATTTGAGATTTTGCTCCATAGAGAAAGTGCAAGGTTGTGATCCTAAAAGACCCACATCATCGAGAATATCCAACAAGCATTTCCTTTGCGACATAAAAATCCCATTTTTTTAACACGCCATTTCTATGCCCAAAAAGTATTTTAAATTACTAAGATCTTTGCTATAGAACTTGGTATTTAAAAAATGTTTTAGGCTATTAATTGCAGTTGAATCATTTTCTATAATCAAAATGTCGTCAACATAAATAAGGAGTGAAGTAAATGACTTGCCTTTGTGTTTAGTGAAAAGCGAATAATTTGCTTTTGATTGAACATAACCGGCGAACCGAATGGCTTGCGAAAACTTGAAAAATCATTGTCGAGAGGCTTGCTTCAAACCATAAAGCGATTTATTGAGGCGACATATCAGTTTCTCCCCCTATCGGCGAAGATAAAAAAGTGGGACCATCACTACTATATTAGCTTTAGGTGGCGGATTTAGAAAAATATTGTCGGATAAATTATATCCGACACATCATTTAATTAGTGGCGGATATTATAAAAATTATGTCGGTTATATCCGACATAAATTCATGGCGGATAATTACTGGCGAATATTAGAAAAATATTGTCGGTTATATCCGACATACATTCCTGGCGGATATTATAAAACTCATGTCGGTTCTAACTGACAGTATTTTTGAATTGTTTTTTTTAAATATTTTTGACAGATTCTGACGATTTTTAAGTTACTGGTGGCGGTTTTTAGGTTAATGGTGGCGGTTATAACCTAAACTATCACAACATGCAGAAAACCAATCAGAACATGCCACGCATGCATGGAGGTCCAGGTCCATCCCCTCAGATTCCAACCTCCCATCGAGTACAAAATCCCACATGGGGACATGAGAAGAAGGAACCTTCTATTTTAAATTTAACATATATTAAATATTGTAATATAGACATCCTTTAAAGAATTTTTTTTTTGTCCGAACATTTAAAGTAATTAAATAAAATAAGTTTTATGGGATATAAAATCCCATAAGATTTGAACTTTAACTTTAACATTTATGGGATTAAACAACAACCTGCACCCTTAGAAAAGAATTGTTTTTTTTTTATTGAATGTCATGATAAAAGATAAATGTTTCCATAAGAACGTACCCATGTACACTTATAGTAATTCACAAGAATGTATTCATATACAATTTCAACATTAAAACTCATATGTGACAACAACAAGAAAAACAATGTACCCATATAAATTATTAATGTAAAAAATGATTAAAGGATAGAAAAATGGAAGCAAACCATACGACCAAATTACTTAAGGCTACATATTATATAAATGTTATAGGAAAAGTTATACATATATGGGTACAAAAAAATTTAGAAGAGAAAGTTACAATGGTAGTATAGAATAAAAGTTATGTACATGGATTAAGGAACAAGAGAAGAGAATGTAGCCAATGAAATTAAAATTGCATTCAGAGAAATATAATGTTCATTTTTTACGATTTTGCAATATGATGGTCATGGAGAAAAAAAAAAGTTTGAATTTTTTTTAGCGAAATTTAAATTCGAAGATACATATTCAATATAATAATGTTGAATTTGAATATAAGCATAAATTTGACAGTTGGATCGTTGAAAAAAGTTTCGTAGGATGCATATCGCATCAAAACGGTAGATTAAACAAACACTTAGAGTTAATATTAGACTTCCATTAAGTATAAAATAAGATTTTGTGGTATTTACTAGTGTAAATATTTTAAATTGAAGATCAAATTCGTTCAATGCATTCTTATAGGGTCGAGGAGTGTAGCTATAAAAATAATCAAAATCAGAGCTAAAATAACCGTTAAATTGTGATTTTTCGTTTATAACCGTCGAAAACTTTTGTTATGTTACCTAATCTCTGAATGTTTGTTTTTTGTGATTTTTTACGTATGCAATCTCAGAGTGTGTACAAATAAGTTTGACGGTTGGATCGTTGAAAAAAGTTTCGTAGGATGCATATCGCGTCAAAACGGTAGATTAAACAAACACTTAGAGTTAATATTATACTTCCATTAAGTATAAAATAAGATTTTGTGGTATTAGTGTAAATATTTCAAATTGAAGATCAAATTCGTTCAATGCATTCTTATAGGGTCAATGAGTGTAGTTGTAAAAAATCATTAAAATCAGAGCTAAAGTAACCGTTAAATTGTGATTTTTCGTTTATAACCGTCGAAAACTTTTGTTATGTTACCTAATCTCTGAATGTTTGCTTTTTGTGATTTTTTACGTATGCGATCTCAGAGTGTGTACAAATAAGTTTGACGGTTGAATCGTTGAAAAAAGTTTCGTAGGATGCATATCGCGTCAAAACGGTAGATTAAACAAACACTTAGAGTTAATATTATACTTCTATTAAGTATAAAATAAGATTTTGTGGTATCCACTAGTGTAAATATTTTAAATTGAAGATCAAATTCGTTCAATGCATTCTTATAGAGTCGAGGAGTGTAGCTGTAAAAAATAATCAAAATCGGAGCTAAAATAACCGTTAAATTGTGATTTTTCGTTTATAACTGTCGAAAACTTTTGTTATGTTACCTAATCTCTGAATGTTTGTTTTTTGTGATTTTTTACGTATGCGATCTCAGAGTGTGTACAAATAAGTTTGACGGTTAGATCGTTGAAAAAAGTTTCGTATGATGCATATCGCGTCAAAACGGTAGACTAAACAAACACTTATAGTTAATATTATACTTTCATTAAGTATAAAATAAGATTTTGTGGTATCCACTAGTGTAAATATTTTAAATTGAAGATCAAATTTGTTCAATGCATTCTTATAGGATCAACGAGTGTAGTCGTAAAAAATCATCAAAATCGGAGCTAAAATAACTGTTAAATTGTGATTTTTCGTTTGTAACCGTCGAAAACTTTTGTTATGTTACCTAATCTCTGAATATTTGTTTTTTGTGATTTTTTACGTATGCGATCTCAGAGTGTGTACAAATAAGTTTGACGGTTGGATCATTGAAAATTTTTTCGTAGGATGCATATTGCGTCAAAACGGTAGATTAAACTAACACTTAGAGTTAATATTATACTTCCATTAAGTATAAAATAAGATTTTGTGGTATCCACTAGTGTAAATATTTTAAATTGAAGATCAAATTCATTCAATGCATTCTTATAGGGGCAACGAGTGTAGTTGTAAAAAATCATCAAAATCGAAGATAAAATAACCGTTAAATTGTGATTTTTCGTTTATAACCGTCGAAAACTTTTGTTATGTTACCTAATCTCTGAATGTTTGTTTTTTGTGATTTTTTACGTATGCGATCTCAGAGTGTGTACAAATAAGTTTGACGGTTGGATCGTTGAAAAAGTTTCGTAGGATGCATATCGCGTCAAAACGATAAATTAAACGAACACTTAGAGTTAATATTATACTTCTATTAAGTATAAAATAAGATTTTGTGATATCCACTATTGTAAATATTTTAAATTGAAGATTAAATTCATTCAATGCATTCTTATAGGGTCGAGGAGTGTAGCTGTAAAAAATAATCAAAATCGGAGCTAAAAGAACCGTTAAATTGTGGTTTTTCGTTTATAACCGTCGAAAACTTTTGTTATATTACCTAATCTCTGAATGTTTGTTTTTTGTGATTTTTTACGTATGCGATCTCAGAGTGTGTACAAATAAGTTTGACAGTTGGATCGTTGAAAAAAGTTTCGTAGGATGCATATCGCGTCAAAACGGTAGATTAAACAAACACTTAGAGTTAATATTATACTTCCATTAAGTATAAAATAAGATTTTGTGGTATCCACTAGTGTAAATATTTTAAATTGAAGATCAAATTCGTTCAATGCATTCTTATAGAGTCAACGAGTGTAGTTGTAAAAAATCATCAAAATCAGAGCTAAAATAACCGTTAAATTGTGATTTTTCGTTTATAACCGTCGAAAACTTTTGTTTTGTTACCTAATCTCTTAATGTTTGTTTTTTGTGATTTTTTTAGGTATGCGATCTCAGAGTGTGTACAAATAAGTTTGACGGTTGGATCGTTGAAAAACGCTTCCTAGAATGCGTATCGCTTCAAAACGGTAGATTAAACAAACACTTAGAGTTAATGTTTTACTTCCATTAAGTATAAAATAAGATTGTGTGGTATCCACTAGTGTAAATATTTTAAATTGAAGATCGAATTCGTTCAATGCATTCTTATAGGGTCGAGGAGTGTAACTGTAAAAAATCATTAAAATCGAAGCTAAAATAACCGTTAAATTGTGAATTTTCGTTTATAACCGTCGAAATCTTGTAGTATCTACAAACAAGTTTGACGGTTAGATCATGGAAACTAGTTTCGTAGAATGCATATTTCCGTTAAATTTGCCTAAATTTTGAAGTGGGAAAAGTAATTTGTGCTAAATTTTTATTTATGTTTTTCAAGTATTGATTAGACAATATTTAGTTTGTGTAATGACATTTTCATTCTACAATTCTCTTTTTGTTTCTTTATCGCATATTTTACATGGATTATTATCTATTAAACCAAAAGTGTAAAAATTATCTATTAAACCAAACAATTATTTATTTAATTTTTAAAAACATATTCTATTAAAATACATATTATTTATTTATTTATTAAACCAAACAATTATTATTTTATTTTTTAAAATTGTAACAAAATTTTGGGCGGGAATTTAAAATTTTGGGGGAAAATTTAAAATTTTCAGAGGGAATTTTGGGGGGAGTTTAGCCGCCATTTTGTTTCTGTCGGTTATAACCGACAGTAATGAAAATTTTCAAAATAGTATTTTAGGATTCCTAAGGACACCTACAACTACTCCCATTTATGAACAACATTGTGGTTTGTTGAAAAAAAACAACACAAAACCCGCTCTCTCTCTAGAAAACAGAAAGGCATGTCACAGTGCTGTCATTTGGGCTCATCCCTCTCTGCCGTCTCTCTCTTCTTCATTTCTATCATCAGGACTGTTAATCCCTGAGCAAAGAGATGCTCAGAAATCAGAAATTAGAACTCCATTCGTACACGCAAGGGTAAAGATCTTTCATTCATCTACTCTGGCTTGTGTATCGCAATCAATCTTGAAAATTTCCTAACCATGCATGCATGTGTGTTTGCTGTGGAGAGTCTCCATGGATCCGCAAAGACACGGAAGATGAATGTACGAAGAACACCGCATGCTCGCAGATCCGAGGAATATGCATGTGGAAGCAGTGAAGTCCCAGATCCATGAACGCACGCAAACTACGGCTGGAGCTCGCCGATCCGAAAGCAAAGGTATAGATCTACAACTTCACCCTCTCTCTCCTCTTTCTGTCTCATCAGCTGCTTCCACAAACCTCAAAAGGAGCGCCCTTTTTCTTTTTTCTCCATTCTCCTTTTTATTCTTGGCCTTTTGGTTTCTTGGGGTTTTATTCAAATTAAATTTTCTTTCTGGGTTTTTTTTTCTTCTGCCGGGGGGAGGGGTTTCATTTTTATGGGTTTGGTGGGCAGAGAGGAAGGATTCCATGGCTGCTATGCTATTCTTCTTCCTATTGGCGGGGTCTACAGTTTCTGCTGAAGAAGGTAAGCTTTTATGCTTTTCTACACATATGTTTCAGCAACTCTTAAAAAACTTAAGCTTTCATTTGTCAATAATCTTTATTTTTGGATGCATGCATTGTGTTCTATGAGTTCCTATGCTTCTTTTATTTGCAAGGTATAAGTAGGGGTGGTTCGGTATGGGATCCCATACCGAAACCCTTGTCCCGATTCCCAAACCAAATTTTTCGGGAATCCCAATTTGAATACCGATCCCAAACCAAATTTTTGGGAATCCCAAAATAGTTTCGGGATTTCGGGACAAATCGAGAATCCCGAAATGCTTTTGGGCTTTTGGACTAAAATTTGACATATTATGCTTATGTAACTCATTGAATGAATTGTTAGATTGTGCAAACATATCAAGCAAGTCTCATTCACATCTTTTGCTAGTTTAAATGCAAATATAATCTCATATCGGGGCACAAGCATTGGACTGCAAACTGTAAACTTCGCTTGAAGGCTCTTAACCTGACTGACAAGCATTGCTACCTTGCGCTGCTTTGCTGTCCATTTACCAGTAATCTGCATATGTAAAATACATATTTACAACGCCAACAAGCTCCATTTATTGGTGTAAACAGTAAAGAGACTCAAGCATAGTAACTAGCTGATCCAACATTCTTGGTTTCAACATAAATAAAACAACATTGCTTACGTCATATCATAATTCATAACATATTCCATTCTCTGTAATAAGTTCAAACCATAAAGTCCATAATCAATTATAAAAGAATAATATATATGTATAAATATATATATATATATAATAATTAATCATATATATTTTCGGTTCGGTATGGGATTCCCGAAATATCGAGAAGCCAATCCCGAATCCCGTACCAAAATTTCGGGATCGATTCGGGATAGCATCCCAAAAATTTCGGAAATTTCAGTTTGGGAAATTTTTGGTTTGGGATCGGGATTTTTTCGGTTTGGTTCGGGATTTTTGGGAATTTTTTCCACCCCTAGGTATAAAGCTCAGATCCGCTAGCACAAGGCTAAAGTTTCACATACCACAAAGTTCCCCAAATGCGAGTTCGGGATTATACCTATAAACACTTGCGCATCTGGCGAGGTCTCGGATGGTGAATGCAGAAAATTCAGGGGATATGGAAAAAGCAGAAAGTGATTTATATATTTTTTATTATTAATATATGTTCTGTCGGTTTTAGCCGACAAGAATTCTTTTATTTATTGTTATTAGTAAATTTTCTGTCGGTTATAACCGACACAGTTTCTGGCGGTTTTAGTATTTACTGTCGGATTTAGCCGACAGAAATTCTCTTATTTATTTATTATAAATATATATCTTGTCGGTTATATCCGACACAATTTCTGTCGGTTTTAGAGTATTTTCTGACGCTGGCAAATCTGTCGCTTATTATAATCGTCACTACATCCATTTTTTGTTGGATTTTGCTTAAAATCCGACAGTAATATACGTTTCTTGTCGGTTTTTGGACCGCCAGTTATAGATAATTTTGTAGTAGTGCATGTATATTTCCTCCATGAGATCACCATGAAAGAAGGCATTATGAACATCCAATTGATGTAAAGACCATGAATAGGCGGTGGCAAGAGCAATAAGGTAGCGGAATGTGACCAGTTTGACAGTAGGGGAAAGATATCATGATAATCAATACCCTTTGAGTGTACCTCTTAGCGACCAAACGAGCTTTGTAACACTTAATACCATCAGATTAGTACTTGACTTTGTAGACCCATTTGCAACCAATGAGTGATACTCCATGTGTTGTTAGCCTTGAGAGCTTGGATTTTGTCATTCATGACTTGATGCCATTTAGGATATGTGCAAGCTTCTGCTTAAGTGGTTGGCTCCATATGGTAGAAATACTAGCAAGAAAGGCAGAATATAGGGGCGACAAGTGGAAACCTGGTACTGGAACTGGAAGACGAGGGCGTAATGGGGCAACGTAAGAGAGGGACAAACATAGTCATTGAGCTTCGCAGGTGGAGTTATGAGGCGATTACATCCCCGTAAAGGGACATCAGAGCTAGTCATCAGGCTGCATGGTAGGGAGCTGATCATCAGGCTGCGTGTCAGGGAACTAATCATCGAGCTTCGTGATAGCAGCAAGGTGCTGATCAGGTGACTACATGTTAGAAAGCTGATCATCATGAGCAATATCAACAGGTGTTTCGACATTTTGTGGGGCATTGGTGGGGTCATGCAGTTTATGAGATAGTGAGCAAGGCTCAATGCATGGACTGAATATGGGTGTATGATAGCTATTTGTAAGGGGATTTAATTCCTTTTGGCCATGATAGCGAAACAAATCCTCGTAAAAAATATCTCGACTCGTAAAAATATGTTTGGATTGAAGATCATGTAATTTGTATATTTTTGTCCAAAAAGGTACCCAATGAAAATTCAGGAGGGTGCCATCATATAAGCCCACGGGAGGCAATGGTGGTTTAAATGTTGCTTGGCCAATGGAAGACCTGAAACGTGGTCTGTTGCACCACTGTCCAATACCGACTCGTCAGAAACCCTACCTGACTGCGTTGGCTTTGCTTTCTAGGCCTAGTTTCTGGCTCATCAGCGATAAAAGTTACTGGAACTGCTTTTGAATAAGGTTGGGCATCATGTCAGCACACCCTGTGGATTAAATGTTGTTGACCAATGAAACCCCCCGCTGGAACTGTTACCTTTAGTTTTCTTTTTGTGATCGCCATCACTGGTTTCTCTGGATTTTCCATGAAGACAATGACTCGGCAGATAATAGTGAAGTATTTTCAACAGGTGTCAAATGTGTGATGGTCATGGTCACAGTACAAACAGTGGAAAGGTTTACGTTCTATCGATCGTTCCTTGCCATTGTTTGATGAAGACTGCACCGCCATGGCTGCGGGTTCAATCAAGGCTTGCACAATGGTTATGCCTCGTTGCTTCTCTTCCTGATACAAGAGATAATAGATCTTGCAGATGAACAGAAGGGTTGCATTGTTGAATATCTCACTGCCAACTCATCATTGTTAGCTCATCAAAACAGTTGTAAATGATTGGATGATGTAATAGTTAGTTGAGAGAGTTAGTTAGAGTTTGTTACTCAAAGCTTATGAGCTAAGTCCTATAGGCTATATAGTCAACTATATATAGCTGTCGTAAACATGATCTTTTGTCATGATCTTACCAAACATGAAGCACGTGATTCTGTCTCGGGTTTCTTTTGGGTAAATGATATGGTAAAATTTATAATCATTAATACTTCAGGATTATGAAGTTAAAGTGATGCTAGACCGCAATGTATATCTAGTATATATTGTAAGAGAAAAGATTGGGAGGGTCTTGAAGCTTGATTCAATTGTGGGAGGCAAGTTATGGAAGGATATTAATGTGCTCATCTTTAACACTTGGCATTGGTAGAATCGTAGAGGACCCTCTCAATCGTAAACATATCTTCAGTTTGGATAAACAGTACTGTGTTGGCAACCAGCAACATCTTCAGTTTGGATAAACAGCACTGGAGTTGTAGAATCAGCCGATCGAGGAGCACCTTCAGTTTGGATAAATAACACTGTTTTGAGACCAACTGGTTATCTATCCAAGTTTTGGCCAGCAAGGATTTCCGAGTCTTTGTTGGAAGATGTCATCTCATTAGCCTTCTCGGTAAAGTGAGGTGTTACTAGGTTACGACATTCGACACACTGAAAGTCGAATACTTATTGAACTTCGCAGAACTAGCAGCCTTGTCTTCAGACTCCAGAACCCAAAGGCCAATATGTGTTACATCCTCGGCTGCAGTCACAAGATTCAGAAGTCATTAGCGCGCCCAACGTCACATCAACATTCATTCACTCCCCGGCCAAGCTCTGCCAACGAGTTGGCACGCCCCACATTCAACTAAAGGATGTAGTTAACTTATTAGCTATTCGGCCTACACACCACGTAGGCTAAGTAGTTTTTAAGGTGAACACCATGAGATCAATCAAATTAATAGTCTCTTATTTTCTCTTTCTTTTCTTTTTTAATTTTAATTTTAGTGGCAGTGAATGGCATGAACCAAGGGCAAGAAGTTGTGTAGGGCAAAATGAGCCTTTGCTTAGGTCGCCCTATCCAGGAGCTTTGCCACCAGCTCTGGGTGCGCTGAGGAATGTGTTAAGCACAATAAAAAAGCTCGTGACATTGCAAGATATAACAAGCCTCTCACTCCTGCGTAAAGATGGACATCCTTCAATCTATGGACTGGGAGGCCAATAACTGCAAGCAAGGAATGGAAGACAATGCTAGCAATAGTTGCAACTTGCAACAGGCCAGCATATTAAAATAGGATATTACTAGAGAGACTAAATTTTTTAAATTAAATTTCAAACTAAATGATGTGTCACCAATAAGAAACAAGTACGTTAATAGACACTTAATTAATAATCCAATTATCTACAACCACATCATTTAGTTTGCAAATTTGGTTTTAAAAAATTTAGTTTTCCTAGCATTACTCTATCCATAAAGATAACATCTAGGGAAACCCAATCGGTGAAATATAGCAAACAACTATTCACTAAGGAATGAGGATCCTCTTCGAATCCATTTTGTGAGGATCTCGGGAATCATTCAATCACGTCTGTTCATCGTATATCGTGCGGTAAAAATTATTGTAAATTTTTTTTATTTAAAATTAAATATAAATAATACCTGACGAAAACTAGTAATGTACAATGAACATACATGATTGGAAGATTGCCGAGATTCTCACAAAAATTATCCGGAGAGGACCCCCGTTCTTCACTAAGGAATAAACTAGAAATTATAATATTAAAATGCGTAATGATTACCAAGCAAGCAAATTTATTGGGACTTGGATTGTTTGCCCTCTCCATCCCATACCCTCCACATGCCCTCATATTTCTGTGGTCACGGTTAAACCACGTCAACATTTTATATTTCCATTGTTTTTTGTTTTATTATTTCTATAAAAAAAAAATTAATATAAAATATTGATGTGGCTTAACCGTGACCACATAATATAGGAAGACATGAGAAATGTATAGAATGAGAGAGGGCAGACAATCCAAGTCCAATTTATTGGCCTTGAAGTACCCATGCCTGCAGAAGACAGAACCCAAAGTAACTCGGAACTCAAACGTGGCCAATTCATCCAAGCAAAACAATTAAAGCATCCAAGGAGCCGAAACGACATCCCATTACAACCATTAGACATCAAGGAGAATGGAAAACATATGAACATTTTTTTATGATGCTTTATGAATGATGAATTGAAATATAAACGGTTCAGACTGTTGAAAAAAAATTACAAAATGAAAACCACAAAAGATTATTAAAATGTGTGTCAAATATATGAGGATGTGTATATATATATGCATACCCACATACACACACACATTTAAATGTGTAGCACTGGGTATACGTAGCAAAAGGCCACTTGTGATGAGTGCTTGATTCTAAAATGTAGTATTTCTCTCAAACATTTGACTATTACTTTAGTCATGGAATGCTGATCAAAATGCAATTAAATAGTATCACTTAGAATCATAACTCTTGGCTTATAGTATGAAAAAATAACAGAACATTTGTATATTGCTTGCAAGCAATTAGCTTCAGTTAGTCAACTCCAGCAACTTGATTAAGAAAGCATGTACATAGAGCTGCGCAATTACCATGTCCACATTTCCTGATCAGGAAATTTCCCATGCTTGGCTTAGTTGAAAATAGCAGATAAGTCAAGAGTGTATTTTAAATTACTGTTACTTAATTATTCTAAAGTTCATAATCAATATTAATTACTGGCAGCTTATTATATACTGTTGTCAAAATCGTGAGTTGGACTGTTGGTAAGGGTTTTTAATTAGGACTTGGATTGTCTGTCCTTCCATTTCGGTGCCCTCCTCGTGCCCTCCTGTTTGTGTAGTCACGGTTAAGCCACGTCAACATTTTATATTACTATTTCTTTTTGTTTTATTATTTATATAAAAAAAATAATATAAAATGTTGACGTGGCTTAATCGTGACCACACAAAACAGGAGGGTACGGAAAGGACACCGAAATGGGAGGGCAGACAATCCAAGTCCTTTTAATTAAGCTGACGCTGAGCCCCAAATAATAAAGTGTCGACATAATACCTGTTACTTCAACCAAGGAAGAAAATATCGGTAATATCGGAAATATCGGTAGTCCGAAAACACGGAAATATCGATGGAAATATCGGTAAAATATCGATATCGATAAAAATTACATGGAAACCACGGAAATTGTAAGAAAAACTTGGAAATTTTTATTGAAACTTTGTAGGATGTTTATTTAGTCAATTATCTATTAGTTTATCACAAAAAATTGGAAAGAAATGCATTGCATGATGGATTTAACATTATCAAGTTGATTATATAGCGAGCTGACAAACATTGTGAGTGTAGAAAATATGTAGTAATTAATGAAAGAAGTCTAAACACACCATAATCATTTATATATAATGAATTAGTACAATATTTGGAGGTTTTATTTAGGATATTAAAAAAAAAAGGGAAGTGAATAAAATGATGAAGAATAATGTGCCGAATTTGACACTTTAAATTTCTTACACATAAGCATGCGTCTAGGCGTTGAAGTTCCAAATTATAGTATATCAATTAACGATTGAAAATCAATACATTGAATAAGACTAAACTTTAATTTGGATGCCGATTATGTTTTTTCAAGTTTATATAAAGTAAAAGAATTGAATTTTGGAAGTCAGGAGTGTGTCAATTGTTTTATAATTCGTCCGAATACATATATCAGGTTGCTACTCAATGTAATTTGAAAGTATATCTAGTGCAAGGACTTGTCTTTTTTTGTTGATAAGCAAAGGGTTTGTAGCTTTTTTTGCTAAGCAGTAGAACATATTATGTTTGTTTAATCTTTAGCATTTGATGGTTGTCCACAAATATAGGATAGAAGGCCCCAAATTAGATCCGGCTCTTACCTAGTTGGAGTCACAAGTTCACATGTACCAGCCCTTGAGGCAAAACGTTATGGTTTTCCAGCCAAACCACGGCGAGTTGGCCGGCGTGCAAGGTATCAATCTCTTCGTCTCGTCGAGTAGTACAACTTTCCTTTTTGTTTCACTCAGTTTCGTTGAGTATTGAAAAAGTTATACTCATTTGAATCTTACCCAATTTCTGGCGACCTCAGTGGCTTTCGAGGCAATTTCCGGCCAAACCACAACGAGTCAGACGTCGTGTGAGGTACCATTCTCTTTGTCTCTTCGAGGGCTACAACTTTCCATTTTGTTTCACTCAATTTCGTTGCGTATTGAAAAAAGTTATACTCATTTGAATCTTACCCAGTTTCCGGCGACCTCAGTGGCTTTCGAGGCAATTTCCGGCCAAACCACGACGAGTTGGCCGGCGTGCAAGGTATCAATCTCTTCGTCTCGTCGAGTAGTACAACTTTCCTTTTTGTTTCACTCAATTTCGTTGAGTATTGAAAAAGTTATACTCATTTGAATCTTACCCAGTTTCCGGCGACCTCAGTGACTTTCGAGGCATTTTACGGCCAAACCACGACGATTCAGACGTCGTGTGAGGTACCATTCTCTTCGTCTCTTTGAGGGATACAACTTTCGTTTTTGTCTTGCTTGATTTTGTTGAGTTTTGACAAAGTTATGGCCGTTTAAAGTGGGTGTGGATTTTCGGCCGAAATTCCTATTTTCTTCCTTGGTCGAGTCCCACATCTCCCAGCGAGGGCAGTGGGCAAGCCAAGAACGCCTATAAAAGGCACATTCACATGCTGAGAAAAGCATGTCTTGGTTGGCCTTTGGGTTTTGATCAAGTGTAGTATGTGTTGAGGTTTCTCAACATTTTTAAGTATTTTTTAATATTATGGTGATATTATTGATAATTTTAAAAATATTGCGATATTTTGACGAAAATCGTTTGGATAGTTAAAAAAATTTCGGATCTCCAAAAAAACGATAATATCGAAGAAATATCGCCGATATTATCTATTTTTTCTTCCTTAACTTAAACAACAACGAAATATGAAAAAAAAGCCTTGATTGTCAGTTGCTTGTTGTAAATATAATTTTTTATGTAATCTTTCGTTTTCTTCCTTCTTATGTCCATTGTCAACTAAACATCAGCTCTTTGTTTTTGTTGTTAAAAAACGGCTTTCTAATATTATAGAATTCCCACTTGATCTAACAATTGGGATAATTATTCGAAAAAAAAAAACAATTGAGATAATTATAACAAATCATCTCAACTATTTGCAGTTTTACTTTTAAAAAAAATATTTCACATACGTCTCAATCATCCATTATGATCACATGACTAAAATTTCACATCCGTCTCAAACAACCATTTATGTTAAAATCGACTAAAATGCAAAATTCTCATATATTAAAGTCTTTAAATTGGATCCTCACTACAGAATGTCACTTGGTTGTGTATGCATATCTTTAGCTGAATCTGGCCGGCCACAGGTATCGGTCAAAAAACAGGTTTTCAAAATCTTTTTTTATGATATTGTTCTACTAGAATTTGTCTTTGATTAGTATTTTGCATGGACTATGTTCGAGAGAGCTCCCAAACTTGACCTCGGAGGCGTTCACTGTTTCGTGATACAATAATATAGTCCATACAAATTTTCTTGCTGATTATATTCCACAGTATGATCCAATACTTTTTGGTAATTTAGGTCATGATAATCAATTCAATAACTCCCACCTTATACCTTTAAAGCCAAAAGTAACATAAGGGGCAGATCCGTGTTATCACATTTTTACACAACTTTTGATTCTTATTTTTTGTGAGAATCATTCTGTAATGTATTTCAACGATCTGAACGTCTATCTTTTAGGTTTTTCTTCAAATATCATGTATACCAAGAATCACCTAAATATGAAATCATATGACTGTTGAATGTCTTCACGGTTTTATATTTGTCTAATTTTTTACAAGAATCATCCATGAATGATTTTCTAAAAAATAGACGTTCAGATCGTTAAAAGTACGTTACAAATTTGACCCCACAAAACCTGTGTAAAAAATTATGTAAAAAAAATAGTGCCACGGATTCGCTATATATATATATCCATACAATTTTTTTTTTACTTCTCACATACCTCTTATTAATTTATGTCCTTTGATATATATATATATATAAAATCTTCTTCAATTCATCAAATCCGATGGCCAAAAATTAAAAAAATGTGTAAGAAGTAAAAAGAGATGTGTAAATAACACACATCATCTAAAAAACCATTAACGAACGGACCTGTAATTCCAAATTTACAAGTTTTTACTCCCAAAAGAGACAGAGCTTCTTAATTTTTAATTTTTTTAATTTTCTAATTGACTTGGGGTTGGGGTACGTACGGAATATAGTGCTTGATCTGTTGAAATGTCCCACATCGACCGTATCAATGAAAAAAGAAGAGTTTAAATACCCTAATCCCACTCCAACTAATACCGATGTCTTTTGTGATAAAATCACATACCTGACGGATTGTGCAGGTGGTAATTATCAAGTTGGGGACAATATCGGTGTTGTTGGAAGTGGGCCGTGTGGTCTGTCTCTCTGATAATTCTACATGGTATCAAAGCCAGGAAGCTGGCCCGTACCGTACTGCCACGTGATTGGTGGGTCCCCTTGGCCCCGCGCGATGATGGTGGGTCCCTTGGCCCCGCGTGTAGAGTGAGTCCCCTTGACTCCACGTGGTTGTCAATGTGTGAATCTCCCACGTGTGACCTGGTAATTGGGTCCCACGTGAGGGGTGTTGAAGTGGGCCGTGTGGTCCGTCTCTCTGATAATTCTACATGATCACAGCTGAATAGTCAATTGATCGTATTCATATACCAACCAACCTTTGCTTTTGATTGACTAGTTGTGAAGAAGTCAAAGTCGTGTAAGATTAATTTTTGAACTACAATTATTTAGCCTTCTATCATTCTGTGCCATTCATTTGTTTTAGCTAAATGTAGACATGCACACTTTTTAAAAATGAATATGACTTTTCTCTTTAATTTGTCGTGTCACCGGTTTAAACGCTCCGATCTTCACAGTGTAGCTTAGATTATTAATAATAACATCGATTGTAATAAAAATATATATATTCTCAAAACACAAAAAGGGTTATTAATAAAAATATATATATTCTCAAAACACAAAAGGGTTATTTTTTTCGTTTTCAGATTATGTTGGACACGGAATAGGATCCTCTGGATTTGTGGGGATCTGAAAGATCAATCAAATCGGTGTATTGAGCAAATAATACTAGTTACTTCAACAAAAAAAAAAAACAGCTACAACTAATTATTTTTTATTGTCAGTTGCTAGTTACAAATATAGCTAAGGTCCTGTGACCTCGTACTATTTTTATGAAAATTTTCATTTTCTTTGTCATCTAAAAAAAAACTCTTTATTTTTGTTGTTAAAAAACAACTTTCCAATATTATAGAATTCCCACTTGATCTAACAAACGCATCAAAATGATACCTGAAATTGAAAATTGATCAATGTCGTCTATGAATATGGAGATTGTTGTCGGTGGCTGAGTTCAAAGAAGAAGGAGAAGATGAGGATTGTTAGTTTGTTGTTTTTCTTCTTTTTACCTTTTAAATTTTTTGAAACACTTTCTTTAATCCATATGTCATCATATTATTGGAGTGCAGAGTCTTATGTGTGTCACATAAACACATAATAGATTTTTTTAACAGAAATAAGACAGAAGACGACATTGATTTGCAACACCCATATTCAGGGACGATATTATTCATTTTTCAGCTTCAGATATCATCTTGATGTGATGGGTCAATTTCAGAAACCACTTATAATAAAAATGTAATATAATATAATAACTTAAGTTTAACAAGTCACTACCCGCGAAACCAGTCTTTTTAACATGTTACTAAGGAGCCTATCTATTGTCAAACGATAAGATAATTATATTAAATTTAACTAAATTACGGCAAGTGGAATCAAACTTGGTGTATAATAAAACACAGCGATGTAACTAGCTTGGCTAAACACAGTGATGAAACAAGTAATTTATGTAAATGTATCTTTAATTATATAAACAATTAAATAAAAATAAATAGAGTAAGTGGTTGGGAACAAGGTCTAAAATATCGATATTATCTCGATATTTCCATCGAAATTTTCGTGTTTTTGGACTACCGATATTTTCGATATCATCAATATTTTAGACCTTGATAGGAACTCTATGTGGTACTAAGTCACTCATGTATCTTACCATGCAATGTATAAAGTGTAAAATATTGTACTAATTCATTATATATAAATAATTATGGTATGTTTAAACTTCTTTCATTAATTACTACATATTTTCTACACTCATAATGTTTGCCAGCTCGCTATATAATCAACTTAAATCAGTTAAATCCATCATGCAATGCATTTCCTTCCAATTTTTTGTGATAAACTAATAGATAATTGACTAAACAAACATCCTGCAAAGTTTCAATAAAAATTTCCAAGTTTTTCTTACAATTTCTGTGGTTTTTATTCAATTTTTATCGATATCGATAATATCCCGATATTTCCATCGAAATTTCCGTGTTTTTGGACTACCGATATTTTAGACCTTGGTTGGGAATAATATATATTTTTTCCTTTCTTGTTTGGTCTTTGATTTTAAGGAAAACTAATGAAAATGACTTGAAAACTTTGAGTTTTAACGATAATGATAAACTAAAGAGTAAAGTGAATAGTATCATGATTGACTTTTTAGTGTAAAAATGTGATTTTTCGTTAAAATGAACAGCACCACAAGTTTTTCGTTAAAATTCCCTTAGTTTGAAGGGCAAGGTAACACAAGTCATTGACTTCCGTTTGTGTCCTTCGAGGTCCACTCCTTCCCTCCCCTCAAGGGAATAAAAACCTGTAATTCAGACTCATTCTCCTCACAAATCCTTCTTTCTTCGCCACTCTAAAAAAATTTCATACATACAATCCAACAAATTCCAAAACCTCTCAACATATTCCATCCAGCTAGCTGCACAAACTGATCCTTTTGTCTCTGGTTTTCTCTTCAAATGTGAAAGACTTTGCCTAGAAAAATGATGAATATGTTCTTCCCTCGACTTCTTCCTCATTCTCTTTTCTTTGTAGCTTGCTTTGTAACTTGTGCCTTTGGAGCTGCTCGATTGCCAAATGATGAAGGTACGAGTAATTCACCTCAATATCTCTATGTCAAATATCTTCCTTAGTTTCCTCTGTTTCATTCTATAAATGATAGTTTTAAGTTCGTTTGATAATTTTTTAATTTTCAATTCTTTTTGAGTTCTCAAATTTTGGTTTGGTTTTTCCGAGAAGTGAAAACAGTAACCAATGAACTAAAAATTAAAATGGTTATCAAATGAACCTTAGGTAAACAGATATTTGTGTGAACTTAGTAGAAATTTTCAATCATATAAGGTGCACTCTGTAGTTCTTGTCTATGCATCAATTTTTTTTTTTTTTACTATTTTGTTGAGCACGATGTTAATTTGTTGCCTTTTATTTTGCGTATATGCAGTGCAAATTTTGAAAGACATAGCAAAGACACTGGGGAAGACGGACTGGGATTTCAGTGGAGATGCAGATCCATGCAGCGGCCAACTTCCATGGGCTGATCCAAGCGCACCCAAAGGATTAGAGAATGCCATCAGCTGTAATTGCTCCTACGAAAACTCCACCGTCTGCTATATTACCAGCATGTAAACCTCTCTCACTCTCTCTCTCTCTCTCTCTCTCTCTCTCTAAAATAAACATGCCCGGCTCAGAACTCAGTGAGATTTTTCAGTGTGATGGTATATCACGTGACACGATATAAATTGTGAGTTACTTGTATTAAAAAATTAACACAATTTGAAAAATAATTTTTTTTTTCCACTTATATAACAACACGTGGTGTACCTTCCGAACACAATGAAAAATTTGTTCACATCTCACAAGCTAATACCAAATAATCTTATCGGAATTTTGTGATTTAAATTGATGGGCATTTATTGGCCCCCCCTTCCCCCCGCGGGCCCAACCTAGGGATATTTTGATATAGCCGCCTCATTTTTTATTCTTTTTAAGAATTTGATTAAACATTTTTTTATACAATTTTATTAGAGGCACGTTTGGTTTTATTAGTACATTTGATTTTATGGACATTTTGTTTTATGGTATATTTAGAATTTAAACGTACCAAAAGTCGGTATGTTTGTTTTTAAGTGTACCATAACTTTTAAATACATTTTTCTACATAACTAGTTATACGTAAAATTTTAATAAGATTAATGAAGTTTTTTTATGAAAATATTAATGAATTTTTTAATGAAAGAAGAGACTAATTAAATATAATAACAGAAATAAAAAGTTACTTTTTTATAATGATAATGAGGAATTACTAAAATTAATATTTTTAATAAAGTCACGAATTTAAAATTCCTAGATTGTAGGAAATAGTTGTTAGATAGCTTAAGTGAATATATATATTAAATAAATAAATAAATGTTGAGTTGGAAATTAATCAAAACATCTTAATCAAATTTTGTAAAAGAACATATGTTTAGTCTAAACAAGTTGAAAAAAATGGAGGGAATTCTTAATTCTTTGTCTTCAATTTATTTGACACATAATATGCACATGAGATTATTGCGTTAGTAAACACCAATTATTGCGTTAGTAACCACTATGGTAAAAAGTCACGAGTCACTTGCATCCTACAGAGAAAATTAACTAGCATGTAGACTACTATGCGAAAAATAAGGGTTAATCTCAGTTTATTACTTTGAAGTTTCGTGATTTTTAACATTTGATACATGAAGTTTTTTTCATCACAGAGTCATACCTCATGTTTTAATTTTGGAACAGTTTCATACATTCGTTACGTTAGCTGTTAAGTCAGCCGTTAACTGATGACATGTCACCCATATGAACAATAACTAAGCGCTATGTGTAAATATGGGCCCATATTAGGGGTGGGCAAACGGGTACAGGAACCGCGGGTCGGGGCGGGTACGGGCCGGTTCTTAATTTTTAAAAAGAGAAACGGGGCGGGGCGGGGAGGGGCTTTAGAATTTTAGGGGCGGGCCGAGTCCAGAATTATAAAAAAACGGGTACCCGGGGACCCGTTTGTGTAACATCCCAATTTGAAAAGATTACTGTCTCCCAGGCATCCCATCCCGTGATAGTTCTCAATCTCGAGAACATTGTGTGTCACCTTGTCTCACTCACTCTCTCTTATCTCGATACTCTCTTTTCTCGATCCTTCTCTCCCATCTCTGCAACTCTTCATTCCTCTCCCATCTCTGCAACTCTTCATGCCTCTCCTTGTTTATTCTCCCCTTATCTCTGCAACTCTCCTTCCCGGAGCAGACACACCACACCCACACCTACACCCCACCGCGACCTCCACCACACCCATCTCTGCAACTCTCCTTTCCGGAGTAGACACACCACACCCACACCCACACCCCACCGCGACCTCCACCACACCCATCTCTGCAACTTTCCTTCCCGAAGTAGACACAGCACACCCACACCTACACCCCACCGCGACCTCCACCAGTGTCTCACACCTTCTCGAAGGCTCTCGTCACTCTCATTTCCTCAGTCTCCTCCCTCTCTCGCTCCCCCAGTCTCTCTCTCTCGACGCCTCTGTCTTCGATTTCACATTGGATCTGTCGATTCTCAACCTCCTCCCTCTCGATCTCTCTCTCCCCCAGTCTCTCTCTCTCTCCCGATGCATGTGTCTCCGATTTCTCACACCTTGGATCTATCGATTCTCAACCTCCTCCTTCTCGATCTTTCTCTACCCCAGCCTTCTAATTTTTTTTTTTTTTTGTGTGTTTGTTTGGTTTGAGAATTGAGGTTTTAAAACAATTGGGTTTTGGTTCTGGTGTCCGAGTCGAAGATCTAGGATTCTGGAGGATAGCCAGTCCAGGAGGGGTTCAAAACCGGAAAAAAAAAAATAAGGACCCGTCCCGAACCGGCCCGTTTCAAACGGGCCGAGTTAGGTCCGGTTCCAGTGATCAGATTTGCGATACCCGGCCCGGCCCGTCCCGTTTCCTTTTTAAGCTGGTCCGGTCCGGTCCCTCCAAATTTGGGCTCGGCCTGGCCCGTGCCCACCCCTAGCCCATATAAATATTAAAAAAATTAAAAATTAAAAAAATTAAAAAACTAAACAAATAAAAATATGGCCTATGGATGCGGGCCTTCCTTTCCTCCACCCGCATCAACTCTTTTTTTTCTTCTCTTCGACAACCACCAGAGCTGATCTGAAAATCAACACAACCTCGAAATTTAAGCCCTAATTCAACCTAAATTTCAGATCGAAGGGCTGGATTAGTCCATTAATCTAAGCGTATGATCCAAAATTCAGTTCCCAATTGTGTTCCTTTCCTCAATAAACAGCCAGAGGTGCTTAAAAAAAATCACCCATGAAAAAAAGCTGTGAGGGTTTTAGGTGTTTGGTAAACTGAAAAAAAAAGGGCTTATTTTGGAAGCTGCTGTGAGAATAAGCTGAAATCAAAGGAAAAAGCTGAAGCTGCTATTTGTAACTTTGGAAAACTGGTTTTTTTTCAAAGCACACGGAGCTACAGTGCTCCTTTAATGAAAATACCCACTATCAAACTGCTTTTTTTTTTTTCCAAAAGCACTTTTACAAAAAAGTTTACCAAACACTCTGCTGATTTATTTCACAGCCGCTTATTCTCACAGCACGACCGCTTATTCTCACAACAGCTTTTTTTTCAAAGCACAGCAATACCAAACCAGCCCTACGTCCACGTACCATCCGGTCAACATTGTATAATATCTACATGAAGACTTTTTTAGGTACTTGGTATTTAAGTGAATGAAAACTAATGAAAAGAGCTTGAAAACTTTGAGTTTTAACGATAAAGACAAAATAAAGGGTAAAATGAATAGTACTAGTTTGACTTTTTAGTATTAAAATGTGATTTTTCGTTAAAGTGAACTGTATCATGGGTTTTTTTTGTTAAAACTCCCAATAATTTAAGTGTTATAAATGAGTGAAGAAATATAAAAAAAGTATTAATTTTCCATTATATTATGATATGTGATGTGTTGCTTGAAAAAAAAGAGTAATGTTATTCATACTACGTTTTTGTACCACATTTTCATACTACCTTAGGTGGCATTTGATGTGGACAACTACATCATTTAAATTAATCCGATTTTTAAATTTAGTTCATTATTTAATAAACTAATAATTAAGAAAAACTAGTTAATTAAATGATGATTGTGGTATACGAGGAGTTTTTCTCCTTCATTTTCTTGGGTTTTGCAAATTTTTCAAATGATGTGGCTGTCCACATCAAATGCCACCTAAGGTGGTATAGAAATGTGGTATAAAAACATGATATCAATAACATTACTCGAAAAAAAAATCTTAATGAGCACTTTCTCCTACAGAGAATAGATTTTGTTAGGTTAGGTGTTAAATTAATCAGCGATCGGGTTTGAACCCACGTAGTTATGCAAGAGCTTAACTTTTCACCACTGTAGTAAAGAACCACTTGCTTCCTACAGAGAAAATTAACTATGCATGTAGACTAAGTGAGAATAATAACTTACATTGAACGAGTTAAATATCATAAAATTTTACGTTTAATCATATATTAATACATGTAAATTTTTGTTAGCATGATATATAATATTATAACAAAAATATTAAAAATAATAAATTTGTTCGATGTATATTGATCACAAGTGTGTGAGGAGATATGTTTTTCTTTCAAAATGAAGATTAATTGATAGTTTTGTCATGACAGTTTATCTTTTCAAGAGCCGAAAAAACTAGTAGAGATAGCGAGGAGAGATGTTGATTAGATGGTTGCAATTCGGTTTTGTGGACCCCATGTCTATTCGATATATGTATCAATCAATTTTTTTTTCTTTTTTTTTTTTCTGTTAAAAAGTATCAATCAATTCTTCATTACATATCCCCTAACCTAACCCCATGCCCATGAAACCTCCAAAATAAAGTAGGAATTAAAAGGCTTAGTGTGGGCCTCATGGAGTTGCCTATTGGCGACTTGGCACGTCGTATTCACTCATTCAACCTTATGTCGGGCAAGGTAGCTAGGCCAATTGATTTCAATTGGATTTGAGGGTTGTTAGTTTAGCTCGTTTGTTTCTTTGTGATTTTCTCACGCCCCTACCGTAGTTTTGGAGAGATTTTTTAGTGTGCTAGGAGTACGATCTGGTATATCAAATATTATAATACAAATAGTTAAATATTTGAAATTTTTTTCCAACCGCTTGTATTATGACACTTAGTGAACCATATTTGTTCCCTGCACACAAAATTTCTCCTAGCTTTGGGGCGTAAAAATTTTAAAGCTCTTATTGTGTATGTAAAACATGTAAATGTTGCTACCGTTTAGAGCTATGAAAAGTGATTACCACTCGTCTTTTTCTCTTCATGCACACTATTGATTTCTGGCCCTTAACGAATCAAGGGGCATGAATAAAACCAAATTATGCAATAATCATTTTCATAAAGCTATAAGTTATTTTTGGCATGCAAGTTGGATTGAAAATTTCGATTTTAACCAATTTTGTTTTTGTTGGTTTACGAACAAAAATATGAAGCAAATTGGAACGCATCTTAAAATTAGGCCGCCTTTGCCGTTGTTACTAATTTGTGATCCATCATTGGGTATAAAGTCAATGTAATTCTGATATCTCTAGACACTAGTGGGGTTTCCATTTTCCCAAATCCTTTACCCTCTAGATTTTTAATTTTTCTTCAACCGGCAACCAATTTGAAGTTTTTCTTGGTCTAATAAGACCTTGTTGTGCCTTGACATTCAAGAAATGCAGAAAGACTAATCCATTTCTTTTATTGAATGACCAATGAAACATCAATTATAACCTACCATGGACCGCAATTCAAGTTAAGCTTATCTGCAAAATCGGGTTCATGGGATGTGACAAATTTGCTCAATTATGACAGCAATGTGTTTTTGAGCTGGCCATGAGCCAGCATAGATGTTCTGTGGCATGCTGAGTTGTTAGGACTTGGTATTACTGCTGTGCTGTATTTAGGCTTGCTTCTTGCATACTTGATCAACGTACAAAATTTCGCAGTCACCATGATTGTTGCATACTTCTTATACACGAACAACTTTGTATCGGCCTAGTTATTAGTTACAAAGTCGATGAAATAATGATTCACAATATGCTTGTAACAAATACACACTTACCGTTTGTGTAATTCTTCAAGTTCTATTCTTTGTAAAGAACATTGGACATTTTCCTTCAGTTTTAAAGAAAACCAGTTCCTTCTTCCTATTTAATTCCCTGATCAAAAGTAAGTATTTTTTGTGATAAATTAGTTTCACCTGTTTGGTCTTATTTGTGTGGCAGCTTTTCCTTTTAGTCACAGTATAGATGCGTAATGGATATCTGTTAATTTGCAACTAATCCTTGAAACCTTGTTTTCCGATGAAACACAGAATTCTAAAATCCCAAGATTTGCAAGGAACACTCCCACTAGAGCTGGTAAATCTCACCTATCTTCAAGAAATGTAAGCACATTTTTACCCCTCCAAGTTTACAATATTTAAAGCAAAAAGAAAATAACTATGTGTCGTGTAAATGGTTTATTCTAATTTCATGTGTAGCTTACCTTTATTTCTGTTGTCAATGAGACAATAATTGGTTTCCTTCTTTCTCCTTCAGCGACCTCACCCGCAACTACCTGAGTGGTATCATCCCTCCAGAATGGAGCTCTCTTCCACTTGTGAACATGTACTATCTTCTCTCACACTGCATACATTTTTGTGT
Organism: Malus fusca; assembly: GCA_035220775.1. Taxonomy (NCBI): domain Eukaryota; kingdom Viridiplantae; phylum Streptophyta; class Magnoliopsida; order Rosales; family Rosaceae; genus Malus; species Malus fusca. The sequence continues at coordinate 37,422,131 of CM069069.1, forward strand.
TTGATGCTCATGTCATGTTCTTGTTACTTTATTTGGTCACTCCAATGTTCTTCAGCCATTTCTTTCTTAAACAATGAATCTAATACATTGGGTTTTGTTCTTGATAATGAGCTTCCGTGGTCATGAGGTGTTTGAATCATAAATATTGAATCGAACACATGGGGTTCATTGCCTTCGTATTGATGAACATGTTAACGTTATTGAGCCTCTTGCTTGATAAAAGTGATCTTAAGATTATAGTTTTTGATGCAGATCCCTTCTTGGAAATCGTTTGACGGGTTCTATCCCCAAAGAGCTTGGAGACATCACCACCCTGAAGAGTTTGTGAGTGTTGATTGAGCATTTGTTTCTTGCTTACCTCATTTGATTCTGTGGAGATCCTTAATGATGTTTTTCAATCAATGGAATTGAATTTGTTTGTATAGGGACATCAGTTTCAATAATTTCTCTGGACCTCTCCCTCAGGAGCTTGGATCTTGGGCCAACATAGAAAGAATGTAAGAGTCCTATTCAAATTTTATCGTGTTAAAAAGTATTTGGTTTATTTGGAATTTTCTTTCTTATAGACAAATTCTGGATGTTTTCACCAATAAATCATCTACTTCTTTATCATTGATATATTGTTATATCTGTTTCATACTTAGGCTGCTTTCCTCAAACAACTTTAGTGGGGAGTTGCCAGAAACATTTGCAATGCTTACCAAAATAAAGGACTTGTAAGCTTCTGTGGTTCTTTCTTCTTAAAGGTTTCCTGAGCACTTATACATTTTTTACTGCTTTCTGATACTAATTCGTAGTATTTTCCCTTTTCCAATCATTATGCAGTCGGGTTAGTGACAGTCACTTTTCCGAGCGGATACCTGATTTTATTGAGAACTGGATAAATCTTGAAAAACTGTGAGTATTTTTCTTTTGTGTGTCATCTTTCTGCTATATGATTCTGAATATTATCTCTAATTCATATGTTATGACTCGTTGAAACAGAGTGATTCAAGCTAGCGGTTTGACAGGGCCAATTCCTTCTGGCATTTCTCTTTTGACAAGCTTAACTGACTTGTTAGTATATCCCGTCTATATTTTTAAATACAAAACGATTAGCGAAATGCGTAGTTTATGTTCATGGCTCAATTTTAACATGCAGGAGAATCACTGACTTGAGTGGACCTGAATCACCCATTCCTTCGCTCGAGAAGATGAAAAACATGAAGACACTGTGAGTTAATGGTTCCATGACACACAATTTTTGTCTGTACCAGGAGTCTTCTGTAAACTCAAAGCTTTGGTGTCTGTTGCAGGATGTTGAGGAGTTGCAACCTTATTGGAAAGCTACCTCCATATCTTGCTCAAATGAACAAATTGAAAACTTTGTAAGTTCAAATGTCTTAGTCCCTATTTTTTCCGTCTTCAAATAAAAAAATTTGTTCTAGATGTGATTCTACTAATTCAAGATTTATTGAAGTGACTTAGACGATGTTGGGCGGATTTTATGTTTCTGTATTTATTAAGAGAACTTCTCTTTCAGATGTCATTTCCCTTTCTGCAGAGAGCACATCTAAACTGCATTTGCTATTTGTTTGTGCAGAGACCTCAGCTTTAACAAGCTGACCGGAGAAATTCCAAGCAGCTTCGGTAGTCTAGCAGATGTGGCTTATATGTAAGCAATTGGAATGACCAATCTAGTCTTTCTTACATGAAATTCAAGCAGACATTCTTCAATGGTTTTGTTACACCCCAGCCTGACAAGCTGGAAGTATTTCCAATCACAGTTACTATAATTATGAGTCACGGGTTATACTGCAATGAAAATGAAAACGGCTCTTCTGCTCAGAAATGAAATGTTTAGTTTATTCATTAGAGTCATCACTACTCATGCAATTATCTGACATAAGGTGATCACCGTTAGATGTGTCTTTCAGATGGAAGTACTGATCTAATGCACTCAGAGTTGTCAAACTCAAATTTTCAAACCTTTACAAAGAACAAACACTATTCTTTACTGAGTTTTTTCTGTATTCATTATTTTTAGATTCTTAACTGGAAACTTGCTGACTGGACCTGTACCTGCTTGGCCAAGAGTCAACGTGTAAGCTTCTCTTCCAAATGCTATTCTTTAGCTACTAAGGAAATTTATGCTGTTTTTTTTACTAAGATAGATATAAAACTATTAAGCTCATAACTTATTTCACTAATTCTAATCAGCTAGAGACCTACAATTCAACAGAATTTGCATCATAGCTCTTTTTGTGCAGTGATCTTTCGTATAACAACCTCGCCATAGAGGATGCAAGTTGTCAACCACGAGGTGGCACGTAAGAATGTCTTCATTAGCTTGAAGTTAATCTGTTTGTGTTATGTGGAGATAAGCTTAACTTTTCATTTGTGTTAATTTCTGCAGTAACTTGTTTACAAGCTCGTCAAAAGGAAATAGTTCGTAAGTTCAAATTAATCGTCTCAAAGCATGCACCTATAAATTTACTTCGGTATCCAATGGTGTATTCTTTACTATTTTTTTTTCCAATTTCGTCTCATTTATGATTGCTGACATTTTTTTTGTACCCTGAATTACTATATCCGGAGAATTGTTTCATGTTTCAAAACTTCAGAGTGTCCAAAATGTAAGCCGAGTTTCTACACAAATAATTACCTTTATTTTTTCGATTCATTCTTTTTTAGTTTTCCTCCTCAATGCCTACTAATCTCCAATTTATTTTTTCATAGATTTGTACTACTCTCTCCATATAAATTGTGGTGGGAAACAATTTACGGTCCCTGGAGGAAAAGATACAGCATATGATGATGACACATTTTCTGCTGGACCTTCGTCATTTTATCTGAGCACAACAAATTGGGCATTAAGCAGCACCGGTTACTTCCCTGATGATGACCGCCCTTATGACACCTTTATATGGACTAATGAAACTAGACTCTCTATGGCCAATCCTCAACTGTACATGAACGCACGCCTTTCTCCCATCTCTCTAACTTATTTTGGGTTTTGTCTGGGAAATGGAAACTACACCGTAAACCTCCATTTTGCAGAGATAATGTTTAGAAATGGCAAAACATATAAAAGCTTGGGAAGGCGCATATTCGATATTTACATTCAGGTAAGTATCGCATCCACTTCCATATATACCAGTGAATTATTCTAATTTTCAACAAGCATTGTTTATATTTTGGTCGATTTGAATGTTAACTTTCACATTTATGATCATGAAATGTTAAGCAACTAAATTAGTATATATACATATATATATTGCAGGGAAAACTAGTGAAGAAGGACTTCAATATCATGGATGAAGCTGGCGTGTTTGGTGATGTAGTCATAAAGAACTTTACTGCTCCTGTAACTAATAATACATTGGAGATTCGTTTCTATTGGGCCGGAAGAGGGACGACAGGCATCCCTTTTAGAGGAGTCTATGGTCCTCTTATTTCAGCTATTTCAGTAGACCCAAGTAAGTTTTCACTGATCTGAGCTTCGTCTAATTACTATGCGTCGACCATATGCATTGATATATCTACTAAATTAAGAGATCCGACTTCAGTTCTGCAAGGTTCTTCTTCTTCTTCAATATTTTCTTCCGCTTGTATTTTCAGAAAAATGCTTCTGTGTTTTTCTCCTGTTTTACATAGTTTGAGCCAAAACCTGAAGAAATACTCTCTTAAATTTTCTTATCACATAATATGCTGTTTTTTTCTAGGTGACGGGTATGCTCTTTCAAATACAACAAAATTCAACTTCGAGGATTTTTAACTATTTACATGAAAACTATCCAGTTCACTTAAGGAAACATATAATATTTACAACCATCAAAAGAAAGTTTGTTCGGGGGATTACTTCATATACTATCTACTTAGTTACGGATGCCGCAAAGACCGGGTTTCAATCTTCTGTTTCTGTGTGCATTGGATAGCTAGTTGAATAATCCACTCTCATATCAATTACATACATTTACTCTAATTTAAGCTATATTCTTTCTTCGGACAGACTTTGATTCGCCGCCAAAACCTGTAAGTGAGTCATCAACTGGTGGAAGTGGCGTGCCTGTAGGTGTCGTGGTTGGAATTGTGGTTGGAGGAGTCTTCATTATACTACTGATATTTGGTATTCTTTGGAAGAGAGACAACAAAAGACATTGGAGGATGGTATTAATTTGCAGTTTATTATGTTATACTGGTTTTTCCTTTTTGTTCCTCCATTACTTTCTCTCATCGAGCTTTTTTCGTAACTAAGTACGATATTTATGCTATTTGCATGGTTCTCATGCATATTGACATGCACCACAAAGACAGTAATTATTTAGATATGGAGCTTTCCGGCACTTTGATGTTTCTGTAATATATTTATCGTCCAAACACCATGATGCAAAGTGTCTGCCTATAGATCTAGTTACTTATTAAATTCTATAATTGGGCACAAAATATTAAGAACTAAGAATGCTATCGTTCTGAAAGTTTTCTTAAGACACAATTTCTTATGAGTTTTAGTTGTTATACAGATTTGAAGGGTGTGGACCTGCAAACTGGTAAATTTACCTTCAAGCAACTCAAAGATGCCACTATTGGCGTGTAACCCTTCAGCCGAAGACTTGGAGGCAAAGAAAGAATTCAAACCTTATTTTAATGTTTGTTTCATGTTTAAATTTGAGCCATTGAATCATAGTCCATGTGGCTAGCCTTACTTGTATCTAGCTTAAGTGATAGATTATAACAAGTGGCATCATCTCATAGGATGATAGCAATTAAGGAATGAGATTAAGTGTGTTATTGATGAGTGTATGAAGCCAAAAACCTTATATGTTTGTTGTGAGGGAATATTTTTCAATCAATCAGTGTAATCATCCTCCTAAAAATTCTCTCTGCCATTTTCGGCATTACACAGACCTCTGCAAGCTTTCATAGAAGCTTACCAAACATTCCCATACACTAACAGCCACAAGCAACTTTAACAAAGCTATCAAGTCGTTGCATCTGACTATCCTTGCATTCTCTGCTTTGAACATTTTCACATAATCGCGAAACAACTCCTTTGGGTTCTTCTTGACGTTGGTCGGACTTCTTTTTTATCAAGCGATAGGATGAATATTCTTTGGTGAAAACCAAAAAAGTTCGTCAAAACTCCGGATGGATTGTGGTGGCAGGGTGTAGAACCAATTTTGCGTCTCGCCTTGTAGAGTGGTGGTGAATATCTTGCACATGAGATCGTCGTTGTTTCGATAGAGGATCATTGCGCTTCGGTAGGGCTTTAAGTGTCTCTCCGGGTCTTCATCCCCTTTGAAAGATGTGAAATGTGGCATGCTGAACTCGCGTGGAGGCTCTGCCTGCTCGATCTCATCCGTGAAGGGTGATCTGCTTATGTTGGTCATGTTCCGTCATAGTGCCTCGTAGGTGACCTTGTTGCGTTGGAAATTGCACAATCACTTAGTCAAGAGTCTCTTTACTTCTTCCTGAATTTGCCTTTGTTAGGGTAGTGGAGCTCTCGGCTGCCCCTAGCTGTGACTTGCTGGTCTAAGCTGCTCTTCTATGTGTTTGGTTCGTCTATTCCGCGGATGACGTGTGTGTGGTGTGTTCCTAGCAAGCGAGCAAGTTCTTCTCAGGCTGTCGGTTGAACTTCAGCCGGATTGAGTGACAAAGTCAATGAAAGAATGATTCACAGTGTGCTTGCATACTTCTTATACACGAACAACTTTGTATCGACCTAGTTATTAGTTACAAAGTCAATGAAAGAATGATTCACAATGTGCTTGTAACAAATACACATTTACCGTTTGTGTAATTCCTCATGTTTTATTCTTTCTAAAGAACATTGGACATTTTCCTTCGGTTCCTATTTAATTCCCTGACCAAAAGTAAGTATTTTCTGTGATAAATTAATGTTTTACCTGTTTGGTCTCATTTCTGTTGCAACTTTTCCTTTTAGTCACAGTATAGATGCGTAATGGATATCTGTTAATTTCCATATATGTTATTATTTATTTTTACTTGTAATGAATATCTATTGTCACAACCCGTCCCGAAATATTTATTTTCGACGGTGTGAAATGACGGTTTTACCCTTGGACGTTGAGATGTGTGGTGTGTGTCATGCTTTTGGATGTGGACCAATATGTTGAGTTCCTAAGTTTTTGGACTCAATTAGAAGTTAGACTTTTGTTAGTTTGGTTAGGGACCAAGTGAGGACCACACACACACAAAACACCCCGTGCATTCTCTCTCGTCTCGGCCTTCCTATCATTTCCGTACAAAACGTACGGACGAACACCAAACTCACACTTCACGCACGGATCGACGTCAACCAAGTAATATTCGAACTCCTTGTAAGATTTTGAGTTCACCCATACCCTTTTTAGATCGAGCAACCTTCGTTTTCTCGAGAAACCAGAACTGTCGAATTCATGCACTGTTCATGCACTCATAAATGTGAGGTTTTTAGGAATTTTTTAGGACATAGGGAGCTTTGGATCATCCTCACGAAGCTCGGAGAAGAAAAACCAAGTGAATTGGACGTCGGGAAGTGGAGATCGACGAGTTCAAAGTTTGGCTGGATTATCGAAGGATCTCCGGCGAATTCTCGAGAATTTCAGGTCCCAAAATTGGTAAGGTTTTATTCCTTATGTTGTAAGCTTCATTTTGGTGAAGATTTCATGGAATTTGGTGCAAAAATGGGAGAGATATGAGGTTTTATATATTTTCCAGTTTCCGGCGACGGCGACGGTCGCCGGAGGTCGAAGGTAGGGGACGACGAGATATTCCGTCAAAATTGACGGAATATTCCTAACGGGCGTTAGGCCTCAGTTAGGGTTTGGCCGAGCGTGGGGGCGCGTAAGGCCGTGCCTCCGCCGGCGTGTGACGGCACGTGGGACGTCGGAAAATTTTTCTAAAAATATAGGGATGTTCGTGAGATTGTGTAGTTCACGTTGGTATATTCAAACATCTCATTTGAGCAATGTATGAGAAGTTATTAGCTAGTATTGGTTATGTGCTTTAAATAACGTTTATTTAGTTATTTCACATATAGGTGAGACCTATCTAGAGGACGAGCGCAGTCAAGGGCGACTTCCGGGCTACGACCCTTCGACATACCAGTTAGTGGGCTTTTGGTTTTCAATATATATTTATATACTTGATATTTTCCCAGAAAATGTGTTTAAATGAAAGTATGCTTTGAAATGTCATGCATATAGATTTATATTCGGCATATGAATTAGTATATGATGCATAATATGAATTGGTACTGTGGACGCTCAGGTAAGTACCAGGTGAGTTATGTTTTATTATATGAGATATTGATAATGTGAGACGTGATTGAGAACTCATAAACCTGCACCCCGGGTGATTGTGATTTAGCCAGAGATATGGCACATGCCTGTATATAATGTCACATCCCGCACCATATGCTCACATTGGATCCAATTTAGGTGCACATTCTTGTCGTACAGACCATTAGGTGAGTAGTGATTTATCGCACAGTTATCATGAGAGCGTAACATTGAGCATAATTATATTACATTCAGTCTTGTCGTACAAACCATTACAGTGGTTCCGACTCGTGTGCAGTGTAGTGCCGAATAGGCCACTGACGATGACTTCGGCTAGATTGATAAATGATAAATTCAGCCGTACAGACCTCTGCAGGGGGTTCCGACTAATATGTTATTTTCCATGAATTTATTTTCACCTGAGTTACTTATTCTGTTTTATATTTTGGCATGACATACTTATGAATGGATATGTGAAGCATGATTTGAATATATATATATATACACACACACACACACATATATATATTTATATTCTATTTCTGGGAAAATTATACATGTTTTACGGCGAGGGGTTATAGTATTTGATAAATGAAATGGTTTTGAAGAACTTTGTTTTTGCCCACTCACGTTTTCTGTTTTGCGCCCCTCCAGGTTTTAGGTAAGCTTGCTCGTTGGTGGCTCACGAGGATTAGTGGAGGTTCTGACAGACCATATCAAATGTAGGACATCTTTGGGTGTCGTTTAATTAATACTTGCTTTCTGGACTGAACTTAGGCTACTCTCGCTCTGATTGTGTATTTACACATATACTAGCACTAGTCTTAACTAGTACTCTTACAAGTTGGTTTTCAATTATTCGTATTCTCTATTATCATTATTGTTTCTGCACTGTGCACATGGCTACGTCACCCTCACGTGATGGCCAGCATGCCCTGATTCGGGTCGGGGTGTGTCATCTACCCTTTTAATTACATTTTATTTTCAGTAGTATCTAATGAGTCGATTTTATATTATATATTTTACCTTGATCTTAGTTTATTTTGGTTATTATTTTGGAAGAATTTTGATACTTTGAATTGCATTTGCAATATAGGAGTTTCAACTTCTTCTGGAGCAAAACGTGATCAAATGAATCAATTTTGGAGTGATTCCAGCTGGAGGATGTTCGTGATTTTCTTAGCTTGATCATGTCAAAATATAAGATTCTTCCACCAATCGGTTATTTTCTAGCGATAGAATAAAGGAGCACTGCGCGATGCTGGAAAAGTGACGTTTTGGGCTTAATTGCAAGTTTTGGAGTCTAAGATAACTTAATTTGGGTTCGGCCCCTTCTGGAGATATGTTCAGAACGTTCCGATCTTTAAAACAAGCTGTCGTGGGCCGGATTTGGAGGAGATTTGAGGCTAAAACGTGGCTGGACAATTCCCTTGCAGATTCTCCTAGCTTAATTAGGACTTTATTTTCTAGTATATTTATTATTATTTGGTTTCCTAGTTGGATCCAAAGACTTTTATTAGGGATTATCGCAGGTTTTAGGAGAGGATATAAGGTTTGACCGGCCTTAGTCCTTTACTTCTTCTTTTATGCGACTTCGGAGATAGGAAATTGGCTAGGGTTCTTGAAGATTTTTAGAGTTTATTTAAGGTTTTTTCAATCATTTTCTTCATAATAATATTTTGTTTGATTTTAATTATAAATATGCGTAACTAATCTGTTTTGCTAGGGCGAAGCCTTGAATCTTAGCATGAATATGTAATTTTTATTTAATTGATTATGATTGATCGTATGTATGCTTTGAATTATTGATCACCATTTTAAACTATCTAATTGTCTTGATGACTGGCCACCATTATGATGTTTAGACAAGTAATTGGATGCAATTCAGTTAGAATATCACCAGAGGATTGGGTATTGCTTCTTGTGATTAATAATTGTAATTTCACCTAAGGCGAATATCACGCTCTTAGGGGTTGCATGTTTTTCGGAGAGTTTTCACAGAACTTAATGAGTTTTGCAAGTTTATATTTGATCTGAATATCACAGACGGATTGCATGTTAGATATACGTTCTTGCTTGAAAATCACGAGGAGAATATGTATCAGGAAAACCTAACCTTCAAAGTTGCATATGTAGATCATAAGTAATTTGTAAAAATACATAGGATTGTTATGATGATGGCGGAACCCTAGTGTTTTTATAAATTGGTATTTAAAAACTCTTTTCTATTATTTTTACAATTTTGGTTTATAGTTAAAATTCATTTTTAATATAAGTCAGGATATTTTATAGGGAACTTTAACGAAAAGCTCACAGTACTGTTCACTTTAACGAAAAACCACATTTTTTCACTAAAAAGTCAATCCTAGTACTATTCACTTTATCCTTTATTTTGTCTTTATCGTTAAAACTCAAAGTTTTCAAGTCATTTTCATTAGTTTTCCTTATTTTTTTATATCCCGACAGAGATGTGCCTTGATAATCACATGAGGTATTTAATGTAATTATATAATTGATCATTACAGTTGTGGATAATTACAAAAAAGTATAATAAATATACGCTGAGTTACACATAGTCCTAAATTAGTACTTAGTTCTGAAAACGCCAATAAGATATAGATCCAGAAAATTGGACTTCTCGTCCTCGTCATATCGGATCAGACTATCAAGCCACCGTTACCAACACCTCCACAATTTGCAGAGAAATTCGCAATGAATGCTTAAACAAACAGATCCATCAAGGATCTTACCATGTAAGGTAGACCAACCGCAAATATGCAGAAAGTAGACAAATCAATGACAAAATCCAGCATATCAGAAGGTAGATCTGGAACTAGCTAGAAATTTCCAACATGACCAATTTACTCAATTACGACAGCAATGTGTTTTTTGAGCTGGCCATGAGCCGGCATGGATGTTCTGTGGCATGCTGAGTTGTTAGGACTTGGTATTACTGCTGTGTTGTATTTAGGCTTGATTCTTGCTTACTTGATCAACGTACAAATTTTCGCTGTCACCATGATTCTTGCATACTTCTTATACACGAACAACTTTGTATCGGCCTAGTTATTACTTAAAAAGTCAATGAAAGAATGATTCACAGTGTGCTTGTAACAAATACACATTTACCGTTTGTGTAATTCCTCAAGTTTTATTCTTTCTAAAGAACATTGGACATTTTCCTTCGGTTTTAGAGTAAGACAACCAGTTCCTTCTTCCTATTTAGTTCCCTGACCAAAAGTAAGTATTTTCTGTGATAAATTAGTGTTTTACCTGTTTGGTCTCATTTCTATTGCAGCTTTTCCTTTTAGTCACAGTATAGATACGTAATGGATATCTGTTAATTTCCATATATGTTATTATTTATTTTTACTTTATAATGAATATCTACCCTTTTAATTACATTTTATTTTCAGTAGTATCTAATGAGTAGATTTTCTATTATATATTTTAAAGAACTTTAACGAAAAGCACCCGGTACTGTTCACTTTAACGAAAAACCACATTTTTACATTAAAAAGTCAATCATGGTACTATTCACTTTACCCTTTATTTTGTCCTTATCATTAAAACTCAAAGTTTTCAAGCCATTTTCATTAGTTTTCCTTATATTTTACCCTGATCTTAGTTTATTTTGGTTATTATTTTGGAAGAATTTTGATACTTTGAATTGTATTTTCAATATAGGACTTTCAACTTCTTCTGGAGCAAAACGTAATCAAATGAATGAATTTTGGAGTGATTCCAGTTGGAGAATGTTCGTGATTTGCTTAGCTTGATCGTGCCAAAATATCAGATTATTCCACCAAGCGGTTATTTTCTAGCGATAGAATAAAGGAGCAGTGCGCGATGCTGGAAAAGTGACATTTTGGGCTTAATTGCGAGTTTTGGAGTCTAAGATGACTTAATTTGGGTTTGGCCCCTTCTAAAGATATGTTCAAAACGTTCCAATATTTAAAACAAGCTGTCATGGGCCGGATTTGGAGGATATTTTAGGCTAAAACGTGGCTCGACAATTCCCTTGCAGATTCTCCTAACTTAATTAAGACTTTATTTTCTAGTATATTTATTATTATTTGGTTTCCTAGTTGGATCCAAAGACTTTTATTAGGGTTTATCGCAGGTTTTAGGAGAGGATATAAGGTTTGACCAGCCTTAGTCCTTTACTTCTTCTTTTATGCGACTTCGGAGATAGGAAATTGGCTAGGGTTCTTGAAGATTTTTAGAGTTTTCCTTTAAGGTGTTTTCAATCATTTTGTTCATAATAATATTTTCTTTGATTTTAATTATAAATATGCGTAACTAATCCGTTTTGCTAGGGCGAAGCCTTGAATCTTAGCATGAATATGTAATTTTTATTTAATTGATTATGATTGATCGTATGTATGCTTTGAATTATTGATCACCGTTTTAAACTATATAATTATCTTGATGACTAGCCACCATTATGATGTTTAGACAAGTAATTGGATGCAATTCGGTTGAAATATGACTGGAGGATTGAGTATTGCTTCTTGTGGTTAATAATTGTAATTTAACCTAAGGCAAATATCATGCTCTTATGGGTTGTATGTTTTTCAGAGAGTTTTCACAGAACTTAATGAATCTTGCACGTTTATATTTGATCTGAGTATCACAGAAGGATTGCATGTTAGATATACGTTCTTACTTGAAAATCACGAGGAGAATATGTATTAGGAAAACCTAACCTTCAAAGTTGCATGTGTAGATCATAAGTAATTTGTAAAAATACATAGGATTGTTATGACGATGGCATAACCTTAGTGTTTTTATAAATTGGTATTTAAAAACTCTTTTCTATTATTTTTATAATTTTGGTTTATAGTTAAAATTCATTTTTAATATAAGTCAGGATATTTTATATTCCGCCAGAGATGTGCCTTGATAAACACATGAGGTATTTAATGTAATTATATAATTGATCATTACAATTGTGGATAATTACAAAAAAGTATAATAAATATACGCTGAGTTACACATAGTCCTAAATTAGTACTTAGTTCTGAAAACGCCAATAAGATATAGATCCAGAAAATTGGACTTCTCGTCCTCGTCATATCAGATCAGCCTATTAAGCCACCGTTACCAACACCTCCACAATTTGCAGAGAAATTCGCAATGAATGCTTAAACAAAACAGATCCATCAAGGATCTTACCATGTAAGGTAGACCAACCGCAAATATGCAGAAAGTAGACAAATCAATGACAAAATCCAGCATATCAGAAGGTAGATCTGGAAAATTTCTGACCAAACTCGCCTGATCCAAAGCCCTATAACCTAGGGAGAAAACAAAACCTCGCAAGAGGCAATGAAGAACAAGCCTAGCACAAGACGGCTAGGGAGCAAAAGCTCTCCACATAAATACGGGAGACAGGCCCTATAGTCCTAGGACTCCTTGTCAAGATTAGGCTTGGGTGAGTGGTTTTCATAAGGGATTGAAGCACAGTTGGTCATGAACTTATCATAAACTGTTATATGGAAGATATTAGAAAATTGCTACATGAGCATCACAAAAGCATGTGAGAGTCGAGAGTGATTTTTAAACCCTTACTTGGTTTAAGTCATTTTCAAATCATTTTCACATGTCTTTACAATGCTTATATGGTGTTTTTGTAATCTCTCATGTCTAGCATTTTATAATTCATTTTTTACTAATTTGGTCTCAAGTTCACAGGGCTAGAATCCTTCCTACGAAACATAGCTCAAAGGACTCACACCCTCCAAATAAAGTAGACAACAATACTACAATTGACATAAGTTTTTGTGTGGTAGTGAATTATTGTCACATGCGCTCATGCAGATACTAATATGTAGATAAATTATGGGAAGTGAATTATATATACTTCTTTTCGTTGCGCTCTCTTTTCAATTTTTTTTTTTTTATATTTGAATTGAATTTAGAACAATTCAGAAAACAAAGTAGCCCAAAATGATCTATGTGAAAATTATTTCTATAAACTCTACACACACACACACACACAAAACAATTAATGATTGTTCCATACCAACTTATACAGTCAACCAACTGATAAACTGGAAAATATGATTATAATGATAGCATCCAATTCCTATCAATGACTTTAGGGTAAATTACATAGTAGCTCATCAGGTTTGATGTCTACTACAACCTCATACAATATCTTTAAAACATTTCACTTTCATACCTCACGTACTATTTTATTTCAAAATAATACATCCGTTACATTTTCCATCCATTGATCCGTTAAGTACTGACGTGGCTGCCACATTTATGCCACGTGGCTGCCAAATGTGTGCCACGTGGCAAAATAATAATTTTTTTTTTAAAAAAAAACTTAATCTTCTAAATAAAAAAAATCAAAAAGAGAAAATTCAGATCCCATCATCCAACCCCCTCCCCCATACCTGAACCTTGAACAAAAAAAAAAAAAAAAAAACCCTGAAAACCCAGTTCCCACTAACACACATTCCCCCCAGATCCCATCAACACCCCCATGCGAAACCTCGATCCCATATCCCCCCCCCCCAAAAAAAAATCATCTTCCATCAGTCATCTGCACCCATCCTCCACCTCCTCCCCTGCACCCATCTCCACCTCCTCCGCACACCCATATTCCCATCTTCTCCCGCCCCGCCCCCCCAACCCGAGCCCAACCTGCAACCTAGAAAGAAGAGGAAAAAAAAACCCAGCGCACCCACCCTCGCACTCATCCTCTTCCCTCCTCTACACACCTTACTCCTTAAATCCACACTCATTGGGGAAGACGGGATCTGGGTTGCAGGGAAATGGCAATAGGTTTTTTTTTTCTTTTCTTTTCTGGGTTGGAGGTAGTGGGTGCAGAGGAGGAGGTGGAGGATGGGGTGCACAGTGGGTTTGGGGAAGACGAGAGGGGGAAGAAAGGGGTGGGTTGCAAGGGAGGGGGGTCGGGGAAGATGAAGATGGTTTTTTTTTTTTCCTCTCATTTTCTTAATCTTCTGGGTTGCAGGTTGGGTGGGTGGGGGTTGAAGGTTCAGCTTTTGTTTTTTGTTTTTTTTTTTATTTAGAAGATTCAGGTTTAAAAAAAATAATAATAAATTTTTTTTTACCACGTGGCACAAATGTGGTAGATACGTCAGCACTTAACGGATCAATGGATAGAAAATGTAACGGATGTATTATTTTGAAATAAAATAGTATGTGAGGTATGAAAGTGAAATGTTTTAAATATGTTGTATGAGGTTGTAATAGACCTCAAACCTGAGAGGCTACTATGTAATTTACCCATAACTTTATACTTGGATAACTAAATATTAATATTATATACAAATAATTTTAGTATTGTTTTTTTGTAGGACCATATATATTTTTAATTATAAATGAATTTTTTGCGATAATGATTTATGAATGATGAATTGAAATATAGGTGGTTCAGATCTTTGAAAAAAAATTATGAAATGAAATCTACAAAAAATTGTGTCAAAATATGTACACACAAATTTAAGGATGTGTAGCACTAGGTATACGTGGCATTAGGTATTTTTTTTTTTCATATTAATAAATTTCCTTCATACCTCCAAATTTTCTATAAAAAAAACAAAAAGAAAAAAAAAACGGCAGAAGGCCACTTGTGATGAGTACTTTAGTCATGGAATGCTGATCGAAGTGCTATTAAATTGTCACTTAGAATCATAACTCTTGGCTTATAGTATGAAAAAAAAAATACAGAACATTTGTATATTGCTTGCAAGCAATTAGGTTCTGTTAGTCAACTCCAGCAACTCGATTAGAAAGCATGGATATAAAGCTGCGCAATTACCATGTCCACATATCCTGATCAGGAAATTTCCCCTGCTTGGCTTAGTTGAAAATAGCAGATAAGTCAAGAGCGTATTTTAAATTACTGTTAGTTAATTATTTTAAATTTCACTAGCATATGGGTATACACGAAGTGTGTGAGAAAATTTTTTATTTTTGTTTTTGAAATAGAAGAGGGAATGATAGAGAACGTGGGAGTGAGAATTTTTTTTATTATTTTATTATTTTTTATAATTAGATATATGTTAGGATTACATGTAGGTGAGGCTTTGAAAAAAAAAACAGCAAAATTTGGTTGTATGAAATTACATTTCTCCCCCATATTTTTTATTCATGTTCTATTTTAATTAGAAGGTTAAAATGGTAATTTCATAGGATTTTGATTGAAAATGAATGTTTTATTAATTAATAGAGATAATCAATATTAATTACCGGTGGGTGTACTTTAAATTATGCTTGATTAATTATTGTAAATTTCATAATCATAGAAAACTAATAGCTTATTATATATTGTTGTCAAAATCGTGAGTTCGGCTGTTGGAAAGGATTTTTAATGGGTAAATTACATTTTACCTCTCAGATTTGGGTGCAATTGCAACATCATACAACATTTTAAAAACATTTCAATTTCATACATTTAGTTATCATTTCATTTCAATGTCATACAACCGTTAAAAATTCTGTTAAGTTAGCTGTTAAGTGATGATGTGGTAACAGTGGGTCTCCCATTTTTGCTTATGTGGCTGACAACTTCTGCCACATGGACAAACAATTAATATTTTATTTAAAAAATTACAAAAAAAACCCTTTAAAAAATGGCAAAAAAAAAAGGATAACTTGATATAGATCCAATTTTGTGAGCCATTAGTAGGATTAGTCCACTTCATTGAAATAGGTTCAATAATTGAGATTTCACGTATGCTTATTTGTGGTTTGTACCATATTTACCAATTAGGCTTACAAATTGTAGTAAATACACAAAATTTCTTAATTATGAGATTATTTGTGGTTTAACTAATCCCTTAATTGTAGGATTAGTTATAGCCATGTAATCACCTCAACCCCCAGTCCGTTTCATCCCTCCTTTTTTACTTCTTCCAAACAATTCCCTCTATCAATCCTCCTCTTTGTTGTCTCTTCTTTTCATGGGTGATATTTTTGTGTTCTTCCCTCCAAATTCGTTCCTTTAATGGAGGTATATTACATCATATTTATATTTCTATGTTCCTCCATGTAGGTTCCCAACAATTTTCTTCCAATACAATAGGTAGTTTATTTTTGTTTTGCAGGTAGATTATATCTGATTTATAGGTATAAAACATTTTTCTTCCTATACAATAGGTAGGTAGTTACTAGATTATATCGGTTTTGTTTTCTTCATAAATAGTAGGTAGTTACTATATAATATTTTAGTTTGAGTATTTAAATATTCAAAATTTAAAAACTGAATAAATGATATAAAAAAAATTAAAGAATTTAAATATTTTTATCTGAAGGGGCAAAATTGATATCAAAATATATAATTGGATAACTAGACTCAGTCCCAAAAACTACCTATGTTTTTGGACCTAGATCCAAAAGCCCAGAAAAAAAAAACAACCTTCCACAGCCCCTCTCCACCCCATGCTGAAAATGCAAAGCCCCAACCCTAGATCTTCCATCCCCTCCAATACGTCGTCAACATCTTCGTCCACCACTGCAAGCCCGCCGGCAACACCAACATCGCCTCCAACCCCACCCACGTCGACTGACGCTGCAAATCGAACGACAACATCACATTCTTCCTCGCGCGACAATATGTTGGGGGTCGCGGTGGTTGAGGCAGAGAGCACAAAGTGGTGAACTCCCAAACTCCGGCTGACGAATTTGGTGGCGGTAGTTCAGGCAGAGAGCGCAAGTGGACAGACAATTTGAGACGTGGATCAAATTTAGGGGTTGGGTTGGATTCGACAAAATTTGGGAGTTGGATTTGTCCAAATCCTAAATTTTCCCAAACCCAGGTCCAAGTTGCAGGGGTCGAAGCCGACGTCAATGGCAACGACGGATGAGGAAATGGGGTTTACAGGGGGAGAGGGATAATGTGATTGGGGTTGGGGATGGGGATGACATGGGTTTTAGGGGTTTTTTTTTATTAAATAATTATTTTAGTATTTAATATTCTGATTAAATTATTATTTTTTAAACGCATAGAAATTTTTTTGCCACGTGGCATAAATTTGGTAACCACGTGAGCACAAATATGGTACTTATATTTGCCATGTTATCACTTAACATATTTTCTAACGAATGTATGAAATTGGAAAAAAATGATAAGTCAATGTATGAAATTGAAATGTTTTAAAGATGTTGTATGAGGTTGCAATCGACCACAAACTTAACGAGGTAAAATGTAATTTACCCTTTTTTTAATTAAGTTGACATGAGCTGCAAATAATATGCGTTGACACTATTTTGCCACAAATCGGTGTATTGAGAAAATAATACCAATTACTTCATAAAAATAAAAAAACAGTTACAACTAATTATTTTTTATCGTCAGTTGCTAGTTACAAATATAGCTAGATCTTGTGACCTCGTAATATTTTTAAGAAAATTTTCATTTATTATTTGACAAAAAAAATAATTGTGATAATTATAATCCATCCATCTCAACTATTTGCGGTTTTACTTTAAAAAACTTATTTCACATACGTCTCGGTCATCCATTTATGATTACATGACTAAAATTTCACATACGTCTCAATCAACTATTTATGTCGCAGCCCGTCCCGGAAGATTATTCTCGATGACGTGAAATGACAATTTTACCCTTGGACGTTAAAGTATGTTGTGGTTTAAGTTGGATTTTGGACCCATTCATTAATTTCCTAAGTCTTTGGACCCAATTGGAAGTAAGGAAATTGTTTGTTTTGATTGGTGACCCAAAAATATGGACCACACATCCTTTCTCTCTCTCACTCTCCCGTACTCTCTCTTCTCTCTCTCGGACTCACTCTCTCTTCCCTCTCCTCCATACGAACAACCTTGAACCAAGCCAAATCTTCACAGATCGAGGAAGAAAATAGTACCATTGTGTTCGTGAGGACCATACGAGTTCAAAGGTACGCATTTCAGGTAAGAACTCGTTCGATATCACGTTAAAAACTCAAGCTCCGAGTTGAGCACTATTCATGAACTTTTGAATGGTTATGTTTTAGGACAATCCAAGCTCACAGCGAGCTCTAGGAGGTTCTCACGAAGCTCGGAGTGCTTCGTTGGCTCGGTTTTGACGTCGGGATCACAAGGTTCGAAGGTGGCCGGTTTTGGTAGAATTTGCCCGACGAGTTTTCGAGGGATTTGAAGCTCCCAAGAGGTATAACCTTCTTCCTCTCGTGATTTATGGCATTCTGGTGAAAATTGTGTGAAAAATGGTGCAAAAACGAGCGAGAAAAAGGCAGTTGCAGGTCTGCCCAGAATCCGGCGCCGGCGACACTGTTCCGGCGTCTGGAAGTTGAAGATGATGCGCGTGGGGGCCGTGCCCTCCCCAACGTGTGAGCCACAGAAAATTTATTTTAAAAATATCACGATGTTCGTGAGGTTGTGTAGGTCGCGTTGGTATATTCAAATACCAAAATTGAGCTTTGTATGAGAAGTTATTAGCTAGTTTTGTGTATGTGCTTTAAAATAACGTTTTTATAGTTAATTCGCATATAGGTGAAACCAAGGTTCTAAAAAATGCTAGGCGCTAGTTGGGCGGTGGGCTAGCGCTTAGCGCCTAGGCGGCTAGGTGGCGCCTAGGCGGCCTAGGCGGATTTAGGTAAATTTCTTGCATATCTTGTAAATAAGTGCGTATTGACACCTAAAAAAAAACTATACTTGTATGGATAATAAAATAATGATAACATGCAAATTAGGTACACTATTTCCATAAGTATTGGATGAACTTATAGTAAATCCATCATTAGCAAATTAGATACACCATTTCCATAAGTATACCACCATGAAACCAAAAAAGAAAAAAGCACGCAATTAATAAAAAATAAAAATAAAAACCTCCTAGGACCGCTTAGGGCCGCCTAAGACCGCCTAGCCCGCCTAGGCCCAACCCAATTTTTCCGCCCGATTTGCCCAAAAACGCCTCGGTTGCTAGGCGCCCAGCGCCTAGGCGACCGCCTAGGACGTTTTTTAGAACACTGGGTGAGACTTATCCCGAGGACGAGCGTATCCACGGGCGACTTGGGGGTTACGACCCGTCGACATACCAGTGAGTGAGCTTTTGGTTTTCAGTATATATTTATATACTTGATATTTTCCCAGAAAAATATGTTTAAATGATAATATGCCATAAATGCCATGCATATACAATTATGTTTCGTGTATGAATTGGTGTGTGATACCTTATATATATAAATGTGGTGCTATTGAGGCACAGGTAAGTTCAGGTAAGTTATGTTTGGTTATTCGAATCATCGATGATGTGATTTGAGATTTAATAATGTTGAGCTCATTAAACTGCACCTAGGGTGATTGTGATTTAGCTAATGATATGAAGTACATGCCTGTTTATTTACGTCACCTCCCGCACTATATGCTCATATTGGATCCAACATAAGTGCACAGTCTTGTTGTACAGACCTTATTTATGGTTCCGACTCGTAGGTGACTAGCGAATTATTGCCCGGCTATTATAAGAGAGTAAAATTGAGCATAATCATATTACACCCAATCTTGTCGTACAAACCTCTTTTTAGTGGTTCCGACTTATGTGCAGTATATTGCCGTATAGGTCATTGTAGTGACTCCGGCTAGATTGACTTTTGAGCTATGAATTCAGCCGTACAGACTACCACAGGGGTTCCGACTAACATATCTTATTTCTATGAAATCATTATTACCTGGATTGTTTACTTTGTTATATTTTGGAATGGCATACATATGCTTATGATTATGTGAAGTATGATTTGAATTGATATATTTTTCATATTCATTTATGTATATGCTTATATTCTGATTCTGGGAAAAATTATACATGTTTTACAGCGAGGGGTTAGATATGTTGATGAATGAAATGGTTTTGTAAAACATTTGTTTTTGCCCACTCACGTTTTCTGTTTTGCGCCCCTCCAGGTTTTAAGTAAGCTTGTTGTTGGTGGCTTGAGGACGTCGGCAGTTCTGACCTATCTAAATAATAGTAGGACATTCCTGGTACTGTATAACTAGTACTTGTCCTACTGGACTGCACCTAGACTTTATGCTCTAATTAGGAGTGTTTACTGTTGTAACTAACTCCTATCACTCCCTGTTTAGTAGTGCACTCTAGTAATGTGATTCTTAATTATTCGTATATTTTCTTATCATTATTGCTTCCGCACTGTGCACATGGCTACGTCACTCTCACGTGATGACCAACATGCATTGATCTCGGTCGGGGTGTGTCAGTTTGGTATCAGAGCCTAGGTTTAGCAGTCCTGTATAATTCTTGAATGTTCTAATCCTTGTGATGTCTTATGTCAGAATTATGCCGCCTTGTAGAGAGCCCCGTCAATCAGCTGAACCTAGTTTCCCCAATATTGCTCAATTAGGGGAAGCTATAGTTTCTGCCATTCAGATTGCATTCCGTACTCCCAGAGGAAACCTCTCGAGACAGTTTATAATCTGAAGTTGACTCACTTCATTGGAAATGAAGGACATGAGGGGGCGGAAAAATGGTTGAATCATATGGAGAAGACCTTTCAGGTGATGCAGAGTCAGGGGAATCTTCCTCCTGATAGGTGGGTCGAGACGACTACCTGGTTTTTAGGGGAACAACCTGCATCCTGGTGGAGACAGGAGTCTTACCAGTTGACCCCAGCAGAGATTGTGGACTGGGGAGTGTTTAAGGAGCTGTTTCGGAAAAAGTTAATTCCTCATGCGTATATCGATCGTAAGAAACATGAGTTTACTCATCTGAAGCAAGGAAAGACGTCCGCTAATGAGTATTACAGGATGTTTACTGATCTGTCGAGATATGATCCGGAGGTTGCTGCTAATCCGGTAGAGATGCTTCGCCGTTTCAGTTTGGGTACTAAGAAGAAATGGCGTTCCATAGCGACATCGACTCACTGTGCTACATACCAGGAGTTTTATGAGATTTTACTGAGAATTGAGGACTCAGAAAACATGCCTAGTGAAAGTGAGGATGAGGAAGGAAAGAATGGGGGCCAGAGACGAGATGATAAGGGAAAAAGGCAAGCATTTCAGGGACCCCGCAAGACCCAGAACTTTAAGAGGATGGTGGCAGTTCCAGCTCTTCTACCGGAGGATTGAGTACTAATATGCAGAGAAGAGATGGTAGATTTACTGGAGGCCCTAGGTTCCAGAGACAGAGAGATTTTGGTGGTTCAGGTGGATCTGGTGCTCCTTTATGTCGCAGGTGTAATAGTCAGCGTAATGGGGAGTGTAGGAGAGGCAGCAGTGGATGTTTTACTTGTGGATAGATGGGTCATAGGGCTGCCCAATGCCCTCAGAGTCAGCAGAGACCCCAGTAGCCTTCTTTCCCACCACCTGCACCGTCCCAGCAAGCTTCAGGATCTGGTGGTTATGCTCAGACTTGACGATGAGGTGCCTACCACTATCAGGGTGACGCCGCTCCTTACACCTCAGGACAACATCAGTATTCTCAGGACCCTCAATATCAGAGTGGGTACCCTCAGTATCAGGGAGGATTTATGTCTTATTAGCCTCATTTAATCAGAGGATATCAGTGGTACCAAGGGGGACAGCCCCAGCTGAGAGAGATTGCTGCTAGTAGTGCAGGATCTTCGAGGCAGTCGGGTCAGCAGAGGCAAGGACGTGGTATTCATGCCAACAGAGGTAGTGGTGGACGACAACAGAATCAGGGGCGTATCCACAACATGTCATTGCAAGATGCCCAGAATAATCCAAATTTAATCATGGGTACGTTAAATATTCTTGGTCATTTTGCTAGAGTATTGATTGATTGTGGTGCTACACATTCTGTTATTTCTCATACATTTGCTCAAGTGACGCAACCTCATCCTACACCTCTAGGATATAATTTAGAATTTTCTATGCCTAGAGGGGATAGATGTTTTGTGGATCGGGTATATCCGGGATGTCCAGTGATAGTAGATGATGTTGTTATGCCGGCTAATTTTATGTCGTTGGATATTATGGATTTTGATGTGATTTTGGGCACTGATTGGTTGCACTATAATCGTGCCAAGATAGATTGTTATGGGAAGACAGTCACATTTCATCGTATCGGATTACCTGAAGTTACATTTGTAGGAGAGCCTAGTAGGGTGAGACATGGTATTATTTCAGCTATGAAAGCAAAGAGAATGTTGTCGAAAGGTTGTCAGGGATATTTGGCTCATGTGGTGTTGAATGATGATGCTCCTAGTAGTGTGGAAGATGTTCGTGTGGTCAGATATTTTCCGGATGTATTCCCTGAGGATTTGCCTGGATTGCCGCCAGATAGAGAGGTTGAGTTTGTTATTAATCTACTTCCAGGTACGAATCCTATATCCTTAACTCCTTATAAAATGGCTCCTGCTGAATTGAGGGAATTGAAAGTACAGTTGCAAGAGTTAGTGGATAAAGTTTTTATTCACCCGAGTACTTCACATTGGGGAGCTCCAATTTTATTCGTGAGGAAGAAAGATGGAACTTTGAGGTTGTGCATTGATTACAGGCAATTGAATCGGGTAACCATTAAAAATCGTTATCCATTGCCTCGTATAGACGATTTATTTGATCAACTCAGAGGTGCCTGTGTGTTTTCTAAGATTGACTTGAGGTCGGGATACTATCAGTTGAAGATTAAAAATGAAGATGTCCCTAAAATCGCATTCAGGACTCGATATGGTCATTATGAGTTTCTTGTGATGTCATTCGGGTTAACTAATGCACCAGCAGCTTTTATGGATTTGATGAATCGAGTATTCCAGCCATATTTGAACAGGTTTGTTATTGTCTTCATTGATGATATTCTGGTATACTCTAAGTCTAAGGTTGAGCATGCTAGACATCTGAAGTTGGTGTTGAGCAGTTTGAGGGAACACCAACTATATGCTAAGTTTAGCAAATGTGAATTTTGGTTGAATCAAGTATCATTTTTGGGACATGTCGTTTCTTCTCAAGACATTCAAGTGGATTCTCAGAAAGTGGCAACTATGGAGAATTGGGAACAACCTCGAACCGTCACCGAGGTACGGAGTTTTCTTGGCCTAGCAGGCTATTATAAACGGTTCGTTAAGGATTTTTCAGTGATTGCTTTGCCAGGGTTAACTCGAAAGGATGTTAAGTTTGAGTGGGATAATAAATGTGAGCAAAGTTTTCAGCAGTTGAAATACTATCTCACTCATGCACCTGTTCTAGCACTTCCAGATGATAACGGTAATTATGAGGTCTATAGTGATGCTTCTCTGAATGGTTTGGGTTGTGTATTGATGCAACATGGTAAGGTAATTGCTTATGCTTCGAGACAGTTGAAACCTCATGAGAAGAATTACCCTACACATGATTTGGAGTTAGCAGCTATCATCTTTGCCTTGAAGATTTGGAGACATTATCTTTATGGTGAGAAATGCAAGATCTTCACAAATCATAAGAGTCTTCAGTATTTGTTTACTCAGAGAGATCTTAATCTTCGACAGCGGAAGTGGATTGAGTTACTTAGTGACTATGATTGCACGATTGAGTATCATCATGGTCGTGCAAATGCTGTGGCGAATGCACTTAGTTGGAAAACTCCAGTCAGACTTAATGCCATTTATGATTGCCACGTTCCTCTTCTAGCAGATTTGAGATCCACTGGAGTGGAGTTAGGAGTGGAAGATCGAGAAGAAGCCTTGCTTGCTTTTCAGGTTAGGTCAATTTTAATTGACCGTGTGCTTAAAGCTCAGATGTATGATGAGGAGACCCAGGAAATAATTCAACCAAGAAATCAAAGCAAAAATAAAGATTTCGGGATTCGAGAATCTGATGGTATGCTTATACAGGAAAGCAGAATGTATGTGCCAAATAATGCAGAGTTAAAGAAAGAAATTTTGGATGAAGCACATATTTCGGCATATGCGATGCATCCAGAAGGCACTAAGATGTATCATGCCATTAGACCATTTTATTATTGGCCAGGTATGAAAAGAGAAATTGCCGAATATGTGAGTAGGTGTGCCATTTGCCAACAGGTTAAAGCTGAAAGGAAGAAGCTGTTTGGGTTGATGCAGCCACTTCCCGTTCCACAGTGGAAATGGGAAAATATTACTATGGATTTTGTGTACAAGCTTCCTCGTACACAGAATGGATATGACAGCATTTGGGTGGTAGTTGATCGGCTTACGAAGTCAGCACATTTTATTCCAGTACGGGAGAAGTATTCGTTAAGCCGATTAGCTAAGTTATTTATATCGCAGATTGTGAAGTATCATGGTGTGCCAGTTAATATTATCTCGGATCGGGATCCCAGATTTACTTCCAAGTTCTGGATAGCATTCTAGGAAGCTCTTGGTACGAGATTGCTTTATAGTACGACATATCACCTTCAGACAGATGGACAATCTGAGAGAACTATTCAGACATTAGAGGATATGTTGAGATCTTCAGTGCTGCAGTTTGAAGATAGTTGGCATGATTGTTTGGATTTGATGGAGTTCGCCTACAACAACAGTTATCATTCGAGTATTGGTATGGCACCATTTAAGGCACTTTATGGGAAATCTTGTCGTACGCCTCTATGTTGATCAGAGGTTGGCGAAAGAGTTTTAGTGGGCCCTGAGATTGTGGATGTGACTACTCAAAATGTTCAGGTAATTAAGTCTAACCTGAAAGCGGCCCAAGATCGACAAAAGAGAGTAGCAGACAAGCACGCCACTGATCGAAAGTATAATGAAGGTGATTGGGTATTTCTGAAGCTATCACCTTGGAAGGGTGTTGTACGATTTGGAAAGAAAGGAAAGTTGAGTCCTAGGTACATTGGACCATATATGATCACCGAACGAGTCGGTGAGGTTGCTTACAGGCTTGAGTTGCCTCCAGAGTTATCCAAAGTGCACGATGTGTTTCATGTTTCGATGTTCCGACATTATGTTTTAGATCCTTCACATGTGATTCCTCCTCAACCTTTGGAAATTAATCCGGATTTGACTTATGATAAGGAACCAGTGACTCTGTTGGATTGGAAGGATAAGGAACTAAGGAATAAGATTGTGCGCTTGGTGAACGTATTATGGAGAAATCATTCAGTGGAAGAAGTTACTTGGGAGATAGATGATCAGATGAGAGAGATGTATCCACACTTGTTCTATGATTATTAGTGGATGTATTGGTTGTATGTAATTTCGAGGACGAAATTTTATAAGGTGGGGAGATTGTCACAACCCGTCCCGGAAGATTATTCTCGATGACGTGAAGTGACAATTTTACCCTTGGACGTTAAAGTATGTTGTGTGATTTAAGTTGGATTTTGGACCCATTCATTAATTTCCTAAGTCTTTGGACCCAATTGGAAGAAAGGAAATTGTTTGTTTTGATTGGTGACCCAAAAATCTGGACCACACATCATTTCTCTCTCTCACTCTCCCGTACTTTCTCTTCTCTCTCTCGGACTCACACCCTCTTCCCTCTTTTCCGTACGGACAACCTTGAACCAAGCCAAATCTTCACAGATCGAGGAAGAAAATGGTACCATTGTGTTCGTGAGGACCATACGAGTTCAAAGGTACCCATTTCAGGTAAGAACTCGTTCGATATCACATTAAAAACTCAAGCTCCGAGTTGAGCATTATTCATGAACTTTTGAATGGTTATGTTTTAGGACAATCCAAGCTCACAACGAGCTCTAGGAGGTTCTCACGAAGCTCGGAGTGCTTCATTGGCTCGGTTTTGACGTCGGGATCACGAGGTTCGAAGGTGGCCAGTTTTGGTAGAATTTTCCCGACGAGTTTTCGAGGGATTTGAAGCTCCCAAGAGGTATAACCTTCTTCCTCTCGTGATTTATGGCATTCTGGTGAAAATTGTGTGAAAAATGGTGTAAAAACGAGCGAGAAATAGGCAGTTGCAGGTTTGCCCAAAATTCGGCGCCATCGACATTGTTTCGGCGTTTGGAGGTTGAAGATGATGCGCGTGGGGCCGTGCCCTCCCCGGCGCGTGAGGGCTCGTGAGCCACAGAAAATTTATTTTAAAAATATCACGATGTTCGTGAGGTTGTGTAGGTCGCGTTGGTATATTCAAATACTAAAATTGAGCTTTGTATGAGAAGTTATTAGCTAGTTTTGTGTATGTACTTTAAAATAACGTTTTTATCGTTAATTCGCATATAGGTGAGACTTATCCCGAGGACGAGCGTATCCATGGTCGACTCGGGGGTTACGACCCGTCGACATACCAGTGAGTGGGCTTTTGGTTTTCAGTATATAATTATATACTTGATATTTTCCCAGAAAAAATATGTTTAAATGATAATATGCCATAAATGCCATGCATATACAATTATGTTTCGTGTATGAATTGGTGTGTGATACCTTATATATATAAATGTGGTGTTGTGGAGGCACAGGTAAGTTCAGGTAAGTTATGTTTGGTTATGTGAATCATCGATGATGTGATATGTGATTGAATAATGTTGAGCTCATTAAACTGCACCTAGGGTGATTGTGATTTAGCCAGTGATATGAAGTACGTACCTGTTTATTTACGTCACCTCCCGCACTATATGCTCATATTGGATCCAACTTAAGTGCACAGTCTTGTCGTACAGACCTTATTTATGGTTCCGACTCGTAGGTGACTAGCGATTTATCTCCCGGCTATTATGAGAGTAAAATTGAGTATAATTATATTACACCCAATCTTGTCGTACAAACCCCTTTTTAGTGGTTCCGACTTATGTGCAGTATATTGCCGTATAGGTCATTGTAGTGACTCCGACTAGATTGAGTTTTGAGCTATGAAGTCAGCCGTACAGACTACCACATGGGTTCCGGCTAACATATCATATTTCTATGAAATCATTCTTACCTGGATTGTGTACTTTGTTATATTTTGGAATGGCATACATATGCTTATGATTATGTGAAGTATGATTTGAATTGATATATTTTCATATTCATTTATGTATATGCTTATATTCTGATTCTGGGAAAAAT
Source organism: Malus fusca (assembly GCA_035220775.1). Taxonomy (NCBI): domain Eukaryota; kingdom Viridiplantae; phylum Streptophyta; class Magnoliopsida; order Rosales; family Rosaceae; genus Malus; species Malus fusca. The sequence goes on from CM069069.1 coordinate 37,449,318, forward strand.
TATACATATTTTACAACGAGGGGTTATATATGTTAATAAATGAAATGGTTTTGTAAAACATTTGTTTTTGCCCACTCACGTTTTCTGTTTTGCGCCCCTCCAGGTTTTAAGTAAGCTTGATGTTGGTGGCTTGATGACGTCGGCAATTCTGACCTATCTAAATAATAGTAGGACATTCCTGGTACTGTATAACTAGTATTTGTTCTACTGGACTACACCTAAACTTTATTCTCTGATTAGGAGTGTTTACTGTTGTAACTAACTCCTATCACTCTCTGTTTAGTAGTGCACTCTAGTAATGTGATTCTTAATTATTCGTATATTTTCTTATCATTATTGCTTCCGCACTGTGCACATGGCTACGTCACTCTCACGTGACGGCCAACATGCCTTGATCTCGGTCGGGGTGTGTCAATTTATTTTTAAATTGACTAAAATGCAAAATTCTCATATATTAAAAAAAAATTGCGGTAATTATAAAGGAATTTTAATGAAAAACCCGCAGTACTATTTATTTTAACGAAAAATTACATTTTTACATTAAAAAGTCAATCATAATACTATTCACTTTACTTTTTATTTTGTCATTATCGTTAAAACTCAAAATTTTCAAACTATTTTTATTAGTTTTCCTTAATTATAAAGGATCCATCCATCTGAACTATTTGCAGTTTTACTTAAAAAAAATTAGTTCACATACGTCTCCGTCATCCATTTATGATTACATGAGTAAAATTTCACATACGTCTCAATCAACCATGTATGTTAAAATTGACTAAATGCAAAATTCTCATATATTAAAAAAAATTAATTGCAATAATTATAAAAAAGTTTTAATAAAAAGTCTGCGGTACTGTTTACTTTAAAGAAAAACCACATTTTTACACTAAAAAATCAATATTGATTCTATTCACTTTAACCTTTATTTTGTCTTTATGGTTAAAACTCAAAATTTTCAAACCATTATCATTAGTTTTCTTTAATTACAAAGGATCTATCCATCTAAACTATTTGCAGTTTTACTTAAAAAAATTATTTCACATACGTCTTAGTCATCCATTTATGATTACATGACTAAAATTCACATACGTCTCATCAACCATTTATGTTAAAATTGACTAAAATGCAAAATTCTCATATATTAAAGTATTTAAATTGGATCCTTATGAAAGAATTTCACTTGGGTGTGTATGCATATCTTTAGCTGAATCTGGCCGGCCTTCGGTATCGGTAAAAAAAAAGGTTTTCAAAATCATTTTTATGATATTTTTCTACTAGAATTTGTCTTTGATTAGTATTTTGCATGGACTATGTTCGAGAGAGCGACCAAACTTGATGACGGCAGGCGTTCACTGTTTAGTAATACATAGTCCATACAAATTTTGGTGCTGATTATCTAAATTACATATTAATAAAATTTTCATTGTCAACCAAAAGTTCATGAAATTACTAATCTAACCCTTTAATTAAAACTGAACATATATAAGGAATGTAGGCAGTAATATAATTTCACACAACCAAAATTTTTTTTTTCAAAGCCGCACTTATATGTGATTCTAATATATAAAGTAGAAACGTGAATATTACATTTTGTAGACCAAGTGGGAGAATGTTGGATTTATCCAATATAAATCGACCTTTAAGTGGTCTACTACATGTAATAGGAATGTAATATTGGAGAATAATGTCGATTGTGATTTGATCTCTTAAAGATATCAATCCTATATAAGGTGTCTTATATTGGAAATAGGATTGATGGAATCCTTAATTGAGTATGATTATGATACTTGACTTGGAGGCTAAGAAAGCAAAGTTTAGGTTTCCTTTATGGATGGAAACCCTAGCTTTTAGCTTATATAAAACATCGGTCCATATAAGCCCTACAGCACACAACATAATGCTTCCCATAAAGTAGTTGTATCTGGCTAGGAGTTTAAAGAAGATCCTGGTGTTGCCGTGCCCTACTACTTTTGTGTTTGATTTCCATGGCCGCTATTAGAATCAGATCAGTTACTTATTCGTTTGTGTTTTAATTGTATAACCTAATAAGGCTAACAATCAATGCCCTTCAAAGGGATTCGGCAACTCCATGTAATGGTGCCTTTGGGCATATTTTGAATGATACCCGACATATTTTGAAGTCTTTTCCGCATTGGAAGGTCATGTTTGGTCGACGGGAGGCGAACAAGATTGCACATCGTCTTGCGAGATTGAGATTAACGTTGGATGATCAAATTTTTTGGTTTGAAGAACCTTCAGATGTAATTTCTAATTTTCTTTTTGAGGATATCATTACTACTTAATTTAGAGATGCGGGACGTTCTTTTTCCCTTGATCCGGGTTGGAATTCCCGGCAAGATTTTTATCGAGGTCCATTGTTAACACCCTATCCTCTTTGATTGTACGTTTTCTTTATTTTTCAATGAATATTGTACTTAATTTGAAAATAAATATATTTAGTAAAATGGAAATCATTTGTGGAGGATTTTTCTATATCAATATATTGCTAATATATAAGGTAATGCAAGATTCAAAGGATATGCACGAAAAGAAAAATGATACGTGACGTAAATCATTGCCTAAAAGAGGGATTCGGATACCCTCCGGATCATTAAAAATTGAGCTTGCTGAGTAGGCGATCCAGGTCGTTGAAATTTGATCTAACGGCTACAATTATTATAACTTTTAGAGTATCCTCCTATTTGTAGCCGTTAGATCAAATTTCAACGGTCCCAAGCACCTGCTCAGCATGCTCAATTTTTAATGGTCCGGAGATGATCCGGTTCTCTAGAAGAGAAACAAATTGCCAAGTTTTCTTAAATTTAGTTTTGGAAGCTTTGAAATTTCTTATTCATATACCAACCAACCTTTTCTTTTGATTAAGTGTTAGTGAAGAAGTCAAAGTCGTGTAAGATTAATTTCGAACTACATTTATTTGGACCAGGATTCTCGTCGGATCCATTCCCTAGGGATCTTAGGGATCATGCAATCATGTCTGTTCATCGTATATCGTGCGGTTAAAAATATTTAAAATTTAAAATTCAAATATAAATAGTATCTAAATAAAACTGATCGCACGATATACGATGAACATACAAGATTGCAGGATTCCTAGGATCCTGGTTCCATTTATTTAGCCTTCTATCACTCTGTGCTATTCATGGAGGCAGATTCTCTGCCCTCCCACTTTCCGTGCCCTCCTATTTGTGTGGTCACAGTTAAGTTATGTCAACATTTTATATTATTTTTTTTATAGAAATAATAAGACAAAAATGAATAGTAATATAAAATGTTGACGTGACTTAACTATGACCACACAAAATAAGAGAGCACGGAAAATGAGAGGGCAAAGAATCTGCCTCTGTGGTTCATTTGCTTTAGCTAGATGTAGACATGCACTTAATTTCATGCACGACTTTTTTAAAGTTTTTCCTTTTTATTTCTTTTATGTCTTTATGTAAGCGTCGGATTATTTGATGGATATAACTTTTCTCTTTGATATAGAATTTGCTTTAGCTAAATGTAGACATGCACTTAATTTCATGCACGACTTTTCTAAAGTCTCTTTCCTTTTTATTTCTTTTATATCTTTAGGTAAGCGTCGGATTATCTGATGAATATGACTTTTCTCTTTGATTTATTGTGTCGTTAGTTTATCCGGTCTTCATAGTGTAGCTTAAATTATTAACAATAACATGGATTGTAATAAAAAAAAGGTAAATTATAATTTATCGTTTCAAGTATGAGGGTTAATTATAACTTCATATAACATTTTTAAAACATTTCAATTTTATATATTTAGTTATATTTCTTTTCAGTTTCAAACATTTGTTAAAAAATCTGTTAATTTCATTTCAGTTTCAAACATTTGATAAAAAGTAAAGCTCTCTCCTCTCTCTCCCCATCCCACGCTTTCTCTCTCTTTTCCTCTCTCCTTCCATTTTAAATACAAAAAATACAAAATTTTCGCACACATTTTGTGTGTGGGCATATACTAGTATTCCACAGTATGATCCAATACTTTTTGGTAATTTAGGTTATGATAATCAATTCAATAACTCCCAACTTATACCTATATAGCCAAAAGTAATATAAGGGGCAGATTTATGTCACCATATTTTTACACAACTTTTGATACTTGTTTTTGTGGGGCTCATTCCGTAATGTATTTCAAGGATCCAATCGTCTATCTTTTAAGTTTCCCTCAAATATTATGTTTACCAAAAATCACTTAAATATGAAATCATATGACCGTTGAATGTCTTAACGGTTTTATATTTGGTTCATTTTTTGCAAGAATGATATATGAAAAAATTTCTCAAAAATAGATGGTTCATTTTTTGGTTTTAAGGGTAAGTAAGGTAACACAAGTCATTGACTTCCGTTCGTGTCCTTCGAGGTCCACTCATTCCCTCCCCTCAAGCGAATAAAAAGCTGTATTTCAGAATCATTCTCCTCACAAGCCTGTCGTCTTTCTTCGCCACTCTCACAAATTTTCATGCATACAATCCAACAAATTCCAAAACCTCTCAACATATTCCATCCAGCTAGCTGCACAAACTGATCCTTTTGTCTCTGGTTTTCTCTTCAAATGTGAAAGACTTTGCCTAGAAAAATGATGAATATGTTCTTCCCTCGACTTCTTCCTCATTCTCTTTTCTTTGTAGCTTGCTTTGTAACTTTTGCCTTTGGAGCTACTCGATTGCCAAATGATGAAGGTACGAGTATAAATCTTTCTTAGTTTCCTTTGCTTCATTCTTTAAATGATAGTTTTAAGTTCGTTTGATAATTTTTTTTGAGTTTTCAAATTTGGTTTGGGTTGATTTTGGTTTTCAGTTTACATTTTTCCGAGAAGTGAAAACGGTTACCAAAAATTAAAAAATCAAAATAAAAATGGTTATCAAATGGACCTTAGGCAAAGAGATATTTGTGTGAACTTAGTAGAAATTTTCAATCATATGATGCTGAGGTGCACTCTGTAGTTCTTGTCTATGCGTCAATTTTATTTTATTTTTACTATTTTGTTCAGCACGATGTTAATTTGTTGCATTTTATTTTGCGTATATGCAGTGCAAACTTTGAAAGGCATAGCAAAGACACTGGGGAAGACGGGCTGGGATTTCAGTGGAGACGCAGATCCATGCAGCGGCCAATCTCCATGGACTACTACAAGCTCACCGAAAGAAATTCAGAATACCATCATCTGTCATTGCTCCTATGAAAACTCCACTGTCTGCCATATTACCAACATGTAAACCTCTCTCTCTCTCTCTCTCTCTCTCTCTCTCTCTCTCTCTCTCTCAAAAACAAACATGCCCGACTCAGAACTCAGTGAGATTTTTAAGTGTGCTTCCGGAACATGATATAACACGTGTTACTATATAAATTATGGGTTACTTGTGTGAAAAAGTAGCACAATTTGAAAAATAAAACCTCATTCTATTTATATAACAACATGTGATGTACGTTCCGAACACAATTAAAAATTTCTGGATAAACAGTTTGCTCGTTGTGTGTTTGAACGAGTTCCATCTCATGCAATATATAGAAATATTAAGAGAAAAATAAAGAAAAAGTTGAGAAAATAATTAGCCAATAAGGTGCTAAATTAGTCGAATAACTTGACTAAGCAAAAGCAACGTACATATTAGGCCCCTTTTGTTGTGAAAGGTTGAGAAGGATAGGATCAAAGTTTTTCAGTCTTTGTTATACCAATCACATTAAAGAGAAAAAACAAGAAAGGTCTACGTCCACGTACCATCCAGTCGATGAGTGAAGAAATATTAAAAAAAAAAAAATCATTTTTTTCACTTATATTATGATATGTGATATACTGCTTGAAAAATTCTCTACTTAATGAGCGCTTTCTCCTACATAGAATTTTTTTTTGTCAAAAAATAGATTTTGTTAGGTTAAATGTTAAATTAGTCAGCGACGGGGTTTGAATCCACGTCATCATGTAAGAGCTCAACATTTTTCTACCACTGTGATAAAGGGTCACTTGCCTCCTATAGATAAAATTAACTATGCATGTAGACTAAGCGAGACGAATAACTTACATTGAACAAGTTAAATATCATAAAATTAATACGTGCAAATTTTTCTTCGCATGATATATAATATTATATCAAAAATATTAAAAATAATAAAAATAATAAATTTGTTCGATGTAAACTGATCACAATTGTGCGGGGAGAGATGTTTTTATTTCAGAAAGGAGATTAGCTGGTGATTTCGTCACAACAGTTTACCCTTTCAAATGTCGAGAAAATTCATAGAGACAACAATAGAGATGTTGATTAGATGTTTGGAATTCAGTTTTGTGGACCCCATGTCTATTTGGTATAAAGTATCAATCAATTTTTCATTACATGTCCCCTAACATAACCCCAAGCCCATGAAACCTCCAAAATGATCACAAGTGTGCGAGGAGAGATGTTTTTCTTTCAAAATGGGAATTAACTAGTGGTTTCGTCAGGATGGTTTACCTTTTCGAAAGCGGGAAAAACTTATAAAAACAACGAGAGATGTTGATTAGATGGTTGGCATTCGAGTTTGTGGACCCCACATCTATTTAGTATAAAGTAACAATCAATTTTTCATTACATGTCTCCTAACCTAACCCCAAGCCCATGAAACCTCCAAAATAAAGTAGGAATTATAAGGTCTAGTGTGGGCCTCATCGAGTTGCCTATTGGCAACTTGGCACGTCGCATTCACTCATTCAACCTTATGTCGGGCCAGGTAGCTAGACCGATTGATTTCAATTAGATTTGAAGGATGTTAGTTTAAGGGGTGTGATATCCACACACCACATTTTATTTCTCATACATCTTTTTAATTTTCGGCCGTCGGATCGGATGAATTGAAGAATATCAACGGACATAAATTATCAAAGATGTGTGAGAAGTAAAATGGGGTGTGTGGATAGCACACCCCTAGTTTAATAGCACAATCGAGCTCGTTTGTTTCTTTGTGATTTTCTCACGCCCCGACCCTAGCTTCAGAGAGATTTTTTAGTGTGCTAGGAGTACAGTCCGGTACATCAAGTATCATAATACAAGTGGTTAAATACTTGAAAAAAGAACTTCCAACTGTTTGTATTATGACACTTAATGAACCAGATTTGTTCCTTACACACAAAATTTCTCTTAGCTTCGGGGGCGTAAAGATTTTAAGGCTCTTATTTTATATATGTAAAGCAAGTAAATGTTGCTACTGTTTAGAGCTATGAAAAGTGATCATCACTCGTCATTTTCTCTTCATGCACACTATTGATTTCTAGCCTTTCACGATTCAAGGGACATGAATAAAACCAAGTTATGCAATAATCATTTTCTTAAAGCTATAAGTTATTTTTGACATGCAAGTTGGATTGAAAATTTCGATTTCAACCAATTCTGTTTTTGTCGGTTTACGAACAAAAATATGAAGAAAATTGGAACCCATCTTAAAATTAGGCTACTTTTGCCGTCGTTATACAATCACTAATTTGTGATCCATCAGTGGGTATAAAGCCAACGTTATTATGATATCTCTAGACCCTAGTGGGGTTTCCATTTTCCCAAATCCTTTACCCTCGGGATTTTTAATTTTTCTTCAACCGGCAACCAATTGGAAGTTTTTCTTGGTCTAATAAGACCTTGTTGCGCCTTCAAATTCAAGAAATGCAGAAGGACTGATCCATTTCTTTTATTGAATGACCAATTAAACATCAATTACAACCTACCATGGACCGCAATTCAAGTTAAGTTTATCTGCAAAATCGAGTTCATGGGATGTGACCAATTTGCTCAATTACTATAGCAATGTGTTTTTGAGCTGGCCATGAGCCAGCATAGGCGTTCTGTGGTACGCTGAGTTGTTAGAACTTGGTAATACTGCTGTGCTGTATTTAGGCTTGATTCTTACATACTTGATCAACGTACAAAATTTCGCAGTCACCAAGATTCTTGCATACTTCTTATACACGAACAACTCTGTATCGGCCTAGTTATTAGTTACAAAGTCAATGAAAGAATGATTCATAGTGTGCTTGTAACAAATACACATTTACCGTTTGTGTAATTCCTCAAGTTTTATTCTTTCTAAAGAACATTGGACATTTTCCTTCGGTTTTAAAGTATGAAAACCAGTTCCTTCTTCCCATTTAATTCCCTGACCAAAAGTAAGTATTTTCTGTGATAAATTAGTGTTTTACTTGTTTGGTCTCATTTCTGTGGCAGCTTTTCCTTTTAGTCACAGTATAGATGAGTAATGAATATCTGTTAATTTGCAACTAATCTTTGAAATCCTGTTTTCCGAAAACACAGAATTCTAAAAGCCCAAGATTTGAAAGGAACACTCCCACTAGAGCTGGTAGATCTCACCTATCTTCAAGAAATGTAAGCACATTTTTACCCCTCCAAGTTTACATTATTTAAAAGAAAATAATTTTGTATCGTGTAAATCGTTTATTCTAATTTCATATATAGCTTACCTTTATGTCTGTTGCCAATGAGACAATAACTGGTTTCTTTCTTTCTTTCTCCTTCAGCGACCTGACCCGCAACTACCTGAGCGGTACCATCCCTCCAGAATGGAGCTCTCTTCCACTTTTGAACATGTACTGTCTTCTCTCAAACTGCATGCATTTCTGTGTTTGATGTTCGTGTCATGTTCTTATTGCTTCATTTGGTCACTCCAATGTTCTTCAGCCATTTCTTTCTTAAACTATAAATCTACTACATTTGGTTTTGTTCATGATGATGGGCTTCCGTGGTCATGAGGCGTTTGAATCATAAATATTGAATCGAACACATGGGGTTCATTGCCTTCGTATTGACGAACATGTTAATGTTATTGAGCCTCTTGCTTGATAAAAGTGATATTAAGACTAGTTTTTGATACAGATCCCTTCTTGGAAATCGTTTGACCGGTTCTATCCCCAAAGAGCTCGGAAACATCACCACCCTGAAGAGTTTGTGAGTGTTGATTGCGCATTTGTTTCTTGCTTACCCCATTTGATTCCATGGAGATCCTTAATGATGTTTTTTTAATCAATGGAATTGAATTTGTTTGTATAGGGACATCAGTTTCAATAATTTCTCTGGACCTCTCCCTCAGGAGCTTGGATCTTGGGCCCACATAGAAAGATTGTAAGAGTCCTTTTCAAATTTTACCGTGTTAAAAAGTATTTGGTTTATTTGGAGTTTTCTTTTTTGTAGACAAATTCTGGATGTTTTCACTAGTAAATCATCTACTTCTTTATCATTGATATAATGGTTATATATATTTCGTACTTAGGCTGCTTTGCTCAAACAACTTTAGTGGGGAGTTGCCAGAAACATTTGCAAAGCTTACCAAAATAAAGGACTTGTAAGTTTCTGTGGTTCTTTCTTCTTAAAGGTTTCCCGAGCACTTATACATTTTTTTTACTGCTTTCTGATACTAATTCGTAATATTTTCCCTTTTGTCCAATCATTATGCAGTCGGGTTAGTGACAGTCACTTTTTCGGGCAGATACCTGATTTTATTGAGAACTGGGCAAATCTTGAAAAACTGTGAGTGTTTTTCTTTTGTGTGTCATCTTTCTGCTATTTGATTCTGAATATTATCTCTAATTCATATGTTATGACTCGTTGAAACAGAGTGATTCAGGCTAGCGGTTTGACAGGGCCAATTCCTCCTGGCATTTCTCGTTTGACAAACTTAACTGACTTGTTAGTATATCCCGTCTCTATTTTAACGATTAGCGATATGTGTAGTTTATGTTCATGGCTCAATTTTAACATGCAGGAGAATCACTGACTTGAGTGGACCTGAATCACCCATTCCTTCGCTCGAGAAGATGAAATACATGGAGACACTGTGAGTTAATGGTTCCATGACACACAATTTCTGTCTGTACCAGAAGTCTTCTGTAAACTCAAAGCTTTGGAGTCTGTTGCAGGATGTTGAGGAGTTGCAACCTTACTGGAAAGATACCTCTATATCTTGCACAAATGAAAAACTTGAAAACTTTGTAAGTACAAATGTCTTAGTCCCTATTTTTTCCGTCTTCAAATAAAAAATTTCTTCTAGATGTGATTCTACTAATTCAAGGATTATTGAAGTGACTTAGACGATGTTTGGCGGACTTTATGTTTCTGTATTTATTAAGAGAACATCTCTTTCAGATGTCATTTCCCTCTCTGCAGAGAGCACAACTAAACTGCATTTGCTATTTGTTTGTGCAGAGACCTCAGCTTTAACAAGCTGACCGGAGAAATTCCAAGCAGCTTCGATAGTCTACCAAATGTGGAATATATGTAAGCAATTGGAATGACCAATCCAGTCTTTCTTACATGAAATTCAAGCAGACATTCTTCAATGGTTTTGTTACACCCCAGCCTGACAAGCTGGAAGTATTTCAAATCACGATTACTATAATTATGAGTCACGGATTACACTGCAATGAAAATGAAAACGGCTCCTCTGCTCAGAAATGAAATGTTTAGTTTATTCATTAGAGTCATTACTGCTCATGCAATTAACTAACATAAGGTGATCACCTTTAGATGTGTCTTTCAGATGGAAGTACCGATCTAATCCACTTAGAGTTGGCAAACTCAAGTTTTCAAACCTTTACAGAGAAATTCCTAAGAACAAACACTATATTCTTTACTGAGTTTTTTTCTGTATTCATTATTTTTAGATTCTTAACTGGAAACTTGCTGACTGGACCTGTACCTGCTTGGCCAAGAGTCAACGTGTAAGCTTCTCTTCCAAATGCTACTCTTTAGCTACTAAGGAAATTTATGCTGTTTTTTTTACTAAGATAGATATAAAACTATTAAGCTCATAACTTATTTCACTAATTCTAATCAGCTAGAGACCTACAATTCAACAGAATTTGCATCATAGCTCTTTTTGTGCAGTGATCTTTCGTATAACAACCTCGCCATAGAGGATGCAAGTTGTCAATCACGAGGTGGCACGTAAGAATGTCTTCATTAGCTTGAAGTTAATCTGTTTGTGTTATGTGGAGATAAGCTTAACTTTTCATTTGTGTTAATTTCTGCAGTAACTTGTTTGCAAGCTCGTCAAAAGGAAATAGTTCGTAAGTTCAAATTAATCGCCTCAAAGCATGCACCTATAAATTTACTTCGGTATCCAATGGTGTATTCTTTACTATTTTTTTTTCCAATTTCGTCTCATTTATGATTGCTGACATTTTTTGTACCCTGAATTACTATATCCGGAGAATTGTTTCATGTTTCAAAACTTCAGAGTGTCCAAAATGTAAGCCAGGTTTCTACACAAATAATTACCTTTATTTTTTCGATTCATTCTTTTTTAGTTTTCCTCCTCAATGCCTACTAATCTCCAATTTATTTTTTCATAGATTTGTACTACTCTCTCCATATAAATTGTGGTGGGAAACAATTTACGGTCCCTGGAGGAAAAGATACAGTATATGATGATGACACATTTTCTGCTGGACCTTCATCATTTTACAAGAGCACAACAAATTGGGCATTAAGCAGCACCGGTTACTTCCCTGATGATTACCGCCTTCATGACACCTTTATATGGACTAATGAAACTAGACTCTCTATGGCCAATCCTCAACTGTACATGAACGCACGCCTTTCTCCCATCTCTCTAACTTATTTTGGGTTTTGTCTGGGAAATGGAAACTACACCGTAAACCTCCATTTTGCAGAGATAATGTTTAGAAATGGCAAAACATATAAAAGCTTGGGAAGGCGCATATTTGATATTTACATTCAGGTAAGTATCGCATCCACTTCCATATATACCAGTGAATTATTCTAATTTTCAACAAGCATTGTTTATATTTTGGTCGATTTGAATGTTAACTTTCACATTTATGATCATGAAATGTTAAGCAACTAAATTAGTATATATACATATATATATTGCAGGGAAAACTAGTGAAGAAGGACTTCAATATCATGGATGAGGCTGGTGTGTTTGGTGATGTAGTCATACAGAACTTTACTGCTCCTGTAACTAATAATACATTGGAGATTCGTTTCTTTTGGGCTGGGAAAGGGACGACGGCCATCCCTTATAAAGGAGTCTATGGTCCACTTATTTCAGCTATTTCAGTAGACCCAAGTAAGTTTTCACTGATCTGAGCTTCGTCTAATTACTATGTGTGACCCTATGCATTGATATATCTACTAAATTAAGAGATCCGAGTTCAGTTCTGCAAGGTTCTTCTTCTTCAATATTTCCTTTCCCTTGTAATTTCACAAAAATGCTTCTGTGTTTTTCTCCTGTTTTACGTAGTTTGAGCCAAGACTTGATAATATGTTGTTTTTTTCTAGGTGACGAGTATGCGCTTTTAAAAACAACAAAATTCAATTTTGAGGATTTTTAACTATTTACTTGAAAACTATCCAGTTCACTTAAGGAAACATATAATATTTACAAACATCCAAAGAAAGTTTGTTCGAGGGATTACTTTATATACTATCTACTTATTTAAGGATGCCCCAAAGACCGGGTTCAATCTTTTGTTTCTGTGTGCATTAGATAGCTGGTTGAGTAATCCACTCTCATATCAATTACATTTACATTTACTCTAATTTAAGCTATATTCTTTCTTCCGACAGACTTTGATCCCCCGCAACCTGGTGGAAGTGGCATGCCTGTACGTGCCGTGGTTGGAATTGTGGTTGGAGGAGTCTTCATTATACTACTGATATTTGGTATTCTTTGGAAGAGAGGCCTCCTAGGACAACAAAAGACATTGGAGGATGGTATTAATTTGCAGTTTCTTCTGTTATACTGGTTTTTCCTTTTTGTTTCTCCATTACTTTTTCTCTTTGAGCTTTTTTCGTAACTAAGTACGATATTTATGCTACTTTTCATGGTTCTCATGCATATTGACGTGCACCACAAAGACAGTAATTATTTAGATATTGAGCTGTCCGGCACTTTGATGTTGTTGTAATATATTTATCGTCCAAACACCATGATGCAAAGTGTCTGCCTATAGATCCAGTTACTCGTTAAATTCTAGAATCAGGCACAAAATATTAAGAACTAAGAATGCTATCGTTCTGAAAGTTTTCTTAAGACACAATTTCTTATGAGTTTTAGTTGTTATACAGATTTGAAGGGTGTGGACCTGCAAACTGGTAAATTTACCTTCAAGCAACTTAAAGATGCCACAAGCAACTTTAACAAAGCCAATAAGATTGGTGAAGGTGGTTTTGGTTCTGTTTTTAAGGTATTCTTCGGAGCAAATAATTTATTTGTTGATTACATTTTTTTTTCTAATTTGATACTGTATGTTCTAATGAAAGTTAATTTGCTCCATGGTGATGCGAATTTGACTTCCTTTCTCAAATGTAGGGCGTTCTAGCAGATGGCACCGTAATAGCCGTTAAGCAGCTTTCTTCCAAATCAAAGCAAGGGAATCGTGAATTTGTTAATGAGATTGGCATGATTTCTGCTCTGCAACACCCTCATCTTGTCAAGCTCCACGGATGTTGTATTGAAGGAAATCAACTATTGCTTGTCTATGAGTACCTGGAAAATAATAGCGTTGCTCATGCTTTGTTCAGTAAATATCAGTCTCCTTTGCCAAAAGTTCATTTCATTCATAAAGTGGGCAGAAAAGATCTTATGCACTAAAAATATGTCCCTTACAACTAACTTTGTTTAATTTGGCAAATTGAAGGGGCAAACGAAAGTCATTTGAAGTTGGATTGGCCAACAAGGCACAAGATTTGTATTGGTACAGTAAGAGGTTTGGCTTTTCTTCATGAGGAATCAACATTGAAGGTCGTTCATAGAGACATCAAGGCTACTAATGTTTTGCTTGATAAAAATCTTAACCCGAAAATATCTGACTTTGGATTGGCCAAGCTTGATGAAGAGGATAATACACACATTAGCACCCGTATTGCTGGAACTTAGTGAGTCCCTAAACTTTTATTTATCTTCCTATTCTCTTGTTTTGATCTTCTTCAACCCTTAAAAAAGAAGATAGAGCAACGGAAAGTCTCTAACTTACATAAATTTTAACCTCAAAAAATCTTTGTTGTTTAAGAAATTTCAAGGGCAGATTTGTTCTTTCAATATAGTTGTATTACTGTGTATCTCTCTAACTATTGGATTAATCTTAAGTATTCAATTAGAAATATTTTTCCTAGTTATTTTAGCTAAATCTGGGTTAATGATATGATTTCATATTGTTGCAGTGGATATATGGCGCCCGAATATGCAATGCGGGGTTATCTGACTCATAAAGCAGATGTCTATAGTTTTGGTATTCTCGTATTGGAAATTGTTAGCGGGAGAAACAACACAACTTACCGGAAACAGGAAGCAAGCTTTTATCTTCTTGATTGGGTAACATGAATCTACTTGTTAATTTAACTTCAATTTTCTCAATATACCTTATATGTGTGAAAGTATGTTTGAATCTGTGAAGTTTAATCCAAAGACAGTTTATATTGCTTTTGTTACTTCCATTTTTTGTAGGCACGACATCTAAAAGAGCAAGGGAATTTGATGGACCTAGTTGATCCAAGGTTGGGATCAGACTTTAACAAAGAGGAGATGATTGTTGCAATTAATGTGGCTCTTCTTTGTTGTAATGTTACTTCGACAGTTAGGCCTACCATGTCTTCGGTTGTGAGCATGCTCGAAGGAAAGGCTGTTGTTCAGGAGTTGGTCTCGGATCCAAATGCCGAGAGGATTGAGATCGATGCAATGAGGAAACATTTTCAATCTAGTTTTGGAAGGGGCACGGGGAAGAAACAGATAGAAACAGGGTCAATTGAAGGGCCATGGACTGATTCGTCTGCGTCTGCTCACGATCTGTATCCCGTCAATCCTGATTCAGATTACTGGGAGAACAGAAGCGAGAGAACTTGAGCTGCACGGTTATCAGTTTGACTCCACCTTAGCACACTCAAACATATCAGCTAATAAATCATTTGCATTTCCTCTAAACTATTTTCTTTTTTCTGTTTGATAATATAGTAGAAAGCAGAACTGAAGAAGTTTCTACAGCATGGTGATTATAAATTGTGAAATCAGCTCTTTTCGGTATTTTGTAGTATGATAAAATGATTTTCTTTTCGAATAATAAATTTATGCTTCAATACCTAGATTGGATGAATTGTTTCGATCAACTTCCTTCAAAATAAAAATCATAATCTGGGCTGCTAAGTTTGCAACACAGGGCAGAGTTTTAGTCAAAGGAAAATGGAATACGTTACTTGGCAGCTAAATTTTGGTATTTGAATGTTTTCGTGCTTATACTGCTAAGTATAAAATAATGGCTCATGCTGTTACTAAAATTAAAGTAACACACTTCGTACTAGTTTGTTACTGCTTAAATTATAAAATAAAATAAAATAAAAAACGGGTATCATAAAAAGCTTCCAGCTTCATAATTTTATTATCACAAATTATCACTAACGTTTTAAAGTCAGCTAAGTTCAGGCAAGTTTCATCGTATTACAAATACAAAAGTTGTAAAGGAAGGGAATAGAGTAAGTTGGTTGAACACTATACTATTTTGGCTATGTGGTTGTTTGTGAAGAGAGTAGGTAATGTACACCAAAATTGAAAAGGAGGGGAATACAGCAAGTTGGTTGAGAGAAGGAACTTAATTTAGTAAAATCGGAAATCATTTACGGAGGATTTTCTACAAAAAATATATAGCTAATATATAAGGTATGCAAGATTCAAAGAATGTGCACGAAAAGAAAAATGATACGTGACATAAGTCATTCCTAAAAGATAAACAAATTGCCAAGTTTTCTAAAAATTAGTTCTGGAATTTACTTCAATTGGATTGATTTTGATTGTTGTAGAATATAGGTATATACAATTACAAGAATCCCTACTACATAGCCAATTGGTACAAAGTAATTAAGTAATCAGCCCGTGATGCTCTCCCTTATTAAACACGCCCAACTTGCTTAATAGAGATTTAAAACGTTCCTTTCCCAAAGCTTTAGTGAAAACTAGAAATATAGCCCACACACTACTGCGGGATTAGAAACCATGTTTCAAAGCTATAAGAAATTGTTACAGAAGTTAATGTTATTTACATTGAAAGATGTTTGAGCTTTTTGAAAGATGAGTATTTTCTTCCTTGACCAACCAAATAATGGAAGAGAAGGAATTTCAATTTCTCCACTTCTTTTTCCCCTCCTTGCAGACTATACACGCCATTCAGAAAGCAATCCACAAATTTAATTCCTCTTGTAGCCATATCTTGTAACCCAATTATATACAGTTTATAATTTAAAGGAAAGCTAACGAAAAGTCCAAAAAAACTTCTCTTTTAATGAAAAACCATTTTTAAAGGTATAGTGAATAGTACCAGGGAAAGGAATAAATGTGGTTTTTCGTTAAAAGTGAACAGTACCGAGAGTGTTTTGTTAAAACTCCCTTTATTTAATAATGCAGTCATCTTCCAAGAATAAGGTCTAAATACGCAATCGGTTCCACCCTGCATGTCTATATTTCTATTGAACAGAACAATCTGCAATACACTTACTCCCATGCTAAATCCGTGTAACTTACTGGGGTAAAAAGACAATTCCCTTGCAAGAGCAAAAACACTATGTTTGCTTCTACTTAACTTAAATACTTACCCAACAACAATAACAATAAAAAATCAGCACAGAAAGCATAGATCCGTAAAACACAAGGTACATACCACATGCAATGAAGGACACCCTCAGAAGCTGATGCTTCTTCTAGCTCACATATAGCACCAAGAAGTGCAGCATCCCTATGAAACATAGCTCCCTGTAATGGTCAAGAAGAACAATAACACATAAAATAATGAAACAACAGAATCAGATGGTGGAAGCCAATACCGAACCGAATATAATTAAAATTACACATTAAAAATAGCTCCCTGTACTTGTTCACTTGCTGCCACCTCCTCCTCCTACATTATACACATTAAAATTACATGGGATGCTGTAATTTTATTGTTTTCAGTTTAATTACTTTTCTTATCATATCCTTGTTGGAATATAATCAGGGGCGGATCCACAGTGGGGTCGTCGGGGTCGCACGACCCCTTGGAAAGCATGGAAACAACCTTGAAGCTCCCATACGCGACCTCTTGGAGCTGGGGTCGTCGGGGTCGGAGTCACACGCCAAGTGTTCGACAAAAATCCTGAACGAAGCTCGGCACTGCAGGAAGAGGAAGAAGAAGAAGCAAGCTATTACTATGCCATACGGATATGCTTGAGTTTGCATCCATTGATGAATTCTGCAATACCACATTTGATCCGTCTTTTGTTTCCCTAAGCCGGATGTTGGATGCTATGGCGCTTCTCATTCCTCACCTTAAATGCAATTGTGTGCAAGTGATGAAGAGACCCGGTGTAATTATAAGACCGCTCGAGTTTGAGGAGGTGAATCCTCAAGGAAAAGTAGAGGATCACAAACAGAGTAGAAAGAAACAGAAACAGAAAAAGAGGAATAAGAGTAACAAGAGTAAAAGCGGTAGTGACAGAATTGTGACAAAGGTGAAGACTAAGCTCAAGAGTTGATTAATACAAAACTGTTTTCGGGTTTTTTTTTTTTTTCCAGTTCCATTCTTTCCATGGCGTAAGCGTCATCAATTTTCTACGTTTTGGAAGATGAAAGAGTTAGAAGAGAAGACAGATCGAGCGGGGATGCTTAATCTATGCGTGCTGGTAGAAATTCAATTGCCATAATTTTTGTATCTTTTAATTCTTTTCTCTTCTCCTGTGTTGCATGCAGTAGTTTGGTAGAAACTGTATCAGCTATGTATTAAAGCCATTTAACTTATCCGACACTGCACCAAATGCCCGACTAATGGAGTTAGTACTATCCGACGACTATTTATCTTATCCGACTGAAATAGTCAGTACAGTCTGAAGTACCAAACGAGGCTAAAAAAAAATTTCGCGCTGCGCGCGCTATGCCCCACAAACATTATTTCCTGGATCCGCCACTGAATATAATACGTGTTTCATAGCGCTTTGTGACTTGATCGCATATGAACTTATGCTCCACGACCTTACCAAATTGTGAAAAGAAGCTTTCGAACTCATGTGATATTCAAATTGAAAATTCTTAGTGAGAAGATAACGATTAATCAGTTGTGCAACGGAAAAACATAACATTAGAACACATCCAATGGAGAAAACAATTACAACAACCTTTCATTAACTATGGATGGAATACCAGCAGCAAAAAATTTCTTTGTTTTGAAATCATTTACAAAACAAATCCTGGAATGAAAGCTCACAAAAGATGAATTACATATAAATTTAAACATATAAAAGAAGAAAGAACAGGTGAGAAAGGTACCTCAACCGAAACATATAGGCAATAGTTATACTAAAACAACAATTAATTGAAACCATTGAAAGGGAAAAAAAGCAAAAGTGGATAAAAACTTAGAATTCAACAAAGATTATGTTCCCAATCTAAATACATATGAACTCCAGCACAAAATAAAACCCAGGTCTGTTCAGCACTAAAGTTCAGTTCATGTGGATTTGGAAGAAGAAATGTTCAAAATTTAACCATCCAGATTAGGGGAAACACCTAAACTGTAAAATTAACAACAATTAAACATTAGGAAGAGAAAATTTTATGTAATTCATAAAACATATACAAAAAATTGAAAAGAGTTTGCAAGGGAGATTTAGAGTTAAATCCATAACTTGTTACTTGATGGCGAGGTCGTAAGGGATAGGTCAATGGCAAAAGTCGACGTATAGCGAGTAAGAGAAACTTAACGGATGTCCACTGCATGCTACACTGTGTTTCGGCATATTCTTTCTGGGAAATGAAAATATTAAGCAACTTAGAAGGAGACAGACAACAGAAACCAAAGAACGGAACACGCGAGAACTAAAACGTTAAAAAACAGCACATACCCATTTCAAAGACCACAAAAGCCCAAAATTAGAAAAATAGAAAAATAGAATTTGATAACATTAAGTTTTAACGAAAAGCTCGCGGTACTGATCATTTTAACGAAAAATCACATTTTTACACTAAAAAGTCAATCCTAGTACTATTCACTTTACCCTTTATTTTGTTCTTATCATTAAAACTCAAAGTTTTCAAGTCATTTTCATTAGTTTTCCTTATACTTTAATAAGCCCTAAATTTCCAGTCAAAGGAAAATTAATACCTCTACAAAAACAAAACAAAAAAAAAAAAAATTGGGAGATAAAAAACTCAAATCCCAGAAAATAAATCATAAAGTTTGATTAGAATTTAGGAGAAGGGTAAGATTGGATACGCAAAGAGAGGGTGGCCTTGTATTGTATTTCTGCTACTCTGAAATGCAATCCTCCTTGTCCCAGGGCCCTTCACAAACTTCTCCGAGTACCACCCGCACACAGAAACAATATCCATTCACCCTATTCAGAAATCGAAAAATGGATTTTAGAGAGAGGAGAGAGAATTCGGATTTAAGAGTAATCATGGAAACTAATTGTGCTGAGAGGAAGCGATTGTGGTTGGCGTCTATGAGATTTGAACGAGGAGAAATGGAGGAGCTGTGAGCGAGGGTTGAACCAAAGGTTGAGAGAATGAGAGATCGAGCTCTAATACAAACAGATTTATCAAAAATCCGTTCAACAAACGAATAAATAAATAAAAACCGTTATTTTAGTTAATTAAAATTGTTTAACGCTCTGTTTGTTTGCCAAGAAACCGCGGAGGATTAGAAAACAAAAATTTCTGGAGATGTGAAATTTCTGGAGATGTAATTATATTTGTAGGTATTGGAAATGGAAAACTGAATTAAAAATGGAATTAAATTAAGAAGCCGGCGGGTATTACCTTGAAAGCGTGGATTTAAAGGTTTGGAGATGAACAGAGAGTAGGGATTTTCCCACCAACCAAACAGAAAACTGGAAAAGAAAGTTGAAATGAACACGAAAGCCAACTCGATCGATCTCGTCCGCTCCAGCTAGGTATGGTCCTCAAGCTCGTGACCGATAGCAGCTCGACTAACTTCCTGAGGGTTTTTTTCTCAGAGCTTCATACGCCACAAAAAGAATATAAATCAACACTATATACATAAAATCTCCAATTCTTGAGACCGTACAAAGGATTAGGGTTTGTGATCGCAGAGGCGTGCGTGGCCCTGAAAGGTTTGGGATTCCAAGAGGAAGGAGACGGGCTTTAGAGAGAGAAAGTTGTAGAGTGAGAAAATTGAGAAGGAACTGAAGAAGGGTTGAGGAGTTTGACTCCTTAATCTTTTCTTGCTGATGATGACGACTCTCCGTCTTTCTCTGTCCTACCCTCTGTGCAAGGTCATACCTCCCTTACCCGTTCCCTTCAACCCTTGCAGAAAATCCTCCCATCTCTCTGCGAATACCTGAAATCCCTCATAGCCATCGATATCCTCCCATCTCTCTGCAACGGCTGTCCCGCAATGCCTGCCCCCATTCGGTCCCGAACCGCAGTGCCCTCAGAAATGTAAGTAATGGCAGAAGCACAGCCACAAACTGGCAGAAATGTAAATAACGCAAAACCGAGGGCCCATTTTAGAATAGACTGGGAAAACTGTAAATATTTCAAGAGTGATGTTATTCCCACCCAATATCTTATCTTCTCACTCACTTTTTAATGAATTTTTTAATTACAAATTTGTCCATTTGCAAAAAGACTGATAAAGACATTAATTATCTTGTTTTGCTTAATTAAAAAAAAAGTTGGGTGCGGGAGACGATTTGTCTACCTTAAATCCTAACTCATATTTTCATCTCGTTTCATTCGAAGAAAATAAAAAAATATCAATGGACTTAGAAGATGACTTTTTCATTGAAGAGGTGGAAGATGATGCTTTTACGGAAAAGATGGAAGATGACGCTTCAACGAAAGAGGTAGCAGATTAGCTTCTACGGAAGAAGTAGAATATTATGTTTCCATTGAAAAGGTAGAAGAATAATTTGTGTGTGGGTTATTTGAATTTGTCCATGGTATTTTTGAATTTGTCGTTGTCGAATTCTTTTGAATTTGGAGACCTCTGTCGTTTCTATTTGAATATGTAGATCTTAGTAGTTTTCATTTACATATTATTTGTTTATATTTTTCAAGAGACAATTTTATAATTTCATATGTACGTATATATTTAAGGTTATTTTGAGAATAAT
Organism: Malus fusca; assembly: GCA_035220775.1. NCBI lineage: Eukaryota > Viridiplantae > Streptophyta > Magnoliopsida > Rosales > Rosaceae > Malus > Malus fusca. The sequence goes on from CM069069.1 coordinate 37,470,446, forward strand.
AGTGGGTGATGAAATAACATTTTAATTTTTTAACTTTTTAAGGTGGGTGAGATTATAACGTGGGTGGGAAAAATAAGACAATAGAGTGGATTTAGTAGCTCTCTATTTCAAAATCTGGTCAGAGATAAAATTACCCTCCTAACTTTTAATAACTACCTTTCAACCCAGCCCCAAATCTCATAGCTTTGTTGTAAATAAAGTGAAATCAAGGGTAAAAAATTTGACTGTAGCTAAGCTAAAGTCAAATTACTCCTCAACTTCAGAATAGATAATGTCAGTGAGCTGTGACATGTGACATGGATGTAACATAATAACTTGTGACAACTTTTCCTTCCATGATTTTATTTTGGACATAGTGACAATCAATCTCAATGTGTTGTGTAGGTTCATGGAGTGCTGAAATGTGAAAAGCAACTTGATTATCACAAAACAAAGTTGCAGCCCCCTTGTTGCAAAGTTGTAGATCATGAAATAGATTTTGTAGCCAAGCCAACTAGCAACAAGCTGCTGTCATGGATTCATACTTTGCTTCGGTAGAGGACAAAGAGACTGTCCTTTGACGTTTTTTTTTCATGAAATAAGAGTCTCCCAAAAAAAAATGTAATAATCAGTGGTGGACCACCGAGTGGTTGGGCACCCCGCGCTATCCAAGTTAAGTATGCTTTCAACTTCAAATCATTATCTGAAAAGAAAAAAAAACATAATACCTTGTTCGGATGTCCGTTTTAAGTATCTCAAAATGCGCAATGCAGCCTCATAGTGTGACTTCTGAGGTGCTTGCATGAATCTACTCAACAAGTGGAACAAGTACATGATATATGGCAGGATAATAGTGGGATAAATTAGATGACCAATCAATCTCCTATATTTAACATGATCATTGAGCATTTCACCCTCATCAAAAAGCAATTTTAGTTTTTTCTCAATAGAGAAAGTGCTAGGTTGTGATCCTAAAAGACCCATATCATCAAGAATATCCAACAAATATTTCCTTTGCAAGATAAAAATCCCCTTTTTTGAACGCGCCACTTCTATGCCTAAAAAGTATTTTAAATTACCAAGATCTTTGATGTAGAATTTGGTATTTTAAAAAATGTTTTAGGTCATTAATTGCAGTTGAATTGTTTCCTGTAATCAAAATGTCGTCAACATAAATAAGGAATGCAGTAAATGACTTACCTTCACGTTTATTGAAAAGCGAATAATCTGCTTTTGATTGAACATAACCAGCGGTCTTAATGGCTTGCAAAGACTTGAAAAGCATTGTCGAGGGACTTGCTTTAAATCATAAAGCGATTTATTGAGGCGATGTATATTTCCTCCTCCATGAGATCACCATGAAGGAATGCATTATGAACATCCAGCTGATGTAATGATCAGGAAGAGGTGGTAGCAAAAGTAAGAAGGCAGCGGAATGTGACCAGTTTGGCAGTAGGGGAAAATGTATCATCATAACCAATACCCTATAACTAAGTGTACTTCTTAGCGACCAAACGAGCTTTGTAACTTTCAATACTGCCATCAGATTTGTACTTGACTTTATAGACCCATTTGCAACCAATGGATGCCTTACCATGGGGTAAATAAGTAATACCCCAAGTGTTACTAGCCTCGAGAGCTTGGATTTTGTCATCCATGGCTTGAAGTCATTTAGGATCTTTGCACGCCTTTGCATAAGTGGTTGACTCCACAATGGTAGAAAAACTAGAAAGGAAGGCAGACTATAGCGATTAGAGGCGACAATTATTGGTAGGATAAAAAATTTGAAAATGGATGTCTAGTACTGGAACTGGGTAGACGAGGGCATGTGTGGGGGAGGGGGCAATGTAAGAAAGGGACAAACATAGTCGTTAAGCTTCATAGTTGTAAGGTGACAAGATCCCTAGAGAGGGATAGAAGCGAAAGCAAAGGCAAGTTGATGGCAAGTTGTGTGTCAGATAGCTAATCATCAGGCTGCGTCTCATAGAGATGATCATCATGCTACGTGATAGCAGTAAGGTGCTCATCAGGGGATCTTCATGCTACGTGATAACAACAAGGTGCTCATCATGGGATCTTCAGGCTACGTGATAGCGGCAAGTTGCTCATCAGGTGACTGCGTGTTAAATAACTAATCATCAGGCTGCGTGATAGCAGCAAGGTGCTCATCAATTGACTGCGTGTCATAGAGCTGATAATCAGGAGCAATATCAAGAGGTGTCTCAATATTTTGTGAGGCACTGGTGCGGTCATGCAATTTATGACATGGTGAGGAAGGCTCAATGCAAGAATTGAACATAGGTGTATGATGGTTGTTTGTATGAGGATTTAATTCCTTTTGGCCATGATAAGGAAACACATCCTTATGGAAAACAACATCTCGACTCGTAAAAATATGTTTGGAGTGAAGATCATATAATTTGTATTATTTTTGTCCAAAATGGTAGCCAATGAAAATCCAGCAGGGTGCCATCAGGTAAGGCCATGACATGCAATGGTGGTTAAAATGTTGCTTGAGCCAATGGAAAACCTGACTCGTGGTCTGTTGCACCACTATCAAGTACCCACTCGTCAGAACCCTACCTGTAGCAGTGATTGCATTGGCTTTGCTTTCCATGCTTAATTTCTGGCTCATCATTGATAAAATTTGTTGGACTGCTCTTGAATAAGGCTGGGCGTTATTTTAGCACACCTTATGGATTGAATACTGTTGGCTAATGAACCAAATCCGCCACTTAACCTACTACCTTTGGCTTTCTTTTTGCGATCGCCATCACTAGTTTCTTCGGATTTACCATGAAAATGATGACCCAAGTGTCAAAGGTGTGATGGTCGTGGTCACATTACAAACAGAGGAGAGGTTTACGTTTTCGTTGATCGTCCCTTGCCATTATTGCGTGAAAACTGCACCGCCAAGGCTTGCACAGTGGCTATGCCTTATTGTTTCTCTTCTTGATACAAGAGGAAATAGATCTTGTGGGTGGATGGAAGGGTTGTGTTAGAAGAATATGACCAGTAATTGCTCTTTACGACTCATCAAGGCTCATAAGAATCTACAACACTGTTGTAGTTTCACTTGTTCACCGTGGGATTTGGCAGCACCACAAGAACATGCTTCCACCGTCTGACATACCTTTATCTCATCCTATAAACTCCTCAGTTGGGTGAAGTAAACATTGATTGGTTGTTGGTTTCAAGTGGTGCGTGAACTTTCACGTTGAATGAGATGTTTTGCTTCGTAAGCCTCTCTTTTGAAATCTTCCCAAACATCTCCAGCGGTCCTCAAATACACAACACTTGATATTATGTCGGATGCGAGGACGTTGACAATCCACGTAAGTACCATGTCGTTACACCTTTGCCAAAGAGCAAGTTCAGTGGTCTTCTTCGCATTTGGCTTTTCAATAGTACCATCTATGAGCACTAACTTGTTTTTCGAACAGAGCGTAATTGTCATGGAGCGACACCAAATGCCATAGTTATCAACGGTAGAGGCTTAGAAACAAGCATTATTCCGGTATGATTGGAACGATGGCGAAAAAGGGGCCAAAGGTGTTTATACCATACTTAGGGCCTCCGTATTTAGACCTTGTATAAATACTCGGGTGACTCAAATGTATTTAGACCTTCTATAAAAAGGCCTCATCACCCTTACAAACCTCAAGCCTCACATCCTCTAAACAGAGGTCATATCCTTACCACAGTCCCTGCTCTCAAACTCTCTATTTCTCTGGGTAACTCCCCCCTCACACTTGCAACCCATACATATAGTTAGAGAGAAATACAATCAACATCAGTGTGGACGTAGCCCAAACATTGGGGTGAACCATGATACATCTTGTGTTCTTTACTTTCTTGCAGATTCACGGTCGGATTTACGTTGTTCCAAGACCTCTGGTTTTGTGCATCAACATTTGGCGCCGTCTGTGGGAAACGACACGAAAATCTATGTCGATTCTCTTTCATTTTTTTCATCTCACCACCGTGAAACCTTCATAACCTCACCACTGTCCACCGTGGATCTGCAAAACCAAGAGACATTCTATCTATCTCTCAATTTGCTCTTGCACCGAGAGACACCACTATCACTTTCACCATTCTTCGTCACCACATCGTGCTTCAAACCTTTATAACCTGCATCTGTGCATTTTTTTACAGATTCTGGTGCTCTTCTCCATGTAAACTCCGACGGGTTTGTGGGTTCTAGAGCTCGGGCTCAGTTCCAATCCATTCCAGCAGAGAGAAAAAGGGAGAAAGAGAGAATCCCACCTACAATTCCAAAGACGAACGCCACGATTCTCTATGTTCAATGGCTTGATTGAGTTCAGAACTTCAGAGGATCACCATTATGCTATCTCATCCGCACTCAAATCTCTCTTTCCACTGCTATGAAACAAGCCGAGCCAGGTTTAACTCCGACCCACACACAAACGAAGCCCAAGATTTTGCATGGATGTTGAGATACTGAAAAGTGATCGAATTTGAGAGGTGGGTTTATCGGGGATTGAGGTTCTACGAAACGGGTATGTCGCAAACCGATCAAAAAATGGAAGGATGGCTTTATCTCGTTCGTTCGAATCAGATTGAGCTACAATACTCCCACAAACGAAGCCAAAGCCTCGTTCTTGTCACGAAAAGCCAAAAGCCAAAAGCAATTTCCGATCAAAACCTTTGGAAAAAACTCTGCAATCTGCATGCCCTAGCTGAGAAGAAAAATAGGAGAGAGATCAGAGATGGCAATTTCCAATTCTACCCTCTCAATTGCTCTCTCATTCCCAACAACTCCCAGTTCATCCTCCTCGTCTCAGTCCCTCAAGCAGCAATTTCTACTCGCGCCTTCTTTGTTTCGACCAGCGGCTCCGATCGCCAACTCTGCCACAAACCAACATGGTCATGGTGTTCAGAGAGATCACTACTAAGGCCAATGTTGACTATGAGAAGATCGTCCGTGACACTTGCCGCGCCATTGGATTTGTTTCCGATGATGTGGGTCTTGATGCCGATAACTGCAAGGTCCTGGTTAATATTAAGCAGCAGAGCCCTGATATTGCCTAGGGTGTCCATGGTCACTTTACCAAGCGACCTGATGAGATGGGCTGGAGCTTGAGGGACAGAGACGACAGTCGTCTGCGCAGCCCCGGCTGCTCTGTTAATTGCTCCGGAGAAACTAGAAGTGAATGATTTGCGGGCATCTTTCTGAGAGTTCGAGCTCTGAGAAGATGGAGAAAAATAAAGGAAAACAGAGGAAGCTGGAGGCATGTGTTCTACAAAGTCCGGTCGGAGCTCAAGAAACTCATAGGTTCTGATGCTGGAAAACTCGTCGGATGTGTCACTGCCGATGTCTCCGATGGGCCAGTTTCTTAGGTCGAGCTCAATAAACGAAATGGTGGCTTTCCTGAACTTGCAGCTTGGAAAGGTCAACAGATGGCCACGTCAGAAGTCCACCGGTTCTTCGCTCGAATTGGACCGCTACTAGGCAGAGGATCGTCGGTGATGAAAAAAGTTGATTGAGTAGAGAATAAAATATGAGAGATTGGGATTTGACTGAGTATGACCGTAAGTGGGTAGGGGACAAACTGTAAAGAAGAGATTAATGATCAACTGGGTAGCATGACAGCAGTACAGAGACAGAGACAGAGGGAGAGATGAGGTGGAAAATAGATAAAACAGAGAACCTGAGTGCCATCTGCAATCTGCAAAGTAAAGAATAAAAAAAGCCTTACTTTACTTTTGTCTGTCATCTGCAAAGTAAAGAAAAGAGCTTTACTTTACTTTTCTCATATTTTGACTCAGTCATCCATTCGCACTCATGGAAAACAACCACAAAGATAAAACTCTTATCGTTACAGCCCATACCCACTGGCATTAATGAATATTTTATTAAGTTGTCTTCTGCAAACTGGAGCAACTATTGTACAGTTATACTGATGTGTAAAGAATGCAGCATGCCAAAAAAAAAAAGTACGTCTAGTACTCCAAAAATTATTCGGCAGCCTGCCGCTATTATCACCAACCAGGTGATCAAAAGTACATCCAGTACTCCAAAAATTATTCGGCAGTCTGTCGCTATTATCACCAACCAGGTGATCAAAAGTAAGTCCAGTACTCCAAAATTATTCGGCAGCCTGCAGCTATTATCACCCACTAGGTGATCAAAAGTACGTCCAGTACTCCAAAATTATACATGAACATCACTCATGTCAATCATACATAAACATTCATAAGCATCACTCATGTCAATCATAAGCATCACTCATGTCAATCATACATAAACATTCATGACCATCATTCATGTCAACATTCATGAGCATCACTCATGTCAACATTTATGAGCATCACTCATGTCAACATCTATGAGCATCACTCATGTCAATCAACATAAACATTCATGAGCATCACTCATGTCAATCAGCTTCGAAAGCTTCATTTACAGAGCTCTAGCTTCAAAAGCTTCATTTACAAAAGTTCCCGTTTCAAAGCTTCACTTGCAAAGCTTCACCTACAAAGCTTCAGTGCAGGGTATACAAATACCGCCTTCGAACAACCGCCACTTCGGCCCATACATGGATTCAATTTGAAGTCTCCAGCCAACAGACTCTATTGACTGAAGACTTGGGGGACTACACTATGTACCATATATTGGGTTTCCGCAACTGGGCCTCATGAAAAAATACTTGGGGGACTCTAACCCATCACTTATGTATTGAAGAGCGAGCCCTTATTCTATAAAAGGGACTTCCTCACTTTCATTAAAGAGCACCCATTATTCATGTACTGAGGAGCGAGCCTTTATTTTATAAAAAGGACTCCCTCACCCTCATTAGAGAGCATCGCCACCAGCTGAGCAACCGCCTCACCGCGAGCATCACTCCTAACCCATTATTTATGTACTGAGAAGCGAGCCCTTATTTTATAAAATGAACTCCCTCACCATCATTAAAGAGCATCGCCGTCTACTGAGCAACCGCCTCGCCGCGAGCATCAACTCTAGCCCATCATTTATGTATTGAGGAGCGAACCTTTATTCTATAAAAGGGACTGCCTCACCTTCAACGCCACAAGCAGAGCCAACCAAGGCAACATACGTCACAAGCAGAGCAGCCTGGCAACATGTGCTACTTCTAGTTAAGTATCATTTCACATTGAGCACCGCCTCATATCGAGTATCAGTTCTACACGACATCTAGTTACTTCGGCCCATATATGGACTGAATTTCAAGTCTCCAGCCAAAAGACTCTCTCGATTGAAGACTTGGGGGACTACTGTTTATACCATACTTAGGGCCTCCATATTTAAACCTCGTATAAATATTCGGGGGACTCAAATGTAATTATGTAATAGATGAAGGGGCAAATATGTAATAAGTGATGAGCCTTTATTCTATAAAAGGGCATCCTCACCCTCACAAACCTCAAGCCTCACATCCCCTAAACAAAGGTCTCATCCTCACCACAGTCCCTGCTCTCAAACTCTTTCTTTCTCTGGGTAACTCCCCCTCACACTTGTAACCCATACATACAGTTAGAGAGAAATACAATCAACATCACTGTGGACGTAGCCCAAACATTGGGGTGAACCACGATAAATCTTGTGTTCTTTACTTTCTTGCAGATTCACCATCTATGAGCACTAACTTGTTTTTCGAACTGAGCGTAATCGTCATGAAGCGACACCAAATGTCGTAGTTATCACCGGTAGAGGCTTAGAAACAAGCATTATTCCGGTATGATTGGAATGATGGCGAAAAGGGGGCCAAAGGAATCCTTGGAATCACTCTTAGCATCTAAACGTGTCTCCAATGTTTGAAAAGAAGACATCCAACTTATAGGAGTAAGAAGGAGAAGAAAAAAAAATGTAAAGAATCAAAAGGCCAGGTAGAAGTGGAAAATTTTACCATATTACCGTACCATATCAATTTTATGCTAAAATTTTGTACCAATTGGTAATGATATGGTAACTGTATCGTTTTGGGCTAAACGCTTCATTGAGTAGGAAAAAAGATTTGAGCTTGGACTAGGTTTATTTTAGGGTAAAGTACAAAAAACTATCTCAACTATTGGTGTTACGACACTTTCATACCTCATCTTAAAAAATTGACAATGTCATACCTCATGTTTAGAATTTGTGTCAATGTTATACCTTCTGTTAGTTTGGCCGTTTATTTCTCAGTTAAATGCTGACGTGGCTTGATTCGGGCCCATTTTTTTATTAAAAAATTATTAAAAAAAAAAAATATTTAATATTTTTTAAATATTAAAACAAAAGTTAAAAAAAAAAAAACCCTCACTTTGTCCCTTCCCCCTCTCTCTCTTCTCTTCCTTCTTCATCTTCCTTAATCTTCAACAACCAAAAAAAAATATATTTAAAACCCATCAACCCCCCACCCGAAGAAGAAGAAGAACCAAAAAAAAAAAAAAAAAAAAGACCAAACACAGTTCGTCCCACTCCCTCCCCCCTCCACAAACAAACCCAACCCCCTCCAACCCAAAAAGAAAGAGGAAGCAGAAGGAAGGAAGAAAAAAAAAACAAACAAAAAGGAAACTAAACCCAGTTCCTCCGCCCCCCCCCCCAACAAAACCCAACCTTCTGCCAACCCCAAATCTACCACTCCCACCCCATCACGAAGGTTTCCCGATTCCACCTCAACGAGATCTGGGTTTTTTTTTTTGGGTTGCAGGTAGTGGGTGCGAGGGTGAGTGCGGGTTTAGGGAAGACGGGAAGGGGGGGAGAAAGGAAGGGGGTCGGAGAAAATCGCAAGTTGGGGGAAGATAAATTGATGATTTTTTTTTCTTCTTTTTCCGGGTTGCAGGAAGGGCTGGAAGGGGGAAGATAAAGATGGGGGAGAAGAGAGAGAAGGGGGGATGGGGAAAGGGCACGTGAGGGTGTTTTTTTTTTTTTTTGAACTTTTCTTTATTATTTTAATATTTAGAAATTATTAAATGATTTTTTTTTAGTTTTAATAATATTTTATTAATTTTTAATAGAAAATGGGTCCCGGATCAAGCCACGTCAGCATTAATTGAGAAATAAACGGCCAAGTTAACGGAAGGTATAACATTGGCACAAATTCTAAAGATGAGGTATGACATTGTCAATTTTAAAAGATGAGGTATGAAAGTGTCGTGTCACCAATAGTTGAGGTAGTTTTTTGTACTTTACCCTTTATTTTAATAAAAAACCAGGCTATAATTTTATTTAATGAAAAAAACTTAAATTTTAATGAAAAACTCTTAAATTTTAATAAAAATGACAAAAAAAAACTTATATTTTAATGAAAAATACATAATTTTAATATTTAAAAAAAAATTTGACGCGCGGACCGCGCGCCCTCATACAAACTGTTTATGAAACTTACTATACTATTTATGAACTCACTATACTGTTTATGAAACTTGCTACACTGTTTATGAAACTTATTACACTATTTATGAAACTTAACGGTACTACACTGTTTATAAAACTTAATGGTACGACACTGTTTATGAAACTTTCTATACTGTTTATGAAACTTAACGGTAGATGCTCGTCCTAGATTTTCAAGTTCTTTCACCAGAATGCAATAAAAAGATATATATATATATATATATATATATATAAAATAAAAAATAAAAAATAAACATGATAGAAATCAATGTCCACGCCGTTAAAGTCATGCATGGCTAATAGCTCAATACTATTACTAGAAAATGGGTGATGAGTCCAATGATGTTGTCACAGCCCGTCCCTGATTTTACGAAAATGCACTAGAGGTGAAGGGTTTTTGACTTTCGTTGACCAACGTATAGTGAGAAGTACGAAATTATTTCAGCGTATTCCTGAAATACTCGACAATACGAGCAGAAGAGGATTTGGAGTTATGGTTAAAGTTTTTACGGAACTCTAACCTGAGAAGTACTTTTACTTTGGTTAATATATATATATATATAATTATTATTATTTTATTAGTTGTTATTAGAATGATTAGAATATGAGAAAGAAAAAGGGGAATCGGGAAGAAGAAAAATCAGGGAGAGAGACATTGAACATAGGAGGAAGAGCTCCGGGAGTGAGAGAGAGAGAGAGTTGGCGAATTAGGAGAGGAGAGAGGAAGGGCTGGCCAACCAGAGAAGAGAGCAGGAGGGAAAGGAGGAAGAAGAAGAACTAGTTAACCGGACTTACAACCCGGTTCCATATTACGACCCGGTTCTTGACCCGGTCGTATCTCATTCGTCCGTTGGAGGTGATTCCGGTGTCTATGGAATGTTCTCAACGAGCCCAAAATCCCTGTGGTGGTAGATTATCAAATTTCTTGTCAAATTTATTCGAATCGAAGCTGTACACCCACGGTGGTTCTGGCGGGTTTTTCCTTTCTCCGGTGAATTTTGAAATGATTCCTTCCAATTACCACCACCATTATACTCCCTTAGAACCCAGGAACAAAGCCCAGGCAGTGATGGAGGCGTCGGAGCAAGTTTGAAGGTCGAATCGAATCACACCCAAAATTAGGGTTCCGACGGGTTTTGATGAAATTGGAGCCTTTCCAGGCCAAATTGGCTTTGGTCATAGGTATGAAAGTTGTTCTACTATTTGAGATATTCAATTCTGTAATTTTTGAGAAATTTTAAAAATAGTTTAATTTTCCGGCGAGCCGGGGCGGCCGACCGCCACCCACAGCGGCCCGTGCGGCGGCGCGTGGTCAGTGGCCTGCCAATGTCATTCTTATCATGTGTTTAATGTTCTAGGTTCAGTTTTGATAATTGATTGACATAAATTGAGTAATTGAACCTAAGTTCGTTACGATTCGTGGTTAGGTGAAAATGTGAATTGACGATCCGACTGTTGGATCGTCACCAATCTTTGATACGTTGTAATATGTTATATTTGAGGATTATAGGAACTTACGGATTGGGAATCCGATTTACGGATCTTCCGGAATTGAAGTTGTAAGTTCATAAAATAGAATGTTAATCGTCACTTGGTTTTGACAATTGACGGAGATCCGACCGTTGGATGGTAAGGAAATTTTAGGATGTTGTTCTAGAGATATATTGTGGACCTCTGGAAGTTATGGATTGGAAATCTGAGTTGCAGATCTTCCGGATCGAACTATGTAGTGACATGTTTTATATAAGTTATATATTCTATGGATAAGAGTTCTGAGATATGGTTTGATAACTGTTTTAGGCACCGAGCGTTCGGGACGCCTTGGTTCTGATGTTAGGGAGTTGTAGCGCGGACCCCAGGTGAGTGGGCATTATTTTCTGTATATACCTATACATTATTGATTTTTCCCAGAAATTGAATTTAAATGAAAGTATGTTTTCAAATGCCATGCATGCATATTATATGAAATATGTGAATTAGTATTTGATGTATATATGTTAAATGGTGATGTGGACGCACAGGTGAGTATCAGGTGAGTTTATATTGTTCATATGATTTATTGATGATGTGAATTGTGTTGAGAGCTCATAACCTGCACCTTTGGTGTTAGTGCTTATATTATTCACCCCGCACCACACGCTCACCTTGGATCCAAGTAGGTGCATGTCGTACAGACCATGAGAGATGGTTCCGACATGTCGTACAGACCATTAGAGGTGGTTCCGACTTGTAGGTGACTTTAGATATTTATACAGCTGTTGATGAGAGAAGCACTAGAGCGTATTCTTACACCATCCTTGTCGTACAGACTACTTCAGGTAGTTCCGATTTATGTGCAGAGTAGTGTCGTACAAGTCACAGTTGGTGACTCCGGTTGGGTTGGATATTGAGCTATAGAATTAACCGTACATGACAGTTGCAGGGTCTCTGGTTGATTCCTTATTTCACCTGTTATATTGTTGCATCCTTATTATGCTTTGATGCATAGCATGGCATACTTTCTGGTTTTGATAAAGATTTGTGAATTGAGCTATTTGAAGATTTATATACATATTATATACTATTTTTCTGGGAAAGTATACAGGTTTTACAACGAGGGGTTAGAAATGTTATTAAATGAAATATTTTCGAAAAACTTTGTTTTACTGACCCACTCAATCTTGTTTTGCGCCCCTTCAGGTTCTAGTTAGCAGTGTTGATGGCTCACGAGGATTCCCACGGTGTTATGACAGAATTCACAAAAGTAGGACTCACCCTCGGGTGTTACATCTTAGTAATTGTATCTTTAAAGCTTCCGAACTGTGTAAATGGTTACGTCACTCTCACGTGACGGCCATCATGCCCTCATTCGGGATGGGGTGTGTCAGATGTTGTCAATAATGTTGCCCTACTCTACCCCCAACCATCCCAACCCACACCTGACCGACTTCTTCCCAACCATACTGCCCCAAATGTGGTTTTGAATCAAATGGAACCCACTTCAATTTGAAATTTTAATTTAGAGGAATAAAATATAATTGAATTATGTCAAAGGGTTATGCAACTAAAGGATTGGTTGGGTGCTCTTTGTATGCACCTTTAGTTAGGTTTTTTTTGTTTTTTTTGTTTTTTATATTTCTCTTGTCATTATCATTAAATAAAGTTATATGATGATTTTTAGTTAAAACTCAAAGTTTTGAAGCGTTTTTCATTTGCATACCGAAATTTGATATACCCATATTTTAGCATGGTAATAGTAATGAATTTTGTCATATCAAAAGCTTGGTATGGTAATTAATATGAGGGTTTTAGTACGATAACCGTACCGAACCCACATCTATGCCAAGGAGGGACTCTGATACCATCTTAAATGTAGGTTTGGAAGTTTTGAAATTTACTTCAATTGCATTAATTTTGATTGTACTAGAATTCAGGTGTATATAATTACAAGAATCCCTACTGCATAGCTAATTGGTAATTTGGTACAAATTAAGTAATCATCCCATGATGCTCTCCCTTGTTGATGTTGATTGAAGTCTAACGAGGGAAAGTATCATAAGGAAATCATTTGAATTTCTCAATAAGTTTCCATCCTCTCTCTCACGTATATACAGACAAGACATATAAATATAGTAGAAATAAGAGATAAGGAGAAGATAGAAGAGTTTATAATCCCATTATCATTTCTTATAAACCCCTCTCTCTCACTCTCTCTTTCTCACTATAGAAAAGGACTCATGGGTTTCTGGGTTCACAGTAGTTTTTGCGCTAGAAGTGTAGCTGTTCTCCTCCTCCTTGTTGTTTGTGATTACCAAGCGGTTGTATTAGCAAATGGTGCAAGAAGTGATGAATCAATATCATCGTCATCGTCGTGTGATTTCTTCAAAGGGAGATGGGTTTTGGACCAGTCCTACCCCGTCTACAATCCTTCCTCATGCCCCTTCATTGAGAACGAGTTTACCTGCCAAAAGAATGGCCGTCCCGACCAGATATACACCAAATACAGATGGCAACCACATGACTGTGATTTAGCAAGGTGCACCTCTCTCTCTCTCTCTCAGTGATTTCTCTTGTTCTACTTATTATAATGCTTTCTGTTGCTGCAATATTATTGCTTATTGTTTTCCTAGTTGTTGGCTTGGTTCATCCTATATATTTTTTTCCTATATAAGTGCATTCATGAGATATGGACCAGTTTTACTCTTTTTGCCAGTGTGGCCCTGTAATTTCTGGTGGACCAAAACTAGGGGAAACTTTTTCACTAATTGGTATATAGCAATAATCCTTATGGAACAAGAGTAGCGATATTAAGTTCAAATTTTATGTGACAAAAAATAAAAATACATGAAATTTATAAATTTTTCTGTTTATTTTGGAGACATGAATTACAATGTTTACATTTGAAAATGACTTGTTTTGGTAATTTTTTCGAAATATGAAAAGTAAATTTAGATCTAGTTGTATGTGTCCCTTTTTTACATTTGAAACACATGAACTTAATTTATATACTTCCTGGGGGGAAACATCCTGTGAACAGAGTAAATCAATGTTTTGTTTAAAACAAAATTTGTGGCAAAGGGACCGTGGCCCCTGTGAATACATAAAGCGACTCTCCCCCAATGATTTTCCTGAGAAATATAATGTTTGGCTGCATGGAAATGTCGGTGGTTGCAGCCTTTCATTGGTGACACTTACACCTTTTGGTTTGTGTGAGCTGTGATTGTCTTGGCAATGCGATGGCACAGATGGTGATAGAATTATTAGATTATTTCTTTACTTTTCTAGTCCACCCACACACTCATATGATATGACCTCTACTCATGTGACAATTAATCAAATTATTTATTAAAGACGTGTTAGAGCTCACGGGATTCGGTGGTGCCATATTGTTGTCATGTGAGTTATTCGTGTTTGATATAAAATAAAATTATCATGTGATTAGGTTCAGAGAAAGAGCTAGGATGATTTTACTACAGCTTATTGTTTTGGACCTAAATGTGTGTGTGTGAGAGAGAGAGAGAGAGAGAGAGAGAGGAGGAGGAGGAGGAGGAGGAGGAGGAGGAGGAGGAGGAGGGGGAGGGAGATCTGATATAAAGAAAATGGGTGGAGAGCGGGAGTTCAGTAAACTCTTGGTGAAGAACTGCTTTTACTTTAGGCAAGGGAATTGATTTCAAACTCATGATCAGCGGGAAAGAAATTTAAAATCTTCTGTTTATAAATGAAGAGAATTACAACCAGATTTTATACTAGAACTTCTATTAAAAAGATAAAAGTAGCGATTTATTAAGAATGTTGATGATAACTACAAAACAATTTGGATTAATTTAAACATTACTGTACCCTCAAAAAAATTTATTAGGGCATTTCCATGTAAACAGAAATCCTAATTCTTAATTCCGTGTTAATACATTTGGAATAAATAAATTTACACATTTCATCACCTAGCCTGCTAGAAAGAAAACAATGCTAAATCTATATGCATTGAACCTGCAGCCTTCTGCCAGTTCACTGTCATTGAACTGTATGCCTATATGGATTATGGGAGTTGTAAGTTGTCGCGGAGGTCCCTCTCGATTCTTTTAACACCCGCGTACACAAGTGGCTCCTCCAGCAGATTGATAATGTGAATTGTTATTAGTATTTCAAAAGGGGTGTGATATCCACACACCCTTTTTTACTTCTCACACACCTTTCTAATTTTCGGCCGTTGGATCGGATGAAATGAAGAAGATCTAACAGATAGAAATTAACAAGGGTGTGTGAGAAGTAAAAATGGGTGTGTGGATATCACACCCCATTTCAAAAATCTTATTTTACATTTCAAATTTTTTATAATTAAAAAATAATAATACACTTATAAGGAATGTAGAGTAAGATTTTTAAAATACTAATAATAAATCTCTTGTTGAATGCATAAGCATATTGTGTACTTAAAAATGTCAATCGACACTGAACATAATTTTATACTGCAGTAATATAACATAACTATTTGATAGGATGAAAACATTATTGATCTAGCATCTACATGTTTTACCTGAATAATAGTTTATCCTATGGGAACCTAGCTTAAAGTTTGTGACTACTTTGTTTTCAGATTTGACGCGCTTGACTTCTTCGAAAGATTTAGAGGGAAGAGCATCATGTTCGTTGGAGATTCATTGAGCCGAAATCAATGGCAGTCCTTGACATGCATGCTTCACTCAGCTGTACCAACTGCTAAGTATAATGTGACAAGAGTAAACGATGTATCTATCTTCGAATTCACGGTACGTCAAGTTTACATTTTGTTTTGGCATTGTTTTTTATTTGTATGAGAATAATTCTACTGTCAAATAGTCTGATACGTTGTTGTCAGGATATATGTAGAATTATTCAATAGTACATTTTTATTTGTATATGTAGTCAAAACTGACAATTTATTAACATAATACGCTTAAATTTTTAGCAGAAGATGATAATAGCTGTTTAGTTGATAACCAACGTAATTTAAGTGAAATCAAATCACACATAAATTTGGTAAGATGAGTGCAAAGCATCAATCCTAACAGTTTAGGGGTGTAGTCATCTTGGATTTTAGAGGATTTTAATAGACTTTTTTAAGTAACAAATTTTAAAAGATTTTAATAGATTCTACAATCTTACATGGATTTTGACAGATTTATATGGATTTCACTTATAGATTTCTATGGATTTTTTCATTAATTTCTTAGGACTTTTATCATGTCAATCAACGCGTAGCCTACATATGAATTCATCTCCAGTTTCTTCTCAACTACAAAACACTCCACACAAGTACCCAAACTCAAATCCCCCATGTCCCCGCACGCTCAAGAACTGTTGCCAAAGTCGTTTCATTAGGCTCAAATCCATCACCCCTTATTTCCCGGAACAACCCCACTTCATCTCCAGCACACCCCATCTTGCAATACACAGAAATCAAGGAATTCCACGAAACCAAATCCCTCTTAATAATTTCATCAAACACTTTCCGTGCAAAAACCCACTCACCACACCTTGCATACATAGTAATCAAAGAGTGACTCACTTGTCCATCCTTATTCAATGGCATCCATGATTTATATTGGATTCGAGTAACAACAAACACTCACAAGCTTTAATCGCAACCTTACCAGCAACGACATTGGATTGTTCATCCAATAAAGGCAAAGCACGAAAATCAAACCCATTTTGGCAGTGGGTGGGTGGGATTGTTCATCCAATATGGCAGTATGTGGGTCACCGGGGGGGGGGGGGGGTGAGGGGTGGTGAAAGCAAGTTAGAGAAATGCAGATTTGGAAACCTGTTATGTATAGATGGTGAGCTGCTCACTGGGTTCTCAGGTAGGGCCAAAAATGGGGAAGACTATTCCTCTTCTACATATAGAATTCTTCGTTCTTGAAATGAAATCTAGGGGTGAATGTTGGATTGTTTATGACATTTGTTATTTATACTTTCAAATCCATCAAAATCATTCACCCATTAAAATCCTAGCAAATCCTTGATATTTTCACTACACTTAGACTTTTGAGGACTTTTTAAAATCCTAATCAACTACCCATGAATTTGGATGTATTATTTTAAATCCTTTAAAATACTAATTTGACTACACCATGATTTCAAAATCTTTTAAAATCTCATTGACTACTCCCGAATTTTGAAGTCTATTAAAATACTATGAAATCCTAGTTTGACTACAATCCCCCTTACACTTTTCATCACTTTCATTTCCACCAACTACTTCACGTGAAATTAATTAAATTGGTCTCGTTTGAAATTAATTTGACCTTTCAATTCCCTTGGACAACTACTTGACATGAACTTTTGTCATGATCCTACCAAACACGGAGCACATGATTCAGTCCCAATTTTCTTTCGGGTAAATGACATGGTGAAATTTGTAATCAATACCTGCAGGATTATGAAGTTAAAGTGATGCTAGACCGCAATGTATATCTAGTAGATATTGTAAGAGAAAATATTGGGAGGGTCTTGAAGCTTGATTCAATTGTGGGAGGCAAGTTATGGAAGGATATTGATATGCTCATCTTCAACACTTGGCATTGGTGGAATCGTAGAGGACCCTCGCAACCGTAAAGCCTATAACTATTATTTACTATAATATTTAATCATCTTTTGATTAAGTTTTAACTGTATTTAAAAGGTAAATACCAAATTAACTACTATAATTTTGCAGATGGGATTATGTTGAAGTAGGAGGTCAGAGGAGCAAAGACATTGACCGCATGCTTGCTTTTCAGAAGGCACTCGTGACTTGGGCTGGATGGGTGGATTTAAACATTGATCCAGCGAAGTCTAGGGTTTTCTTCCAAGGAATTTCTCCCTCTCATTACAAGTGAGTTCCTTACCTAATATTACTAATCTAAGCTAATCATCATTGCAGCATTCCAAAAAAGTTATCATATACTCGCAACACTCTTTCTACTGCAATTTCATTATATTTTCATTAACGAGGAGTGTACCTAGAATGATCAGTTTGAAGTGTCAAATAACAGCTTTATGAATTGAATTCAATTTTTGGGTGATATATAACACAATAGTTTTAACTTTTTTAATTAGTTGATATCACTGTTATAATTTTCGCATAATTTGTTTTGAAATCTTGTTTATGAAGTTTGTTCCCAAGACATCAATCAAATTAATAGTCTCTTATTTTATTTTCTTAATTTTGATTTTAGTGGCAGTGAATGGCATGAACCATGGGCAAGAAGTTGTGTAGGGCAGAAGGAGCCTTTGCTTGGGTCGATCTATCCAGGAGCTTTGCCACCAGCTCTGGGTGTGCTGAAGAATGTGTTAAGCACAATAAAAAAGCCCGTGACATTGCTAGATATAACAAACCTCTCACTCCTGCGCAAGGATGGACATCCTTCAACTTATGGGTTGGCAGGCCGCACAGGAATGGATTGTAGTCATTGGTGTCTTTGTGGAGTACCAGACACTTGGAATGAGATTCTCTACAATTTTATTCTTTAAAACATTCATTATTGAAAACCATCGAAAGGATGGAGATTGGACAAGTTCTTAGAAGGAAATGATATGATTTTAAATGATATTCAAATTTTTACATCTCTTTGTTTTTAGTGTGGATCAAATTAAGAGTTTCTGCGGTAGTTTTCAAGTTAGAATTGCGATATGGAAAATCATGCTTGAGCTTAAATTATTGTGGACTAGTTTTGTCTGCACCGAGAAAATACACTTGTTTTTCATATATATATTTGCTGCCGACAATCATTGCAACTATTTACTTCTTTTTTTTTTTATAGAAAAACTAATGAAAAGAGTTTGAAAACTTTGAGTTTTAACACAAAATAAAGGGTAAAGTGAATAGTACCATGATTGACTTTTTAGTATAAAAATATGGTTTTTCATTAAAGTAAACAGTACCAGAAACTTTTCGTAAAATTCTCTTTTTTTATTTGGTACCAGATCATTTCCCTTTACACTGTTGGAAGCTGGAAAAAGAACATTGTTTTCTACAAAAAAAAGACAAGGTTTTCTTTAGAAGGATCAGCCAATATTTAAAAATGAGAACTTTAACGAAAAGCTCTAGGTACTGTTCACTTTAACCAAAAATCATATTTTTACATTAAAAAATCAAGGGGTTTTTGAACTTTAATCCTTCAAGAAGATTAAAATTTAAAAAAAACCTGGTGCTAGATTAAATATTGATTTTAGACCCTAATGTGTCCTTAATTCAAAATAATTAATGTGCATTTTATTTAATGTCTCCCATTAAATATTTAAATTTATTAATACACAAATTTTAATTTATTTTTTGACCAAAAAAGAGTTTTTAATTTATTAATTTTATTTAACATTCTTCAAACTTGAAAGACTCAATTAATGTACCTAAACGTTAGTACCGAAATGTATGTACATCAATATATGCACTGAAATGTATTAATATTAAATTAATGTACCTAAATGTGTGTACCAAAATGTATGCACCAAAATGTTAATACCGAAAATGTATTATATTGAATTAATGTACCTAAATGTTTGTATCGAAATGTATGTACCGAAATGTGTGTATCTAAATGTATGCACCGAAATGTATTATAATAACTTTAATATACCTAAATGAAGAAGATAAAGTACATCGAAATATATTGTATAACAAAAATTAGTTTATCTAAATGTTCACAACAAAATATATTACGATGAATGAAATGAAAATAAAAATTATAATGAAATAAAATTAATACATTAAAAATTAGAAAGAAAAAGATAAATAATTAAAAAATCAAAATATAATTAATAAATGAGGTTATTAATGTATCAAGGGACTAAAATTAGATTTTGATCTTACTCATGGTTTTAATCAAAAAGTCATCTTTGCCAAGGATTAAAATGAAGTTTTCTAAAAAATGAATTCTGGTACTATTCACTTTATCCTTTATTTTGTCTTTATCGTTAAAACTTAAAGTTTTCAAACCATTTTCATTAATTTTTCTTTTAAAAATTTGTTGGAAAATAATTCACATCAAGAAAACGTCCAAACTAACAACAGCTATATCAAAAAAATGGACAAGAAAGAAAAATGGGTATTTGTATCCAAGTAAACCCCACACGAAAAGAAAAAAAAACACCCCACCCAACAAACTCAAATCGATGACATCCATACAGAAAGCACAATAGCTAGCGTTTGTTTGCATCTTTCACTCTATCTGAAATTGAATTCCTAATCCATTTGCCACCACACACAATGTATATATATATACACACACACATAACACATAACACATACATCTTTATTTCTATATCTGTCAACTATGGGAAATATGTTGCAGGGCTTTGGCTTTTTTTCTTATGCCGCTCTACTCATTTTTCTATGCCTCCATTTGGAAGGCCAATATTATTCATATGCAAAAGGATGTGATTTTTTTCAAGGGAGTTGGGTTTATGATGATAGCTATCCACTCTATGACACATCGAGCTGCCCTTTCGTTGAGGAAGAGTTTGATTGCCAGAAAAATGGACGGCCAGACGATCAGTATCTCAAATATAGATGGAAGCCTGACGCATGTGCACTCCCAAGGTAACGATTTCCATGTTTTATATATGTAGAGCTCTACTGATACAGTTGAAGATTGACGTGATATGAATTTCTTTAATCCTACATATATGTACATACGAGCTTTGTAAGTCGTTAGATTGTTTAGAGAGTAATGTTCTCTTGCCAGCATGGGTGGAGCCACATACAAGCTTGAAGTAGTTGTGCCTAGGGATAGGCAAAATACCCATGAGTTTGGGTAACCGCGGTTATCTGCCAATCTTTCACAGTTACGGTTATGGGTAACCATTTAGACGAACAAACGGTTATGGGTATAACTGTTTATCCGTGAAATTTAAATGGATGATTATGGGTATTACTCGTGGTTATAACGTGTATCCATCGGTTATGGGTATTACCCGTGGGTATAACGGATATCCATTTACCCATTTAATTTAATATATGTAAAATTAAAAAAAAAATATTATAGGCCGTTGGATTGGTTATACCCATTTAATTTAACATCGAAGTTATGTGGTTGAATTCGTATCTGATAGTTTTTTTGTTTTTCCCGTGTTTATATGTTTCTAAGGCTGGAAGAAGTTTGATGCTTTGTGTTGTCTGGTATATTACCTGGCAATGTACTGAAAAAATGCTTTCTACAATATTGAATGATGAATGTATTTGTCATTTTACTAGTATGGTGGTATCCACCAGATAAACTTCTGTAGAATGGATCGATGGTTGAGTTACAGTAAGCAATTTCGGGATTCCCAATTTGTTCCAAAATTCCGAAACTATTTCGGAATTCTTGAAATTTTGGTTTGGGATCGGTCTTGAAATTAAAGATTTGCTTGGGGGTAGCAGAAAAATATCGTTCGTAAACTATTATTTCAATTATTAGAATTGTATGAGGACTTAAATAATTAAAATAGGGAAATGCATGCTAAAATGTACCTATAATGGTGTTTAATTGTCAGAAAACAAAAATCATTACAAAATTTTCTTTTGTAATTTTCAAGTTGTTAAAAAAAAAAAAAACATGTTGGCGGGTGCAAAAATGGGTAAATGGGTAAAAAAAGATAAACAGGTTCAAAAACTGGTAAATGCTTATGGTTAATTAGGTAAACGGTTATGGTTAAATGAGTACACGGTTATGGGTATGGTTAATCGTTTATAAACGGTTATGGGTATAAATATAATCGTTTATACAATTATCCAACGGGTAAACGGTTATGCGGGTATGAACATAAATGGTTATGGGTAAATAACCGCGGTTACCCGGCCGCCATAACCGTTGCCCATCCCTAGTTGTGCCCCAACCCTCACAACCAGAATAGGCTAGCTCTGCGCTTAGTAGTAATCAGGCATTCAATTAAAATTTTCTTTAATCAAATGTTCAGGTTAACAGCCTTATTAGACACCATTGGCCCCATAACTACTTATGTTGATAAAAGGAACCAATGTGTTGATAAATTAGTTGATAATATGAAAAGTAACTCAATTTATAATTATAAGTACTTGTAAGGTTTCTTTTTTTATTGATGCAGGACTCTTTTACCTTCACATCCTAACATGCCCCCTCATGCATGACAAATTTTTAAACCAAACCCGTGGACAACGCGAATTCAGTGACATGGAGCACGTGTGATCATTAAACCTATATTAGTTTCATGTACCACCTGAAACACCCACATATACACAATGCGACACAAACACAAAATTTACAAATGTAAGGCACCGACACTTGCACCTTTTAATTCCCTTTTAAATAAGCAAATGTAATTAATTACTTGATAGAATTCGGATATATCACATATTTCTCATTTTTTTCAACATATATACATGGTACAGATTCAATGGGGAGGACATGCTGAGGAGGTTAAAGGGGAAAAATATATTATTCGTAGGTGACTCTCTAAGCCTCAATCAGTGGCAATCGCTAACATGTATGTTGTATGCTGCAGTGCCCCAAACACATTATACTATAACAAGGAAAGAAGCCATCTCCACGTTTTCGTTGCCTGTGAGTTTTTCAGATATATCTATCTAGTTACAAAAGACTTTCTACCAACGATATATATGATTAGATATTAGGTTCCTAAACGAAGTGTTTATATGTAGCCTTTTGATCACTAACTGGTATACGTGGACAAGTACTATTGAACATTAATCTTAAAAGAGAATTGTTTTGTGCATTCAAAATAATTATCATGCACTTTTCTTTAAAGAAAAAAATTGTGAGAATGTGAAAGTAAAAGACTCCCACATCGGTAAAATGAGAAACTTTGTAAGGGATTTAAGAAGTTCAACTACTTCCTATATTACTAATTGGTTTTATGGTAGAACCTCAACTTTCTTCATGGTATCAGAGCAGACTGGTCCAAGTACGAAGCCCAACGGGCGCAAGTGCTCCACATTACCTAATACGTATTGTTCACATGTTTGGCTTGAAATGGTTTATAAAAGGTTGGGCTACTCCCCATGTTGTCAATTGGTTTTATGGTAGAACTTCAACTTTCTTCATCATCAGTGCAGGTTAACCCACATGTGAAGCTCAACGGCCACACTTGCTCCATGTCATCCAATTCATGTTGTCCATTTGTTTGGCATGAAAAATCGTCACATGTGAATGGGTGTGAGGATGTGAAGGACAAAAAGTCTGGCATCATTTTAAAGGATAAACCTTGCAAGGGGCTTATAAGAGGGCTACTTCCCTTATTGCCAAATGGTTTTCAGTAAACCCCAACTTTTTTCATGGTATCAGAGTAGGTTGGCCTATATGTGAAGCCCAACGGCTACACATGCTCCCCTGTTACCAATTCTTGTTGTCTACGTTTTTGGCTTAAAAATTCGCACATCTGAGTGGGCGTGTAAGAATGTGAAGGTAAAAGAATCATACATTGGTGAAAGGAAAAATCTTTCAAGAACTTATAAGAAATTTGACTACTTTTTCCATATTGACAATTGATTTTATGGTGAAACCTTTTTTTTTTAAAAAAAAAAACAAATAATAAGATTACCAAATGATTATTTTGGAGTGATCACAAAATTAACCCCCTGGATTTTGCAGGATTATGATGTTTCGGTTACGTTATCTCGCAATGCATTTTTGGTGGACCTAGTGAATACAGTAGTAGGCAGGGTTCTAAAGATGGACTCTATTGAGAAAGGGGACGCATGGAGAGGATACGATATGCTTATCTTTAATACTTGGCACTGGTGGCTGCATAAAGGAAGCAAACAACCGTGAGATATATGCTACATATAGAAACCTCAAAAAACAATAATTAAGCATTGCACCAAAATTATACAATTTAAACATAATTTGTCAGATCTCTATAATTAAGTACTATATACTACTTTAACAAGTTACTACTTTGAACAAGTTATAATATATTTTGGAAATTAAAAACCTCAATTTGCATGCACTAATGATACATTTTGGTATTACGAGTGTCAGATGGGACTACATTGAAGCAGGAGGTAAGATACTCAAGGATATGGATCGTTTAGTTGCTTTTAGGGAGGGATTAACTACTTGGTCAAAGTGGGTGGACTATAATGTTGATTTTAGCAACACCAAAGTTTTCTTTCAAGGGATTTCTCCGACCCACTACAAGTATGTCCTCGATGTCTCTTTTATATCTTCTAGTAAGAAAATAATTAAAAAATCACATCCAATAATGTTCGACCTAATAATTTTATCTACTGAATGACGTGCCACAGTAAAATAGATGAATTTAATTTATACGAAGTCTCTCATATACTCAGTCAATTTATTTTAGTATTTTTTTTTAACAAATGATATTATTTACTATAGGAGGTGGATGAGTGAATTAAGCCTCACACTAAACTAGTCATAATAATGTGGTTCAAATTCTCTTTTGGCGATAATAGAACCTAAGACATCTCCCTTACAAGTGAAGAGGAATATTACTAGACCGTAATACTAAGTATCCATTTATTTTAGTTTTTTCCTTTTATTTTTATTATATTTTGGTTTAATTTCACCCTGAAAAGGGTAAAAATTAAATTAATTAATTAGTAATACTAATGGTGGAACAGTGGAAAAAGTGGAATGACTCAGACTCAGCAACTTGCAATGGACAAACTCAACCAGTAAGAGGTTCAATATATCCGGGAGGTTCACCACCGGCAGCAACTGTGGTAAACCATGTGTTGACTGCCATGACATCCCCAGTAATTTTGCTTGACGTAACGTTGCTATCGCAGTTGAGAAAAGATGGACACCCATCTACATATGGCATCGATGGAAAGAAAGGAAATGATTGTAGTCACTGGTGCCTTGCTGGTGTGCCTGATACCTGGAACGAACTATTCTACGCAACTCTTGTGGCTACTGATCACTAGAGGAGGAAATATTCTACGCAACTTTTTTGGCTACCGAGCACGGAAGGCGGAGATACGCACATTAACTAAATTGTTTTAATTTGTTTTGATGATGACCATTATTGTTAATAGTAGCCACTTAAAACCTTATGATAATCGCGTTTGAATGCAGATTCTTGCGCATGAGACTCATTCTAATTGGTTATGAGATTTCTTTTCCAAGAGGGGTTATGGGATCTTGCGTCTGGTTTGCCCTGGGGGCCTGTATCTTATAAATAAAAAACCATTTATAACAGAACTTACACCATATTGGAGATCAAAAAGTACCAAAGAGTGAGCCCTTGCATTATTTTGGATATATCTTGCAAAAGAACGGATAATTGGATGAAGATCTCAACGTATGCCATTAAAGCTCAAGAATTTTTTTATAGACGGCAACAAAGCCAACAATGCTTTATGCACCAAATATTGGACGGTCAAGCATCAACACATGCAAAAAATGAGTGTAGGGGAGATGAGAATGCTTCTTTGGATGTGTTGGCACACGAGAAAAGACATGATCAGGAACGAGGATATCCGAGGTAAAGCATGAGTGGCCGCAATTGAAGATAAGATGATAATAAATCAGTTAAGGTGGTTTGGATATGTAAATTGAAGACCTACGGATACTTCGGTTAGAAGATTCGATTATGAGACAAAGGCTCTATGCAAAAAGGGTAAGAAAGACCTATAAAGATTTGGAAAGAGACTCTAAGAAAAGACATGAATTACTTGGAGCTAAGAGAAAACTTGACACAAAATCGAGCGAAGTGGCATTTTATGATTCATATAGCCGAACTCACTTAATGTGATAAGGTTTTATTGTTTGTTTTTGTGTTGATAATTACTTATTGATTATTTTATTTGAGTGCATGTGGTTTATTATGGTCTAGGCCAAATAAGTAATGTACCGATGTGATTGTCCGCTATACATACATAATTTAATTATGGAGTTGAAACGTAAATAATGTGATGTTGCATGTGTTCAATTCATTTTATATTTTTCGATTGTCATTTAAATAAGGCTTGCATGCCTTCTCTCCTCTAAATTCTTAATTAAATAGGCTATACATAAAAATTATTTTGTAGCGAATCATTTATTAAGAATGATTCTAATTCTGTACTTTCTAGATATTAATATCCTTACCAGCCAAATTTTGTTTTGACAAAATGAAAAAGCTAGATTTGTTTGATGCTTTTTATGAAGGAGCGTGCTATCCACACATCCCTTTTTACTTCTCACACACCCCTTGTTAATTTATGTCCGTTGATCTTCTTCATTTCATCCGATCCGACGGCCGAAAATTAAAAGGGTGTGTGAGAAGTAAAAAGGGGTGTGTGGATATCACACCCCTTTATGAATATGTTATTAAAACCCTATAAAGCTTAGAGGGAAATCTTCCAAAATCCTATATATATGGCATCCATTTCCTTTCTTCCCTTCAGTTTTGAAAAGTGGCAGATTTAGAAAATATTATTAGGGAGGTTAGTAACAATAGCACGTGCAGCGTGTAAATTTTTTGTAATCGAAATAGCATGCAAATCGCTACTTTATCGAGTCTTGGTAGGCTTGGAGTCATTTGTAAAAACATATTGCACACCTGTTAAGCCCTCATTTGCGTGAGTAACTAACATGTTCCAAGACTATTCCCATATAATGTTTAACAAAGGAGCACACTTATCTTGAACACACTAACAAATTGATTGATCTCATTGCATCTCATTAATATGTTTGTCTAGGAATGATGACGCTTTGTTCATTCTATGAGATTACCATTTCATTTACTTTACATTTTTGGATAGTCTTTGACTTCGTTCTTTTTTTTCTTCCTACAATTGTAATAACAACCAACAAACAAGCTAAAGGTAAATGATATTAGGACTAGACAATAAAGGGGCAACACCTCTCTAACACATTTTATCAAGTAGTTGGAGGGCATATATGAAGGGCAACTCCAACTTTCAAAGACTCAACACCCAAGTCATCTATAGAGACTCACCAGAAGTCAAAGGTCAGCTGACCCCCCCCCCTCCCCGGCCTTAAGTCGGTTCGCCCCTAGTTTTGAAATACATTAATAAATTTCTAGAATGGCTTCTGGTTTAGTTTCATGATATCATTTGTTTCTCTTCTATCTCAGCTGGCTACGTAATGTGCATGGTCATGGTGATGGAGACGATGATAAATAACTAAGGTAATAAAATGGATGCGGTTATTTTGAAGGAAGTTGGATAATTGATAATTCATATTCACTTCACGATTCATCAAAATGTCCATTATTCATTAGTTGAGAATTCGATTGCCTGAAGAATGGTAGACCTCATAAAGAATACCTCACATGTAGAGTGAAACCCAGTGACTGTGACCTTCGAAGGTAAACAACTTGTTTTTTTATACAACAATTTGTTCTCTTTCCAAGGTAAACAACTTGTTTTCTTATTTGTCGATACGTATAAATTGCCAGCAAGATAAAATTGTGGCGTGCCATCCGGCAGGTTCTTTACAGAAGGAAAGATGAAGTATCCAATTGCTAATTACGTATCAAGTGAGCACTGTTCATCAGAACGTAGGGCACTGGTAAATCATATGGAATCAATTAAAATTTTAACTCAAGTCGAAGAAGCCCTGTGAGACCCTAAGTGGATATAAGCTATAGATGAAGAGATGTCTGTTTGCAGAAAACTAAAACCTGGGAGATAGTGTAGTTACCAAAAGGGAAGAAACCAGTTGGTTCTCTTGGGTTTTTACAATCAAGTACAATGCTGGTGGATCTCTGGATAAGTACAAAGCAAGGTTAGTGGCTAAGGGGTACACTTAAACGTATAGTGTAAATTACTAAGAAACTTCTTCTCCAGTAGCAAAGATGAATACGGTACATATTTTGATTTCCTTAGCTGTAGATATGGATTGGCCTCTTGAAGAATGAGGCAATCAAGAAAGTCCGCCCCCGAACTACAATTTGAATGAAGAATGCAATCCTTCATGGTAATTTGGAAGAAAAAGTGTATATGGTCTTTCCATTAGGATATGGTGCGAATGGTAATACTAGAATGTGTAGATTGCGTATGTCTCTTATGGACTCAAGCAAATGTCCCGTGCTTGGTTTGACAAGTTTACCCAAGCAATGAAGAATATAGATATCGCCAGAATCATAGTCATTTAGATCATACTTTGTTTCTAAAGTGTAGGCTTAGCAAATTGACTGCTTAATTATTTATATGGATGATATGATTCTTACAAGAGATGATTCAGAAGAAATCTAAAAATTATAGGCAAATCTTGCATCTGAATTTGAGATGAAAGATTTGGGAGAGTTGAAGTACTTCCTTGGGGTTGAGGTCGCCCATTCAACTAAAGGTATTTTCTTATCTCAGTGGATATATGTGTTGGATTTGTTGAAGGAAACTGGTATGCTAGGGTGTAAACTGTTGATTTCCTATGATTGAAAAGCATCACTTGAGTATTTACTCTGATCAAATTCTTCTTGATAATGGTAGATATTAAAGACTTGTGGGGAGATTAATTTATATAGCTCATACTCGTTCTGATATTGCATATGTTGTAAGTGTTATGGATCAATTTATGTCCTCACCCAGTGTAGACAACAAGGCTGTTGTAATGCGAACTTTAGCATATTTGAAGTCTGCACTTGGTAAGGGAATACTGTATAGAAGACATGGGCACTTAAAATTTGAGGGATTTACAAATGCAAATTGGGCCGGTAATGATACTAACAGGAGTTCTATTTTACGTTTGTTTGGGGGAACTTGGTTACGTGGCGTAGTAAAAAACAGAAAGCAATGTCAAAATCTTTTGCTGCGGCCGACTATAGGGGTATGGCATAAGGAAATATGTGAACTCCTTTGTATACGTAAACTTTTAAGATGTCTTGTCTTTGAACCATGTCTTGTCTTCGAACCAAAGGAAACTATGAAATTATGTTGTGCCAATAAGTCTGCAAGGGAAATAGCGAATAATTTGGTACAACATGATAGAACAAAGCATGTGGAGGTTGATAGAGACTTTGATAAAGAGAATCTTGAAAGGAAGATTGTGTCTATACTGTTTGTGAATTTATGGGAGCAACTGGCTAATGTTCTTACTCATAGAGTATCAAGTAAAGCTTTACAATGACTCACTTATCAAGTTGGGTATGTATGATATCAATGCACCAACTTGATGCGGAATGTTGACTTTATTGTAGATATTTTATGAGTCCTATATTTGGTAGGATTAGAATTTGTAATTGGTTGTAATCTTTAGGATTTAGTTTTCATATCTTTTGTAATTACGTTCTTTGTAAAATAAGGCATGTGTGCCTATATATGTAAATTCTAATAATGAATAAAGTAACGCAGTATTCAATGTATTTCATTCTTTGATAAGCCCCTTATTTATAGGCTTATGATAATGGGGTTATCTCATACGTTACAAATGGTTGTATAATAATAGCACTTAAGAAATTAGTGGTCCATCCACCAGCACTAAGAAGCAACGAGTTCATCCACCCACATTTACAACAAATTCTGTAATTTCTAGATATTAATCCTTACCAGCCTGATTTTGTTTTGAAGAAAAAGAAAAGGCTAGATTCTGTTTGATGCTTGTTAAGAATATGTTATTAAAACCCTGTAAAGTTGAGGAAAATCTTCCAAAACCCTATATATGTGGTGTCCATTTTCTTTCTTCCCTCCAGTTTTCAATCACATTAATTTCTAGAATGGCTTCGTGGTTTAGTTTCATGATATCCTCTGTTTCTCTTCTATCTCAGCTGGTTATACTGCAACCTTGTAAAGTGCATGGTAATGGTGATGCAGGCGAAGATAAACAACTAAAGCAGTCAAATGGATGTGATTATTTTCAAGGAAGTTGGATAATTGATAATTCATATCCACTTTACGATTCATCAAAGTGTCCATTATTCATCGATCGAGAATTCGATTGCCTAAGGAATGGTAGACCTGATAAAAACTACCTCAAATATAGATGGAAACCGGCCAGTGACTGTGACCTTCCAAGGTGAACAACTTGTTTTCTTATCTGCCAATTTTTTCTCCTTCGAGACTAGCTATTTGATAGTCTTCTTCATACATATAAGGCATTTTAGCCAAGGTGATCCCCAAGATTGTCACGACTTCTCATTTTGGTCCTTGAGATTTAAAATCGATAGAAGTGGTCATTGAGATTGTTCACCGTCAATCATTTTGGTCATTCTGTGAAAAATCTCTGTTGAATTGAAGAAAACGCCAATTCAACGGGGTTGATTTGACAAAAAAATACCGTCAATTTAATAGTGATTTCTCATAGAAGGACCAAAATAATTGAAGATGAACAATCTCATGGACCACTTCTACCGATTTTAAAGCTCATTAATCAAAATGGGAAGTCCATATTGGATAAACAGCCTACATAAAACTATTTGCACTGCATTACTACTGAACCCTTTATTATATATCTAAGCTTCTAGCTGAGGGTTTTTTGAATAAGTTTGTTTGAGGAACATTTTTGTAAGGCTCATGGATATTGTATTTGAAATCATTCTAGTGAAAAATCACTCAAATTCAAAACTATTTAACCACTCAGTTAAATAATTATCATTTTAGTCTCTTTCTTATAACATTGTGTATGTCTATTTTCTTCATTAGAATTAGATGTCTGAATGAAATAAAATTCAGAGCGGACCCAAAGTGTCCTCAAATAAAATTATATAATTTTCAAATAAATATATCTCATTTATGCAATATATGGTGCAGATTCAATGGTGAGGACATGCTGAGGAGGGTAAAGGGGAAGAAGATCTTATTCGTCGGGGACTCTCTAAGCTTCAACCAATGGCAGTCACTTACATGCATGTTGCACACTGCAGTGCCCCAATCAAATTATACTCTAGATGACTCCACATTTTCTTTGCCTGTGAGTTTTCTGCAAGCATACATGTCTACGATCTGTACTCTCAAAAAACTATGGGCGTTCATGAAGGCCATATCTTATACATTTCAATTACTTGGGTCTTTGAAGTATTAGATTACTAAATTTAATTAATGAATTTTCTTATCTGTGACTGAGCAACAATTATTTAAAATTTACCGTTTCAATTAATAAAATTTGAATTAAAATTGATCTTAATGTGTCACTGACCGGACTTTTATTTGTATCTTTGAATCGGGTGCTTTTAGGCTTATAAGATGTGAAGTATCAATTACTAAGAACTGGAGTTTGCAGGAATATGGAGTTTCTGTTACACTATCTCGAAATACATTTCTAGTGGATCTAGTCACGACAGAGATGGGCAAGGTTCTCAAGCTTGACTCCATTGAAAATGGCAAAGCATGGAAAGGATACGACATGCTTATCTTCAACACTTGGCATTGGTGGCTCCACACAGGAAGCAAGCAACCGTAAGATACTAAATTACTAATTTCAGAAATTAATATAGTTTTTAATATATTCATACTGTAAATTAGGATTGAACATTCGAATACGATTATAATTTATCAATGTTGATTCAATGCCTCATAACACATACATATACATACATGCATATATATATATATATACACACACACACGGAAGATCTAAAAGATAAACGGTTCGGATCATGGAAAATATTAAGAAGTAGGCCTCACAAAAAAAAATAAAAAAACAAACAAACAAACAAACTTATATAAAAATTGTATAAAAAATGATGTCACAAACCCGTCCCCTATGTTAAATATATAATCATGGTTTAGAAAAATTATTCGCATTTGTGGAAGTAGAACCTTACTTTGCATGCACTCTTTAGTATAAAAATAGCGATGTACTCAAAAGAAATAATTAATCTCTTGTTGTATTGGAGTTTCAGATGGGACTACATTGAATCAGGAGGTAAAATACTCAAGGAAATGGACCGTTTGATTGCTTTTAGGGAGGGATTAACTACTTGGTCCAAGTGGGTGGACTCGAATGTTGATGCTAACAAGACCAAAGTTTTCTTTCAAGGCATTTCTCCAACCCATTACGAGTATGTTCTTATCATCTTTTTAAATCTCACTGTCAGGTAAATTTTTTTTTAGAAATATCAAATATCACGTCCAATAGTGTTGGTGCCACATAATTTATCTAGCACATTTACTAAATAATGTGACAGTGTCCATGTTAATTTTTTAGTAAACCTCAATGTATTAGTTTATGTGCTGCGAACAGGTCCTAGTACATTAACTATAATAATATGATTGATTGGAGATTTGAAAAAACAAATTTTTAAAAAATTATATTATAACACTTGATGTATCAAGCTATATTTCTAATCCAATGAAAAAAATGTAAAAGTAACTAATTATTTTTTGGATACTGACGGGGCAGTGGAAATGAATGGGACGACCCAAAGTCAACTTGCAATGGACAAACTCAACCTGTTAGTGGATCAATCTATCCAGGAGGTCCACCACCAGCAACAACTGTGGTCAAGGATGTCTTGACTACAATGTCAACGCCAATAACTTTGTTGGACATAACGTTACTATCGCAATTGCGAAAGGACGGGCACCCATCTGTATACGACCTCGATGGAAAACATGGAAATGATTGTAGTCACTGGTGCCTTGCTGGTGTCCCTGATTCATGGAATGAACTATTGTATGCTATTCTTGTGACTACTGACTAGAGAAGAACTTGGGCACGGCCGCACGGGATGTTATGGTGATTGGTGATGATGTCGTGGAAATTGTTCTCACTAGCTAGAGGAGAAGATATAATAATAAACTTAACCGTTAATTCAATTAGAACATGTAATAAAGTTCATATATGTAACAAAGTCTCAAAGTTTCCAACCATTGGGGTGCAGTTTGGGTTGATTGAATTTTGGGTCCAAATATTGCACCAAATCATATGTTATATGTTGCCACAATTTAACCACAGTGCCTTGGAACCAACGTAATCAGTTCATCAGTGTTGTGATTTAACATGTACATAGACTTGATGAAAATTTCAGAGCTCTATCGAAATAAGGATTAGGATTAAATTGATAATACTAATAACTTTATAAACCTATCAATTTATAAAATAAAATAAAAAATCATCATCAAACTATTAATATCGAAACTTAGATTTACAATCTCAAAAATCAAAATATTTAATCTCATAACTCAACCCAAAATCTCAAGCTTTCAATCACATAACTTCAAGATGTTCATAGAATACTACAATACTAAAATAAATAATATAATATGCATATTTTTATAATATTATATGTATTAAATCAAAACAGCATACTAAATCCGAATTTGTATATGTATGTTTTATTAGGGTGCTACTAAACCCATCCAATTGTTCTATTTTCGCACTTATATTTTAATGAAAATATTAATGACATATTTATCCTTTTAGGAAAAGAAAAAACTTTTATACCCCTATTTTTTTGGACCACTATTTATATATACATTATAATGTTTTTATAGCTCAAAGAATATGATTGAAAATAAGACAATAGGGTAGGTCTAACAGCACTATTTTATTATAAACAATTTGATTTGGTTAACCCATAGTTTGTGAAAATCAAACCACATACTTAATTCGATCTTTCGGTTTGGTTTGGTTTCATAAATGGATTGGGAAACAAAAATTAAAACAAACAAAACCAAACTAGTTTTTGGATTTGTTTGCCCGGCCCTAAAATTCAGTGTTATATCATACATTTTACTTGGCATTACCAAGACTGCCAGTTTATGATACACCACAATTATTTCTCCAATCATATGTATAACAATTTACTTGTTACATGGACAATCGATTGAATAGAATTAATGTAACCTAGAATTAATATTATTCCAGTAATTATTTCTCCAAACTTAATCATAGCCCACTTACCACTATAGGGTCAAGAATAAACTTTTTTATCCCTTAGAAATAATAAGTATCTTTTCCATACAAAAAAAAAATAAAATAAAAACATGTATCTTACAACAGTGATTTTTTTTTTTTACTGACAAATCAATATTATAAATTATAATCTACTCTGATTACGAAGAGAGATATCAAATTTGAATGTGAAGAAGCGATCTCATTATTATTTTTTTAAATAAAAAACTCGGTGGTACAAGAGAAATTTACTTGTTTCCACTTTTATAGGAAAAATGTATAGTTATCAATGATTTAAGAAGCAAGTGATAGATGCGAGAGAGTTGTCTTCTTGTCTCGTGTTCATATACTCTTTTAATAATATTCATTCTAAGGCTAAGGTCACCTGTAATAAGTAATTATTTTTAGAAAAATATCACCTTTTTAATTTCATTTAGTGTGGATTCAAAGTACAGTAATTCTTCTGAAAATATGACTTTAGCTCCTAAAATTTAATTTTCTCCACATAAAACCTGACATAAGTTTTTGGGTAAATCTCAGTTTACGACCATCAAGTTTTGTGATTTTCAACATTTAGTACATGAAGTTTTTTTTCGTCCCAGAGTCATACCTAAAGTGTTAATTTTGGGACAGTCTCATACATCTGTTAGTTTGGCTATTAAGTCTCCCGTTAACTGATGACATGACGCCCATGTGGACAATGTCTGAGAGCCACGTGTCATTAAGGGGTCCACGTGGAAATTAAAAATTAAAAAAAAAAAATTATCTCCCGAATTTAAAATATTAAAATAATTAATTAAATAAAGGGAGTTTTAACAAAACACTCCCGGTACTGTTCACTTTTAACGAAAAACCATATTTTTACCTTTAACTGTCACTATTCACTATACCTTTAAAAAAAGGTTTTTCATTAAAAGGGAAGTTTTTTTGGACTTTTCGTTAGTTTTCCTTTAAATAAAAGTATTTTAAATAATAAAATTAAAAATAACCCAAAACCTCTTCGTCTTCCCCACCCGACACCCCTCCACCCCCTCCAAGGCTCCACCCCTCCATCCTCTCCACCCACCGACACACTTCCCTTTCAGCTTCCCTGATACCCACCCCTACCACCAAGCCTTTTTTCCTTCTCCAAAAACCCAGCCCCTTCCCTTCCTCCAAAGTGAAATCTCACTAATCAAACAGCTAACCTGTCGAGCTTATACTAAAAAAACACAGTAACTAATCAACACAAAACAAACCCCACAATTAATTTATATACCAAGCAACACAGAAGAGCCAAAAGATTCAACATTTAGTAGAAATTACATAAACCCAGAAAGCAAACAACCAAAAGAACAAACAAAACACAAACTTTAGCAAATTGAGCAAAATCCATGAATACCCAGAAACCCCAAAAACTCAAAAATGAAAACCACGAAACTTAAGGGTAGTAAACTGAGATTGACCCTAAGTTTTTTACTTGAATAAAACCCATTGACTAGATTTCACATCAGCAAAATCATTAATTATGTTTGACTTCACACATTTAAAAAAATTTGGATGCCTAAAATACCTCTATTTGATTTTTTTTTTTTTTTGATAAACCCTATTTGAATGTTTGATGTACATAATTAATGTCATGCAGATGAATGGTATGGGAGAATTAATGATTTGAAAAAAAACATTAATGTTATAAATCATTGCCTAATATATAATAACATAAAACATGCCTAGTATATGTTATTATACATGCTTAATTAATCAATAAAACTATATTTTACATGTAAGATCCCACATCGCCCAGAAGAGTGGATCATGTAAGCCTTATATGTATATTCTCATCTCTACCTAGCACGAGGCCTTTTGGGAGCTCACTGGCTTCGGGTTTTATTGGAACTCTGAAGTTAAGTGAGTTCGAGCGAGAGTAATCCCAAGATAGGTGACCCACTGAGAAGTTCTCGTGTGAGTTCCCAGAAACAAAACCGTGAGGGTGTGGTTAGGGCCCAAAGCGGACAATGTCGTGCTACGGCGGAGTCGAGCCCAAGATGTGGTGGGGGCCCGAGCCGGGATGTGACAATTTGATATCAGAGCCAATCCATGATTGGAAGTGTGCCGACTCGGACGTCGGGCCCCTAAGGGGGGTGGATTGTAAGATCTCACATCGCCCAGGGGAGTGGATCTTGTAAGTCTTATATGTATATTCTCATCTCTACCTAGCACGAGGCCTTTTGGGAGTCACTGACTTCGGGTTCTATTGGAACTATGAAGTTAAGCGAGTTCGCGCGAGAGCAATCCCAAGATGGGTGACCCATTGGGAAGTTCTCGTGTGAGTTCCCAGAAACAAAACCGTGAGGGCGTGGTCGGGGCCCAAAGCAGACAATATTATGCTACGGCGGAGTCGAGCCTGGGATGTGGTGGGGGCTCGGGCGGGGATGTGACATTACATATTAATGTAGGTAAATTATTTCACACACACACACACACATATATATATGCCTAATATATGTAAAACTCATGCAAAATAATTTACCTATAAAAAAAACATTTAATTCAAATAGTGTACCTAATATTACAATTTTAAAATGTTAATAATATACCCAATATATGTAAAATACATGAAAAATTATTTACTAATAACAAACCCATATATGCAAAATACATGCAAACTAATTTACCTACATAATTAAACAATATTATTTTGTTTAATACTAATTTATCTATTATTTGTACATATAATAATCAAATGTGCCAAATATATATATATATATGATATTGATACATACAAAATAAAGAGAGCTACTAAACCCACACATTGTCTTATTTTCCCACTCACGTTATAATCTCACCCACCTTAAAAAGTTCAAAAAAATTAAAATGTTATTTTCTCACTCACTATTTGACACACCCCGTCCCGAAGGAGGGCATGCTGGCCGTCACGTGAGAGTGACGTAACCATTTACACAGTTCGGAAGCTTTAAAGAATACAATTACTAAGATGAAACACCCGAGGGTGAGTCCTACTTTTGTGAATTCTGTCAGAACACCGTTGGATTCCTCGTGGCCACCAAAGCTCTGCTACCTAGGACCGGGAGGGGCGCAAAACAAAATTGAGTGGGTCAGTAAAACAAAGTTTTTCGAAAACATTTCATTTAAAACATTTCTAACCCCTCGCTGTAAAACCTGTATACTTTCCCAGAAAATAGCATAATAGCGTATAGTTTTTCATAAATCTCAAGTCATCATTCTTTATCAAAACCAGGAAATATGCCATGTCAAAACTTTCAAAAACAGTTTGAATGATGCATCAATGTAACAGGTGAAATGGTGAATTAACCGGAGACCCTGCAGTTGGTCATGTACGGTTAATTTTATAGCTCAACATCCAATCCAACCGGAGTCACCTCGGTGACCTGTATGGTTAACTCTGCACGTCACTCGGAACTACATATAGTAGTCTGTACGATGACAGGTGTATAATTACGCTCTAGTGCTTCTCTCATCAATCATTTGCGCGCATAATCTAAGGTCACCCACCAGTCGGAACCCCTCTAATGGTCTGTACGACTGGCATGTCGGAACCACCTCTAGTGGTCTGTACGACATCCACCTACTTGGATCCAAGGCGAGCGTGCGGTGTGGTGAATAATAATATAAGCACTAACACCTAGGGTGCAGGTTATGAGCTTAAACGTCTCAACATTAAATAATTCAATGAATAATGAACTCACCTGACTTACCTGTTCCTCCACAGCACCATGCAATATGTATGCATCATATATCAATTCATGTAATTCATATTATTCATCACATGCATATCATTCCTATCATGGCATTTCATTCATATCATGCATCTCATTCATGCATGGCATTTTAGAAACATACTTTCATTAAAAACTCAGTTTCTGGGAAATTCAATAGTATATAGGTAAATACAGAAAATAATGTCCACTCACCTGGAGTTCGCCCAACAACTCCCTAGCACAACACATCAAGGCGTCATGACGATCGGCGCCTAAAACAATAATCAAATCCAACCTCATAAATCGTATCGATAGAATATATAACTTATATAAAACACGTCACTACGTAGTTCGATCTGGAAGATCTGCAACTCAGATTTCCAATCCATAACTTCCAGAGGTCCACAATATATCTCTAGGACAACATCCTAAAATTTCATTACCATCCAACGGTCGGATCTCCGTCAATTAACAAAACTAAGTGACGGTTAACATTCTATATTATGGACTTACAACTCCAATTCCGGAAGATCCGTAAATCGGATTCCCAATCCGTAAGTTCCTATAATCCTCAAATATTACGTATTACAACGCATCAAAGTTTGGTGACGATCCAACGGTCGGATCGTCAATTCACATTTTCACCTAAATGCGAAAACCATAAAACGTTATTTAAAGCACCTAACCAACAATTCGTAATAACTTTCTCATACGGTGCTCAAATTGGGTATATGAATATACCACGGTGATCTACTCGACGTCACGGACGTCGACATATTTTTAAAATAATTTTTTGATGTGTCACACGCCCCCACGCGCCAGGACAAGCACGGGCACACGCGCGCTCACGCGCACCTTCTTCCTCGCGAGCTCGCCGGACTGGTTTTTCCGGTGGCCAGAAAACTGGGCATTTTTCAAATGCCTTGTTCTCCTTCGTTTCTCAACCATTTTCTTCGTATTTTATATCAAATTAAAGCCCCAAACATGTAGAATCACGTTAGACTAGTTTAAGGCTCTAAAAATCAAGAAATCTCACCGGAAAATTCCCAAGAATTTCGGCCAAAATGGAACTACGCGATCCCGAAGTCCAAATCCTTCAAACGAAGCACTCCAAGCTTCCTTAGGACCTCACTAAGCTCACTATAAGCTTAGAATTCCCTGAAACACAACATTTTACGTTCGCATGAACAGTGACCAAAAATGGAGGTTTCGGGTTCACGTGAAATCGAAGGTTTCACGGCCTAAAACTAACACCAATCAACTTAGAACATCGAAAGGATGAAGATACATACCTTGGTTGCCTCAATCCGTCGAGTTTTTGGAGGATTTGGGTGTATGCCGTACGTTGGGTGTGTGTATGTGCGAGAGATCGAGAGGGAGAGAGACAGAGAAGGCACGGGGAAGGAGAAGGAGAGAGAGACATCCTTTTTGTGGTCCAAACTAATCCACACCATCCATTTTTCCAATCCTTGATCCCTAACCAACAATTAACCAAATACCAAAACAATAATCCAATTCACATAAATAATCTTCTTTTAATCTATATAAGGTTAAACCAACTAATGTCACACTCATACCTTAACAACGTCAAGGGCATTTCCGTCATTTCATACCCTCGATATGAAAATCTCGGGACGGGCTGTGACAATCTCCCCTCCTTATAGAATTTCGTCCCTGAAATTCCCAGAACCAAATAACGCACTTAATACCCATAAAATAACCTTGGGTACATCTCTCTCATCCGATCTTCCGTCTCCCAGGTAGCTTCCTCCACAGAATGGTTCTTCCACAACACCTTCACCAAACTCACCGTCTTGTTCCTTAGAACCTTGTCCTTCCAATCCAAGATGGTGACTGGTTCCTCATCTTACGTCAAATCCGGATTAATTCCCAAAGGTTGAGGAGGGATGACATGTGAAGGATCTGAATCATAATGTCGAAGTATCGAGACATGAAACACATTATGAACCTTAGATAACTCCGGAGGCAACTCCAACTGTAAGCAACTTTACCAATCCTCTCAGTGATCTCATAAGGTCCTATGAACCTAGGATTTAGCCTGTCTCTCATTCCAAACCGTACTACACCTCTCCAAGGTGACAACTTCAAGAACACCAAATTACCCACACTATAAACTCGATCAGTAGCGTGTCTATCTGCTAAACTCTTCAGCCGATCTTGGCTCTCTTCTAGGTTAGACTTAATTACTTGAATATTCCTAGTAATCTCCTCCACTAACTCAGGGCCTTGAATACCATCCGTCCACAATTCTAACAATTCGAAACACAAAACACAGTTTTCCACGGCCTTATGGCGTTGCTCTTGGAACAAACTGAAATGACCAACATACTCAAGAAGTTCAACAGATCCACAAGCCCAAATCTCTTTTCCATAAGACAGATAAATAATTGTTGTACTTTTGGAAATGTTACTGCTCTTTCATTGAAGAATATTGCGCTGATTTAGTAAACCCATCAGTTATCACCTCAAATTTCATCATAACCATCTTGTGAACGAGAAAACTTGCACACATAATCTATATTAATATTTTCTCATTCCCATTGTGGAATGGAAAGTGGCTGCATCAATCCAAAAAGTTTCTTCCTTTTAGCTTTAACTTGTTGACGACTGATACACCGATTCACAAATTCAACAATTTCCCTATTCATATCTGGCCAATAAAAATGGCCGAATGGTATGATACCTTTTAGTACCTTCAGGATGTATTGCATAAGTTGAACAGTATGCTTCGTCCAAAATTTCTTTCTTTTTCCCTTCACCTCTCAATTGAATCAATTCTTGAATCTCCTCATCAACCAATTGAGCTTCAAGTACACGATCAACCAAAACTGGCCTGACTTGGAAACTAGCAAGAAAAGCTTCTTTTCGCTCTTCCAACTCCAACTTAACTCCAGTAGCTCTCAAATCTACAAGTAGAGGAACATGGCAATCATACAAGGCATTAAGTTGACCTTGAGGTTTTCTACTTAGTGCAGTCATAATCACTTAGCAACTCCATCCATCTTCGCTGACGAAGATTAAGATCATGCTGAGTGAAAGATACTGAAAACTCTTATGATCTGTGAAGATCTTACATTTCTCGCCATAGAGATAATGTCCCCAGATCTCCAAGCGAATGTAGTAACTGCTAACTCCAAAACATGAGTAGGGTAATTCATTTCGTGAAGTTCCAATTGCCGTGAAGCATAGGCAATCTCCCTACCTTGCTGCATTACTATTTATCCAAGACCAACCAAAGAAGCATCACTAAGACCTCATAATTACCGCTATCTTCTGGGAGTGCTAAAATACGTGTATGAGTGAGGAAATATTTCAACTGTTGAAACCTTTGCTCACAATTATTGTCCACTTAAACTTAACCTCTGTTCTCGTCAATCTCGTCAGTGGCAAAGCAATGACTGGGAAATCTTTCACGAACCGTCCACGATAGCCTGCCAAACTAAGAAAACTTCGAATCTCAATCACAGTTCGTGGTTGTTCCAAATTCTCAATTTCCGCTACCTTTTAAAAATTCACTTGAATACCTTTAGCAAATATAACTTATCTCATAAATGCTTCTTGATTCATCCCACATTAGCATTTGCTAAATTTAGCATACAATCGACGTTCCCTCGAACTTTGTAACATCAACTTAATATATCTAACATGCTCTGCTCTGGGCTTAGAGTATACCAGAATATCGTCAATGAAAACAATAACAAACTTGTCGATGCATTCCTGGAATACTTCATCCATCAAACTCATAAAACAGCAAGAGAATCCATCAATCCGAATAACATCACGAAAACTCATAATTACCGTAACGAGTCCTGAACACAATCTTAGGAACGTTATCATTAACTCTTCAATCGGTAACAACCAGACCTTAAGTCAATCTTAGAAAATACGCAGACCTCTAAGTTGATTAACAATCATCAATACGCAACAATGGATAACGGTTCTTGATCATTACCCGATTCAATTACCTATAATCAATGTATAGCCTTAACGTTCACATTCTTTCTCATAATAAACTGGGCTATCCCCGATGACATACTAGGTTGAATGGAACCTTTATCAACCAATTCTTGCAATTGAATTTTAAATTCCCGTAACTCGGCAGAAGTCATTCTTTAATATAAGATTTGTACCTCAAAACCAATCAATGGTGAACTCCACATCTATGTCTGGCGGCAACCCAGGTAACTCATCCAGAATTACAACAGAGAATGTCTAACCACTCTTACGTCATCCACAATACTAGGAGTATGATCCTGCAACACCACCTGAGCTAGGTATCCTTGGCAACCTTTTGATAACAATCTCCTTGCTCTCGCAACAAAAATAACGGCATGCCTCACTCCACTTTGCTCACTCACAAAAGTAACCTCTGATAATCCAAGACAATGGGAAGTAACTGATTTTCCGTAGCAATCCATATTGGCATGATTATAATGCACCCAATCTGTGCCTAAGATTACATCCAAATCCACGATCTCCAACGAAATAAGATTCCCTGGCATAACTATATCCTCCTCCAACGCTGAACACCCTGAATAACACCATACTAATGTAGGGTAACCTACCTGTTTACTTGCTTAACGGATCCAACAAATAAGTTATTAATATTACGGTCTGCAGCCCGCAATACTAATAAATCATCGTTGTCTCGATAAGTAAGCAACAATTCCCAATAGTGCAATATTACCATCTTACTCCTCATAGGGAAAATACATACATACGCCTCGATCGTGCTCAAACATTACTCTCTTTGGCAACATCGTCAATAACATAACGTTTCTGCATCACGACCAATGAACTCTGGCAAAGTGACCAAAATATCCAACGTATCCATAATCAAGTCCGAATGATTCAAAGCATCTTGCAGCTCTATGTTCCATTTGTCCACAAGTAAAGCATCCTCTGCTTTCTCGCCTACACTCTCCAAAGTGTATGTTATTGCACTTACGGTACGAGGGTACATTTCCTCTACCAGAGTCACCTCGTCTCTGTAACCTAGGATCTCCAGTAAATCCATCCTCGCATCTGACCAATGATACTAAAATCTCTGATGGCAGAATTAGAATTAACTCCACTTCTTTTGAAGCTCTAAATATTGTGAGGTTCTTGAGACACATGACCTTTACCTTGATTATCTTTCCTTTTATTCTCATTCTTTTCCTTGTCTCAAATTGTAAACTCTTGCTTACTACCATCACAATAAGCCGGAGGAATGAACTTTCCTTAAACAACTCTTTAAACAACTTCCAAACAGTTGTTCTTCCGATAACATCGGACAACATTCCTATCTCCACCAGAATGCAGATTCAACACTCAGAAATTAGGTAGTCATCTCGACCCACCTGTCGGGAGGAAGATTCCCTTGACTGTGCATAATCTGAAACGTCTTTTCCAAATGATTAAGCCATCACTCTGCTCCCTCAGGTTCTTCCTTTCCATAAAGTGATTCAAATTCAACTTATACACCGTCTCAAGAGGAATCCTTTGGGTAATAGACTGAATCACATTAATAGTAGTTTCCCATAACTAAGTCAAATCGGGGAAACTAAGCTCATCTGAACAAAGTGGTTATCCACGAGGCGGTAACGTTCTGACAGAAGACACTAGGGAATTCTTAAGATGTCCAGGACTGCAACCTAAGCTCTGATACCAACTGACACACCCCGTCCCGAAGGAGGGCATGCTGGCCGTCACGTGAGAGTGACGTAACCATTTACACAGTTCGGAAGCTTTAAAGAATACAATTACTAAGATGAAACACCCGAGGGTGAGTCATACTTTTGTGAATTCTGTCAGAACACCGTTGGATTCCTCGTGGTCACCAAAGCTCTGCTACCTAGGACCGGGAGGGGCGCAAAACAAAATTGAGTGGGTCAGTAAAACAAAGTTTTTCGAAAACATTTCATTTAAAACATTTCTAACCCCTCGCTGTAAAACATGTATACTTTCCCAGAAAATAGCATAATAGCGTATAGTTTTTCATAAATCTCAAGTCATCATTCTTTATCAAAACCAGGAAATATGCCATGTCAAAACTTTCAAAAACAGTTTGAATGATGCATCAATGTAACAGGTGAAATGGTGAATTAACCGGAGACCCTGCAGTTGGTCATGTACGGTTAATTTTATAGCTCAACATCCAATCCAACCGGAGTCACCTCGGTGACCTGTACGGTTAACTATGCACGTCACTCGGAACTACATATAGTAGTCTGTACGATGACAGGTGTATAATTACGCTCTAGTGCTTCTCTCATCAATCATTTGCGCGCATAATCTAAGGTCACCCACCAGTCGGAACCCCTCTAATGGTCTGTACGACTGGCATGTCGGAACCACCTCTAGTGGTCTGTACGACATCCACCTACTTGGATCCAAGGCGAGCGTGCGGTGTGGTGAATAATAATATAAGCACTAACACCTAGGGTGCAGGTTATGAGCTTAAACGTCTCAACATTAAATAATTCAATGAATAATGAACTCACCTGACTTACCTGTTCCTCCACAGCACCATGCAATATGTATGCATCATATATCAATT
This sequence comes from Malus fusca, assembly GCA_035220775.1. NCBI lineage: Eukaryota > Viridiplantae > Streptophyta > Magnoliopsida > Rosales > Rosaceae > Malus > Malus fusca. Next base: position 37,514,288 of record CM069069.1, read on the forward strand.
CATGTAATTCATATTATTCATCACATGCATATCATTCCTATCATGGCATTTCATTCATATCATGCATCTCATTCATGCATGGCATTTTAGAAACATACTTTCATTAAAAACTCAGTTTCTGGGAAATTCAATAGTATATAGGTAAATACAGAAAATAATGTCCACTCACCTGGAGTTCGCCCAACAACTCCCTAGCACAACACATCAAGGCGTCATGACGATCGGCGCCTAAAACAATAATCAAATCCAACCTCATAAATCGTATCGATAGAATATATAACTTATATAAAACACGTCACTACGTAGTTCGATCTGGAAGATCTGCAACTCAGATTTCCAATCCATAACTTCCAGAGGTCCACAATATATCTCTAGGACAACATCCTAAAATTTCATTACCATCCAACGGTCGGATCTCCGTCAATTAACAAAACTAAGTGACGGTTAACATTCTATATTATGGACTTACAACTCCAATTCCGGAAGATCCGTAAATCGGATTCCCAATCCGTAAGTTCCTAAAATCCTCAAATATTACGTATTACAACGCATCAAAGTTTGGTGACGATCCAACGGTCGGATCGTCAATTCACATTTTCACCTAAATGCGAAAACCATAAAACGTTATTTAAAGCACCTAACCAACAATTCGTAATAACTTTCTCATACGGTGCTCAAATTGGGTATATGAATATACCACGGTGATCTACTCGACGTCACGGACGTCGACATATTTTTAAAATAATTTTTTGATGTGTCACACGCCCCCACGCGCCAGGACAAGCACGGGCACACGCGCGCCCACGCGCACCTTCTTCCTCGCGAGCTCGCTGGACTGGTTTTTCCGGTGGCCGGAAAACTGGGCATTTTTCAAATGCCTTGTTCTCATTCGTTTCTCAACCATTTTCTTCGTATTTTATATCAAATTAAAGCCCCAAACATGTAGAATCACGTTAGACTAGTTTAAGGCTCTAAAAATCAAGAAATCTCACCGGAAAATTCCCAAGAATTTCGGCCAAAATGGAACTACGCGATCCCGACGTCCAAATCCTTCAAACGAAGCACTCCAAGCTTCCTTAGGACCTCACTAAGCTCACTATAAGCTTAGAATTCCTTGAAACACAACATTTTACGTTCGCATGAACAGTGACCAAAAATGGAGGTTTCGGGTTCACGTGAAATCGAAGGTTTCACGGCTTAAAACTAACACCAATCAACTTAGAACATCGAAAGGATGAAGATACATACCTTGGTTGCCTCGATCCGTCGAGTTTTTGGAGGATTTGGGTGTATGCCGTACGTTGGGTGTGTGTATGTGCGAGAGATCGAGAGGGAGAGAGACAGAGAAGGCACGGGGAAGGAGAAGGAGAGAGAGACATCCTTTTTGTGGTCCAAACTAATCCACACCATCCATTTTTCCAATCCTTGATCCCTAACCAACAATTAACCAAATACCAAAACAATAATCCAATTCACATAAATAATCTTCTTTTAATCTATATAAGGTTAAACCAACTAATGTCACACTCATACCTTAACAACGTCAAGGGCATTTCCGTCATTTCATACCCTCGATATGAAAATCTCGGGACGGGCTGTGACACTATTATTCCCAAAATAACCTTTAATATATACATACATATGAAATTATAAAATTGTCTCTTAAAAAATATAACAAATAATATGTAAATGAAAACCACTAAGGTCTGCAAATTCAAATAGAAACGACAGAGGTATCCAAATTCAAAAGAATTCGACAACGATAAATTTAAAAATACGATGAACAAACTCAAATGACCTACACACAAATTATTCTTCTACCTTTTCAATGGAAACATAATCTTCTACCTCTTCCGTAGAAGCGTCATCTTCTACTTGTTCAATGAAAAAGTCATCTTCTAAGTCCATTACTATTTTTTTTACTTTCTCTGAATGAAAGGAGATGAAAATATGAGTTAGGGTTTAAGGTAGACAAATTGTCTCCCATGCCCAACCTTTTTTTTTTTAAATTAAGCAAAACAAGATAATTAATGTCCTTATCAGTCTTTTTGTAAATTGACAAATTTGTAATTAAAAAAATTCATTAAAAGGTGGGTGGAAAGATAAGACATTGAGGTGAGAATAACATCACTCAAAATCAAATATCTACATAACAAAAGAATGCTATTTGATTCAAAATTAATTTTCTTACAAAATAAAGCAATGTTATTTGATTCGAAGCTAATTTACCTATTATTTGTCTTTGGGAACTCACACTAGAACTTCCCAGTGGGTCACCCATTATGGGATTGCTCTTGCGCAAACTCGCTTAACTTCAGAGTTCCGATGGAACCCGAAGCCAGTGAGCTCCCAAAAGACCTCGTGCTAGGTAGATATGGGAATATACATATAAGGCTTACAGGATCCACTCCCATGGGCGATGTGGAATGTTACATAAATTTACATATAGGTAAATTAATTACTTTAACATATATGTTAGTACTGTGCATATATATATTTGAATGTATAGTAATACTACATACATATAGTTAAATTATATATATATATATATATATATATATATATATATATATATATATATATATTGAACTTATGGTAGTATATGTGTGTGTGTGTGTGTGTGTGTTTTAGGGGTATTAGTATGTGCTATAATTATTTGTTCATTATAATTAAGATGAGTAATAACATTTATTGAATTGATTTGAATATTGCGGCATAAGCTGTAAACATTTTGTAATAATAGGTCAATTACTTTTCTACTTGACAGTCTTTTTCAAATTTGGATTTTATTTAGATGTTTAGAATTAGATAGGTTTTTATCTAAAAAAAGAGTTGTAAGAGTCTTTATCTAAAGAACCCGTAATTCTTTTATCCAAAAAAAAAAGTGTAGTAATTCTTTTATCTTTAGAAAAAAATATAGTAATTCTTTTATGATTAGATACTATTCTATAAGACAAGGATTTGTTGTTTAATCTAGATCGTTGAGGCATCAAAATTAAATACTTCCATGCAGAGAAGACAGAAACCCAGGGGAAGAAAAAGGAAATCAACAAATGGCAAACGGCAACTCCACTCATAAATGCTACACAGCCAGAAAGATTTTCAAACATTAAAGGAAAAAAAAAAAAATCATTATAAAGAGCGTTTCAGTGTTCTCTCTGCCAATTAATTTATCAGATTTCAGAGAATCTGAAATGGCACTGTGGTGTTTTCACCTTCTTCCTCTACTTCTTTCTTCTCTTTTACTGCCATCGTCATCGGCTGCCTGTGATTTTTTTCAAGGGAGTTGGGTTGTGGACGAGTTTTACCCACTTTACAATGCTTCAAGCTGTCCCTTCATTGGATTCAATTGCCTCAGCAATGGCAGACCTGACAAAGAGTACCTCAAATATAGATGGAAGCCCACTGCTTGTGATCTTCCAAGGTAACTTTTTTCCCTGATTCTCAACTAAAATAAGCTTTTACGTTCCAGAAAATGATTTCTGCACACTTTTTTTTTCCTTCTGCATAATCTTGTTTATATATGTTCGTTCACTTTTTTTTTTTTTTTTTAATTTCTTCAATCCACGGGAGTGTGTAAAAGAGAAAAAAGTGTGTAGAAATCACTTTACTTTTAGTCCGTGTTCCATGTAGTTTTTCCACAAAATTTTACTTTTGTTCTTGTATTTCGATTGTAAAGAGTTTGGTGCATGTAGTCTGCAACTTGTTCTATCGGCCATAAGTTAATTTCTTGTACAAAATCTGTCGAGCTAATCATCTCATGTGTCGTGTATGTGACAATTTCAGACAAAAATTAACGAAATTGACGAAGATTTTCGGAATAAAATAATCTACAAATCACAGAGAATAAATTAGGGACAGAAGAAAATTAAAGACAAAAGTGGAACTTTGTGAAGGCTACAAAACCAAAAACGTGTTTAGGCCTTGTCCTTTATTTTGGGTACTTTTTTGTTCTTCTGATTCCAATCAACGTTGATCACTCATTCACATCCTAACAGCTCATGTGAAATTGACACAGATTCAATGGCCAGGATTTCTTGGAGAGAAACAGAGGCAAAAAAATCATGTTTGTGGGGGACTCACTAAGCAACAATATGTGGCAGTCATTGACATGCATGCTACATGTTGCAGTCCCTAATTCTAAATACACCTTAACCCAAGCAGGGTCCCTCAACACATTTTACCTTGAGGTAACTCTAGACCACTCAATTTCTTTTCACACCCGCAAGGGTTTTATAAAGCGTTTGATAGCGTTTAGTTCTGCACCCGAGATTTAATATTAAGATGACTTTAAAACATTTGCTTTTATGAAAAACTTCAAATAAACTCTTTAGGTAGATCAATGATGGATCTATCTTGAGGCAAGGTGGGTTAGTTGACACCCCCCCCACTCCACAAAAAAAATAAAAAAATCAGACATCTTTCATGAAAGAGCTGCCCTCCAACTGCTCGATGGATTGCTTCTATGGGCACTGGGCAGGTATCTGCTAGCCTCATGCCTTTGTAAACGTTGCTATAAGCATCTGTCTTTAAGCTCGCTTTGGTAGCATGCTCGTTCAAAAGTTATTATCAAATGACATGCTCACTCGAAAGTTGTTGGCATCTGTCAACAAGCGTGAAATATGACTTAGCAAATGACTCAGACATCAATGAAATGCCAATTTGCATGATATTGAACATCCCCCCCCCCCCCCAACCCTCACCCCCAGTAGTATTTCCTGAATCTGCCACTGAGGTAGATAGATTTTTTTTTCTGTTTCATGAATTATTTACCAATCAAATTAAATTTGTTTTATGTTTTGATAGGAATATGGAGTGTCGATTATGTTTCTGAAAAATGGGTTCTTGGTGGATTTGGCTTATGAAAATATTGGCAAAGTCCTGAAATTGGACTCCATCAGTACTGGCGACCAATGGAAAGGAGTAGACATACTGATTTTCAACAGCTTTCATTGGTGGGCTCATACCGGGCGTGCTCAAACGTATGCTAATCTTCAACACATGCTATGTTTTTAGATTGTCAATTCAAATAGCATATTCATAGAATCGTATCAATAGTTTAATTTGGACAGACTGAAAAGACGATGTACCAGACTATCTCCTAAAAGAACATTTCCATGGGCATACCAAATATAAGTTAAATTAATCAATTATAAAAATTAATTTAGAATTGAATGATTTATGATTATTATTTTGTTGTTGCAGATGGGACTATTTTCAAGTGGGAGACAAGGTGGTGAAAGAGATGGATCACATGGAGGCCTACAAGATTGCATTAACAACATGGGGTAAATGGGTTGATTCCAGCATTGATATTTCAATTACCAAAGTCTTTTTTCAAGGAGTAGCTGCTGTTCATACTGAGTAAGTTCCATTTTCAGAGCTATTGTTACACCGATATTTGATGTTATCAATTTAATAATTTTGTAACACGTAAATTAGTAGTACGGTAATACCACTTGGTATTTTGACAATTGCACTGGATGAATTTTCCATACAAACAAGAAATTGTGCAGATTTATTAACATTGTATATTCCATTTTGTGGGCATGAAATCAATCATGTTTTAGTGGCAACGAATGGAAGGATCCAAAAGCAGGAAGTTGCCTAAGACAGACCCAACCAATTCTAGGACCAACTTATCCAGGACCAAGTCATCCGGGAGAAGCTATTGTAAAGAGTGTGTTAAGTGGCATGGAAAAGCCTGTGTATTTATTGGACATCACATTGCTCACGCAGCTCAGAAAAGATGGGCACCCCTCCATTTATGCAGGTGAAGGTCCCAAATATAATGACTGTAGTCACTGGTGTCTTCCTGGTGCTCCTGATACTTGGAATGAACTTTTGTATGCAGCTTTGCTCTAGGAATTTTTTTATTCTTCTTTATTTAAATAAAATTTTCTTATGGATTGTCTGATAATAATAATTCGTATTGTTATTATTATTATTATTGTACGACTGATCGCATTTCAGCCCTATTAACTTACATCGTTCATTATTATGTGCTATAAGCTCTCTTAAATTAATCGTTTGTCAATTTTGTTTTAAAAAAAAATGAACAAACGGATTATAAACTTCGAATATTATTCAATTAACTGAAAAGAGAAAAAAATTTACAAAAAAGAAAAGAAAAGGAAAAATAATAATAAAATACATAAAAGTGCTAACTTTTCCAACAAGTTTGTCAACAACATAAAATAGAAGGTGTTCGGGCGGAAATCTCGCGGGGAGGGGTCCCTGGCTCGAGCACACAACTCCCCGAGGAGTTGGCATTTTGGTTGATTGTCGAGCTTCGGCTTGCTGAGATGCTACAAGAGGAGGACAAAGTTAGTTCTGAAATGTGTCTTTGCGGGGCCTTAGGTGTAGGCCTTGAAGCTCGCAATCAAAACTAACTAAGTGTTAAGGCATGTCACTGCCATCTCTGTATGGCAGATGTAGAACATGTGTACTTAAGCCAATTACTTGTGCCCCAAGTTATTCTGACTTCTTGTTATTAAAGGATTGTTGTAGATGAGTTAAGTCTACATTAAGTTCTTTTATGTGCCTTGAGATCAAGGACTTTTAATTCTTTATCTTGTATGCTTAAAGGGTGGAGATCAAGATCTAATCAAGTCATCAATTTTAATCACTTTTAATCTTCTTATGACCATAGAACCACTAAGTGAACCAGATCTGAGAATTGATGGAACTTTGGATCATCAAAAGAGAAATGACTTGAATATGTATTGGGGAATACATTATAACAATAGATCTATTAATTGAAAGACAAAACAAAGAGAGGCGAACAAGATTTCACCTTGTCGGGTAAGGTTGAACGTCTTGCAATCTCTTTGTTGTAGTTCTAAAGAGTTAGGCACTGAAAGAGGGATGAAAGGTAAATGAGTTTACACAAGAGAATCAATACTACAACATTTGAAGAAGGTAGCAGAGCTTTTACATAGACTAAAGATGTCTTTCTAAAGGAAGTCTAAAGCTAAAAGGGTGCAGAATCTGGACAAAGCACAACTTTCTGGATATTTGCTTGACTGAGAGGCAAGTTGTATGTTTGTTTGTTCGTCAATAATTAGATTAAAGGAACTCATCGGCTCCATTATTATAATATACTGTATATTCATGATGAACCAACGCCAATGAAACCCTAAACCCTAATCAATATTATGCCTTTCGAACTCAACAGGAAGCGCAGAACCATCCAATGCCAGCAACCTCTTCGCGTTCTCGACCAAAACACCAACCCACGTCGCTGTACAATCAAATTTGCAAATCGGACACGCCTCATAAGGACACCAAAACAGACTGTAGAGACCATTCCCTTCTCTAACAATCTTAAAGTAGTTTCCAGTCGGATACCTTTCATTTTCGTCTTCTCCAATCACAATTAGTCTCCTTTCGGTCTCTTGGCCCGTCTCATTGCTTCGCTTCCACGCAGTTGACTGCACACAAATTGTGGACACCGCAAACGTGATTTTTATGTCCCTACCCTCCTTCACCACTGTTTCACCTTCTGCGAATGGCGCAAAGGTCACCGGAAAGCCATCGGGACCTGAGAGGTTTTCTTGACCTACGTAAAACGGGCATGTTCCGTTTCTACGGTCGATCAAAGTGAAACGGCCGCCATTTTCTGTAACGGCAGGCTTGATGTAGTACTCAACCCCACGTTGAAGAGGTTGTCCGGTTGTGTCGAGCACCGGAAAACCTGCTGTGTCATTTGATGTTTGGGCTAGGGTTGATATGGCCATCATTAGCAATGTGAAGCTGAGGAAGCTTGAAATAAACTTCATAGACATCATTTCGATCGTTTTAATTCAATCGATCTCATACAATTGCAAAAGCAAAATAATTTATGCTTAGTAAGTTTTCCTTATGTGTGGCTATTCCCAATGTATTTATGACGAGACGTGACATGATCAAACACCGAAAATGAAAGTCAATTAGTCTCATCTATTACCATTAGCTAGGGTTTTCATTTCCTGAAAGTATGACTTTAGTCCTTGAAACTTAATTTTCTCCACATAAAACCCGACATGAGTTTTTTACTAAAATAAAACCCATTAATTAGATTCCACATCAGCAAATTCATTAATTATATATTTGACTTTACATATTTAAAAACTTTCGATACCCAAAACACCCCTTTTTGAATGTTTGATTTAAAGAATTAATTCCATACAAATTGTAAAGGAGAATTAATGATTTTACAAAAATAAAAAAATAAAAAATTCATTGCATAATATATAAGAACAATAAAACATGCCTAATAAATGTAGTAATACATGCTTAGTTAAGTCAATAACATTATATTTTACATATAAATGTAGGTAAATTACTTCACACACACACACACACACTGTGTGTGTGTGTGTGTATTTATAACAACAAGTGTGTGTGTGTGTGTGTATTTATAACAACAAACAACATGCTTGATATATGTGACAGCCCGTCCCTAAAAATTATAGTTTTTATAATTTTTAAAGTGTGAAATTACAAAAATCCCTAGAAGTGAAGGTGTTGACTTTCATTGACCAACGCGTAGTGAAACGTACTAAATATTCTTTTAGTTTATTCCTGAAGTATTCGACGATATGAACGCGTAAACGCAAGCAGAAGTGAATTTGGAGTTACAATTAAAGTTTTATGGAGCTACGAACCGAATGTATTTTGAAGAAATAATTTATTCTAAGAATATTATATTATTTTGTCCAAAATGATTGGGCCACATGGGTGTGGCTGAGAAGGGGGAATCGGGAAGAAGAGGAATCAGAGGAGAAGGAAAGGGCTACTGCCCAATCAGAAAGAAGAGAGAGATGAGACTGACCAACCAGAGAGGAAAGAAAGGAGGGAAATGAGGGAAGGTGAGTAGGAGGGGAAGTCGGGTCTTCTCCTTGACCCGCACGACCCGGCCAAGCTTCAAGGCCAAATTCGTTCATTTTCCGGTCAATTTCTGGTGAATTGTCTTGAACCACTACCTGGAAACACCACCATGGCCCTCCCTCTTCCATTTCCACCCAAATTTTGAAGGAATTTGGTTGAAATTTGGTGGAAAAACCACCATGGGTGCCGCAAGAAAGATTGCTCGAGATCCACCAAACTTGAAACAATTTCATTCAATTACCACTACCAAAACACTCCCCTAGAACCCAGGAACAAAGCCCAAGCAGTGGTGGAGGCGTTGGAGCAAGTTTGGAGGTCAAATCGAATCACACCAAATTCTAGGGTTTTGTACGGTTTTAGCAAAATTGGAGCTTTTCCCGGCCAAATTGGCCTTGGTTGCAAGTATAAAGTTTGCTTTACTCTTTGAGATCTTCATTTCTGTAATTTTGAGAATTTTTAGAAATAGTTGAATTTTCCAGCAAGCTGGGGCTGCCGACCGCCATCCGTGGCGGCTGGTGCGGTGGCGCGTGGCCAGGGGGCCGTCGATGTTATTATTAGGCCAATTATATGCCTTGAGTTCGGTTTTGGTAGTTGTATGACGTAGGTTGATTGTTGGAATCTAAATTCTCTATGTTACGTTAATAGGTCATTATATGAATCGACGATCCGACCGTTGGATCGTCACCAAATTTTAATATGTTATAGTACGTAACATTTAAGAACCATAGGAACTTACGGATTGGGAATCTAATGTACGGATCTTCTTGAATTGGATTTGTAAGTTCATAAAATAAAATGTTGATTGCCACTTGATTTTTGGCAATTGGCGGAGATCCGACCATTGGATCATAATGAAACCTTAAGATGTTATTCTAGAAGTATAATATGGATCTTTGGAAGCAACGGATCGGAAATCCGTGATGCAGATCTTCCGAATTGAATTGCGTAGGGATGCGTTTTATGTAAATTATTTATTTTATCGGTCAGAACTCTGAGATGTGATTTGATAATTGGTTATAGGCGACGATGGTTTGTGATGTCTGATATGCATGCTAGGAAGTCGTAGCGCGGACCTCGGGTGAGTGGGTCTTTTCCTTTCTACTGTATATCACATATATATATATATATATGATTAACAATTCCATAAATGTTTATAAATTGATTATTGCTTATGATTACTGTGAATGCTTTGAAATACTATTGCGAACTACGAATGGTTTGATCCCGGTTTAGGGTACGTAGGCATTTTAACGAGACATTAGATGCAGCCATATAATAAATGAGAATGAATAATCGAGACAATAGCCTAGTTTGGGAATGGGGCATTACAGTTTATGCATTCTAGACCATTTGTTTATATGTTTATATACCTGGAAATATTATGATATGTTGAATTTCAGACTTACATCCTGGTATTTCCATCTGTATATTCCTTGCACATAATTATTGTGAATGCTCCGAAGTACAGGTGAATGCAGGACACATAAGTAAGTTCAGTTAAGTTCAGGTAAGTATACGGTATTAGTTGAAGTGATAGGGTTATGGTATGATTACATTTATGTTTTAAGCAACTCCGACACTGTCGTACAGGTTGCAATAGTAGGCAACTCCGACATTGTCGTACAGGTTGCTTATGAATCGTACATGTTGTATTAGATGCATTTAAAGCTCATAAACCTGCACCCCGGTGTTAGTGCTTCCACCCGTGGCCAGGGCACAATCCTTCACGTAATGTTCACCTCCTGCACCATACGCTCACCTTGAAATCAAGGTAGGTGCATAGGCCTGTCGTACAGACCACTATAGGTGGTTCCGACTCATAGGTGACTCTTTGCGTGATCGTAGCACTTGAGCGTATTCATTTACACCTAGTCCTGTCGTACAGACCACTACAGTGGTTCCGATTCGTGTGCAGGCGTAATGACGTATAGGTCACTATAGGTGACTCCGGCTAGATTGATTGATGAGATATGAATATGTCGTACAGGTCACTACAGGTGACTCCGACTTATATGCTAGCAATGATTGATGAGATATTGATGAGATATGGATAAGTCGTACAGGTCACTAGAGGTGACTCCCGACTTATGAGCTAGCATATGTGATAAGATATGGATAAGTCATACATGTCACTAGAGGTGACTCCCAACTTATGAGTTAGCATATGTGATGAGATATGGATAAGTCGTACAGGTCACTAGAGGTGACTCCCGACTTATGAGCTAGCATATGTGATGAGATATGGGTAAGTCGTACAGGTCACCCTAGGTGACTCCGACTTGCGTACTAGTATGAGTTATTAATCGCATGATTATTTGATATTACTAATGAGATGCTGTGTTGTGGTATATTATGATTTTTCTGGAAATTATGCAACGAGGGGTTATAATGTTTTATATGGTTTCTATTAAAATTTTACTTACAGGGCCACTCACCCTTGTCTTGTCTTCCCCCCCTCCAGGTTTTATTAGCTGAGTTTTCTTATCATCGAAGATTCGTGGCGATTCTTAGTATTGGAGATAAATTTCGAGGGTACGATTCTTAATTCACTCTTCTGTACTTACTTATGCTCTAACGTCACGTGTGAAGTGGGTTTATTCCCACTCACCAGTGCACTTTGGTATTTAGGCACTCTTAGGTTTAAATTTATTCACAATTTTTCCACATCACCACACTTTGTGGCTTCGTCACCTTCCAAGTGTCGGCCAACACAGCTCGATTCGGAGTCCTAGTGGACATTCCGGGTCGGGGTGTGTCAATATACATAAAAATTCATGCAAAATTATTTACCTACATAATAAAGCAAATCCAAATATATGCAAAATAATATACCTACATAAAAAAATTATTATTTTATTCAGTTTACCTATTATTTGTACATATAATAATAAAATGTGCCTAATATATATGATGATACATACAAAATAAAATACCTACATAATGAAGAATTGTTATTTGATTCAAAATTAATTTACTTACAAAATAAATATAGGTAAATTATGTTACACACCATAATAATAATGTGACGAATATATATATGTAATGGTTTACCTACAAAATATAAAAATATTACTTTATTTCAAATACATATAATTATAAGTGGCTAAAAAAAACGTCAAGAGGAGTAATTAGGATTTAATGCCCATATTATGTGGGCATGATTGAAGCCAAAATTGGAGGGTTGTGTGTGAGAAAACTTAGAAGGGTTGTGGCATATGTTGTAAATTATCGGAAGTAATAGGTCATTTAATATCTAATGTGGCAACATATTTGAATTTTGGGTTTATATTGGATGTTTAAAGATAGGTGGGTTTTAATCTAAAAATTACGAGTTGTATAGACCTATATCTAAAGAATCCTTCATTTACTTGTCTTCTGTCACAGCAAGGCTTAAAGTCTTGAACGATCTAGACTTTGATGCCCTTGATTGGAAATTTGGCTGTAGGGAGAGAGATGGTAAGACTCCTGCATGCATGTGACACACATAGATAATTACATACGTGGGTTTCTAAGGATAAAGTCAGAATTGTTAAATGACGATTTGAGCAGTGAACATTGAACAAGAAAATATATAGCTAGACATAAACATTTTGGTATTTGACAAGTACAAGTACACACACGTAAATTGGCGGTGGGACACTTTGTTTGAACGTTTAGTTTTAAGCCTTACGTAATATATATGATTGTGTGTTATAAACTGAATGCTAGCATGTATATCTTGAATATATAATTCAAGACGGAAAAATACTTGCATCCACCATACATCATCCTATTTACTGCATGTATAAAAAAAAAGGACGGTTCATTGAATATATTACTGATCATACTAAAATCATCGATTTGTTCAAAGCATATGGATGACTAAACAATCTTTGATGTGAATGATTATTTATTTTATAAAAAAATTTAAATAGAGATGAAGAAAATGAACAATTTTGATTATAAGATTTATACAGTAAAAATACGCTAATCACAATGAGTAGACAAAGTGGTGCAACCTCATGGCATCAATGCAAGCATTGTTCATTAATTACAAGTTAATGTTGCGTGCTTGAAAGTTAGCTGCATGGATCTAATACTAATAAATAATAATAGTCAACTTTGATGAAAAATGCCATCGCTATGATGAAGATCAACCAAAAATCATTATTAAGTTTACCCTTAAACTTGAATTCAAAGTTCGGCGGGTTAGGTAGATTGGATACTTTCTTTCTATTCCTTTCTGTTATCCAACTTCCTGCCTTATATTTGTTGCTTCAATTTCTTGCCCAATATATCCCAAAGTTAAAAATTAGGAGTTCACAAAACACTACATGCACAATTAAAAGGGCACGAAAATTCCTTAAACCCCTTGCACAAAAGATACATTAATCGGTGTTTAAAGCGAGATTAAATAAAAAGATCGATGGCCTATTTGTGCCCAATGAAATTTGGGTACGAACCTTGTGCCCTAAACCAATTTTCCGAAAGCTTAAACTCAATGAGTGTCTCTAGATAGGGTTTGGTTATATGCTTTGATTGTCTAGTAAAAGACCAAAGTTTAAATCTCCTTTTTTAAGAAAAAATAATAATAATAATTTGCGTCTTCATCCTTTGTACTAAAAACAACTCACAAGACTGATACATGTTAATACCATTATTTGAGTCTCGCTTAAATATATAAATTAAGGAGTGGATTTGTCTATTTAAAAGAGGCACATCACCTTAATCTGAAAAATGTCCCTTGAGATTACTTTAGACTCGTTGAGGTAATTAACTCCATAATTCTTGTCCACAATATTATGTTCGTTTACAAGAAATCTACTATACTCCGACACTTAGAGCTCTTAAATTCAATCAAATGACTAAACCAAATGAATATTGTAGATGTAGTCCGCAATGAGTGATCCACGTTAAGTTAGAGTGTAGTCTTGTGTGGGATTGTGATTTTACTTTCTTCTCTCAATCACAAATTTTTTGCATCAACATATTCAGAAGAAAAATTATAATGTACGTAAATCTCTTTTATTAATTTTATCTTTATGATAAAAGTACTAATGGCAGCTTACATATTACACATCAAGTAAAAATTGTTACAAGAGTACTTATGTAAAATGGGAAGAGAAGGGTATACAGATCCCTGTTATTAAAACAATCAACCCTAAACAAGAGTGCAGATTATTTAAACAAATCGATCCCTTAAGCCCTCCTCTCAAACACAACAGGAAGCACAGAACCATCTAAGGCCAGCAACCTCTTTCCATTCTCAACCAAAGCACCGATGGGCCCACAGTTGCTGAACCTACAAGTGGGGCACACTTCAGTGGGACACCACCTCAGACTGTAGACACCAGCTCTCTCTGGCTCCACCCTATTTATCATAAAATAGCTTCTAAGAGGCAGCCCTTCAGATGCAGGTGCTCCGGCGACAATCAACCTCCTTTGGGTGACTCTATCAGTCTCACCCACCTTCCATGCAGTCGAGGACACACATATTGTGGACGCAGAAAATGTGATCATTTGGTCACGGCTCTCCCTCACCACAGTTGCTCCCGCAGCAAATGGAGCAAAGGTCACGGGTAAGCCCGCGGGGCCTGAGACGTTTTCTTGACCTACAAAGAACGGACAGGAATTGTTTCGGTTGATCAGAGTGAAACGGCCTCCGTTGTCGGTTATGGCGGGTTTGATGTAGTAGTCTATGCCGGGTTGAAGAGCCCGTCCGGCGGTGTCGAGCACCGGTTGGGCTACGGTTGCTATGGCCATGGCTAGACATATGCAGCTGATGAGGTTTCCAACCGACGTGGGGGACATCATGATGTGAGGAAACTAAGTTATTTGATGGATTTTGTGAATTGTGAATGTTTGCTAAGGCATGTCACACATAGTATTTATAGAGATGTGGTGAGGGTACGTACGTGTGAGATGATGACGTGGAAAATCAAAGTTAACTAGTCTCATCCAATACAATAGTATACTTGCATGCGTGAAGATACAACTAAGCTTTATTAGTGGTGTCAAGGGGGTGGTTTTTTTTATTTTTTATTTTGGTGGAAACCGTCTCTTTAATCTTATTTTGCAAAAAAAATGTTTTCACAATTCAAACTCATGATCTTTCGGTCACAAAGGAACAATCTTTCTTTGATCCAGAGCATGGCCCTTAAAGACCACGACTCTAACCCTCAACCTTTCGGTCACTAGACAATGAGGTTATTAATTAAACGTTAATAAGCATACTCATTTTTATTAATGACACATGGTACAAATAATTAATTATCAGCGTTATTAACTCAATTGGTATTGGAAAAAGCAATTGGGTTAATAGTTGGTACTCGTATCCTAAACATGCGACAGAAGAAACGTTAATAGTTGACATCGAAGTATGAACTAGTTAATAAGAAAGCATCACAGGCTGCTACAGTGAGAGAGAGTCTTATGCACCCAAAAACCCTTGTGGCCTCTTTGTGCCTTTGATTTTATTGAGAATGTCTTGGGACTTGGGACTTGAAACTTGATTTAATTGAGTGTGACTGTTGACATGCTTAATAAAATCAAAGGTACAGAAAGGCCACAGGAATTTTTAGGTGCAGAAGATTTGGACTCCTACAGCCTACACTCATCAATTTAGAATTTGGTGAGTTCTACACGTCCGTGGCGGTGGGCTACTTTATTTGAATCCTTCTTACTCCTTAGGGTTTCGTGTTCAAGTATCTAGGCATTAATTTATCAAGAAAATAATTACAATTACCCTTAAATTTAAAATTTAAAATTTAAAATTAGGGGATCTCGTAATCGTGGCCGTTCATCGTACATCGTACGGTCATAAATCATTTGAAATTTTAAATTAAATATAAATAGCACCTAACAAAAACTAACCGCACGATGTACGATGAATTGCTATGATCACGGGATCCCCAGGAAAATGATCCGGCGAGGATCCTTTTCCTTAAATGAACACCACCTCAATGAGTGATAAAAGGACGACCCAATGGGGCTACTCGGTTTGCAAGTTTCAAAGGGAATGTTTACCATACAAAACTCTACTTTTGCTTTGCAAAGAGACTGGTTTCACAAATCGAAGCTACGACCTTTCAATCATAAAGAACCAACATTTTCATTGCGCCAAAGCTCGCTTTCACCTCAATGAATGATGTTCCAAGGAGATTAGAATCCAAGGGGTGTCAATGTAATTTTATAAACTTGAAAGAGTTATGTGAAAACACAATAAATCTCAAGAGATGTTACTGAAATTAATCCTCCCAAAGTCGCTATGTACAAAGTACAACAACGTATCCTGACCACCCTCCTCGTGATTCAGAATCCGGAACGAGACATTCCCACTGCAGGACCATCGTGATCCAAATTCTCTTCCATTTGCTATGAGCGTATGTAATCTCGCCACCTTTGTCTTTTCTTGTCGTGAGTTTGGCACAGTTACTTGGACCATATTCCACCACGAAAATCGGAAAATGCGTTCTTAATTTTGTTTTAGCCAGACTACTCATTGCTAATAGCTCTCGAACGTGTAGTTTGGCTATGGAACCGACTATTGATATCTCATCAATAATGTGTTTATATCATTGCCGCCAATAAAACGCATCGATATTTTTTACAGAATCGATGCACATCTGTCATGCACACAGAATTTCTGCTGAAACGTGTTGTAACATAATTTCATCTTCGTGTTCAATTACATAAGAGCAAATGAAACCTATGGAAGCATCTGGCCAGATTCAAGCAAGCCTGATATTGAAAATGACATCTACATGCAAAAAATATAAACATGAAAAAAGCCGGGTTCTAGCCAATGATTTTAAGCATTAAACTCTGCCCAGGAAATGAAATAGATGAAGTGCTGCAGAATCCAGCTTCAAATCTACTTCTGTTTTTGTATTCTTTTGTCCTTAATCGGCAGCTCCACTGGCATCTGGGCTTCATGGGGATGATCTGGCCCCTTGTACACCTTTAGGTGGTTGAAAAGCGCTCTCCCGAGCTGCACAAGAGAGTTTGTTTTAGAGGAAATATTCAAAACGGACAATGCAGAGCAGTAGCAGAGTGAAAAACAATAGTAAAGCCAAGCACAACAGTCATGCAGAGAGGAGAACCCCTAAACCCTAAATCCTAAACCACTTGCATATACTTTTATTATGAATGAAGTTTCAATGAAATATATGCAAATGAAAGATATAGCTTTCTTTCGCGTATGTGTAGGCAATAGGCATATAGGAAGATAACTTTGAGTACAAGAACTCACCCTCCCTTTCGGAAGCATGCCACGAACAGCATGTTCAATAATTCTCTCTGGGATTCTCTGCTGTAACTGGTCAAACGTTTCCACTGTCATACCACCTGGTCGTCCAGAATGCCTCCTGTAGAGTTTTTGGTTCCTTTTCTTGCCAGATACGGCAACCTTTTCAGCATTTACCTATAAATTTCAACACAATCATCCACCAAAGCATAGAAGTATTTGAAGCGAAAATAAGAGAAACATGAAACGAAGTAATAGTTAAGCAAATTCCAGAACCTTGAGAACCAGAGAGAACAACAATACAAGACTTGAAAACAAAAATGAAAAAAGGGTCTGCTAGAGACCCACAGCTTGAGAGAAGCATTTTTGGGCCTGCCCCACAGTAAAGCATATGCCCATCTGAGAATACAAAAATGATTTAACGCCAATTTTTTGGAACCAAAATGTTTCAAGACTGTTTCAGACTACATTGAGAGTAGATAATATTTATTAGGATTCGTGCATTTCTTCTTTGCTCAATCCCTGGTTACCTTCTTTATCATTTGATTTGTATGTGTGATTGTGAGAAAGTTTTTTGATGTTTGTCAGGACAAAGTATTATTAAAAAACACCAAGGGGATGCTAGACAAAGTACACAAAAATAGAAATGTAAAGATAACACAAAACCACTAATGGTGGAAAAGGATGAAGGAATATTTGGAGAACAGTCAAAAGCCTACACAGTAGAGAGTAAACGGTACTTGAAAAGACCTTCCTTTCCTCTAGCACAGGAAGGGTATAATGAAAGAGATAGGGAAGTGCACTGGAAGTGAAATGGAAGTCGACACGAAATACAACCTAAAATAACCAGAATTTTAATAACACAACAGACAAATAAAAACATCACCCATTTTAACCCAAAGAATAACGACAAGCAGAGAAGAAAGCAAGGAACAATAATAGAAAAAGTGATTCTCACTAGAAATATCTTTCTTAGCCTTCTATGAAAACTGCACCAGTTATAAAATAAAAATACTATTTCTAGCCTTCTATGAAATCCTGCACCGTTAGCAGTTATAAAATAAAAATACTAAATCTCGTATGTGCTTGAGTTCTTTATCAGTTTTATCATCACATTGTATGGTTGAAACTATACAAGTAGAGTCACTAGACAATCATATAAATAGACTGGGAAACATTGGTAGCACCCCATTTTCTGGATTCTGGACCCATTTAGCTCCAAAACAATATCTATATCAGTAACCACAGCCAGTTCTCAGAAATCACATGAAATAGTCTCACTTGGAGCACCAGAGGCTTCAGATTGTGTGAATACTAATCTTCCAGACACCCATGGAGCACCTCCAAAAAAATTTTACCAAGCCCAAGTCTCGACAAAATGATGAAGGAACCAAACAATTCCAAATATAAGGGGATAAACTAGCAGATTAAAAATTGAGACAGACTAATCAACTTCAAGGTACGTAGGCACATGGAAGAGAGCATAAAGATGCATGCAGATACGCTGTTAAAGAAGATCTAATGAAATTCTCAGCACAACAAGAATTATATCATTTCAATGGTCTCAAGTAAGGACTAGACATTGATCTAGAAATATCTAATTCCACACTAACCAAAACCTTAAGAACCACTCCCCAGCCAGAACCATACAAGTCAAGGAAGATTGTAATTTAGTCTGCATCTAGAGCAATGACAATGAAGAGAAGTATGTGCATAACTAATTAACTATACACTCCACATACCACAATGACAAATGCTCCCATGTCCACACTAGGGGTGTAGGTCACCAAATTCTTCCCGCGGATGTAAATGGCGATTGTGGATGCCATTCGTCCAAGAATCTTGTCCGTGGCATCAACGATGAACCATGGCTTGTCAGTATTCACATGGTCTGCAGCTTTTGGATACCACGTATTATTCCAAATGTCCTGGAAAAAGGAGTGGAAAACCTGAGTAAGGACCTAAGTGCATATCGACAATGCCCTCAAAGAAAAGTAAATATTGACATCAATAACTTCTAGGATAGCGTATTTACACAATCTTTAATCAAAATGTATGTATATATTATTAGTAAACAGACCCAAATCATATACTCAAACTCAATAACCATGTTTGAAGAAATCAATAGAAGTTTCCTACACACAAAATACACCAAGTTTTCTTTAAAACTATCCAGTGGTCACAATTTTTCACATTGAAGACTACATAAGTTACTGTTTAAGCTAAACAAGCTTAGTAAACCGGAGTTTCGTAGAAATAAGCATAAAGAACAAGTCTTGAGCACACCCACCATTAAACTTCAAATCCTTTTTCTTCTTTGCTTTCTGGGTCCACATTTCTAACTCAACATTTTCAGAAGCAAAATTGAAAAGTACTTTTTTTTTCTACATTTTATCAAAAACCAAACACACCCCAATACACATACGTAATATATATGTAGAGATAGAGAGAGAGCGAGTGTGAGGACATACAGGGCCGTCGACTTCGTAGTCCTCGAACATCCATCGCTGATCCAAAGGGACCCGAACGAAGTCCTTAGTTTTACTGCTGAAGACCTCGAAGCTCCGACGCGGGGAACCTCCATTGTTGAAGCTGAGGTCGGTGGTGGAGGGAATCCAGAGCTTCTGTGGTGGCGCCACCGAGAACCCAACAAATGGGGTTTTAATGGGGGGTTTTGCGGAGGAGGAGAATGGGGGCTTTGGGGAAGAAGAGCAAGTGGAGGAGGATGAAAGCATGAAGGAAGAAGAAGATGAAGCTGCGAGCGAGAGTACCGACATTTTGATGTCTCAGAGTCTCACCCACTCCGCTGCGTTTCTGGGTTGGGTTTTGGGGAGTGTTTGTTGATAAAAAGAAGATAAGATGCTCGACTGGCAGATGAACGTAGGTCTAAACGCACCGCATCGGTATGAATTTTAATTATTTTTCCAAGAAACATAACATTTGTTTTTTCATTTAAAATTCTTCCAAGCGAGCCGACAAGTCTTGAATTGGTGAAGAATTGCGATTTTCTCTTGTACAAATGATATTTTATATTAAATTTATTTACAAATTCAAATTTTCGGAACAACTGGAATAATATATTTATCTAGTCAATATAGCTCAACTCTAAGTCTAATGTGATTTCAAGTATCGAACTTTATTAATTTTCTAATTAATAAGAGGGGGTGATTCAAATTTAACATAGAAAAATGTTTAGACTATGTTCGAGTTGATTAATGTCTCATGTTGTACTTCGTAACTGGCAATTAGCATAGTGATGTTTTTATGCGAATGATAAAAGATGTTTTCAATTTATATTTCTTTTTTCACTTCTTGTTGATGAAACAAGAGACTTTCTTTTCGAGTTTGTCATTAAGTTCCATAACTCGAGTGATTTTGGAAACCAATTAAAACCTTGACTAAACTTTAAGTTATTAAATCGAATATATTTTGAAATTGACTACTTGGTAAATAAATTTGATATTTAATAAACAGATAATATTTTATAAAAAATAAAATAAAATAAAAAACATGGATGACCCAAATAACTTGATAATGACACGTCATATGGATTTCCCCCAAATACTTTACTTTTTCTTCATACACACTCAAACCCACATTCAAAATACACAAAAAAATGGCATTGTCAGCAGCTCCCCTCCTCCTGCACATCAAACCCCCTCCAATTCCTTCCTTATTCCAATCCCAATCCCAATCCCACCGCGTCTCCTCCTCCTCCCTCCCCATCCTCCGCACAAAATTCCTAATCCCAACCCACCCTCGCCACAGCAATCCCCCCAAACAAACAATGAACGGGCCTCCCGCAGCCAGTGTGCAGAGTGCTGTGTCCCAGGCAATGAGCCTGATCCAGTCGTCGCCTCCGACCTGGCAGTCCTCCGTCCTCAGCAACGTCCTGATCTTCCTGCTGGGTTCTCCAATTCTGGTCTCCGGACTCTCTGCCTCCGGCTTTGGAGCTGCTTTCTTGCTCGGTACTCTCACTTGGCGCGCTTTTGGGTCTTCTGGGTTTCTCCTGGTGGCCGCATACTTCGTCCTTGTGAGTGAAAATTCTCTTGCTTTTATGTGTCAGAGTGTTTTTTGGACATTAACTTTATCTGGGTTTTTATTTTTGTCTGTTTTCTGGTATAAATTGATTAATCTATTAGTTCCATAGAGCTTTCTGATAACTGGTATCGAACTCGTCATCCAGGAGAGTTCCTAAAACAAGAATATCACTAGACCGTAATACTAAATGGCGATAATTGGTAATTGGTTTTATTTTCGTTATCAATTGCACTTTAAAGTTCTGTTCTTTTATAGATTTTGTTAAATTTCAGTTTTTTTTTTCTTTTTGAAATTTGAGTGAGGGATGCAAAAATTAAGGTGCTGAACCTTCATAGTGACAGTTGATAACTTGACTCAGTTCAAAGGGGATTTTCGTGAAATCTGTAACTTTGCAGATTTAACAATTCCATGCTATTATGCTCATTTAATGAATCTAATTTCCGAATGATTTCGATTTCTGATCTTTCGTGATGGGGTTTTGTCAAAATCTTATCAGGGCACGGCAGTGACAAAGGTGAGGATGAAACAAAAGGAGGCTGAAGGGGTAGCCGAGAAGAGGAAAGGAAGGAGAGGCCCTGGCAGTGTCATTGGATCCAGTGCCGCTGGTTGTGTCTGTGCTTTCCTGTCAATACTTGGAGTAGGAGGAAGCAGATATTCTCGGCTTTGGCAACTAGGGTTTGTTGCCAGCTTCTGCACTAAGTTAAGTGATACTGTCTCGAGTGAGATGGGAAAGGCATATGGAAAAACAACGTAAGTTTCTGTATTTGTTTGAATTGAGATCTTCGTGTCCATGTTGTTATAACTTATAACTGATCTTATGGGTCTAATATTGGTGTTTAATACTCAACAGCATCACATTTGGTTAATAAGTTTCATTTTTATTGGCATTACATAAATTAGCAACCCCAGAAGTTTCTAGATATACGGCATGTGATAGTCTATTGCTTGAAATTGTCATAGTTCATCTCTCTCTTCGTCTTTTCTTATTAGATTTTATACATTGTTCAGCTATATATTCTCTGGTGATTTCTTACATAGCATTAGGTTTAAACCCTGTACACCGTATGATTGACACATAAGGTTGCCTCAAATTCTGATGGGTGCCAAAAAGGAAGATAAATGGTTGTGCGTGGAACATTCCAGCAGTTTGGCCCAACCTAATGTCATGTGGCGCAACATTTTAAACATTAAAATAAGAAAAGTATGAATTACTGATGACCCTTAAACCTTTTCAATTTATGATCTGTTGAAAGTTGAAACCTTCAGTCGTCAACTGAATCTTGTGTTGGCTTGTAGGATTCTTTTTAGGTGACTGAGTTATTCGGGAACAGGCCTGCAAAACTTGGACACATAATGAGATGATGGTTCTAGTAGTTTTTCTCATTGATTGTGGTCCTGTCCATCAGTAGAAGAATGGACAACCATTACTGAAACTATATTTTGTTAGATTTAGTTAGGCAATAGAATTGAGTAAACCCATAGGATTCAAATAATTATGTAAGGGCTGATACTATGAAAGTGCCTTAATTATGGTATGCTTGTAGAGGTTAACCCTTCATTGAGAGTGAACAAACATCAAATGCGTAATGATTTAGCCTTCAGGTAAAGTGAAACTAACTTAAAATGCATAATGCTTTAGCCTTCAGGTACAAAATCATTTTAGTCTTTTCTGCAGTTTCAAATGCAGGATGATTGCAGCATAGTGAAATTTGAAGCTTTAATTTTATCTTTTGAGTAGTTCTGGGGACATAAAGAAGCTACGAATTAAAAGTATCAAATTGAGAATTAGGTCAAGTCACTTGCATCAACAACTAAACTGATGTGTCTTTTTTTTTTTTTCATGAAGTATCTTAGAGCTTTCAATTGAAATCTCTTTTCTAATCCATTTAGTTTTTTCTCAAGGATACACCTTGTAAATCTCTAGCTGCATTATTTGCTTCCAGAAACCCCAAACCCCCTAATATATACTGAAAGCTGCTGCCCCATAAAATTCTGCAACTCTCCCTTCCCAGGTCAGTTTTCTCATTTGGGAAAGAATCCAACTAGTGTTGTCCTCATTTTTCTGCTAACTGGATAAATGTGCCTTTTTCCTTTTGGATTTTAGATAAGCAATGATTTGTTTGAGATCATAAAAAATTTAGTATTTTCTGTTACCCCAGATCAATTTAAAATTCCAAGAACATAATTTTGCTTCTTGACCAGGTACTTAGTTACAACATTGAAGGTAGTTCCAAGGGGAACAGAGGGGGCTGTGAGTGTTGAGGGAACCTTTGCTGGACTTTTGGCCGCTATCCTTCTTGCGTTTGTTGGTTGTGCCATGGGTGAGGTGCTGTTTACTATATACCCTTCATTGTTTGTGTGTATTATCTTTTTGTCTGTCGCTTTAACTTCTATGCATATAACATTCCTTGTATTTTTTCTCAAACAGGTAAGTGCACCTGAAGCAATGATATGCGTAATAGCTTCGCAAATAGCTAATCTTGGTGAGAGCATTATAGGTGCTGCTCTACAAGACAAGGAAGGATTTAGATGGGTAGGCAATCGTCCCAATCTTTGATTCTTTATATATCCTTTTTTTAGTAACTTTCTTGTGTATTATGTTCATTCTCTAATAAAGAATCAGTTTGGTATGATCGGTCATGGCCGTTGAGGGTTTGCTCTTAGCATATTAAGGAGAACCAATGGCCGGTTGAGCTCGATTCATGGGTTTCCCGAGCATTTTGGTGAAATAACGTTGGATATGGGAAAGTATAGGGTTTTTTGTCCTGTTGAGGACCTGGTGATAAAATAGATGGGCAATCTGGGGAGCACCGGGAGGTTCCTCGAATAATAACAATATCATGATACATTTTGAAATGCACAAGTTTCTTTGTGCTTTAGTGGCACGAATTCCCCTTCAAAAGCATGGAGGGCCCTAGATGTTACAGCTCCATTGTATATAATTTTCCTTGTAGGTTGTTCTCGGCTTCAATTGTGTGCAACATATTTCCCTCTGTTCTTACACCATGTCCATGCTCTATTTTACAGCTCAACAACGATGCTGTGAACGTCATAAACATATCGATGGGCAGCATTTTGGCAGTCTTGATGCGGCAGGTTTTGCTCCAGAACTGGAGTATGTAAATTGTCAAATCCATGAAGGCTGAAGATGCTTCTCTGATGTGCCCACCAGCTATGCCAACAAAATCAAACATGACCCATATTTTTCACACCGGCGACCGAAAAACAGACCAGTGCGCTCAACGTGGGAGACGGATTACAAGCATGTTGCCTTATTTCTCAGATGGTGTGTTAACAATTTAGCGAGATTATGCTCATTGGAAAATATTTAGAAAATGCTTTGATTCGATGTTGCCCGTTCCCTAAAGAAAAAATGAAAGCTAGTTGAAATGTATTGGTGAACTATTTATTGTCGAAATGGTAAGGAAAGTTTGTACTATGGAAATTAATCTTTGAAGTAGTGAGAAATAGGATTATTTTGCATCAAGAACATCTTCTCTCTTATAATAACTTCCGTCGCATGCATAGCAGGTCTAGAATATCTATTAACTTTATTATTAACCTTCCAAATGAGACCTAATTGTAGGGTCAAGTCAAAATGAATTGAACAAGACAGGTACCAGTCGAACAAATTTCTGTAACTGTCACATGGTGCTACTAATTCAGAAATCCGCCTTAATTGGGTTGGAATCTCACCATTTCTTGGCGGCCTTTCATGCAACCATGGCAAACCAAAACAAGAACTCAGACCAAACCATCCAATTTCCTCTAACAAAAACAGAAGCAGCCAAGTAGAAATTGAAGGCGCTGAAGGTGACAGCAAAGGATAGAAGCAGAGCGATCGATATGAGAGGCTCTTGGAACTCATAGTCAAGGAAGCCAAGAAAAGTGTCCACAGTTAAGGTGTAACAGACTAAAGGGAGGACAGAAAACCGCCTTAAACCCATTCAAATCGACCAAAACCAAACCAATCCGAGCAGTTCAATTCGAATTTTACCCTAAAACAGTATAATCACAAACCGAACTGAACCATTCCTAAATAGTTGGTTTGGTTTGGCCTCTACATGAAAGCCACCAAAACCGCGTCCAACCCGTGAAACAGACAATACAGGAAGCCTAATCAAGGGATATTGTCCTCCATGGCAATCCTACCTCTGGCTGGTACTAGCAGGCCAACCATTGAAGTATTGATCCTGCCATGTGAAATGTTTTGTCCCACAATTCAAACATGTAACATGTGCTCTTCTCCTATCTTTGTGCAAACAGGTTGTATATAATTCGAATAATAGAAGCAATTTGATTTGAAACATTCCTAACATCAAACGACACGAGGCACATTAACCCTTAATGTAAACAAAATTATAAATCAAGATTTGACGGTACATAGCATAATAAAGTAGAGGTAGGCATGGGGCTGGGGATTAAGAATATCATCAACAGGGAAGAAGCACAGAAATTTCTAGTCGATCATATCTGATATCAGTCAAACAGCACTGCAGGGTGCGGTATCTCAAATGTATCAGGATACCGCCACCTTAGCATCCGAGTTGCATAAGAAACTGAAATCATAATGCATCACAGTTTTAACAATAAGAAATGAAAGAACAAGCTAGGAGGTCCAGCCCTTGTGAGACTGCATGTGAAAGAGAGAAGCTATTGACATGACAAGAGAGGCAAAGAGTCATGGGCAGGTCATCAGTTGTTTAGATTGTTTAAGATAAGATGTCACATCAGCGGCTGAGTTTTTCCGATAGCACAAATGTACCTAAGGATCTAGTAAGTAGCCATAGGTTCAATGTTTCTAAACATTGACGATGAACTAGTCTTGCCTAATCTCTCTATTTCTTAAAGAAGAAAACGTGTTTATGGACATTTTGAATTTCATGAGCAGGGTAACAACTCTGGATTTTTTCTATCCGACAAAGGAGAACCTTTTAAATCTAAATGGGTAAAAATCAAATTGAATCTATATGCAATAACCGAATACTACTCGTTTATTTTTATTTCACAGATTGATGTTTACAAACATTACAAGAGATGATGGGAAGTGGTAAGTAAGACATTATGTTGGGAACGGTACACAAAAGTACAAGCAGAGAAAGAACGGTACACAAAAATACTATATTATAAGCACAACAAACAAACCCAGCACATGGTAATTTTTGTAGCAGGAACTAGAATTGCCTACGACGTTTTGAGATAGTACCATTATGTTGGGAACGAAGAGGGTTTTGCATTTGTGAGTGGCAAATGTCTGGAACAAACATTGTAGAAGAATCGGACAGATTCTGAAAACTTTTGGGCCAGTACAGTCCCGATGCTGTAGGTGGGGAAGGTACCTGTGGCACCATCCATGAGGTCTCTGGCACCTCACCTATGCACTCATAGTCTTCCAATTCCTCCTCAGATGATCTTAAAACTGGCGAGCCATACCCTCCAAGTTTACTGCAGTCAGCCTGGTATCACAAGAAAAAAGCAACATTATGCACTGCTATAAGTTAGAACGATAATGCTTAGAGAAATATACCAAGGAGTAGGTCATCACTCATCACTCATCAGTCACAACCAAATTATTGAATTCTGTCAACTGCTTGCCGACCTAACATTAGCGAGCACTTCAATAATCACAAGGGCCTTGCAACACAACAGCAGTAAAAGCGGTTTACGATGATCTATAGTTCAAGCTTATAGGACATCTCCTTTTTGCAATTATGAAGTGCAATCTTATGAATCTCAAAATGCTTGTCCATTGAAGAGTTTTAAGACCCAATTTGCAGTACTTCGCATTCGAATTTTCATGAAACCGAAAAATTGGCATCACAATTTCGAAAGGTTTCTCCAAAATAAATTGTTATTTGTTAAGTGTAATCAAAATAAAGAATGTATTTGCAACAATGCAATAGGATAATGATTGTTAAATAAATGAATAATTATAAGATTAGCATTGAACACAATGAGGCAGGCACACACCTTTGAAGATCCATTATCAATGTAGTCAAAGCTCTGATCAAGATCAGAGAATCCAAGAAACTCATCTATATAACATTGTGGAACACTCCCAGCTGCAGAACCACCGGTAAACGATATCCCTCCACCGGGCGGCGCGGCCGCCTTGCACTCCACCGGCAACGGGTTATGAGTTTCACATCTAGACACAGAGGCAGACCCAGAATGCAACTTCACAGTAGAAGAAGACGCCCCAACACAAACCCCATCACCTTCGCCGGAATCCGGCTCAGCTGGCTCCGGCCCAACCTTGATTCCGGTCAGCAAGAACCTCCGGTGAGCCGACACGAAGCTATTAGCCGTGTGAACAGATACATCACATTTTCTACACAGCAAAGCTCGATCTTCTAAGCAGAAAAAGTACCCAACTGCCTCCTGCAAATCATAAACTCAAAAATTCAAGCAAAACCCAATCCAAATTTCGTGTTTTTACGATCAAATTTCTCAACTTTTTCGATGTGGGATTCGAATCTTTGAAGTTTACCTGGCAGATATCGCACTTGGGCATGTGGGAGGAGCATAGAGGAACCCGCTGGTGCTTGCTCGCGAGCTTATTCGCTTTGTGAACCTTCTCGTCGCACGCCCAGCACAGCGCCGCCTCGTCAGCGCAGCAGAGGACGTTGGCCTCCGCCGCCTCGCAAACGTTGCACTGTATCTTCATCTCTCTCTCTAAACCCTTCCAAAATCTCTTCTCTTGTGAGTTTTGTTGGTGTTTCTCTCTCTACAGTAGAAGAAGGGAGGAGAGAGTGAAAAACGAGTGATCTTCCCGGAGGACAGCAAGCAATTTGAAGGTGTTACACGTGGAGGGATTTAACAAGTGTCGTGGCGTAGGAGGTCGCCGTTGCTTTGCAATTGTTAATTGCAAGACTGTTTACAAATATCTTCGGGAGCTCAACTGACACATCTTTCTGACAAACGAAAACTGACACAATGTAAACATCACAGGAACCCGCAAAAATCAAACTAGTTTCCAACAGGATCCTCTCCTGATCCTTTTAGTGAGAATCTAGAAAATTTATGAATTGTATTCGTTCATCGTATATCATGTAATCAGTTTTTATCAAATACTGTTTATGTTTAATTTTAATAAAATAATTTCTAACCGCACGATATACGATAATCGAACATAATTTATAGATCCCCGAAATCCTCGTAAATAGAATCCGATGAGAATCCTCATTAGCCTAGTTTTATAGTGGGCACGCCCGGAGCAACTGGGCATTATATGGAGGTTACCAAAATTAATGAGAGGGCTCGTCCAGGGACTGGCTTTGTTTGGTATGGATGGTACACGTTCCTTGTTGAGGCTTTCAACTTATGTCACGTTTATTTAATGCGTTATCATATTAAGATAGATTGAATTGAAGATGAATTGAATTGAGAGAAGAAAATTGAATTGAATTTTTATGTAAGTTGTTTACTAAACTGTTTGGATTAAAATAGGAATAATGTTGATTTCATAAAAATTGTTTGCCAAATAATCCTGAATTGAAATTAAAACCAATTTAATTACTAAACTGCCCATTTAAGAATAAGAAAAAGAAAGGCAGAGGGATTTCTTCTTCTTTTTTTCTTTTGTCAAAGGGTGGGGGATGGTTAACAAATTCTTCAAGACCAGGACCACGAAATTGGGGGCCAAAAGTGGAAGATGAAAGACAGTAGCATAAGCTTCCAACTGTATCTCTATTCAAGTTTTGATCTTCTCATATAATGAGTTTCGATTTGATCATGCTAGTTTGTTACTAGGTAATGTTTTAAAAAACGTTAAACACTAGTCGAGCAGGGTTGGAGCCTAGCGCCTAAGCTGGGCTAGGCAGGGCCTAGACGAACTAGACAGTTTAGGCAAGTGACTTTTCTTAATTTTCAAACGTGTATGAATTAATGAGAGCAGTGACTAGCAAGAATTTTTAGAACAATGATTTTGATTGGATAGTGCGGTAGTGGTCTGATGGTAGTCGTGGAGTTGATTCCCATTCCCGCCATTCCCAAATCCACCACCTCCCTGAGGAATTGAATTCCTTCAATAGTACGAATCAGATTCCTTATTTTACATTGGCCCCACATTACTGTTCATTCCTGCTGGGAATGTTAAAGTAGGGTTGATCCGGAATCGGAATCATTCCCTCTGTACTCATTCCGATTCCATGTATGTAAACACATTTGATCCGAAATTGGAATCATTCCCACTCTACTCATTCCGATTCCATGTACGTAAACACGCAATTAATGGGATGAGATGTAGGAACTAATTGGGTAGGTGTCCCTTAATTGTAGGACTATTGAGGCTATAATGCCTTATTTAATCTGCCTTAAATATCATCAATTATCAACTTTTGTGGTTGGAAATGCTTTAATCTGATATGTTACTTGTATAATAACACAGGAGTGCAAATTTGCTATTTGTAAAACAAAAATGTTACTCTATCACATTACAGTAGGGCAAATTTGTTATTGGCACAACAAAAACACTATTCTTATCATATTTTTATTCGCATTTGTACCATGTCTCTAATAGAGATGAGATCTACATGTGCTGGTGGGCTCCACCTCTATTACAGAAGTGGTACGAATGTGGTAAGTGTAGCATTACTCTTCGTATAATCATATAAGATAATCCACAAACAAACTAGCAATTTAAATAAATTCCGCATATCCATTTTTACCTCTCACATACTCCTCTCAATTTCCAACCATCAGATCAAACGAATTTAAGAAGTTTAATGGATAAAAATTAACAAAAATGTACCGAAAGTAAATAAATGAATGGCCTTAGAGATATGAACAGGATAACTAGTAGGAGGGTGTTCATTGAGGATGTCAGAGAGTGGGTTGTTGTCTATGGAGGCTCTTTTGGGCGCTACGTCTTTCTCCTTCGCTTGTTAAGGTTGTCTTGTTGCTTTCATCCAAGGATTTGAAGGCAGTTGTTGAGTTCCTTTTATAAGTGTTGTTTAAGTCAAGGTGCATTCAAAAGGGTTGGTTTGAACTTATTGCTGGGGAATGTTTGCTTACTTGAAATGAAAGTAAATAAATTAGGCTCATATTTAATATATTTGAAATCTGGTTCGTGATGTTCTTACATTTGATCATAGAAATTAAAAACTAAAAATGAAATAGTGATGAACTAGTCCCTTGATTTTTGTTTAAAAATACCAATTGCGTCTGAAATTTGTGAAAAATTATCGATATTTGAAAAGTAACTGATTATTTAGTGATGGAACGGAATTAAATCGTGGTCATTAACTCGGTAGGACCGTAGAAGCTAGAACATGAACACTATCCATCATCTCGGCATGAATTTAGTTGGGGTCCAATTTTTCAAAATTTTTATTCTTTCGGTCGTACAAACATGAATTGGCAGAACAGCATTCGGATATAAGTACCGAAATGTGAAGAAAAGTTCGGTAGGTTCTGCCGAAAGATATACGGAACTTCGGTGCGGGGCTAAGAGAGAGTTGAGAGTTTGGGCTCGAGTTGGCCCATCACTAGATATTTATGTTAACCCGACCCATCACTAAATTCAAAGAGTGTCTCGTTCTCACACACAAATAAAGCTCAGCGAAGCACATTGTCCCCACCATTTCGAATAGGAAGCCGTACGCACCAATCTTCCAAGCACCAAGAACAGTTCCCGCCAAGTCCGTTCCCAAACCGCTAGGGTTTCTCATCAGTTCTCTCTCTGCGTCCTCTTCGAATAGCTGCTGTAACTTCATCTTTCCGATTGGAAGAGGCAAAACGAACGAAGAATTTCAACTTTTGCGGTAAATCGCTTCAAAAGTATTACCACTTTGTATTTCGGATTTCAGCGCCAATCTTCTCCTCTTTTCATCTGTGATTTTCGATTACGTTTTACGTTTTGGCGTTTCAGGAAGTTTTTTGAACGAATCGGAGCACACTCCGAGAGACGGCCGAGTTGAGCGAGCGGAAAATCACAATCGGATGGTCTGTAAATTGATAGCTGAAGGATTTTCTTTGAAACCAACGGAATCAAAGCTTTGGAGCTGAATTTTGGTCAAAGTTCGGGTATACAAGTTTATAACTTCTCTTTTTACTGTTTGGTTGCTGAGAAAATGTTAAAAATCAAAGGATTTTGCGTTTATTAAGCATTGATTATTTGATATTGATGAGGAAATTAATTGATTTTTCCGCTTCTTTGTTTTTATTTTCAGAAATTATGTTGTCAATGAACATGAAGCTATTTTCTTCGTCTGTGTTCCTTTGGACGGATTTGATTTCAATATATTTCTCACATTTTTTATGTTCCAGTGGTTTTCTTTATTTTGATTTCAGAAAGTGGTAAAAAATGTTGAAAATGGAAAGAAAAAAAACCTATTTTCCATAGAATTTGTGTTAATATTTGCAAATGAACGCATGCCAATGATATTGCTCTTATAATTTGTAGCAAGTCTGCAATTTTTTATTACGGCACTGGAAAATGTTTATGTTTCCTTTGTTCGTTTTGCCACAAGCCTCCCTGGTTTCTCAATTGAAACCCATAACAGAAAGCATTTAACCCATGTTTTATATCCCCTAGGTATGTCAGTGCATTAGAGTTTGTCTTTGAAGGTTGAAATGAGATGCAATGCGTGTTGGCGAGAACTGGAAGGGCAAGCCGTTTCCACCACCTGTGGCCACCTTTTGTGTATCCTATGGAGAGGAAAATTTTGCGTCAACATTCGTGGAACTTAACTTTCTTGTGGAAATAGGGTTGATTGGTATATATGAATATAAATTTCCTTAACAGTTTGAAAAGGCACAGAGGATGCGGGCAAGATCCTTGGCAGTGATGGAGCGTGTCCCATTTGTGATCAAGTGCTCTCTAAGAGGTAAGTGCCTCTAATGATCTTAGAATGTTAGCATTTTCTGGGAATCTGTATTCTTCTAGCCTTGCAATTAAGTGTGCAGGTGCACTATGCATAAATGAGAGAATAAGTAATATGAAAGTGTAACTATAGATATGCGCTGTATGGGATAACTGCCGAATACCAAATTTAGTCTGTTTCCGGCATCAATGGTTGCTGCAGAATTCTTTTTCGTGCAGCAACCAGTTTGTGCAATCCTTGAGAGAACCGAAAAGTAAAGCCATAACATGACAGTTCCTGCCACCAATAAAACTTCGTGTTTTGAATAGAAGCACTGTGGCAAACTTATTTCCTACTTACATATAGCATCGTGCCCATCTCATTTTGCTTTCCTCTTGGCAGTCATATGAAAGCTTTTGATATCAATCCAAATGATGAATGGATAAATGTAAGCAAGTACTCACTGACTAGACCTAGCTTGTCTTCATATTTTATATTACTTTTCCTTTTGCGTTTGTAGCTTTTGTATCCTTTTGATAATGATCGGAAGATATTCTGTTTCAGATGGCCATGATTGGAGTGTCTCCACAGATATGTATCCTTTTCTATTTTCTCTGCAATCTAATAATCTGATACGGTGATTGGTGCATTTCTTATGAGGGAGTGACGAAACTAGATTAGGTTTTTATTGCATTGTATTCAATGTTTTATAAAGGGCAGGACATCTTTCCCTTGACAGTATTCCTAGTAATGAAGAGTGCACACAAAAGTGTCATGTTCTACATTGGCCAAAGGGAATTGGAAATGCAGTGCAAGATGAACAGAATGCAAGCTCAGTATCGGCAGAAATTTGAAGCAATGCAAGAAAAGTTTGGTGAGAAAATGGAACAGTTGCATGCTGCATACCAGAAAATGGCGAAGAGGTGCCAAACGATGGCGCAAGAAATTGAGAGCTTGTCCAAGGATAAGCAGGAGCTGCAGGAGAAGTTTTCAGAGAAATCCAGGTCTTGTTTTCATACCTACTGATACTAATTCCTGAGGCATATAGTCCCGTTATTGGGTCCCTCGTATAATGATTTTCTCTATTTATATACCAGACAGAAGAGAAAATTAGATGAAATGTATGATCAATTGAGGAGTGAGTACGATTCAGTTAAACGATCTGCCATCCAACCGTCGACCAATTTCTTTTCAAGAAATGAACCTGATATTTTCTCAAACCAAGCTAACATTATGATGGATAACAGAGAAGCTGCTAGAAGAGGTAACTCTTTTCCTTCTGAAGTTCCAGAAATAAATTTGTGAAGAAGTAAAGAAAAACCATATGCTAACTTTTCTTTTCGATAAACCTCCCAAGTTCTGGACGTTTGATGCTATAACGTGACTGATCTGAACATAATAGCTTTATTTTTTAATCTTTGTCTCAAATATTTCCAAATCCAGTTGACTTATTTCTTGCAGATTGGTCCGTTCTTACTCCTGAAACTCCAGGGCCGAAGGAGGATATATGGCCAGCGAGACAGAATAGTTCAAACTCCGGCGGTCCTTTTGACATCTCGCTTGGCTCACCAGCAAAACAAGCTGCTATTCCAGTTGATGCTGGGAACAGAAGGGCTGGTGCTCACCCTATGTTTGGAACCGGAGCTAGCAACCCTGCAATGACTTTACGGAACATGATACTCTCCCCAATAAAGAGGCCTCAGCTCTCCCGCCGTCCCCAGATGTTCACGTAAGTTGCAATTTTAGTTCTGCCAAGTTTACTTAGCCATCCATTCCTGAATTCTCGTGACCGGGTTTTCAGGTTCTAGGCTCGAAGTTGAGTGCTCGCTGTTTGCCGAAGGACATGCCGAATATGTTTACTATGACTGTAATTTTCTTTTTCGAAATGAAAAAGAGAATTCTCGCAGACCCTATTACGAAACAATCATATGTTGTAACAGAAAAATGCATCAGTTGTGGCATCATTTGGTGTAAATATTTTCGTTTTGGGGGTGAAACAGCTTCCGGTGACATGGTTATGGGCATGGACGTTGCACCCCGGAAGCTGATTTGCCTCCAACTCTTCCCCCTTCCCTCCTTCACTTGATATAATTTCCTTAGCAGATATCAATAGTACGGAATGTTTCTAGCAGATATCAAAGAATCAAAACTCTACAGCCCGAACGCATGTTTACAGAAGTTCCGCGATATTCACAGCTCCTATTTACCAAAATTTATTTCTATCCAAACATCCGTCCTTACGTTTCTTCACTAATGTTCTGTAAATGGTGAGGCAAAAAAACCTTCAAAACTGGGGCCTTGGAAGATATCTCTATGACATCGCCATCTTTTATAGAATAGCGAACATGAGAACCGTCAATGTATACGACCCCCTCTTTAGACAACCACGTAGCTTCCATGGACTGACGAGATTTGATTGATCCGTGCATCAAGCTTGAGGCGTTTCCTGGCGAAATGGGCTCTCTTACCATGTACTGGAGATCCTGAGATAAGATGGGCATCGGAAATCCGCCTGCTGAGAGCATTGCAGCGGTTGATCCAGCAGCTGTTGAAACTCTGAGACCACTTGATCGAGAATGCACCAGTGGGGAACATGGCTGGTCATCCATTTTAATTCTGCTTGTAGGCGGGGAGGGAAAGTTAGATACATGTTAACTAGAGAGAAAGTTAGATACATGTTTACTATAGAAATAAGTTGAGCGTACAGCTGTGTGACCATGGAGGAAGCTTACTTGAATGAGAATTGCGAAAGTGCTGCCGGACATGGATGTGCAATTAAAATATCATTAAGAGCATAAGTTGGAATCACTTCTGAGTTTACACATATGGATATCCTTGTCAATTTGGAAGGATTAGCTCGACCCTCGAGGATGTTGTCCAGAACCTAAGAAAAGAAGAGGAAATCTTTTCAGAAGTTACGATACTTCAAAAGGAATTGCTACTTCGTGCTGGAAATCACCAATTTTTCTACAAATCCTTCACTCCGTATCTCCAAAACGTGTAATGATATCACATTTAAGTTGTGCGGAACAACTTCACAAGAAGTTGAAAATACAAAAGTTACTTAACTAAGACTAACTCCTAAGTGAGTGGGCCTGCCTACAACCGATCAACCGCACTTAATGAAACGTACTTCTATGCAGCCCGACCCTAGATGCCTTCAACACCGTAGCAGGGCTTTGGCCGGCAAACAGATCTTTAAAGCGAGACGTTACTTCGATAGAATATTCCTTACAACTAATAGGTTGATCACGGCATAAAACTTGCATTAAACGTCTTTCGAAATGAATGTTAGATGTTTTCTCTCCTTCCAGTACTGACTGATCTTAAAGACACCCTAGAATAGAGGAGCGAAACTAGTAACTAGTCTCCGATCATCTTTAGGTTAAAATTCAAGATCAGTCTTACCTGTTCAAAGTTGTTGACCGTTGCACCGCAAAGATAGCCTGTGCTTCTATTAGCATCAAACTCATTCCTGAGCTTCTCTACCTAACCAAGGCAAAACCAGGAAGAAAGAAACAAAGGATGAACTGATTACAAGCCATGATTAAGTGAAACTCAGTGAACTAATACACCGATATAAAGACTGAACCTCTATGGCTTAGCCAAATTAAGAGACTAACCTCTTCAGGTTGTGTGGGGTCAGAATTCACTCCTAGAACTGGAACCATGTCATCAATGAAATGGCTGCCTTGTAATAGAGTGCCATCACCCCCAACTGTAACAACAAGGTCCACATCACGGATAGGCTCAGATAGATTAGTACGTACTATAGGTTTCCACTCAATAGGCTTCTGGCGCAAAATACTCTGACACAAGTTTATTGCATCCTTGTGCACTTTTCGCCTGTTCTCCAAGTAATGTAGTACCTGCAATTTCTCCAAAGGAAACTGAATTACAAGGGTGCTTTGGAAAAAGCATAATATGATGAACTAAGAAAATATGAATTACTTGTATGCCTTTGCAAAAGTTGTCAAAAGATGGAACCAAACCATCCTTCTGAAACAGCAAGACAATCAATGTCCGGAGCACTATGAGAAGAGCAAGCCTGTGACTCTCTGCTCTTCACTCGAGGCTCCATTTAAGGTGAAAATACAAAGTTTAAAGAATATTCCCACAACCAAAGACATAGCTAGAATCGTGTCCTTGATTAATATACATGTACAATCACAAAGCCAAATGTTATTGGTGAAACGATTTAATACCTTCAAATTCATCAACTTATTTGTCTTTTTGGGTATGGCATTTTCTCATTTACCGGGTTTTACCAGTGAAATCACAGTTCACATAAATCTATCGCAAATTCCACTTATTCCAAGAGTTTCTCAAACATCAGTTCAGCTTGTAAAAGCCTCAATCGTACAAAGTACGGGCGAGAAACTAGTACCATCATAAAAAATAAAAAATCCCGGCCAAAGAAATACCGGAGTTTTTCTGCAAGCCCAAACACACAAATCAACCATCGTCGGCATCGTCAATCATGATACATTCATACATGATTCTATACATATATACAAAACAACATAAAATTTTAAAAGACAAATCATGGTTTACACTCAATGTCTTGAAAATTGGTAAAGGGGCGACCCAAGACAACAAGGCTCCCTACTTTGCGAGGGTCGGGGAATGTCCTGAAAATTGGTACAAAGTACAAATCTTTTTCACCTTTCTCACTCTAATCACAGACTTCTTAAGTTCATTGATTTTTCGTTTAATAAAAAAATCAATTTTTTTCCCGAGCTTCTTTTCATTTCAAACCAAATTTATTAACTTTGGCATTTTAACAAACAGGTTGAATGCTTAAGCTGAAAATTGCAAGCGACCCATCAAAACTAGCGAGGCAAGCAGTTCGAATATGAGGGTCCACGAGAAGGACCACGTTGTAGCGGACACTGAATCAGAAAGAAGCAAAAGGGGCATGGTGGTACCTGAGGGTTGGTGATGCGACACAGACCGTCTGATTGGCCGACTGGGTAAACGTCGAACGGTTTTAACAGCAGCAACAGTCTCCTCCGCGCCATTTCTCTCTCTCTCTCTCTCTCTATCTGAAGGGTGTGACGGTGGACCGGCCAAAGCTCCGTTTAGACTTGCATGTGGCGGAACCGTAACAGGAGGCCTCATTGAACAATTTAGGGCCTTTTTTTCCACTTTTTCTTGGTAACAGTCAGGGACCTAGGGTCTACTGAGCAATTTTTAGGGTCTATTTAGTATTTAGCTTTTGTTTTGTTTGTTTTTTTTTTTGTTTTTGTTTTTTTGTATGTGTAAGAAATTATTTTGTTTTATGCTGTGGTTTTAATGGGAGAGATCCGAATGGGATATCTTCCACCAAATTTCTAGGGATCCAGAGATCCGGACCCTTAAAATTTGATCTAACAGCTATAAATATGAAGCTCCACTAAAAATTATAATAATTGTAGCCGTTGGATCAAATTTCAAGGATCCGGATCTCCGGATCCCTAGGATTTGGTGGGAGAGATCCGGCTGGGATCTCTTCCCAGTTTTAATGGAAAATTGTAGTTTTTCGTTTGGATCGGGTGAATTGAAAAAAAAAATAATGGCAAAAATTAACAACGGTGTTTGAGAAGTAAAAAAATGTGTATGGATAGCACACCCCTTCGTTTTCATTTTGTGTATAGTTACAAATACATTTCTTCTGCTTCCCTCTCATTATCATTCCTCAACTATTTTTTTTCTCTCTTCTTTTTCTTATGTTTTTCTTTTCTATCTCTACCAAAATTGAAAACGAAAAATTTGAATGGATGAAACATAATATAAGGGTTCAACTAGCAAAACAACTAACTCGGATGGTTCGGTTTGAAACTTTGAGCTATAAACTAACAAAAACTGTACTTTTGAGACAAACCACAACCAACACTTGTTGCATCTTTATTCAAGCAATATTCTAATTAATCTTAATCTAAATTGCTGCTCTAATCCAATTATGGGCCTCTTTATAAACGACTTAGAATGGCGCTAATCGTCCACACTATTTACTTTTTGACACATGAAATTCGCTTAGTACTTGTTATCACTTGTTATTCCATTCCACACATGGCATTTCCCCGGCGAAGCCGCCGTCGGCAACGATGGTTGGGGCGAGCGTCTGGTGAAACTAAAGAAATACTTTTAGAATCATATATAAAGGTAAAACAGTAATTTTATTGACACAAGAAATCGCGAGTTCCACAAGAATGAAGTTGTGAACAAAGCTAGTACTTACAAGTTATTGCATTTTTATGTAAATGCTTTTCCTCACAGTTCTTTACTGTTGTCTGAAAATAGTGAGACAAGAAAACCTTCAAAATTGGAGCCTTTGAAGATATCTCAATGGCATCCCCATTCTGTATAGAAAAGAAAACATGAGAACCGTCCATGTATACGACACCTTCTTTACAAAACCATGTAACTTCCATGGACTGATGTGATTTGATTAATCCATGCATCAAGCTTGAGGTGTTTCCCGGTGAAATGGGCTCTCGTACCATAAACTGGAGATCCTGAGATAAGATTGGCATCGGAAACCCGCCTGCTGAGAGCATTGCGGCTGTCGATCCGGCAGCTGTTGAAACCCTGAGGCCACTTGACCGAGAGTTCACTAAGGGGGAACATAACTCGCCGTCCCTTTTAATTCTGAAGGCAACGATTCAGGAATTTAAACAGTTAATAAACACTAATGCGTGTAAGCTAAACGAACAAGTTAAATATATGGCTGATCAGCAGACTGCGGAGGAACTTTTACTTGAATGAGAACTGCGAAAGTGCTGCAGGACATGGATGTGCAATCAAGATATCGTTAAGGGCATAAGTTGGAAGCACTTGCGAGTTTACATATACAGATATCCTTGTCAATTTGGAAGGGATAGTTCGACCCTGGAGGATGTTGTCGAGTACCTGCGGAGAAAAGAAAGCAAATTTTCAAAAGATATGAATTGTGTACTTTCCTTATGCCTGCTTCTAAAGACACCCTAACTAGAATAGAGGAACCAAAATTTGACTGGTCTGGATTCTGTTTTGTATTGTGTCAAATTCATGATTTTGTTTTACCTCTTCGAAGTTGTCAATAGTTGTGGCGCATAGATATCCTGTGCTTCTAGAAGCATCAATCTCATTGCTGAGCTTCTCTACCTGACCAAACAAAATATTGTAAATACGCTGCTCCGAAAATTACCGAGTCTCAGCCCAAAAATCAGGGAATATGAGGAAAAATTGAACTCGTTACAAGCAAGGATAAAGCACAAGCTGTATAAATAAGGAAGCTAGTATGCCAATATAAAGACTAATACTTGAGGGCTTAGCCAAAGACTGAAACTAACCTCTTTGGGCTGTGTGGGGTCAGAATTCACTCCTAGAACTGGAACTGAGTCATCAATGAAATGGCTAGCTTGTAATAGAGTACCATCGCCGCCTACTGTGACAACAAGGTCCACATCATGGACGGGCTGTGATAGATCGTTAAGCACTACAGAATTCCACTCAACGGGCTTGCGGAGCAAAATATTCTGACAACAACTTATTGCATCATTGTGCACCTTTCTTCTGCTGTCTAAGTGATGTAGCATCTGCAATTCATTCAAAAGAAACTGAATTAACAAGAGTGTTTAAAACTAACTTAACAGGAGATAGAGCGTGCAAGAATTTATCAAAGGTAGGGGAAAAATGCAATCGAAGAAAGAGGGTTTAAGGAACTGATCTAACAGTATTATCCTTGGCAAAGTTGCACAACGAAAACATGTCATACCGAGAATGATCAGAATTTGATTTTGTTATATATACAACTACAAAGCGTAAACCTTCGTTACCTTGTTTTTCTTTCCCGGGTATGCCATTCTCTTTTATACTGAGTTAAACAAGTGAAATCGAAGCTCACACTGTTTAATTTTCAAACTTGTTTCGTACTCCACGTATTCCAACAGTTTTCTCAAACTTGAATCCAAGTAAGAAAATTCTTGAGTTTTGTGTAAGCCTAAACACCCGAAACCGGAAACTTTATCATTCTTGGCACCTTAAATCATGGCCTACTCATAGATGAAGCCTTAATACAAACTACAAAGTAAATATATCACAAATAACACAAAAATCTTACAAAATTGGTACAATGTGCAAATCTCTCCTCTCTTCACTAGTAATTTTTTTGCTTTCATTGAAATTTGTTTACTTTTTGTAGTATAAACAAGAACTAAGATTTTTCTTATTATCCCAATTTTACTAAGATGAATTGAAGGAAAAAAAAAATGAAGCAGACAAACGAAAGTTATCGACTTTGGCATTTTATCAAACACTTGGAGTGCTAAGCTCAATAAAACAGTTCAGATATGCAGATGGATGAGATTACCTGAGACTGGGGATTCGTGATGCGAGATGGACCTTCTGATTGGGAAACTGGGTCAGCTTCGATCGGTTTTAGCACCACCAACAATCGCTTCCTCCCCATTGCTCTCTCGATAGGGTGTGACGGTCGACCAAACACTCCAGCGCTGCAGGTGGTTTAATTATTTCTGAATTGATGAATTAGACTGGGAGGCATAAGGTTTAAATATACTTACTTTAGGATGTTCGTCTTTAGGAAATACAAAAATATTAGTTGAATGGAAAAACGAAAAGTTCAATTTTTATTACAACTTTGGATGATTAAAATACACCGTACAATGAGTTTGAATTAGCATATTGTGCTCTTTTTAGAAGGTATTATGCTTCGAAAATGGGAATCGAACGCAAAATTCATAAATTTTCTTTGCATCCTTTTGTCTTTCTTTGATCTATCTTATCTTTAGTTCAGTATTTCCTAACTTTAATTACTTTTTTTAAAATTTGAAACATTTTATTTTATTATCTTTCTTCTTTGACTTATACCTTGTCTTACATCACATATGATGTAAAACATCACTGGAACGCATTCGATTTTGATTTTAAAGGAGTATATAAAATTTCAAGTGTATTCCATTAGAAATTTATTTGAAAGGAAATTAAAAAGTAAAAGATTCGAGGGAATTAGAAATATTACGTAATGTATATTAAGTATTTACAAATATCACCTCTCTCATGAGACAGGGACATCACTAAAATCTCTAGAAATCATTTGAACTTCATCAAACTCTATGAACTTATAAATCTATTAAAATCACTCAAACTCTATATAAACCTCTAGTAAACTAAATTAAATTAAATTAGAATGTCATTTTGTCAAAAGTATGAAAGATTCTATAAGTCCAACTCTTATTTACCAAAGTAAATAAACAAATAGTTCTAACTCCAAATGTCCTAGAATGACTTATATAATAAGGAAAACTAATGAATAATGACTTTAAAACTTTGAGTTTTAACGATAATGACAAAATAAAGGGTAAATTGAATAGTATCAGGATTGACTTTTTAGTATAAAAATGTGGTTTTTCGTTAAAGTAAACAGTATCGGAAGTTTTTTGTTAAAATTTCCATAACAATACGGCATACTATTAATATATTAGTCGCGATTTTTTTGTACCATGGAAATTGTGTTTCTAATACCGTGTTGGGAAAGGATTTGGATCCTCTTCTGAGCCCAAGGAGAGGATCCCCCTGACCAAGAACTGTGGGCCATTGAATTTTTATCCAACGACTATAATTATTATAACTTTAAAGAAATCTCCTATTTGCCGTTGGATAAAAATACAGCGGTCCATAGTCCTTGGTCAGGAGAGGATCCAAATCCAGTGGGAAATGATTCAAACACCTAAGGCCATCTCCAACCGAAGGGTTCAGAGGGTCAGAAAGCCGAAAATAGCCCGAAAACCGTCTCAAACCGAGGGCTAGGCCAGAGGCTCGTGAGCCTGACGGAATCTGAAAGGGCCAGAGGGCTGGCCCCTTCTAGCCAGCCAGTCAGCCCCAGGCTGGCTAGAATTTTGTGTAAAAGTGTCAGATTTCCTGTCGGATATAACCGACATGAATCATTTTTATTATTGAAATCGTGTCGGTTATAACCGACATGAATAGTAATTTGAATTGCAATCGTGTCAGTTTTAAAATTTTGAATACAACGGCTAGCTGATTGCAGCTAGTCGTTGCCTTACATTTTGTTTTTTTTTTTTGTTATGAATTCAAACCTTTTTTTTTCTATAAATACCTAACTCATTCTTACATCATTTCTCACATAATTTTCACCCTTGCATATTATCTTACTTCATTCTATTTCAAATTTAAGTTATAGTTTTTAAATTCAAGTTGTTGTTTTTAAATTTAAATAATAAATTATGTTTAGCCCTTGGGCTCTCGGTTGGAGACAGAGACCAATATAACCATGTACTGTTCATTAAAATATTAATATCTTGAAGAGATGTTATACCCCACCCACATTCTATTTAAAATGGTTTTTAGTTTTTAATTGGTGAGCCCAAGGGGCCCACCCCTGATTTTTTTGTTTCCCCCCCCACCCTCCCTCGAGTCTTTTATCACTTCCCTCTCAATCCTCTCTTTCTTCCCTTTCCCCGTACTCTCTCTCTAAACACTCTCTTTTATCTCTCCGGCACCGAGAAGGAAACCACCATCACCCACGTTATTTTCAACCAAACCAAAACCAAAAATTTGAACCTCAAACCTTTGGGACATGGGGAATCCACCTGCAGCCTTGCATGTGTCATCAAAGCATCTCTATGTGCTCTGCCATTAACGCAGAGAGCTTGAGCTCTCTCGAACTCCATCTCAGGTATGGTTTAATCCCTTCCTTTTTGTCTCTGTGATAATTGGGATGAGGTTTTGAACCCTTTATTCAAGCCCTAACCCCTGCCATCCTCCATGCATGCATGTCCGGTTCCGACGATGAACTTCGGCGAGTTCGTGGGTGTGTGTTGTGCAGTGTTCGTGGGTGTGTGTTGTGCCCTGTGTGTGGGTGTGCCCGTGTGACTGTGTGTGTGTTGTTGTGTATGGGTGTGCGCATGTGTGTGTGAGTGTGTGTGTGTGTGTGTGTGTGGTGCACGTGTGTGTGTGTGTGTTGTGCACGTGTGTGGTGTGTTGCGTGTGCGTGTGTAGGTGTGCATGTGTGCTGTGCATGTGTACATGTGTGTTGTGCATGGATGTGTGTGTGCTGGCGTGTGTGTTTGTGTGTTTGTGTGGGTTTGGGCTCAAGCCCAAACCACCCCTTTTGTTCCTAACTATTCAAGCCCAAAACCCAATAAGTCCTAACCCTATTTAACCTAAACCTAAACCCTAATCCAGATCCAAACCCAATATCCATTTCCATTTCTTGAAATTCTATAG
Organism: Malus fusca; assembly: GCA_035220775.1. Lineage (NCBI taxonomy): Eukaryota > Viridiplantae > Streptophyta > Magnoliopsida > Rosales > Rosaceae > Malus > Malus fusca. The sequence continues at coordinate 37,557,458 of CM069069.1, forward strand.
TTAGGTAGTTTGATAAATTGTATATTTTTGTGCTTAGGTGAAGTCGCTAGTGGGGATTTTCTTAATCATTTTCCTTACAATTCTGCTGCTACGGAGTATCTGTGAGTGGACCCCTTCTAAAATTTGCATAATTTTATAGTTTATTTGCATAAATGAAATGCATGCCTTACGAGTTTATGAACTGATTTTATGTTAAGCATGTTTATGAAATATGTTGTTTATCGTCTCGTTTTTTGTGAAGAATTAATTGTTGGCCTATATTGAGCTATATTTTAATATATCGTATTTTCTATAAAAACTATGAACTGGTAGACTATCTGATGGATGACTAGGATGTTAGAACATGTTTTAGAAACCCCTATTGATAGTATAGACAATGAATGACTCTATACTATGAAGTGATTATTTATGAGAGACGTAACTATTTGTGTGTACTTAGTGGACACTATGCCGCCTAGGGCGAGGATCTGGTGTTGGCAAATAGACTGGTAGACATAATCCCTAGCTACGGGCTGAGGGATACGGAGCAGGCATTGGGCCGTGAGTTGGTAATCTCTGGCTACGGGCGCAGAGACCACGGTGCTAGCATAGGACCGGGAGTTATATTTATTCAGTGATCTTACTAGCAGTACATCGGGATTACGAGACGATCTGTGAGATGATTGATGTTTTGATTTCCGCGATATGTCTTTTGAGATGTTTTTGGCATGCTAGGATTTTCAGTAAACCTATCACTTATTATGCTAGTAGTTTTCTTTATATAAACTGTGGGGATTAGTATCTTGATAATTGTTTTATTATTATTGTATATATGAACTTGGTTCACTCACCTTTGTTTTGCACCCCCATTCAGGTCTTAAAAATGAGGACTACGATACGACGTACGAGACATTCCCCTACCAGTAACCGTCTATCACTCATTTGTGTGATATCTTGTAATGATCTTTCCTTTTGTGATCTTAAATTTGAACGTATTCTTTGCACTCTAGACATTTCCTTAAACTTTGTTTATTACCTTTAGATTCTAATAATTATTCATGAATATTTCCTCCTAATTATTACTCTTGTAGTCAATAATGACTTTCGTTACCCTCGGGTGTCGGCCATCACGTGCCTATCCGGGTATTCAGGGAATATCGGAGTCGAAACGTGTCAAAAGACCATAGGGATAAAACGAGTTCTCTGGCCAGCCCTTGATATGACCTAATACCTAACCCTGCCTAAACCTAAAACAATACGGACCAAAATTTGGGTCAGGTCAAATCACTAGGGTCCGTAGCTTTGCTTCAATTTCTATCGGATCGCCAAATTAATATCTAATCCGTTGACCCACAACCCAATACGGGTAAAGTGAGTGGGTATACTTATCGGATCCAAACCATTTTCTCTCACACCCACATCGGGTTCAGACTCGCTCCCTCTCTCTCTTCAGGGTCACCCACGATCCAACCCCGATTCGCCGGACCACCGATCGGATTCCCTGAGATTTTTTAAGATATAAGGTCATATCAACAATTGCGGTAAGACCCATTTCGAATTTTTGTGTAATTTTGTTCTTCTTTCCTCTCACTCTGTTAGGCTCAGATTTTAATTGGAATTTTGTAATGTTTATTGGAGTTTATTTGGTGGATTTTGGTCTGACCCAGATCTTAAATGCATATGATTGTTCTGTTGTTTAGGGATTTGAAGATGAAAGGTTGAATCTTTATAAATTGAATTTTGTATTTTTGTTGTTATTTATTTGAAAATTTTGATTTTTGAATTAGTTAGTTTTTAGCTGGTGTTGAAATTCAAGTTATGTGGTTGTAGATAATCTCATGCTTTTGTATGATCAAGAGGAGCACTCTGAATTTATCACTTTAAATTGTGATATAAGTCAATGCAATGGTACCTTAACAAATGACTCCAAATGTTGACTTCTAGTCCTAATTGATATATTTTTATTGGGTTGAAAATTTTCACCTTTGAAGTTCCCCTGGTGACTTGTCATGACATGTTCTTCGTTTGTTTTTCGGGTTGTCTCTTCGTGCACATTTTTCTTGAGTTCGAGATTCATATTTGCATTTGGACAGTTTTGTGTTGATCTGGTATGATGTCACAAGTTCTGTAGTTTGCTGTTTTCTCTGTCTGCGATAAGACTTAGTGACCTATAGCCCTCTTGATATGTGTAACGGGTTTAGTGAGAGCTTGAACATTGAATCTTTCAGCTATTAACTTATAATCGTAGACCCGCTAAATTCATTTTGAGTCGTGTTTTATATTGGAATTGATCTTCAAGTTGTGAGGTTTCATGGGTTTGGTTGACATAACATACTTTAGCTGCATTATTCGCTGGTTTCAAGGTTGTATTTTTGGTCATTTTGTGGGTTGTGTTCTAGATTTGCTTTCAGGTTTGCCTTGGGAAATCTCTATGGGCCAAAATCGATTCAGTTTGTCTTGTGCACTGAAGAAGAAAAAAAATTGTTCGTGTTTCAGTATCCAGTTAGTGAAATGAATGTTCACATACCTCTTGAATCTTGTTATGTGTATCTTGTGACTGATAAATTTCTCTGTGACTATAACTAGTGATAACATGGTGATTTCTTCTTGTATTGATTACGTGCATTTATGCTGGTTTGTCTGTGCATTATAGTTTGTTTATAGTTCAGTGTTCGCTGGATGATTTAAGTATTGCAAGGTTTTGATCTGAGAGTATTTGAATTCTTATAAAGGATGTGTCCCAAGGAATTTACTTGCACCAAACATTTTATCAGTGTGGTTGTTATTCTGTGTGTTTCTCAATTCAGTTGTGTTGTAAAGTATCAATTACTATGAGATCTTTCATTTATGTCTGTAATTATGCATGTACATGCACACACACGTATTTGCATTCACCTTTTATTGGTGTTGTGCACCGTAAATTATAGGACTTATTTATTGCTAGTGTTTGGAGTAATTCTTTTGTGACTGTCAACTATTTTTTATTGATGTTTGAGGTTCCGCAAATTCATCTTGTAGTTCTATCTGATTTAGTCGTTTTATCTCATATGTTGTGCAGAGTTTGATCGAATTTCATGCCTATGTGATGGAAATACCAGTCGAGTCTGCTAAGAAACCAAAGAGGTTGACATCTATTGTCTGGAATCATTTTGAAAGGGTTAGAAAGGCTGAAATATGTTATGCTGTTTGTGTACATTGTAACAAGAAGCTCAGTGGATCAAGTAATAGTGGGACCACCCATCTGAGAAACCATTTAATGCGATGTCTGAAACGATCGAACTTTGATGTATCACAACTACTTTCAGCGAAGAGAAGGAAAAAAGATAATATCCTTGCCATAGCAAGTATTAATGGTGATGAAGCACAGAGAAAAGATGATTATATTCAGCCAGCACTTATAAAGTTTGATCAGGATCCAAAAAAGGATGAACTAGTTACCATTGCAAGCGGAAAGTTTGATCATGACCGTAGTCGTTATGATCTTGCTCGTATGATTATATTGCATGGTTACCCGTTCACCATGGTTGATGATGTTGGATTCAAAGTTTTTGTGAAGAACCTTCAACCATCATTTGAGGTTGTGCCAAATAATGATGTTGAACAGTTCTGTATGGAAATTTATAGGAAGGAAAAACATCAAGTGTATGAGATGATTAATAGTTTGCACGGCAGAATTAACCTTTCTGTTGAAATGTGGTCTTCTCCAGAAAACGTTGAGTACCTGTGTTTGACGGCACACTATATTGACGAGGACTGGAAATTACAAAAGAAAATTCTGAATTTTGTCACACTTGATTCTACTCATACGGAGGACTTGCTTTCAGAAGTAGTTATCAAGTGCCTGATGGACTGGGACATTGACAGTAAGTTATTTGCCTTGACATTTGATGATTGTTCCGTCGATGATGACATTGTTGTAAGAATCAAAGACCGGATCTCCCAAAACAGGCCTCTCTTGGTCCATGGTCAGTTATTTGATATTCGCTCTGCAGCACATCTTCTAAATTCAATTGTGCAGGATGTTTTGGAAGCAATGAGAGAGGTGATAAGAAATATTCGAGGAAGTTTCAAGCACGTAAGAAGTTCACAATTGAAACAAGGGAAGTTCAATGAAATTGTTCAGCAAGTAGGAATTAATAGTCAGAGGAGATTAATTCTTGATTTCCCAGCTCGATGGAACTCAACATATCATATGCTTGAAACAGCCTTAGAATACAGGGGTGCATTTTCTCTCCTGCAAGAGCATGACCCTTCGTATACATCAGCTTTAACTGACACAGAATGGGAACGGATGAGGTCTGTTACAGTTTATTTGAAACTTCTTGTTGAAATCGTTAATGTCTTTTCCAGCAACAAATGTCCAACTGCAAGTATATATTTTCCTGAGATTTGTGATGTTCACATCCAATTAATTGAATGGTGCAAGAGCCCAGACGAATTTCTTAGTTCTATGGCACTAAAGATGAAAGCTAAGTTTGATAAGTACTGGAGCAAGTGCAGTTTGGCTTTGGCAGTAGCAGCAATCTTGGATCCCCGATTCAAAATGAAGTTGGTGGAGTATTACTACTCTCAAATATACGGTAGTACAGCTCTGGATAGGATTAAGGAAGTTTCCGATGGCCTCAAGGAACTTTTTGATGCATATTCAATCTGCTCAACAATGGTTGATCAAGGTTCAGCTTTGCCTGGCAGCAGCTTACCGAGTACCAGCACTGATAGTAGGGATCGATTGAAGGGATTTGACAAATTTCTCTACGAGACCTCTCAGAGCCAAAACATGATATCAGACTTGGACAAGTATCTAGAGGAACCAGTCTTTCCGCGCAATTGTGATTTTAACATATTAAATTGGTGGAAGGTCCACACGCCTAGGTACCCTATTTTGTCCATGATGGCACGTGACGTTCTGGGAACTCCTATGTCAACTGTTGCACCAGAATCAGCATTCAACATTGGTGGTAGAGTGCTTGATGAATGTCGAAGCTCACTGAATCCTGACATTCGAGAGGCTTTGGTATGCACACAAGACTGGTTGCGGGTGGAATTAAAAGGCATGTAATTACACTTTTGAGTTTTGCGTTTCTCTTCCGTAGCAGTGATCTTATCGCAATAAGTACTGATTTCTCTTTTCTATCAGATGCTAATACATTGTCAAGCCTTTCTGCTAGACCAATCCCTTCTGCCAGGCCAATTCTTGTTGAATAGAGTTCATTTTCCAATGGTATGTTTCTGCTACATTTCCTGCATTTCTCCATATCTATTTCGCTAACCGTATGTGTCAAAGTACCGACTTATGGTGTAATCTTATGATGCAAGGTTGATGGATCAGCATTTGGCCTATCCAGTGCTGTCTAAATGATGTCGACGCAGTTAAAGCTGGTCTGGGCAGTGAACCTCATCTCTGTCTCCATGTCAATACATCACGTGAGACTTGTTAATCGCTTGTAGTTCTTTGTCAAGCTTAAATGTAAATTTTAGGACATCTACTAGATTTCCAGATCTGTACGTAAGCAAGAGCGACCTCTTTCGCGTGTATCCTTGATTTTCGAGCATGCGACTCTTTCTTTGTAAGATGTGGTTCTTCATGTTTTCACAAAATGGGGGATGTTCAATCAATAATCTATATATCCATGCACAAAACCTTCATCCCAAGCTCACAATCAATATATTGTTACTCATTTTTCTAATTGCTATCTTTCTTCTTTTTACAAGATTCAATCTGCTTATCTATCGTTGGCTAATACCTTCAAGTCTTGCTGTTATAAATCATGTATGCTGACCATAGCATAATTTTTGACAAAGCGATATTTTAAGTTATAACTTACGGGAGAGGGATTGAAAGGGTGCATCTAGACAACTAGCCTAACTTCCGTCTAAAAATTTGTGGTGGGACACTTTTGGGGGCATCTAGACAGGTAGCATTGCACTTCTAGAAAGTCAACGAGAGACTTTGTCTAAAGATTGACTTGGTTTTCTTGACCAAAAAATATTAGATCAGAATAAAACTATCAGACAAGCAATCCCCAAATCCCCAAATTCTTCATTGAAATCTGAGAACTGGAGCAAAATTATCAGACAAGGCAAGCTATGTCAAACTATTACTTCCCTGAAGCAATCCTAGGGGAAATTCTTCTGAGGTTGCCCATCAAATCTTTAGGCAAATGCAGTACAGTGTGCCAGTCATGGAGGTCTCTAATCCAAACCTCCGCCTTCATTCACGCCCATCTCCGCCGCGCGGACCAATACGGCAACCAAAACAACACGGATCACCTCCTTCTATGAAACGCTTTGGCCGAGAAAGAGGACGCTACTCATCAGGTTGGCGAGCGAGCTTTTCTCCTTGCACTGGGACAACCCTGCATTTGATGAGTACACCAAGATTCTAAATCCCTTCATTTACAATAACACTAATATTTTCCCCAAAAGAGAACAGTTTTAGTGCAAAATAATTTCTATGTGGTTGGAACTTGTAATGGTCTCATGTGCCTTGCTGCTAACTTTGCCACAATTATTTGGAACCCTTGTGTAAGAAAGTTTATGTTTTTGCCTAGGCCTGGGATTGCATTCTCCACTACAGATTATACTAATCTGATAGCGACCTATGCATTTGGCTATGATTCGCGTATGGATGACTATAAGGTTTTGAGAATTGTGAGCAACAAAAATGTCAAAACCCCGTGCAAGGTTGAGGTTTGTTCATTAGCCGGGGGATACTGGAAGAGTCTTAGCGCTGATGTGATTCCCGCAGACTTTATGCCTGCAGGTATTACCGGTAGATATACACAAGCTTTCGTTAATGGTTCTCCGCATTGGCTTCAATCGAGTAAGAACGAGGGTAACTGCATTGTGTCGTTTGATATGGCGAGGGAATCATTTGGAAAGATAATGGTGCCAGATGAGTTGAGAAGAAAGGCTTCGTCTGTGTCGAGATACGAAGAGTCTCTTGCTTTGTTTGAGAGAGAGTATGAAGTTTCGGATGGATCAAATACTATTACTCGTGTTCACATGTGGATCATGAAAGAGTACGGTGTTGCTGAATCGTGGACTAAATTACTGAGTGCGTGCCTGGAAGGAAGTCTAACCGGGCCGTTTGGTGTTAGAAAGAGTGGTGAAGTAGTCTTCAGAATGCTGGGCGGAGTGCTTGTTTCGGTGGATCCTGAAACCGAACAAGTTAAAGATTTCGAAACTGATGGATACAGGTACTTCTTCATGGATTCTTTTGTAGAGAGTCTCGTCTTACTTGACCAACCGAATGCCATTTCTTACTAATTACAAGGTCCAACAAATCAGAAGCTAAGAACAGGAGGATTCTCATGAAATCGAGGAGTTTCGGTCGAAAAAGAAGATGAGTTTAACCTTGTTGGCCGTTATTCCTAGAGGCGAACCTCCGATTCTAAAATTTGGTCAACGTGATTGGATTGGGATACTTATGGAATATCTTTACTGAGAATAAGTTGCTTTGCATGTATAAGAACTTATTTTATTCTAGTAGAGTGCCCAATTTGCTTACGTCACCATAATTTTAAGAATTAAATTTCAAATGCTACTTAGTACTACGAGTTGACATTTCTTTTACTTATAAGTGAGAAGTATTAGGTTCGAATTTTGAAAATAGCAAGTTCAGAACTAATTTATTTGTCATCCCTTTAATGTAAGTATATTGTTGCTATCATCAAATCTTGAGAATATTTATGGCAATGATGGAATCTCATAACCCTAGCTAAAACTATATTTTATACAATATTTGATGAGAAACGTTAAGCACACGTACAATTTTTTTTCTATTCTCGCACTCTTGTTTAATCTTGTCCGATGTTTATGATTGATTTTTTCAATTTGATGACCATAATAATGGGGGTGTTTGTGAGGCTAAAAATGGTGTGTGAAAATATGCACCTTATTTTATTTGCTTTTAGTTTGTTAAATTTTATAGAAAATATATATAAACCCAAGAGTACTTGCGTATTTTCTTTTGGATTTGAACAATACTAATCTCTTGAATATGTTACAAAGATAGAGTTTAGTAAACCTTTTATACACATTTCACATGTAATTTTAGTTTTTGAACAATACTAAACCTCTTTCTATTCGGTACCTCAAACTATAGGTGATAAATAATTGCATATATGTCCAAGGCTCGAAGCTTGTGTCTCCCTCTCTACCTATCTTATGGGAGTAATCAAATTTAAAAATTCATTATGTTCATTTTTGTAGTAGAACGATAGTATTAATGGCTTAGATAGCGGTGGAGATCAAATTCGCACCAAGATTCATACGCATGATTGTCACACATCTTGATACAGGTTCGATCTCTACCAATCATTCTCCTTCTAGTATTTAACAATTTAACTCACTGACGCTATTACTTGTAAAAAAATAAAAAAAAATTGGATTCGGGAACTTTAATCCTCTTCTTCAGTTTTTATTATATTAGAATACATCAAAAGTTCAATACTTTGGCAATTGCTAAAGCCACATAAGCAACGTCATGGACAACTTTGCTTTTATCCTTGAAATGATCGACCGCCGCCGATCGAGAAAACCACTTTCACATGAATCTGCTTTTTCTACGACATTGATCAGTACCGAAAACTTGGTGGTAGGTATTTCCGCAAGCTCCTTCTATAAGTTCCAAGGCTTTATTCATAGCTTCGACTGCCTTAGGCTTAACTGCATCAACCAATTGGGAAGAAGACCGCCGGCCTGCTGCAATGGCTGGTCGGAAGAAAGACAACTAGAAAAAGATTTTGAATGAGAAATATTAGTGCTTTTGTTGAAGGAGAGGTAGAATCATTATTCCTCTTTTGTTTACTGATGCTGTTCAAGTGCATAGACTATTGTGCAAACTAATTTAGGGTTTCTGTACTTTGTGGCTGAGTTATGGGTGGGTGATAGTATGGTTTACAATATATAGCAATACACTAAACTAGGATACTAATCTCACATCAAACCTAATCAAATAAATCAACATAATTCCTTGAAAACAAAGAAGCTTAACTTTTAATAAAATAACATAATAATAAATACCTAAATAAATAAAACTTTTTTTTTTTGTTTTTGGACAAAAACATTAAGTCACAGTCATTTTATACCACAAGTAAAAAAAAACTCTTGCGTGACGAAACACACATCGTCGCGCATAGTCATTTTGCGCAACGAAATTTTGCGTGACGAAACAAACATCATTGCTCAAAGTTACTTTGCATGACAAAATTTTAAACTTCATTGCGCAAAGTCTTTACAAAAATTAAAAATTGTTTTTTAAAAACCTTTGCGTGATGAAATCCAAATATTTCGTTGCCTAAACCAACTTATTTTCTTTTTTTATTTAATTTTATATTATAAGTTTTAATATAGTTATTTTCATAAGTTTTTATTATTTTTTTTAAAACTTTGCGTGACGAATATCAATATTTCGTCGCCTAAACCCTATTTACTTGTTTTTTATTTTATATTGGCTTCGTCACCCTTCTGGTGTCGGTCAGCACAGCTTGATTCGGAGTCCAGTTGAACATTCTGGGTCGGGGTGTGTCAAAACTTTGCACGACCAACACTTTGTTGTGCAAAACCTTAAAAATTTGAGCGGGCGCCAAAAATGGGAAGCAGGAAATTTATTTTTTTTAATTTTTTAAGACTTTGCACGACCAATATTTCGTTGTGCAAACTTGTATCCTTCGTCACGTAAAGTGATACGGTTTTTAAAACCAATATAACTCCTCCACAATTTTCACAATGTCCTTCTCTATTCTCTTACCTCTCACCTCTTTCCCTCTCCCCAAATCCAACCCTCTCTCTCACACTCACTCCTCTCACTTAATCTTTCTTCTCTCTCTGTTCTCTATTTCTCACTCACTCTCTCATCTCTCTCTCACTATCTCCTCCAACTCTCTTAGACTAACTCCTCTCTCTCATTCTCATTCACTCTCAATCTTGCCAAAAGGTATTTTCTCCCCAAATTTTAATTTTTTTTCTTCCATTAATCAGAAATAATAAATGGACACATTTTTTTTCCTCCTCCAACCCTTGTTTTATTATTTTCGTGTATCTCTGATTTTTTACTATTCGATGACTAGAAATAAAAATAGACTTTGGCCTTTGAATTTTAAGTTTCTCCAAATAAAACGAGACATGAGTTTTTCACTCAAATAAAACTCATTGACTAGATTCAATGTCAAAAAATTTCTTAATTGTGTAAATAAAACCACTAACTAGATTCAACATCAACAAATTCATTAATTATGGTTTTTTTTTTTGGGTCAAACGATAGATTTTTGTTAAATTAGGTGTTAGATTAGCCACCGACGGTTGAACCCATACAGTCATGCAAGGGCTCAACTTATTTCCACCATTGTGGAAAAAGGGCCACTTACTTTCATTAATTATGTTTGACTTTACACATTTAAAATTGTTCGAATGCCTAAACAATTAATTACATGTGGATTGTAAGGACACATTAATAATTTTACAAAAAGAAAAAGACATTAATGTTATAAATGCATTTCCTATTGTATAATAACAATAAAACATGCCTAATATATAAAATAATACATGCTTAGTTAAATCAATAAAATAATACTCTTCATACAAATGTAGGTATATTATTTGAAACACACACACACACACACACACACACACACACACATATATATATATATATATATATATATATATATATAATAAAATGCCCGATATATGTAAAAATTCATGCAAAATAATTTACATACAAAATAAAGAAATGTTATTTGATTCAAATAGTGCACCTACTATTTGAATTTTAAAATGTTAGATTGCTTAAAAACAAATAATTTACTTAATGTAAGATCCCACATCGCCCAGGGGTGAGGATCTTGTATGCCTTATATGTATATTTCCATCTCTATCTAGCACAAGGCCTTTTGGGAGCTCACTGGCTTCGGGTTCTGTAGGAACTCCGAAGTTAAGCGAGTAGAGCGCGAGAGCAATCACATGATGGGTGACCTACTGGAAAGTTCTCGTGTGAGTTCCCATAAACAAAACCGTGAGGACGTGGTCGGGGCTCAAAGCGGACAATATCGTGCTACGGTGGAGTCGAGCCCGGGATGTGGTGCGGGCCCAGGTTGGGATGTGACAATTTGGTATCAGAGCCAATCCCTGGCCAGATGTGTGCCGACGAGGATGTCGGGCCCCTAAGGGGGGGTGGATTGTTACATCCCACATCGCTCAAGGGAGTGGATCCTGTAAGCCTTATATGTATATTCCCATCTCTACCTAGCACGAGGCTTTTTGGGAGCTCACTGGCTTCGGGTTCCATCGGAACTCCAAAGTTAAGCGAGTTTGCGTGAAAACAATCCCAGGATAGGTGACCCACTGAGAAGTTCTCGTGTGAGTTCCCAGAAACAAAACCATGAGGGCGTGGTCGAGGCCCAAAGCGGACAATATCATGCTACGGCGGAGTCGAGCCCGGGATGTGATGGGGGCCCAGGCCGGGATGTGACACTTAATATCTTTAAAATACAGGCAAAATAATTTACTCAATATATTCCAATTTGAAATTTTCATACTTACTTACATGTGATAAGATAAAAATTCATTATGTTCATTGTTTTGGGTACAACGATAGCATTAGTGGCTTAGATAGCGGTGGAGATTGAACTTGCACTAAGATGCATAAACATGATTGCTATGCACCCCAATGCAAATTCAACCCTAAACGATCCTCCTCCTGCTAACATTTAACAATTTAACTCACGAACACTATCATTTGTAAACAAAAAAACAAAATGGATTTGGAAATTTTCAAACAACTCTAATCCTATTCTTGAGTTTTTATTATATCAAATTCACTACTTTACTATAACAATAGAAGAATACATTAAGAGTTGACTAATTTGGCAATTGCTGAAGCCACATAAGCAACATCATGGACAACTTTGCTTTTATATTTGAAAGGACTGCCGCCGGGAAAACCACTTTCATACGAATCTGATTTTTGGACGACATTGATCATGGCTAGCGCTGCTATCTTAGACTCACCTTTAGGGAAATCTTCATTGGCTTGTGGAATATCAGTACCGAGAACTTCTTGGTAGGTATTTGCGCAAGCTTTTGCGGGCTGATTTCCGGGTTCTTTAACGACAAGTACCAAGGCTTTATCCAAAACGTCGAGTGCCTTAGGCTTTAGTTCATCGACCATATGATGCCTAAGCCTTTGACATCTGCTTCGGTGCTTTGAGGGTCTGATTGAAGAGTAGAGACGCAAAGATCGGGATATGGTGTTTGGTTGCATGTTTGTTCGATCAGACTGGCATCCATTGGGAAGAAGACTGCCGGTCTGCTGCAATGGCTGGTTGGAACAAAGACAACTAGACAAACAATTTGAATGAGAAATATTAATGCTTTTGTTGAAGAGAGGTAGAATCATTCATCTTTTCTTTTCTGATGTTGTTCAAGTGCACAGACACTAGCGTAAAATTTAGGGGTTGGGTATTTTGTGGCTGAGTTATGGGTGGGTGATAGTATGGTTTACAATATATAGCAATACAGGAAGGCTTCTAGGATACTAATCTAATCAAATAAGTCAACAAAATTAATTCCTTGAAAACAAAGAAAAACTTAAATAAAATAACATATATAATACAAAATACCCAAGTAAATAACACCTTTCCCTTTTTTTTTGAACAGAAACATTAACCAATAAATTTTTTAGTGTGCGGAACACGACCCAGTACATAAGTGTAATAATGCAATTGGTTGGACATTTGAAAAAAAAAATTTCCAACCAATTGTGTATCGGGGCTTGTTCCTGGCACACTGAAAAATTTCTCTCTCAACCGTAGTCCTAGTTAAAAGTTAAAACTATATTTATTACAGTATTTAATGAGAAATAATAAATAGACACTTTTTTTTTCTCCTCTCACATTCTTGTTTTACTATGTTCGTGTATGTTTGATTTTTGACAATCCAATAATCAGAAATAAAATAAATAAAAATAAAAATATGACTGTGGCTTTTAAAATCTAATTTTCTCCAAATAAAATTCTGCATTAGTTTTTTTACGTGAGTAAAACACATCATTGACTAGATTTCACATTAGCAAATTTATTAATTATGTTTGACTTTACACATTTAAAAAATTTCAAATGCCTAAAATACCTCTATTTGAATGTTTGATGTACACAATTAATTTCGTGCATCTTGTAAAGATGAATTAATAAATTTTCAAAAAGAAAAAAAACATTTATGTTTATAAATTTATTGCCTAAATATAATAACAATAAAACATGTACAATATATGTAATAATTCATGTTTAATTAAGTCGAGAAGATTATATTTTATAAGTATATTATTTTACAGACACATATTTAATTATATATAATAAAAAAATGCCCGATATAAGTAACAATTCCTGCAAAATAAAGATCTTGCTTGGTCGTTGCACTCAAGATAATATTCTAACCAACAAAAAAAAAATATTTAAGAGGATGATAGGATTAAAAGCACACCACAAAGTAGCACACAAATGTCCTATTGATTTTCCTTATTAACACTAAGATTTGTTAATTGTAGCATATGAAAATAAGGGTCTTTCCCACAGAAGATTGTCTTATCTAACTACTTAAAATGTCACAAAAAACTGGTTGCTGTCCCTACTGACCAGCCACCGAAAAAGAATTATTAGATTGACTTACATTTATCTAAAGTCTACGACATTTTATATGCAGACACTAGACACATAGAGCTACACTTACACAAATTTTTGGGATTTTTGGAGTTGATTTGCTATTTAAATTAAATCGAACAAAAACAGGACAGAAACAAATTTTAAGTAGTTCACAAATTAAGAAAAACGAGTTAGGGGAATTGCTATCCACCACCAAATAATCATGCAAACATATTATGTTTCATTCAAATTCTTTTTATTTCCGGATGAAGATGCTCAAGTTGGCCTCAATGTTAGAACTCAACCTATTACTCTTTCTTATGTAGTATGTTAAGAGAATGACGTTTTCAACTTAACTTAGTTCCTAGCATGCAATCTAGAATGGCGTGTTCATAGATTTAACAAGTAGAAATCATTCAGAACGAAAAGAGTTTGAGTCATCACAAGGGATAGTAAGTACTGGCGTTGTCTTACGTATCCTAGAAATTAGTTCACATGTTAACCGCAATTAACCAGTACTACTCTAGAACATATGTAGGTTCTCATTCGACAAGGGCAGGCACACACATATTCATAGCATTGGAATCCTAGATATGCTTACTAAGTATACATCCTTAGAAAACAAATAAAGAATTCATCAATGAGACAAGTAGTGAACCAATGTTCATCTATTCATAAAAATAATTCAAACAAAATGTCATAACAAACTTGCAATCATATTCGGGGCTTCAAAACAGCCCCTAACTACTAAAAATTTAGTTACACATTATTATCAAATAAAACCAAAAGAAAGACATGAGTTTGAGAAGATAAAACCGAGATGAGAGAATGCCAAGATTTCTTCCTTCCTTTCCTTCCTTTCTGCAAAGCTGCCTTGTCCTCTTTCTTTTCTATTTTTTTTTTTCCTTTCCCTTCTTTTTCCAACCTGCAACCTGCAGCCTTTCCCCTTTTTAACTTGCTGCCCAATTTTCTTCTCCTTAACTCACCCACTAATAGCCATTTAGTGATGGCAATAAGTGAGAGGAAATGGTAAAACAATTGTAACTCTTTGGGTAGCCTTTATGCCAATTACTCCCACTTAATCCTCATCTTTATTTCCATTTCCTCTGATATTTGAATAGGTGTCAGCTGCATCAGTTTTGGCTGCATCAGTTTTGGCTGCTAGATTTATTGGGCTTATTGCTTTCATTGCAGTTACAAACTGCTCAGTCTCTTGTGAACCTTTCAGTGTTAAAACAGCCATAACTTGTTCTACAAAAATGATATTAACAATCCGCGAAATGCTCCAGAAAATAGACATCCGTAGCTTTCCAAGCATATAAGGCTCATTCTCTAATTCATTTTGAGCTGTTCACAACTTGCTTCCAAAGTCAGCTGACCTGCACAGCCAGTTTTGACGAATTTGTTACTTAAAATCCCACTTGTGCTATTTGTCTTTTCTTTGCTTGAAAAATCCTAGAAAACACAAAAACAAAGTAAATAGCTCAAAAATATAAGGAACTAACTAAGAAAAGACAAGTGAATTTGATGTAAAATATATATAAATATGAGCTTATCAGAGGAATATGACATTGTATACTAGTTGTCCTATACGTAGTGGTCTTGTTGAAAATTTAATTCATCATTTGAAGAAGTGCTCTAAAGCTGGAGCTGTTTGGAATTCATTGAAGGTCCCTAGTAATATTCGTTCTACTTTCAATCTAGACTTAGAGGGATGGATTGCTACTAACATACAGTGTCAATCTCTCAGTCACCGAGGGTTAGAATGGTGTAATCTCTTCTAGTTTGCGTGTTGTCATATTTGGAAGTGGAGAAATTGTATTGTATTCAATCCTTCCTATCAACCTCCATTCGATCTTGCGAAGGCTATTTTGAAGTATGCTTGGGAGTGGACTGATGCTAATAAGGTTAGTCATTCTAAGCCCTGTAGAATTATTGAAAAGTTGACTTGGGTTTTTCCAAATGACAAATAGTTGAAATTGAATATTGATGGTTCTTGTCAAGGGAAAAACCATGCTATCGGTTATGGAGGAGTATTTAGAGATCATCAAGGCTCTTGGATCGAAGGTTTTTTTAGCTAATATAGGAGTAGGAGAAGTCCTTGAAGCAAAATTGTGGAATCTCTTTCTGGGTTTGAAAACTTTGGATAAGGGTGCTAGGAGGATACTTGTGGAATCTGACTATGTTGTTTTAGTGTCAATCTTCAAATTTCCTGTGCATGATTTGTATCCCCTATCATCTTTGTTATATGGCTATCATCACTTGATTCTTCAATTTGAACAATTTGATTTAGGTCATATTATAGGGAAAGGAATATAGTAGCTGATGGTTTAGTAAAGCTGAGTTTTTCTTTGAATCTGGGTTGTATTATGTTGGATAACCCTCATCTTTCAATTGTTGGTTTACTTCTAGATGATATTTCTGGAGTTGCTAGTACTCAAGTTGCTCTTGTAAGCCCCTTGGGCTAATGTTCTTCTTTGTTTTGTAGTTCTTGCTTGGGCTTTGGGCCCCTTTGTAACAAAAAAAAGACACTTCCCAAACAAATCCTCAATTAATCAAGAATCATCTCTGTAATTGTTACATCTACTATACTATACGAATATATTTTTTAATTTGTAATTAGTGTAGAATTCCTAACTAAATAGAGAATTATGTCACTCTACACTAATTATAATTACAAAATAATTCCAATAATATATACAATAATTACAGAAATGATTACTGATTAATTAAGTCTATTCTAACATCTCTATAAATTGTGACTCTAGTGAAAAGGTAAATACCAGGTTAACTATTGTAATTTTACAGATAAGATAATGTTGAAGTAGGAGGCGAGATCAGCAACGCAGTTATGAATTTGGGCTGGATAGGTGGATCAAAGTCTAGGGTTTTCTTCCAAGGAATTTCTCCATCTCATTATAGTTCGTTCTTTGTCTAATATAACTTATCTAAACTATTGGCTAATTAACCAAAATTATTCGTTATTAGCACTCTAAGAAAGTTATCTTATATTCGCATTACCATTCATGGTGCAATTTCTTTTTTATGTTTTCATGAAATACGAGTGTATGTAGAATGATATTTTTGAAGTGGATTACAGTAAATAGGATAAACCAAGGGCAAGTGTGTTAAGCATAATAAAAAAGCCAGTGATGAGTAGTGTTGGGGTGTGCAAAATGTGCAACAAATTTTTGAGCCCTAAATTTTTTTTATCCTCTTATACGATCCAATGAAAAAGCAAGGTCAAAAATATGATTATTTTTTTTTAACAATTTTTAGAATGAAAGTTGAACTACCTTTGGGTTCTCCCAAAAAAAAAAAATTTCATTTTTTGAAATGATTTTTAAAGAACTCAAAAAAAAAAAAAAAAATAAAATTGCAAAAGAAATGTTTTATAATTCTAGGAAGTTTTAAAGAACAAAAAAATTTGTTTCTAAATGCCTCAAAAAAATGGATCATTAAAAACATTATGTTTACAAAAGAAATATTAAAAGAACTCTTAAAAATATAATAAACCTAATTATATAATTTGGATTGAGAGATATAGAAGTATATGAATTGAGTGAAATTAATAAAGATTCAATAATCTGTAATCGGATGATTGGTTGGAAATCTAAAAAGAAAGGTGGCTGGAGATTAATTGTTTCTAAAATTACGAAGATCGTTTGGTCTGAAATCTAAAAGGAAAGGTGGTTGGAAAATCCTTTTTCGAAATAAAGAAATTGTTCTTGCATTGATCGATTTAGCAATGATACCGCATTCAACTGATCACCACGTCTGCATTGTAAATAGGCAGTTATGAATAATACAGCCAAAGTAATAGGAAATAGACCTAAGAAATTACATATGAGCACAATTTTGTTAATAAAAAAAAATTTTAACTGAAAAGAAAAATCATAATCGTAATTTTATCTATATATATATATATATTATAGTTGATTAATACATAATATATTAATTTTTTCTGTATCAATAAAAAAAATTGTGTATTACTTTCGTCCACTTTATCCGACAAACACTGAGTGTATTTTGTATCTCTCTTTCAATCATGCATCTTTTTCATGGATGGCCCCTAAAGCACAATTTCATGACAATAGAAAATTCAATTAATAAGAGCGGGATGCTGAATTAGATTAAGTTTGAACATTGATCGTTAAATAATGTATAAATATAATATAGTCCAAACAATTATTTTCTTTAAAAATGAGGAGCACTCTTTTATTAAATTCAAAGCCCTCAAAATGTCAAATACGGCCCTTCCATATAACAAACATCTCCATCTTGTGTGAAGATGGACATCTGATAGGAGCATATTATGCGACTTTGTTATCTTATTTCCTTGCATTTACTTAGTTGATTTCCATTGATTTTGGAAATTTAAGTTATTTTCGTATTATTGTAGGTCCAGTTGGTAAATATGACAATAAATAGTCAAATGGAGCAATTTGGAGCAGTTTTAGACTTGGATTGGATAGCATGCATGGATAACATATGGGCTGGATGTTTTTGGCGTTTAAATGGTGCTAGATATGTGCTAAAATCTAGAGAAATTAAAGCTGAGGGTTGGAACGTAAGAAATTACACAAGAAAGAGGAATCCTAGTTGGAGAGAAACATTATTTTATCCTATCTTATCCTATCTTATCTTATCTTATCTTATCTTATCCAACATTATCTTATCTTATCTCAAGTTGCAAGGAGGAATCCTAATCACATTCCAACACTTTCTACCTAATTCTTAGAGTCCTAAAATAATTCAAAATGACTAATTCCTTTCCTCCTTGGATTCATCCGTTTCCCCCTATATATATGAAATTCCTGCAATGATATAGGGTGTGCAGCGTCTACCATTCATCCATTGTAGTTGCTGTTATTTTTAGAGTTCTTTCTATCTTTGTTTTAAGTTTCAATGTTTATTTTAGATTGCTTTTCAGTTATGATGAACATGTGTAACTAAGTTTCTTTTTAGGTAGAGGTGAATTCGAAGCCATGATCATATGTTTTATATAAGTTGATTACATCCAGTTATTGTTTCGTAAAACATGAATGCGATTTACTTATCTGCTTTATAGAGAACTTATTCTTGTATGTTTATTAAGGATGCATACTTAGTTTGCATGCATGGATTTGATGTTAGAATATAAGGGAATTCCACATAATCATTATGAACTTATATTTGTAAGTAGTAAAAGTCACTAGTCATGATTGAGTTAAGTAACTTCTTGGCAGGAGTATCATGTTTTTCTTAGTTACGAATGCTTGGTCAATGCTTATGATTTTCATAGAACTTAATGCTCTTTGAGATGTATCTCTATCATACTTTTCATAGTAAGGGAACTTGAGAATAATAATTTGGTTGTGTCGCTGAGTCCAAGTTAATGAACTTAGGAAAATCTGAGAGTTAATTAGTGTTGTTCACAGTTAATTTGGGGCATTGTCATTCATGGTTTATAGAATGAATAACTGGAAATCGATTTGTATGCATATGATTCATGTGTGGAGAATAATCCTTTAACTATCCTTTCATCCATATTTCATTCACAACTTAATTTACTTGCTGCCTTTTACTTTTGTTTAAATTAAATTCGTCCAAAATCCTCCCAGTCATTGTTTTGTTGTTAGTTTAACTTAGTTTTCAGTTTTATAAGTTTAATTTGTGTTGATTAGCATCCCTTCTAATCCCCGGAATAGAACGATCCCTACTTATTCGTACTACGATTGCATAATTTATAGGGTTTAATTTGTGTGTTAGTTTATACCACATCAACATCCTCTAATTTATGGGTTGGGAGGTCGCACAGAAATGGATTGTAGTCATTGGTGTCTTTGTGGAATCCCAAACATTTGGAATGAGATTCTCTACAATTTCATTCTTTGAAACATTATTTCTATACCAAAACCCAAACTCGGGTGCATTGTTCACAGACAATGTAGTGGCGAAAATGCCCTTCATTTGTTCATTACTGAAAACCATCAATTGCACAAGTTCTTAGAAAGAAATAATGATATTCAAAATTTTAAAACATCTAGTTTAAGTGGATCAAATTAAGAGGTTTTGTTGTAATTTTTCAAAGTTAGAACAATTGGTGGATTCCCCTTATTTACAACCTTGTGTGTTTCGAGATCAAAAACCCCATAACATAGTTTATATTAGAAATTTCCGCTTGTAATTAACAAAAAAAACTTGCGCTGTCAAAAATCATTTTGAGCTTGTAAATATCTTGGACTCGAACGGGTCCTTTATGAAGATCAAGCTCTAGCCGTTTTTGGTGAATAAATTTTGTTTTGGCCACAAGCGAAGCTAAAGGGAAGGGAGGATTCTAAAAGATCAATAGCTACGTATGCAAGCCTCCACTTTAATTGACATCAACAAAGAACAATGAAATTGGAGGCAATTAACAAGAATTTGATTTGCTTTGCCACTTGAATAATCGCCAAGGAGGTACAATCAGAAATTATTTAGTCGTTCATATATATGGAACAAATCGACAGTGTGAGTACCAAGGAATATATTCATGATGAACCATCTATTTATTAACCACAATTGGATGACTAAACAATGTACAATTTGATTCAAATGAAGATACGTTATTTGCAAAAGGTAGAATATGTGCAAATGTGATTTTCTTCTATGACCTAAATGCCACTGTCAAGGAAATCTAACAATAACTTTTTTGTTGTAAAATCGACGGCGTATGCAGTGGAATAAATAAACAAGACACAAAATTTACGAGGTTCCTCTACAGTCAGTGTGACTGGAGTACGTCCTCAGGGCAACAGTGATGCTTTCATTATAATCTGAAATAATAAGAGTACAAAGATAACTTTCTCTATTATCTCCTCTCCTCTTCCTATCTTTTCTCTCTTCCTTTCTTCCTTTCTTCCTTCCTATCTCTCCCATGAACCTCTCAATTTCATCTTTTTTTTTTTTTTTTTTTTTTGTGTTCCATAAGACTTGCTTTTATAGAAGCAAATCACAAGCAACATAGTGAAAGGCTTACTATATGCATGTGAGTATTTACTATACACATTACTATACACATGTGGTACTTTACTATACACATGTGGGCAAACATACCCACTATTTACAACACTCCCCCTTGGATGGCCACATAAGTCTTCAATTGACTCGTTAAGATCTTGATATGTTTTGGATGCTCCCCCTGATGAGTATCTCCCCCTGATTTCAAATCATTTAGGT
Organism: Malus fusca; assembly: GCA_035220775.1. Lineage (NCBI taxonomy): Eukaryota > Viridiplantae > Streptophyta > Magnoliopsida > Rosales > Rosaceae > Malus > Malus fusca. The sequence continues at coordinate 37,578,277 of CM069069.1, forward strand.
TGATCGTTGATCATTCTGCTTCAGTTTCTTAGTAAGAAGAGTTGCCGAAAGAGGTGTTTTACTTGTTCTTAACTTTCCACAGGCTTGTTCTTGAACTGGGTTGGAGGGCCTTCTGCTAGACTTGCTCCAAAGGTCTGAATTTACTTCTTTTATCTGGAGCTAAATTTAATTCAAGGGTGGTGGACACTTGATCTTGAATCAAGCTTGTGATTTCTTCAAGGACATTCGAGGCTTGATCTTGAATGAAGTTGTACCGTGAGGAGCTTCACGTGGCAAGTGATCTTCGACTTTGTCGGGGATGAATCAGCACGTGTTTGTTGCGCTTGTCTCCACATGCTTCAATATATCATTTTCACTTGCCTTACTTGTTCCCCTTGCATAAGTGGTATTTTCCCTGATTTTTCCCCTACATGTGTGGCATCTTCTCTTGTAGGATTTGTCCCCTGATGCAGGAATGGAATGCAAACCCTTGCATTTGAATGGTTCATCACTTCTTGGTGACTGGAGACCCAGCTCCAACAACAGTTGAAGATGACTACTCTTGCCCTCGTCCCTGAAGATATGAGATAATCTTGCTCTGGTGTGACTTGTTTGAAGAGGTATTCTCGGAGAGGAAGAAAACTGAGTATTTCGAGATGCTTTGTTGAGGATGCATTCTCGGAGATGATGAAGAGTTGGACATTCTTGCAGGTCTGCCTTGTTATGGAGAACGGAGGTCGACATATATAGAGATTTCCCAATAGCAGGTAGTGGTGTTGTGCCTTTACTTTTGTCAGCAATTGTGGTGTAATTAGAACAGTAAGATTTACGCGTTTTCAACTTTGTCAGAGATCTTTGACAAAGTTGCACGCGATATCCAAAAAAGCTGAGATTGCGTCTGAAAAATGCCAACGAACTTTATTCAGGAAAATTTGGCTTTTGAAATTCGGAGAGCGGTGCCTCTTCGATCTTTGAACAAGTGGCTATGTTGCCTCTTCTTTTATAGAGACATCAATTGTGTTCAAGAGTATGCTCAGAAAGTTGCTGCTTGTAGAAATTTCCCCAATCTTGCACTTCTGAAATTTTATTTGACCTCTTTTTTTTCTTTCATCATTTCTGAAAATGACTTGCCCATCTAACATTTACTTAGATTTAAGTCTTAGGAGTGATACAGACGAGCAGCGTCAGGATAATGTATGGCGCCCGTCCTTCTTATCTTCTAATGGTCCTCTTATGGTTGGGGACTCTATGATGAAGAATAACATAACTGCTACTGTGGTAGCTAGGAATCTTCTCACTCCAAAGGATAACATGATCCTTTCAAAACGGTCTGATGAGTCGGCCGTTCAAGATTCATTGGCTCTCAGTGTTCAATGTGCAGACTTTGTATCCAATATGGGCCAACGCCTATTTGCTCAAACTCGCCAAGTTGAATCATTGATGCCTGAGGTGGCAAGTCTTAAACAAGAGATCAGAGGGCTCAAGCACGAGAATAGAGTGTTACACGTGCTTGCGAATAATTACTCTACGAGCATGAAAAGAAAGCTCGACCAGCTGCAGGAATCTGAAAGTTGGATTCAAAGTGATCACCAGAGGTTCGTTGCTAGATTCCGAAAGCAACTGATGCCTTCCCCTTTTGGTGTTTTGCTAAGTACTGGGGTGCCACATGATCAATCTCCAGTGCCTCCCCCTTCTGGGGTACTTCCGAGTACTGAGGCTTCACATGAGCAACCTTTGTGAAGGCTCCATCCTGTTTGATTGTTTTAACTCATGTGTATGTACATATCTGTAATTTCTTGGAGATATTAATAGATAAACTTTATTTCATTCAATGTATTGTGCCAAATACAATAAAGCATATACTTCACTAAGATGTGGTACTTCTGGACCAAATAGTAATTTATCTTTACCCTCGCGAAGATAAATGATTATTCTTAGTGTCTACATCATTTGAGTATTCAACTCATAATCTTCAATCCATATGGTTCTTTTAATATCATAAACATCATGGATAAGATTCGTGTTGGTAGATTGTTCGATCTGCAGCTCGAGACAATAATTCTCTCAACACTTTATAATCTTTCTTGACTCTTCAGGAGTCTCAATTTAATATCATCAACTCTTCAGGAGTTCTAATTTAATGCCATTGACTCTTGCAAGAGATTTTAGTATGTTGCAACAATATCATAATGATAGTACTCACTAAGGCAATTTATACCATCCATTGGTATTGAGTACATATTTTATGCTTTACCCTTCGGGGGCTTACTTCAAGCAATTTGAATCCTTCAGGGATTTTCTACACTTCATGACACATTGTCCTTTGGAATTTATACAGAACAATTTTCTCCCATGTATACTTGAGGGATTTACTTATGGAGATATGATGTGGGCAACTCACAACCCTTTGTATATAATTCTCCATTTATATGAACTCGTTTACAAGAGTATAATTTCAGGTTTCAATTAGTAACCTTGTGTCATATCATGTGAGTGTATTACACTGTATTACAAGTGCCCATATGTAACCTCCTTGGTTCAACATCTTTTGGCTATTTGTATTGTATTCAAATATATAGGTCCATTTTTCCACGTTCTTACAAAATTGTAATGGAATTGCCTTTCTTCATTTTTGGCCAGGAACAAAAGAACGTGACTCAATATTAACACAGCTCATTGATGAATTTAGTAGCTACTTGTAAAAACCAAAATTACCATTGGTTATCATCAATCCGTGATCCCATATTCTCATGTGCATGCGCATGCATAAAAGCTTTTCATTTCTTTGGATATCCATTGCCTCTTCAAGGGCATGACACTATCTCTTCCAGGATAGTCATAATTTAGAGAATGTGGATCATAACCTCATCTTGAGCGTTATAGAGCTTGGATTTTAATCTCCACTTCCGGGGAGTTGAGTCATTGGAACCTATACGTCTATCATGCTACATGCATGAGACATCAATATTCCCATGTCCGTGGATTGTTATATCTGAGACGTGTATCCATGCGGCGACTGTCATGCTTCTGGCATGCAACAATTATGCTTCGGGAATGCAATAGTTCAGTAGTGCCATATTCTTCTTCTTTCAAATGACTAAACCGTTTGAGTTTAAAAGTCTGCCACGCTTTAGGCGTGCAACAGATAAATCATTTATTGTCTCATTATTTTGTCCAACAGGGACATCAATTCTTGTAGGCACATTTGCAACAACTATATATGATTTCATCACTTTCGTTGCATCATTCAATTATTCCTATTTCATTTTCTCATTGATTGCTTCGTGAATCAAAATAAGACAAATTCTCTTCGTTATTCTGGAACGGTATTTTCTTATCATTCTTCTGGAATGATATTTTCTCATGGTTCTTCTGGAATGATGTTATTTTCTCCCCCTAATGGCGGAAAAATTATCTTGTCAAAATGATAGTCCACAAACCACGCGGTAAACATATCCCCATTTAAGGATTCCAAATATTGAATGATAGATGGTGTTCAACATCAATGCCTAATCTGCGATGATGCCTTATTTCAGTACGTTGTGGCAATGTAATAGGCACATAGATAACATAACCAAAAACTCGTAAAAGTATAATGCTTGGCTGGTTCCCAAACACGAGTTGTACTGAGAAGTATTGATGGTTGGTAACATGTCTCAACCGAATTAATAATGCATCATGTAAAGTTTACATGTCCCCATGTAGAAAACTGGCAATTTCATTTCCATGAGCAGAGCGCGGGAAATCAATTTCATCCACTTAATAAAGGCTTTTGCTAAACCATTTTGAGTATGGACATAAGGAACTTCTAGTCCTTATTTAATAGTCTGTAAACTGAGACTTTTATGGCTTTTATTACAATTAAGTTGAGGCACTGTGGCACTTCAAACTTACGGTACTCATCTAGGAACTTCATGTCCTGATCTTTAGGATCAAGGGATTTCATACCTGATCTTTTTACGTGATGGAACTTCAGGTCCAATCATTTTTATATGATGAGGATCAAGAAACTGCAGGTTCTGATCTGATCAATGAACTTTAGGTCCTATATATACTCATTGTAACAAAAGATAAGTGCAATAAATAAATTAAAGCAATATGCGGTAATTCCAGCCATAATGAATAAATTGCATTTAAGTAAATAAAGCTTGTGATAAGGGCTTTAATTCAGCACCATCAAAACTTAAAGCAATAGACGGTAAAACCGTCCATGGTAAATAAATTGCTTTAAAGTAAATAAAACTTGTGACAAGGGCTTTGATTCAGCACCATTCACATAAATATCAAAGCTTTAAAGCAAAGGGTAATAATTCTACCCACTGTAAATAAATTGCTTTAAATAAATAGAACTTGTGACATGGGATTTAAACCAACACCATGCACATAAATATCAAAGCTTTAAAGCAAAGGGTAATAATTCTACTCACTGTAAATAAATTGCTTTAAATAAATAGAACTTGTGACATGGGCTTTAAACCAACACCATGCACATAAATATGCCAAAACAGAAAATGCAATGATTAAGTCCTCATCTTTTGCTTTTTCTTTTTTTTGGTCTGCCACTTCTTTTGTTTGATTCCTTTTATTTTTATTTTATTTCACAGTTCTGAAGTCATTTTGGTTACTCAGGATATAATAGTAACAATAGGTTCCAATTGGTGTTCCTCCTCCGGTGAGTTTCGAAAAAGTCAAAACGGTTCCCATAAGTTTTGGAGTCAAGAGTGTCTGCAACTTATGAGAAGATCAAACCGTTAGATTTAGCTCAAATTTTAGTATGATATGGATAAGAGGATACTGAACAGCTTTCATGAAGAAACAATTTCGATCTGAACTACCGAAATGGAGTTTTAGTACTCATAAGGTGGCTGTCCAGTTTTCTGCGGAAATTGAAAACTGGTTTGGTATTTCAGACATCTGCGACGATCGCACCGTTAAAGGTTTTTGAAATTTTGATATGTTGTAGATATTGAGCGGACGAACAACTTTTAAGAAGAAAGTATTTCAATCTGAGGTCCGCAAGTTGAAGTTCCAAGGCTGTTTACATGGCTGTCAAATTCTCTACGAATTTTGAGTCTGTACTCTTTTGCTTCTGCAAATGATGATATACGACATACAACAATATATATAGTTGCTTCAAGAAAATCAATTGTACTGAGATTTGAAGATGAAATGAAAAGATTTTCTTATCTGTGAGATTCCAGGCGACAGAGGTGAACAGGATTTGTGACGTTGTGCTTTCCACTGACACGAGAGCTTCTCGTGCTGATAACGTGTTGTAAAATCGACGGTGTGTGCAGTGGAATAAATAAACAAGACACAAAATTTACGAGGTTCCTCTACAGTCAGTGTGAATGAAGTACATCCTCGGGGCAGCAGTGGTGCTTTCATTATAATCTGAAATAATAAGAGTACAAAGATAACTCTCTCTATTATCTCCTCTCCTCTTCCTCTCTTTTCTCTCTTCCTTTCTTCCTTCCTATCTCTCCCATGAACCTCTCAATTTCATCTTTTTTTTTTTTTTTTTGTGTTCCATAAGACTTGCTTTTATAGAAGCAAATCACAAGCAACATAGTGAAAGGCTTACTATATGCATGTGAGTATTTACTATACACATTACTATACACATGTGGTACTTTATACACATGCAAACATACCCACTATTTACAACATTTTTAACAGTTTTGGATTTTTCTGGAAATATAATAGAACCTCAAAGCTTATTTATTGAATAATATCAAAACAAAGGTTAACTGATGATTAAAGTTGCTTTAAGTTTATACCTACCTCAAACCCTAGCCCCCACCCAATCCCTAGAATCTATAAAGTAAAACAAGGTGATATCTTAAAGACCACATCTGCTAAGGAGATTCTGAACCAAAAAAATAAGATTCCAAAGCTGCCTATTGATTTGCCTATCGATTTTGTGCCTTTCATAATGCACCCACCATGATCATGTGGTGATTCTCCTACGACAATGCCCTAGGCGTCCCCATGCCTGTCCCCAAATGCTACGCCCATACCCTCTCGTGAATTTGTAATTATGATAGCAAAATATTGGTTTGATTGCCTTCTAAGATTTCACGAACTCGTTTGTCATTTTCTTCTTGGATAAGCAACCATTATTGTGCTTTTTTTTTTTGGTCTATCGGATTCGGATGGATGAGGAGAAAATAATTTTTTTTTTAATTTAGAAAATATTGACGGCATGAGAAGAATTTTATTAATAATGAAAAAAAAAATACATCTAGATATGAGGACATAGACCTAACCTCTCATAATAAAAGAAAAAAAGATTTTAAAAAAATATAAAAAAGAAGGGAGACATAAACCTTACCCTTCTAGAAACGAAAACAATAAAGATACAAGGAAAAGAGGGGAAGAGACATGAAACCTAAACCTTCTAAAACCAAACATAAAAGTCTAAACCTGCAAAATAGATTGAGCTAAATCACAAGGCTAAGAAAAAAAAAAGTGAGACAAACCTGTATGCCAAGATGCACATTAATTTGAGAATAGGAAGCCAAGAAAATCAGCGTAGTCTAAAAATAAAGTAGCACGAACCACCAACAGAGGGGAATCATGCCATACCAGGGTTGGAGAAGACAAGCCCATGTTAGCAAAATTGTTTGCAACAACATTTTCTTTGCGATATATGTGAGAGGCGTAGAAAGTCATCTTCCGAATGCAGTCCAAAGAAATAGACTATTGCATACGAAGAGGCCAACGAGGATCAAAATCAGTCGACTGGAGAGTAGAAATAACACTAAAAGAGTCACTTTCCAACCAAAGATAATACCAACCCGCTGATATGCAAAATCTACACCAATAATAATTGTTGATAAGAAAACTAGATCTCTTTTATTAGTTAGAAGAAAACTATCATTATACTAATATTGTTCATTCATATTTCATGATAAGGTTAGTAATAGGAGTATGATTGATTTAGAGTCCGTCTAGTAGTGAGAAGGGGTGTAGAGTAACAAGACTATAGATTCAAAATTTGAAAACCTCGAATGTAACCTTTATAGAGTTACCATAACATTGTTTTATACTGCCTGAGTAGCCAACTAGAAGTGTAACGAATGCTATCCATATTGCATTTCATCGAAATTTAGTTTTAGGACACCTAATTTAAGCATTCATATTACATTTCATCGAAATTTAGGTTTAGGATACTAAATTAACCATATAGTTATATGACGCAACGATAGTTTGATGAGCCAATTAATTAATTAAGTGGCCCGTATGATTAATAAACTATTTGATGTCGTAAAGGGGAAAATTAGAAACTGTAAGTGACATTTGCATGCTGCTCTCTGGTTGTTACTTTGTTGTGTTTTCCTCTGTTTATTAATTTTCTGGGGGTTTTGGTTTTATCTATTCTTTGTGGGGGTTTTTGACCAAGTACAGTTGCTCTTCACCCTTTGTTTTATTTTTATTTATTTTTATGATATTTTGAATTTGATATCTAAGACTGGCTTGAAATAATTTATTCCTCTTTTCTTAAATTAAAATATTAGGAACTTGACATAATTTGAAACCACAATGAGCTGATTCCTTAGTACATTTTGGCCCACTAACCACCATTAGACATCCAACACGTTAATTTATGTTGTGGTTAAAATTAGTATTAGGGAATTTGAACACTGTACAGTTGCAAATTTTTCTACCAGAAAACAAAAGCATTGCAGCAGAATATTTACATAACAGATTTATCGTATCGTATCATGGCCAAGTTCATTGTGGTTCATATATTTTGCAAGCTGTCAGGTAGAACCGATTTGTGAGGATCTGAAGAAATGCATCAAATCGGAAAGTTGAGAAACCATTGTAGAGCTACTCTCAAGATTTTCTATCATGCTCTGGAGTATAAAATACTTAAATTTTTTTCAAACGTTAGATATCTATTAAAAAAATACAAACATCAAGATCTAATGATTAAAGAACTTGCACTATCTCATATTCTGAAGCACCATAAAAAAAAAAAATTCTCTATTGCCAATTGATTTTGAAATAAAACTGTGAAGACTTGACATTTGTTAATTTGTCGGCCAATTTTAACCTCGTCCATGAAATCATGCCACATTTCGGATCATGTTAGGATGGAAGGGGACCTCAGTGGCTGTCTTCCATCCTAGCTAGCTGATAATTTTCTTATTGTTTCTTAAGTAGTAATGAAATGATTAGCTCCTTCCTTTACTTAGTCCTTGTTTTGCAGTGCGCTACATGCACCTAGAGAGACCAACCTTGTTGCTCACAGATTAGCTAGAGAGGCTTTAGGCGTTGATGAATATATATATCTGAGAATCTTTATAGGTATATATCAATAGGATAAGATAGCATTTTTCTCTGTGGAAAACCAGAAAAAAGACAGTTTGCATGATCGCGTTATAATATGGCCACATTAAGTATATAAGGTAAATGTCTTCATCAATTGCATGCTTTCTCTGATACGACAAAAGGAATCTAAAAAAGCTCAATGACCACATTGCATCAACTCTGTCTTCCTTTGCTTTCTAGCTCCAAAATTAAAATTTGCTTTTTCACTTGATCAGACGAGATTTCAGGTTTGACTCATTTATAGATGCTATGATATTATATATATGCATATCAATTTTATATTTAGTTGTGACTAGTTCTGCCCCATTATAATTACGTTACATTATCGTAAATGTATTATCGTGTTATCATGATATATTTGTAAACAGTCTATCATTCGTACAAAGTACAAACAAGGGGTCGAAAATATTAGTCCCAAAAGACCCAAAAGAATTGAGTGAGTGACTGTATTCTCCAACAATTAATTAGTTGTTAATGGATGGTTTTGGTGGTTCTATTAGAGTTGACCTTCCATTAGAGCAAAAGGATCTAGTAATTTCCAAACAAACTAAAAGTAGTGACCTCCAAAATTTCACAATATTATATGATCAACACTATAGTAATTAATCAATTAAGATCACACTAATAAAAGTTGATTTACGCTCAGCTTTTTATAATGAATAATTGGAATCTGATTTTCCGAAAGTTTCTGAAGTTGAGGCCTAAGGCTCATCAAAGTGCATTTGGCACATGCTTTTTGTAAAAGTGTCCTAAAAAACCTGCTTTTTGTAAAAGTGTCTTAAAAAACCTGCTTTTTGTAAAAGCATGTTGGAAAAGGCAAATTTGCTTAATAATATATAGCAGCCAGGAAAGATAAAATAGAAAGCAAAGTAGGTCCAATGAGAAATGTGCAAGCTCACGTGAAAGCCAAGTTAACAAACGTTGAGATATGAAGGCATAAACCCAAAAATTATGCTGCTGTCATCACCATGTACATATATTGCTGAAGAATCAAGCACAGCAGACAATATTCAACAGAATAAATCCGTTTTCTTATGTTGTTCAGGAGAGAGAGAGAGAGAGAGAGAGAGAGAGAGAGAGAGAGAGAGAGAGAGAGAGAGAGAGAGAGAGAGAGAGAGAGAGAGAGAGAGAACAGACTTATCATTTCTTAATTTTACTTTTACTTCTCACCACCAGGTCATGTGTTCAAAATTTTGTTTGTCGATCCACTTCATAGACCTTAATGCAGTCCATCCGACTAAGGCGTTTTGTTGATATAATAATTGTATAAAAGTGGCAAATTATGATTGAATATTGATAGCATGTCACGTACATGTCAAACATATATTAACTACACTTAGTGCTCCGTGAAGCCAACTTTGTAGTTGATTCGTTGGCTAATTTTGGAAGAACTTTTTCCTTTGATTATGTCTACTTTACTATTGTTCTGCATTGCACTTGTAATGTTATGCTACAAGATGATTCTGTGTACTAGTTGCCCTAAAAGCTTTAATCTTCAACGATATTAACCTTAAAAAAAAACCATGTCAAATATACAACGACTACAACTTAAGGAAGAAAATTCGAGTATTGGCTCCTGAACTTTAATTCAATTAAAGTTACGGTCGCTAAACTAAAAATTTGTAAGTATTGGTTCTTGAACTCGTTAAAATGTAGAGCGAATCTTTTGGATAACACCATTAGAACTTTCGTCCAAAATAAAGGGTTTTAAGGAGATAATACGAGATAAAAAGTTATCCTAAAGAACTATTGTTCCATAGTTTGACAAGTGTAGAGACAACACTCACAAATTTTTAGTTCAAATACCAAAATCTACAATTAGACCTAATAAATGAAATTTTTTTGACACAGGCTTTTGAAGTTCTACTATTATGGCTGTTTTTTTTTTTTTTTTTTTTTAATGTGAAAAGTTATAAATCCCCCTAACAAACGTCTAAATCGCAGTGAGCATCACTTCGAGCAGCGCAGATTGGGCCTATACCCGTGGCCGATCGAGGTGCTCGGGTTCTAGTTTCTTCGAACCGTTGTCGGCCAACAGACAAGAAAGACCGAGCCGCTCAATTTGTGAATATGTGGGTGGGTTGGGCATGTTTAGCGGTTGTACGATGTATCATGGTGGTTTCATGGTTTGTGGGTAACTACCTCGGACATGGAAGACGACAACACAAAGAGGGATATAGAATTCTAATACGAGATTGCATGCGATTTTAGGACAAAGAAGCCAAGTTGTATTTTCCATCTAAAATACTTGGACATTTAACACTAAAACCTACAGAGTTTGAATCTTGAACCATCACTACCCGTAGTTATAAAATTTTAAATCAAAATTAACATTTTTTTATTCGACTTGCACCCTTAAATCCAATCTAGTACGAAATCAAGTTTATATTGCCAAAATTCACAATTTCCTTGGTATGCTAGAAATAAGTTTTTTTTTCCTTATCAATTCCAAGATTATGTCAATGAGATGCATTCTGGATTGCAAAGTCATTGAAAAATTTTACTTTTTCTTGCTATAGATTTTGTTCATGCGTTGTCATAATCCAATTCCACAAAATAAAACAACATCGCCTTTTTTTTTCTTTATTTCTTCTCTTTATCCAGAAAGAAAAAAAAAAGATTCAAAAATAAACTAAAGGGGAACAAATTCCCTCCAAATGATTGGTAGCCCCTCCTCTCTCTCTCTCTCTCTCTCCCGCCATAAAAGCCTTTCTGACGACGCTACCACTGTCTCCCAATTACTCTCTCTCCTCTCTCTCCTCTCTCTCGCTCGCATTTATTCCCAGATATTTCCTCCTACTACATTGCCCCTCTCTCACTTCTCCATAACACAGTCCATCTCTCTCTCTCTCTCTCTCTCTCTCTCTCTCTCTTCTCTCTCTCTCTCTCTCTCGCAATCGGACGACGGAGGAGCTCTCAGTGCTCGTTGGAAGCTCGAGTCGATTTTCGAACGAATCGGTTAGCTCTTTCTCTCTGAATGCAAACTATCTTTCGTTTTGCTTGATTGAATGTTGGCAACTGCATCGAATCCGATTGCTGTCGTAGTTGTACTGATTCTTGCGAGTTAAGTCTGGATTAAGCGTTTCAAGAAATCATAACATATATTTATTTCAGTTTATTGCGAATCTTTTTAGGCAATGTAATAACTTTAGGAGCAATTTCATTTTGGGGTGTGCTATCCACACACCCCAAATTACTTCTCACACACCCTTGTTAATTTTTATCCGTTGATCTTCTTCAATTCATCCGATCCGACGGCCGAAAATTAGAAGGGTGTGTGAGAAGTAAAATGGGGTGTGTGGATATCACACCCCTTTCATTTTATTCGTCAATAAACGCGGGTTATTTTTACTTACTATCCTCAAGTTTAGCAAAACTCTCTTTTACTAGACATTTTTTTCATATCTAATACTTTTAAATTTCGTTAGACTTTCTGTCAAGTGATTGATTAGGTTCTTACTAACTTCGTTAGCTTTAGCCCTTAGCTATTCTAATCACTCATTAGTTTTATGTTTTTGGATTGCTTGGTCAGGTTACAAAAGTATTGAACTTGATTTGTCCAATGGAATACACATAGGATGAAATTGTAATTCACAAAAAGATTAGGGTATAGGAAGCTTCAGGTTTCCAGCTAGTGGTAGTTTTCACAATGTCAAGTTTCTTATGTTACATGAATTCTAACCTTCAGATGTAATCTGAAATGTTTCCTGTTCAAATTTCGATGAGTTATTTCCCCATTTCTTTTTGCTGTTTGAAATGCAGTATCATTTTTTTTATTTGTCACACTGTAATCAATTTAAGTTAGGGATGAAGCTTTCGAATTTAAGTACATAAGAGACATACTCATCTAAGCAACTTGACAATAAAAAGTTTTGTTTGTTTTCAACCCCACTGCACATTAGAATTTCAATTTTTTAACAGCCCTTGATGTGATTCCACTAAAATTGCCCCATGATGTGTGCCCTTTTTACTGTCCAAACCCAAAACCAAAAGAACTTGCTTGCTTAGACTGGATGAAATTGGATGGTTAATTTGGTCCAAAACTCAGGATATTGCATCAAACTGGGGGCCACACAACTCTGTGTGCCAAAGCTTTATGTTTGCATGTGTGACAAATTTAAGTTTAGCTCTGCATATTCTCTGACTAGGTGAGTGTTCCAAGAGCTTTGCACCATAGAAGGTAAAAGAATCCCTCCCCTTATCTGATCTGAGCACATCAAAGCAAAGCAAATCAATATTACCAATTCCACTTGGAGAATGCATGACTTATATCAAACGGTACACACCGTCACAGTGGCGTCCACATGTACTTGATTTATGTGTAAGTTTTTGTTTGCATGTTCTCATTATGTGATATGTTATCACAGGACGTCAATTGTGTGTCATATAAGTTGTTGTTTTCCATTTGGCTTGCTGTAGCAGAGAAGAAAACAACACACTGAGCGTTGCATGCACATCATATGACTTACGTACAATTTCATTGGCCGCTTCCTTCCATTTAGTCACATGTTTGTGGTTGTTTGTCACCCCATTTTCCTTTTTCCTTTGCTTTTCGATAAGCAAAAAGCCAGAGAGGAGAGGACCAGAAAATCTTTATCATCACTCAAAAGATACTCTGAGAAGAAGATACTTAAAAAGTTCTGTGGCGTAATTTGTTCCATGAAAAAAGGTTTTTTTTTCTCTTTTTCCAACTAGTCAATGAAGGTTAGCCTTTTCTTTTTCCTCTCAGATTTCCAGTGCCTGTGTTTTTGTGTTCATGTTTAATTACCTTATTTTATATGCCACTTTGATTGCTGGATAAATCAGAAATTTGCTTCTTTTGCAACCATTGTTGGAATGTTCGAGTTTTTCTGGTTGTTTAAGGTCCAATAGTCCCTTCCGAACGATAGAGAGGTCCTTACTTTTACCTAGATTAATTGCAGATTGTAAACGATCGATTCTTTATTAGGAAGTGATTATAGAAACTAATTAACTGTTTCTTGTTATCCGAGTGGCGTCTTGATATAGTTTTTGCCTCTAGACTTGGCCTGATTATGGTGTTTTCGGACATTTGGTCCCTGCTAGTAGGGACTCCAAAGCTATAGGAAAAGAAGAATTGATACCTTGTCATTGTCGGTGCTTAATTAGTCCTAATTAAATGCTTAACAAATCATTAATTAGTTTAATTAAATGCTTAACAAATCATTGTCGCTGCTTTATATTTCATCGTGTTTAGTCAATGTTCGACTTGTCTGTGGATGAAATGATGGCCCTGCTAAGAATTTCGACCTAAATGGGGCCACTTTGTGAGGATCCAGATGATCCTTTAATCGTATCCGTTCATCATAAATCGTGTAATTAAGTTTCGTCATTTACTATTTGTGTTCAATACTAAATAAAAAATTTAAAATGATTTTTGACCGTATAATGTACGATGAATGAACACGATTAAAGAATCTCTGGGATCCTCACAAAGAGGATCCGAAGAGGATTCTCATTCCTAAATGGATGCTTAATTAGTGTTTTATTCTTTGGTCCTCAATGATTCTGTCCCTGAACTTTATGCGCAGCCACGCCCTTTTTGGCTTTATAATCTAAGAACCAAATGAATGAATCACATGTTTGCATGTTCTAGCTTCCTTACCTTACTAATTTATTATAAGAAAATGATTTTCGCACACTGTTTTTTAAACTGTACACTCTTATTTATTTCTCGTCTTATAAAAAAGATAAAGTTAAAAACAGTTTTAAACCGGGTGTATAAAATAGAAAAAGAGTGTGAGGACATGAAATCGCTCCCTGTGTAGGCAGAATAATTTGAACTTAATGCGTGGAGAGCAAGCTGTGTTACCGACATGTCAAACAACCTAGTCAGATGGAGCGTGTTGTGGTCACATTGTAGTGATGGAAAGTCCATCAATTAGCAGTTGACGCTTCAGTCAAAATTCTTGTTTTCGTCAATGTTTGTCTGCTGTTTGTCCTTGTCAGAGACAAAAAACTATTGCTTCTAATGAATCTAATCACATAAGTTGATTAAGTTATGTTTATCAGATATGTAATTAATAAAAAAAAATGTGATTATATGGCTTGCTTTGATCTTTCCTTATAAGAAGAAAATATATAGAAACTCCCATTTTCACAAGTGTTGGCAAATCTCATAAGATTTTCGATTAAGTATATAGTACTATTTTCCCTATAAATCTTTGAAAATCGAAGTCAATTTATAGTTATATAGGATCAAAATCACTAGAAAATATTGAAGGAATCCTTATATTAGAAATAATTTTGTTTTCTTTTCTTATTAAGTCACGATTCCACGCACAACCGCGTACGACCGCTCCAAACATTCTTTGAAGCCAAAACGTATGTCATTCGGTATTCTAGGATGTGAGTCATGTTGCTATAGTAACAATTTAGTGATATGGTTCGTCCATATCACCGGCTAGAAATCAGCCATGAGTCCACGCACGATTGCCTGTACACATTTTTGAAGCCCAAAAGTGTGTCGTCCACTATTTTATGACGCAGGTCATGTCCCTAAAGCAACTTTGTAGTGATGTATTTTGCAGAGATTACAATTAGAAACCAACTATGCGTTTTATGAAGGTCAAATATGTGTCGTCCAAGATTCTAGGACATGATTCATTTAGCTATAGCGGCATTTTAGTGATGTACTTAATTTGCATAAATCATCGGCCAGAAATCAGCTACACTTCAACATGCGACAGCCCTAACATTTTGTAAAGCCCAAATGTGCGTCGTCCAGTATTCTAGGGTGTTGGTCATGTCGCTACCATGTAGCAACAATTTGGTTGATGTGCTTTGTCACTCTTGTCAATGTTTGTTGTTGTCTTACTAATAAAGTAGGTTAACAATCATTGATGGATGATTACTTAGTTAACTGAGACTAGACGAGCTAAAAAAAACTATTAAATCTAAATAGGTTAGCTGTTACATTGCTATGCATAGAATGCTAACTACCTTCTTTACTCAACATTTGACTTGTGGATTCCATTTACACATTCAACTGGTAAATGTTTTGAAATTAAAAATTCTTAGGTAATATGTAGATAGAATCCCAAAATTCTTGAAGTTTTTTAGGACTAAACAATTAATTAATAAAAAATAGGAGAATTAAATTTTTATATTTTTAAAACATGAGAATATATCGTGTTTTCATTTGATCCGAAGTACCAAATTATGAAATTGGATGGAACTTATATTGTATATTCTTAAGATGCGTGTTGTGTGCTTGTGCTAATTTAATTTGTTAAGTTTAAAATAAAACGAAAGAAAAAACAATCAAGTGTTTTTTTCTATTTGTTGAACAAAATCACGTGTTAACGTGGAAAGTGATCTAACAAAAAGAAAATAAAAAAACAACAACAATGCTTATCTTACTGAGTGGTGTAGGCTGTATGAATTTTATAACGACACTGTGTTCGGTTTTACGCTAAGTCTTCCGCTTCAAGTACTCCATGTCCTTAATTTCTTAAAAGTTTCTTTCCTGTCTTTCTAGATTTTCCTCCACTCCTTTTATCTTAAGGTTTTGTCTCATAATCGCATTTTCTAATCATAGCATCTTCGGTTCACATGTCTAAATCACAAAAAGAAAATGACGTAACAAAAAAGACATGCAATGAAGTGAGTTCCAGTTGTTTTTCGGTTGGTCTTTAGCAACAAATTGTTCAAACTTTTGTTCTGGATGGGATAAATATCGAGTGAGAAGATATTTCTTTCCACTATATGCATTGGTTGATATAGTACTCTCAATTTCCGAAGGTCTTCGAGAAGGAAAGGACAATCTGACGCATAAATGTTTTTATTTTTAAAAAAAATGTAGAATTATGTAAGCGGCAGAAATTATCTTCATATTTCACTCCCAAAGAAAAAATGAAATAAAAACTTTCAGATTTTCAATTAATTAGTTGCTAATATAGCGGATTTGTATAAACCACTAAGCAAAGTATTTCTGTTTGGGTATAAATTTTTCTGTTTACAACATAATGATTGATATCTCCTGCATGGCTGTAAGGATTTCAGTACCTTATAACGCTTACATGAGGATTTTGTTGCAACTTCGTTTTTTCTCTCACTATGTTTTCAGATTTTGGAGATTACCATCTCTCTCTTCCTCTCTCTCTCTCTCTCTCTCTCTCTCTCTCTCTCCCCCTCCCTCTCAAAACCAGTGACTGTGTTTTAGTTGACATCCATCTCCAAAGGCATATTTGATTCAAACTCAAAGGGAGAGGTGGGTTTCTAGGGAGAATTCAAGAATTGTTAGTTTTAATATTTATCATTTATTATTTATTTGACTCTTGTTTTGTTTGTGCTGGTTCTGAACTCTCTGGGTAGGATTAAGTATGCTAATCGAAACAGTATATGATAATGCTTTCTCAGTTATTTTTTCGTATTTCGGTGTCTGTTGTTGTTTCATCTGTATGATGTTCATAATT
This sequence comes from Malus fusca, assembly GCA_035220775.1. NCBI lineage: Eukaryota > Viridiplantae > Streptophyta > Magnoliopsida > Rosales > Rosaceae > Malus > Malus fusca. Next base: position 37,595,031 of record CM069069.1, read on the forward strand.
TTTGGCTGAGAAAACCAGAGAACTCCGCCACTAGCCGAGAGCCGTGGGGTTTATTCTCTCTGTCATCTCCTGTTACTGCCATTTTTTACTCTTTTGCCTTTATGCTTTTAACCTTTTTCATGTCGATTTTATGAATGTGAGTTTTTAAATTGCTACTTTAAAAGACCACGAGATAGCGGTAGACCCCATTTTTTGTACTGTGGATCATGTTCTTGGCATGATTTTATTTAATATTCCAGTAAGCCTGCTGTCACTTTTTTTTTTTTTTTTTTTTTTTTTGGTAAAAAGCCTGCTGTCACTTTTGTTTGTGTGCCAAGATTATATTCAGACCGAGTGTGTTATGATTTTTCGCTCTTGGCATCCAAAATGTCGAAGATTTTTGTTTGGCCTGTGGCGATGTTTTGATGACTTTGTTTGCTTTAAACGGAATGTAGGACACAGTTGTCCGAGGATAACTTGTGTTAATAAAGTTAGAAGGGAGGGTTCACTAATAGAGAGAGCGTATGCCTGGGAACAAGTACAACAGTAATTCGGACCACATCCCACCAAATCGAGTTGAACGGCTCTTGAGAGAAAGGGAGCTAAGGAAAAATAACAGGGGCTTGAACTTGAATGAACCATTTGAGCCTGAGTTGCAGTTAAGAGAAGATGAAAACTCAAAAGCCGCCTATATTGAACAATTCTTGGAAGGGGCTGCAGCTGCATGGGCGCTTAATGAGGGATGCGAAAAGCAAGAGCGGAGGCCTGGCAGGCAACGACTGTTGGTTGTGGCTAACAGGTTACCGGTCTCTGCAATTAGGAGAGGCGAAGATTCATGGTCTCTGGAGATGAGTGCAGGGGGTCTGGTCACTGCACTTTTGGGTATGTGGTGTTTTTAACTCTTCTTTAAATAATAAATACTGATTACCGGTTTAACATCTTTGTTCCTTTATCGAAGTTTCTGTTCCCGTGTCTATCATTTTCATAAAGGGGACAAGATTTTCATCAGTGATGATATCCCTTTCATTTTGATTATGATTTGGTAGTTAACCTGCAAAGATAAACCTAATTTGTACTGGATGGTTTTTTATTTTTTCTGCAGGTATAAAGGAGTTTGAGGCAAGGTGGATTGGTTGGGCCGGGGTAAATGTGCCGGATGACATTGGACAGAAGGCACTTACTAGAGCTCTCGCTGAGAAGGTCCAAATTTCTGTACCTGGATTTCTTTTAAAACTGAAATTTTCTGTCATTCATAGACATAGGTTCGGCTCATTTTCACTCTTGCTTATGTATACAACACTTTCCGGTGTAAATGTCCATGAAATTTTAAGATGGTTGTTTTGTTCCTTGCAGAGATGTATCCCAGTTTTTCTTGACGAGGAGATTGTTCATCAATATTACAATGGCTATTGCAATAATATTTTGTGGCCCCTTTTCCATTACCTTGGACTTCCACAAGAAGACCGACTTGCCACCACCCGGAGTTTCCAGTCACAGTTTGCTGCATATAAGAAGGCAAATCAAATGTTTGCTGACGTCGTTAATGAGCACTATGAAGAGGGTGACGTAGTTTGGGTCCATGATTACCATCTCATGTTTCTTCCAAAATGCTTGAAGGATTACAATAGTAAAATAAAAGTTGGTTGGTTTCTCCACACCCCTTTTCCTTCTTCTGAAATCCATAGGACATTGCCATCACGATCAGAACTACTCCGTTCAGTTCTTGCAGCTGATTTAGTTGGGTAATTATTCCTTACATTCTGCACCAGTAATTAATTTTCTTTGCAGTTTACTTTGCTGATGATAATTGAGAAATGCTGTTACTAGACATTTGGCATATCTTTTGAATCTATCAAGCTTGGTTGTTTTTGCATCTATCATTGAGAAAGTATTTCATGTTGCAAAAACTAATGACATCTTGTTATATTCCTCAAATGCTTAAAACTATCTGGCTTTCATCCGCGATGCATAATATTTAGGTCTAGCCGTGATATTCTGTTTCTTTTGTGCTAAGCTATCTTCAACTGCATTCGTTTGCTGGCATGAGGCATGATATGGCTTATTGTATTTCACATGGTATAGAAATTTCAGAAATAGAAGATCCCATTTATGTAGAAATAACGTGTTCTGAACATTGCCTTCATTCCTCTTTTGAATTATGCTACAATCATCCTTAATAACCATAAAACAGTAGAATATCTAATCCTGTAAAGCATAATTCAATATCAATTAGCAAAACGAGGAGGCAGTAATGGGGTATCCAATTACTAGGAATGGAATAGTGTTGACAGCTTTAGTTAACTATAAATTCATCGAATTTCTATTGGTACTTTGAGATGTTGTGTGAAGTGATTTCATGCACAAAAACCTACTATGCATAGCGACTAGAAAGTTTTGTGACTTATTGTCTTGTTTTTTCAGTTTTCACACTTACGACTATGCACGGCACTTTGTTAGTGCTTGCACTCGCATTCTTGGACTTGAGGGCACACCTGAAGGAGTTGAGGATCAAGGGAGGCTTACTCGAGTGGCTGCGGTCTGTATCTGTTCAATTATCACCTGTTCTTTTCTTGTTTTTCGGTATTCTATCTTTTAAGGTTTCTAGTATCTTTTTATACAACGTTTAGCGTTTAACAAATTCAGTGATACGCGCACATTGGAATCTAATTCTAGCTGTACTTACTACGTTTTAATTTCAGTTTCCTATTGGAATAGATTCAGACCGCTTCATACGTGCACTTGATGTTCCTCAAGTCCAAGAACACATTAAGGAATTGAAAGAACGGTTCGCTGGGCGAAAGGTAAGTGTTCTTTTGTTGTTTCAATGATCCTAGACACATGCACAAATCCGCCTTTTATATCTGTCTAGTGAAATCTGCCAAACACATGGGTAGTTTTAAAAAGTAGCACGCTCAGTCTTGCAACTCAAACACAGAAGTTTATTTCTGTTACCTTCTTTAATTTGGCATCATTACTCCAAGGAACTTCACAAGTGAGTTCGTTTTCGAAAAGGATGCCGGGAATAGAAGCCTTCGAAGGTTTTTTTTTTTTTTTTTTTTTTTTTTTGTCTTTTGTTTAGGTCTTCAGTGAGGAAAAACAAATGAAATTTCCAAATTTCTTCTTCTGATGATCGATTCAACCTCTGATCAAATAGATATACCTTGGTTATATTTCATCTCTTCAAAAAGTTTAGTAATGAGCATAACGGCCCTATTGTTCGGATGGAGAGAACCTACGATTAGCTTTTCGGGAAATTTCCAAACGAACAATTTAACGAAATCTTTCAATTTTTTATTTTACTATATATGCCGCTTTTTTCTCTAGTTATGACTGTTTTTTTGACACTGCAGGTAATGCTAGGTGTTGATCGCCTTGATATGATTAAAGGGATTCCTCAAAAGATACTGGCGTTTGAAAAGTTTCTTGAGGAAAACCCAACTTGGCGTGACAAAGTTGTTTTGCTGCAAATTGCGGTGCCAACAAGAACGGATGTTCCAGAGTGTATGCCCCCTCCTTAGGATGCTTTGTCAAGTGTTTTTTGTACTCTTACTCTTATCTTGATTGTGATGTATAAACTACTTATCTTGCATTTTCACAGATCAAAAACTTACAAGCCAGGTTCATGAAATTGTTGGCCGAATAAATGGAAGATTTGGAACTTTGACTGCTGTCCCAATACATCACCTGGTATGCCCTTGAATTTCTAAGTAACTATTCCACGACATGTTATTGGTCTGTCTTTATTAACATTCTGTATGATAATGGCATATTGGGAGACATAATTTAAATTTGAAAATGCTGGATTCATGCCACAAGGGTCATTAGTTGGTTAAAGTTCATCTGCAGCGGAATTATATATCTCCTGCTTAGCACTATGCGATAAGGTGTAGTAGTTTTGTAGCACCTTATTAAGGGGTGCCCCCTCACAAAGGGGGTCTCAGTGACCAGGCCCGGGCGACTGTTTACCAAAAACATAGGTCTCTGCAAAATTGTAAGACCATGTATGGGGATGACGCTATTTTATTTTTTAGTATTCTTTATTGGGTGGGGTAAACAAAATAAATACTAAAAAAAATTAGAGGATTCATTGAGATTCTCAAATTTTGAAGATACTTTTTTCGAAAAGCCAAGCCACTAGGATGAAACAAAAAGAGTTCCGCATTACTAATAGCAGTTGTTTTTCTTATATATATCAAGTTTGCTCGAGATTTGAACGAATACTTCCTAACCAATTCTTTTTTTGTCTACAGGATCGTTCTCTTGACTTTCATGCATTGTGTGCACTATATGCTGTAACTGGTACCATTCTACATACTCTGGCTCTGGTTCCCTGTTTCTTTTAACCCATTTTTTGCAAGCAAATAAGTTTTCGACATAACTTTTCAGCTAGTGTCTGAGAAAATGTATATATAACTTTTCAGCTAGTAATATCTCCTTGTGTCCGTTTGGTTTCGTTTTCAATTTGTCCAGATATAGCACTTGTCACATCTCTGAGGGACGGAATGAATCTTGTCAGTTATGAGTTTGTGGCATGCCAGGATGCAAAGAGAGGGGTCCTTATTCTTAGTGAGGTAATAACTAGAAATTTGCGTGCTTTGTTATGCTTCATCTTCACTCAAATTCTCATTTCTACCAATTTGATGAACTTATATTCTGTTTTTATAGCTGCCATGTTACATGGCTTGGATCCGATACACGAAAAGTTTATCTGATTTCAAAAAGCATACAGAATCATCTTAAAAGACAATCTAATATTTGGTCTTTAGAACTGTAAACTCGAGTGTAATCTTTTTACCTCGTCCTTTTTCTTGCTTTGACACTTCCTGTTCCTTGTGTAGTTTGCTGGTGCCGCACAGTCTTTAGGTGCTGGAGCAATTCTAGTGAACCCGTGGAACATCACAGAGGTTGCCAATTCAATTGCTCAAGCATTGAATATGCCCTCTGAAGAAAGAGAGAAGCGACACAAGCATAATTTTTTACACGTGACAACCCACACTGCACAGGAATGGGCCGAAACTTTTGTAAGGTATGCATGCTTGAGTGTCGTGTGTTTAATTCTTGAAGCACAAAATTATTTCTTTGCTACATATAACGATGGTAAACCAACATAATTTAACATGGTTCTTAGTGATTCGTGGCATACATTTTGTTTTCCTCCACATCTTAACAGTTTAAGCTTTCGAGGACAATGTAAAACCTGTAAAAATTTAGCAATAATATGTTTTCTGAGTTGAAATTGGAAACATAGTTTCCGATACCTTGACCCTTACAAAAATCCTGAAGGACATGCTTGTATTTTAAAAGGTGGTGTAGATAGATTATGCACTGAGACTTGACATTCATATCACGATTTTTCAGTGAACTGAACGATACTGTTGTAGAGGCACAATTACGGACCAGACAGGTGCCGCCACCACTTCCAAACAAGGACGCAATTCAAAGTTATTTGCAAGCAAATAATCGATTGATCATACTGGTATGTCATGGGAATGTCCCAGTTAAGAAGTAATGTTCATGTACCTCTATCAAACCTTTCGTTATCATAGGTATCTACATGGTATTCAAATTTTAGCGGATTTTCATGGTATTCTAGGTCAAGTATAGGAAGTGTGATGCAATGCTCAGGTTTCTAGAAATGTCTTATTGGTAATCAGATCTACTTGTACACACCAAATCTCACTCCCCAAATTGTAGGTTTTGGTTATGCAGCATGCCTTTCTTTGCTGAGTACACTGCCAGCATATAAAGGTTGCTTCCATTGAAGCGTTTGACATTTTAAGTAGCCAATAGTACATCAAGTCTCTCACCAATTTTAATACAGTGAAGTATTCAGCTGTCTCATCGATTGTGAGACTCTTTATTATCTATTCTTCGGTGACATAAAGAGCTGAATTTTCTTCCTAAGCCCAGTTTGGATTTTATGGTTTAGGCATCACAGTTAAAAGATTTTATGGTTTTAGCATCTGGTTGGCATTTTCTTTCATCCATCTGAGCTTTCTGGTGATGAGAACTCAGGGATTCAACGCGACATTGACTGAACCAGTGGACACACCTGAGAGACGAGGTGATCAAATAAAAGAAATGGAACTTAAACTGCACCCCGAATTGAAAGAAACCTTGTCAGCACTCTGCAATGATCCGACAACAACTATTGTTGTCATCAGTGGGAGTGACAGATATGTCTTAGATGATGTAAAACATCGATTTCCACATCTAAGTTCTTTACCACCCTTATCTTATCCCTTTTTTAATTAAGGTGTTTTTACAGAACTTTGGGGAGCTTGATATGTGGTTGGCAGCTGAAAACGGGATGTTTTTACGCCTTACAAAGGGAGATTGGATGACAACAATGCCTGAACATTTGAATATGGAATGGGTTGACAGTGTGAAGGTGCTCGTGTCTTGAATTCAAGTTATATTCGGTCTAGTTATATCCTCGTTCCTTCATACTAATAATGCTGATTTTATTTTTTCAGCATGTTTTTGAATATTTCACAGAGAGAACACCGCGATCACATTTTGATAAACGTGAAACTTCCCTTGTGTGGAATTATAAATATGCAGGTATACCTTTCTTTTTTTTCAAACCATCTAAGCAGTAAAAGAAATCGGTTTTGTTGAACCCGATTTCACTTGGAGAAAGTTTTTTGAATAAGTGAACTTTTGGTTACTCTAATACCTACTTTTTTCTGTTTCCTTTTCACCTTATCATAACCGCAGATGTTGATTTTGGAAGACTTCAAGCAAGAGATATGCTGCAGCATCTCTGGACTGGCCCGATTTCTAATGCCTCTGTTGATGTTGTTCAAGGTAGCCGGTCTGTTGAGGTTCGAGCAGTTGGTGTGACAAAGGTGAAACTATGATGCTTTGCCTGTGAAAACAGTTGAAATTATTTTGCTTATATTTTTCAAACAACTGTTTTGTTTCTGAAAATTCTCTTTCGGTTCAGGGTGCAGCAATTGACCGTATATTGGGAGAGATAGTTCACAGTAAATCCATGACGTCCCCCATTGATTATGTGCTGTGTATTGGACATTTTCTTGGCAAGGTAACTTTCTTGTTCTGCAAGTCATGCATTTGCTCGTCTCTGAACTCGTTATTTGAGTCATATTCTGAAAGCTTTCTTTCTGATACGAGGAAAACTCAGAATGTGAGGTTAATCCTTCATTGCATGCTATACTATCATGTTAAAGACTCGAAACCCTCGTTTTTCGTTGATTTATGATATTTTTCTGGTATGGGAAAAAGTGTTTATATGCTCTAACTTCAAACTGCGGAAAATGGAGAACGTTTGATTCAAGTGTTTGTTCATTTTCATTTCAGGATGAAGATGTGTACACCTTTTTCGAGCCAGATCTTCCGTTTGAGCCGATTGGTCTTCCAAGAACCAAGATACCCGATGGACTAAAGCCAAACGAGAGAAGATCTTCTTTGAAGGCTCCGGCAATCAAAAGCGGGTCAAAATCATCTCAGAGCAAGGCGCAACGACTTTTACCAAACTCCGAGAAGAAAAATGCAAATCATAACACCACGAATCCACGATGGCCATCTCCAGAAAAGATTTCGTGGAACGTACTTGATCTGAAGAAGGAGAACTACTACTCTTGCTCTGTGGGGCGGACTCGCACAAATGCTCGCTATCTACTTCAGTCCTCGGATGATGTTGTCTCGTTTCTGAAGGAACTGGCCGGTGCATCTTCCGCAAGCGTTTCATCTTCCGATTGAGAGATATAATGCTCTAAGATTTCTCGAAAGTGTAGCTTCATATGCTTCTGAGTGCTATTACATCGTAGATATTTCTAATGCTTCAATTGAAGTATTAGATTGAGTGATAGAGTAGGTATTGAAAGCATCTGAACCACAGTGACAATCAAAGACTTGGGAAGAGGAAGAAGAAAAAGAAAAAAACACCACACTTGAAGTAATATCCTTACTCAAATATGCAGTTCTTTTGCTTCATTTGTCTCCACTTATTTGCATGTGTCATTTCCACTATCAAATTTGGAGGGTGATTTTGCCATCCCCTTTTCACCTTAAGGCCATCTCGAGCCAAGGGCGACAAGTTATTTTCACTTCGGAAATGCGCAATGTCCGTCTCTTACAAGGAAGCTATATTCCTAGTCGACAAGAGGCTATATCCTAGTCAACAAGCAGGGTTGGTTACTTGTAGGGAGGCAGATTGTCTGCCTCCTGTTTGGATGCCCTTCACATCCCCTCCTATTTATGCGGTCACGGTTAACCCACGTCAATATTTTATATTCTTATTGTTTTTTGTCTTATTATATCTATAAAAAAATTAATATAAAATGTTGATGTGACTTAACCGTGATCGCACAAAATAAGAAAGGATGGGAATGACACCCAAACAGGAGGGCAGACAATCTGCCTCCTACTTGTAGCCCTCGAGTTGAGTGGGTCGCATTCAGCCCTCCGACACGCTTTTTGTGGGGCCCACGTGGACTTCATATCTCTCTCTCCCCCTCTAAATCTAATAAACTATAAGTAGTATAGTTCTATAATTCATGGAGATGAACAAAAATAATCGAGACTACACATTAAAAGATATGTTTTGTAGGGACATATATCTTGGAGGGATAAAACATAGCCCACCGCTCTTTAGTCGTGCACTAATCCAGATGGCTTTATGTAATCTTTTCTTTCTTTGTAATCATTAAATTAAATAAATCAAAAGAGAATCAATGTACAAATCAAGAGGAATGCAAAAGGCGAAAACAAGAGCGTAGAAATCAAAATTTGTTAAGAACTCACGAATACAGTTGCCCCTTGGAACCAACTTGTAACGGCAGAGTTCCCAAAGATGTACAATCTTTCTAACGTTCCTGAGGCAACTTTGAGCCACCACCAGACCGTGAGTCGTGACAATAGCAACAACAGAGGCAGAGTCGAACAGATCTCCGGCGAAATTGAACGGATTGGCGACGGAATCGAACGACGCTTGCAGCGACGACCGTGCTGATTTCTTTGGGCTTCTCAAATTTGTTTGGGTTTACAAGAGAGAGGAGTGAAGGAGAGAGGAAAGAGGAGAGAGAGGGAGAGTGAGGGCATGGCGAGAAAAGATGAGAAAGAGAGGGGGAGGGCAGAGGGAAGATGCGAGCAACATAGCAAAAGAATTAAACACCATTTCTCCTTGGAATTTCATTGCTTTTGGCTCTTGAATTCAAGCAATGCATGAACGAGTGTATACACACACACACACACACACACACACACACACACATTTATATAAGCTGAAAACAAAAGAATTAAACACCACAACCTTCATCGAACAGAATGTAAAACAAGTTGACAGCAGTATATCTATCGGGAACCGAATCTGTGGAAAGTTTTTGTAAAACGGAACACGAAGGAAAGTAAGATATGAAAACACAAAAAGCACACTTAGTAGAATTATACCCAACACCCTCTAGGCATACAAGAAATAATGGCATGGCTAAAAATGAATAATCAGTGATACTGATTGAACTAAACTGAGGTAATCTAAGCATATATCACCTAATATGGATGGCGGAGGTTTTACCGAGCTCTATAACTGAAATTGGCTTACACCTTCTTGTTTGGTTCAAAGACGTACTTTATCAGCGACTCCTTGATTGGCAGCAACTCGGGGAACTCTTTCTTCAACTTGGATGCATCCATTTCGTTGTTGCTTCGAGCTGCAACTATAACCTTGGCTTGCTCTTCGAGTGTGAAGTTAGCCCATGTGAACTTTGGGTCAATGTATTGCTTGTACATCTCCAGGATCTCATTATGGCTTACGACACCAGGGTTTGTGAAGTTCCATATGCCCCTCAAGTTCCGCTTTGCCATCTCAATAGAAATGGGTATTAACTCATCCAAGATGGTCATGCTGTTAGGAATGTTTACCACTTTGTTATAACGAGAGATCTTGGTAATGAAGTTGCGAGGGTTGTTCAGGTCAGATGAGATGGGCATCCGAACTCTGAGAGTGCAGACGTTGTCGAATTCTTTCAAGAGCTCCTCAACCTGATTAAAAATAAATGACAAGCGTAAGACTTGAGAAGAGGAGGAACAAAGAAAAGAGAATAAAACCAAGAACTCTCAGTGAAATGTACCATGGCCTTGGTTTTTGAGTAGTAAGAACCATGGAAATTGGGTGTGTCCTCTTCCTTGAACCCAATTCCCGAACCTTCTGGATGTTTAGCATCATATTCAAATATACACCCAGTAGCATAGTTCATCATCAGGAGTCCATGCTCTCTGCAAACATCTGCCAAGGTCAAGGTTCCAGCAACATTGACTCGAATTGTTTCTGCTTTATGAGATTCGCACCAATCAACATTAGGTCTACCAGTCAGACCAGCAGCATTGAACACATGGGTTGGCTTGACATTCTGAATATCTGCCAAGAGTGATGAGCGATCCTCTAGACGCCCTTTTCCATATTCACAAGGAATCCCTTGTTTTTCACATAGCTTCCCAAGTACACCCCCAATCCAACCAGTCCTACCATAGATCAAGAACTTATAAGGAGGCTTACGAGGAGAGCCACTGGCTTTGGAAGGTGGAACCAACATTCGGGGATTACTTGAGACAAAAGATTCAGATTTGCCCTCTTCAGACTCTTCCGAAAGTCTCTCAATCCCACCAGGCATCATCAGCATTCGAGGATGAGGTAGCAGAGCCCCAGATACATCACCCCACCAATTAGGATTCTGAGTGTACCATTCTATAGTCTTCTTCAACCCATCTTGCCACTGGGTGCGCTCTGACCACCCCAAAATCTTCAGCTTCTCATCATCTAGGAAATACCTCTGATCATTGAAAGGTCTGTTTTCAACAAACTTGATGTTTGTCTCCGGGTCAATTGAGAAAAGTCTGCATATATCTTTGGCCACATCGATAACTCTCCTTTCCCTCTTTGTTCCAATATTGTACACATGTCCAATCTCTCCTTTGTGAAGAATGAGCTCAAAAGCCTCGGCAACATCCTCACAAAATAGATAGCTTCTCACGTTAGAACCATCCCCGTGAATGGGCAGAGGCTTCCCTTGCATGGCCAACAGAATGAACTTCGGAATCAATTTTTCAGGAAATTGATTTGGTCCATAGACATTGTTTCCACGGGTAGTTATAACAGGCAATCCATATGATCTGCCATATGCCATAACAAGCATTTCCGCTCCTGCTTTTGTTGCAGAGTATGGATTTGTTGGGAGAAGTTGAGATGCTTCATGGTTTCCCACAACAGCATCTTCATCAGTCTCACCATAGACCTCATCTGTGCTGACATGGATGAACCTCTTGATTTGTCCAGTAACTTTGCATGCTTCTAGGAGAACATGGGTGCCATAGATGTTGTTCTTTGTGAACTCAAAGCTGTTACCAAAGGAGTTGTCGACATGGGTCTGGGCAGCAAAATGCATTATGGTATCGATCGACTCAGTGATGAGGAGATAGTTGACAAGGTCAGCACTGGCAATGTCCCCCTTAACAAACTTGAAATTGGGTGAGGATTTGGAGGGAAGGAGGTTTTTCAGATTTGAACAATAGTCAAGCTTGTCAAGCACAACAATCTTGTAGCCAGGGTAACTGCGGATGAGCCGGTTGGCAACATGAGATGCGATGAAGCCAGCAGCCCCAGTTATGAGGATGTTCTTGGGGGTATATGAACCCATGTTGGAAAACGTCTAAATATCAAACATTAGAAAACTACAATGAGAACCGAAGCTAGAACAATATACCAATACATGCCAAAATACATAAACTACTGAAAATCAACAATGGAGCTAGAAGAACATGTAAAGCAAACTTTCCATTTATCCCATAACCCTAGGTAAAACGACATTATCACGACACTGTAAACAATAGGAAACAGATAATTCAAATGACAGATCCCCTTAGTTTATAACAAAACAGAGCTACCAAAATTACATATAAAGTTTCTAATTTGGTGATTAAAAGCACAAAGTCGCCAAATCAAGTACACCGTATACAGCCAATTTCTTAGAAATGACTCATCAATATCTTAAAAAGTTACCAACACCTCATTACATACTAAGGATTAACTTTTCTTTTATGTTTTTTCCTTCCCCTACAAGCAAGTAAACATGCCCGAATCGGTATCAAACAGAAGCAAGACCACAACACATCACAAAAACATTCACTGAATCCTATCACATCTAACAGAACCGATACATCAAATTTGAGATCATGCATATTCAGAAACAAATGAAAACATCAAATCATCCAACCCATTTGGACTAAACACGCAAACATCAGAATCTCATCCCCATTCATGTCAACCCATTTCTCGTTTCACAGATCCCGGATCAAAATTGAGCAATGCCATGTTAGTAAATCAAAGCTTAACAGCAAACCCAACACTCAAATTCTACATATTTATCACAGATCTAACGATTCAAAAGTAACCAAATCACAAATATCACAACCAAAGCAGTGATCCAATACTTTGGGCACATGAAATGTAACAAAAAAAATTGCAGAAAAGATAGTAATAAGCTTACTTAAAGATTTAGCTTCGGTCAAGATCGACCAACCCAGATAGAGAAATTCAGAGACGAAGCCTCAGGAGGCAAGCGATGAGAGAGAGAGAGAGAGAGAGAGAGAGAGAGATTCAGGCAGAGAAATTAGAGAGAGAAAAATGGCCACCGATTCATTTGTGAAAGGAGGTGCAGAGCCTCTGTATGTATATATACGCACTCTCTAAATCTTAGAAACAGTTAAGGAGAGCCGTATAAGAGATCGAATGACTGAAATGCCCTCCGACGGTTCAGCAAATTACAACGGCACACGTTTTGTGGGCCCGCCTCTTTTGTAGGGGTAGGCTGGGCGCAAATTTTGGTTTGCAAGTCAGAATTGTGATCTTATGACGTCAAGATCATTGGATATTTTGGTCTTACCAGGTGAACTTCTTGACAACACCCAATCAAATTTCAACACGTATTTTACGCTAGGGTTTTATTACCCATCAACTGACGTAAGTAGAATGTTACTAACAGTTGTTCACGCGTCAATCGGCTGTCTAATACTACCATAATCTTTCATGATAAGATTTTTTTTTTGTTCGTTTGACTCTTGTTTTATTTTCAAGATGAAGGTATTTGAAATTTTTTGACATGCTTCGTTGGTGCTTTCTTCGTCCACATTTTGAAATAATCTAGAATTCAAATCTCAAAGCGGTTAAAATACTAACCACAATTGCTCACGCGTTAAAACCGTTGTTGAAAACTGAAGTTGTTTTCAATCATAAACGTACTATGACATGATTTTATTGTTATTTTCCCTCTGTCATTCCAATTTTGATGGAAAAGATGTTTGAAATTTTCACAAAAAAGTTTAATGCCTAATTAAAGGCGAACAAATAAGATTGAGATTCCTTGTGACCATATTAAGGTTGCATTTGGATAGGTTATATTAATTTTTTTTTAATATTTGATATTATGTAGATCTTACAATAGAATAATCATAATAATTTGATTCGAATTCGCAATTAGCAAGAATCGATTTTAAAATCTCTCAATTATAAGTAAAGATTTGACGAAGATATTATATTATGAGTACTGTTGATTAAATGAATGATGGTGGCTAATAAAACTGGATTTATATCGAATTTTCTCATGTAATAGCTGTTCACACAAGAGTATATTCTGGCAGTCAGACAATATGCTAGCTAAGTAATGCGTAAGCACTTACCAGGAATTAATCATCATACTATATATTATTCAATCATCTCTAATTTTCTGGGTTGTAAAGTACCGACCTAAAAGATCACACATTCTAATATTCTAAACACGTTCACATTCTAATATTCTAAACATGCGCATATGTTGGAAGTTAACGTATAAAAGAAGTAAGTTACGTGTGGAATGAGTGAAATAGTTCCGAATATAGGTAAGAAATGGAAAGCATAGTAAAATGAGATTCTTTTGAGATATCGTAGTTTGGAGCTAACAGATTGACAAATTTGAGTCACTTATTTTAAATTTTACGACTTTCATTAGTACATTTTAGTGGCCCCCTTACACAAATCAAGGGTCCAAATCTCACTTTCGTTTTCATGAACTGTTCGATTTTTTAGTCCGTCGACTCCGAATTGCAAGACCTAAAGTTAATCAAGATGGCTTTATTTGCTATTGGATTTGACTTACAAAATCACATTTAATCAATATTAACTACAACACAAACCACCCATTACACTTATAGACATTTATTTTAATTGTTAAGGAGAATGATAAGAAAGGAACAACGTATTTGGCAATTGTGATGATCATGGTAAGGTGGTGGTGAGGTACATAATTTATTTTTCTTTCTCAAAATCCTAATTATATTTTATGAGTAATGTTAGGTAGACTAAATTTACAAACTAAATGGTATGTTACTAATAATAAATAAGCACATTAATCAATATTTAAGTAATAATTTAATCATCAACTTTATTGTCCTTTAGTGTAAAAAATTTAGTTTGTATATTTAGTCTTTTTAGCATTACTCATATTTTGTACATATCTTAAGTTTTTTTTTATGTTTTTTAGATCGTGTTCTTAACAATTATTATGTTTTAACTTTTACGGAATTCAAGCGTATGTGGATTTTTTATTTCCATAGATATTCTTTATTAATAGTCTATCAAAAACATGTTACACAGGGTTTTACATGTTTAAAATGAAAAACTGTTATATAAAACATTACTAACAGCATCTCTAAATGAGATGTTAAAATTTTAGGTGGAATGTCACGATGCATATTTGACATCAAAATCTCTCCAAACGAAATGTTATTTTGACACACCCCGTCCCGAAGGAGGGCATGCTGGCCGTCACGTGAGAGTGACGTAACCATTTACACAGTTCGGAAGCTTTAAAAATACAATTACTAAGATGAAACACCCGATGGTGAGTCCTACTTTTGTGAATTCTGTCGGAATACCGTTGGATTCCTCGTGGCCACCAAAGCTCTGCTAACTTGAACCTGGAGGGGCGCAAAACAAAATTGAGTGGGTCAGCAAAACAAAGTTTTTCGAAAACGTTTCATTTAAAACATTTCTGACCCCTCGCTGTAAAACCTGTATACTTTCCCAGAAAATAGTATATATAAAACCATATGAAATCTCAAAACTCAAATCCCAAGTCTTTAACATTTTTCAAGAAAAATATGCCATGCCATGAATCAAAATATAAATCAGGTGAAATAAGGAATCAATCGGAGACCCTGCAGTTGGTCCTATACGATTAATTCTATAGCTCAATATCCCACTCAGCCAGAGTCACCACAATGACCTATACGGCCCTACTCTGCACATCACTCGGAACTACGTAAGGTAGTCTGTACGATGAAAGGTGTAAAAATACGCTCTAGTGCTTCTCTCATCAATCATCAGCGCGCATAACTAAGGTCACCCACTAGTCGGAATCACACCTAGTGATCTATACGACTAGCATGTCGGAACCCTCACATGGTCTGTACGACATCCACCTACTTGGATCCAAGGCGAGCGTGCGGTGTGGTGAATAATATAAGCACTAACACCTAGGGTGCAGGTTATGAGCTTAAAACGTCTCAACATCAAACAATTCAATGAATAATGAACTCACCTGACTTACCTGTGCCTCCACAGCACCATGCACATGTATGCATCATATATCAATCATATAATTCATATAACAATTCATATTTTCTTCAAATAATTCTATGCATGGCATTTGAAAAACATATTTTCAAATAAATGCATTTTCTGGGAAAAACAATAGTATATAGGTAATACGAAAACAAAACTGCCCACTCACCTGGAGTTCGCCCTACAACTCCCTAGCACAATACATCAAGGCATCATGACGATCGGCGCCTAGAACAATAATCAAATCCAACCTCAGAATTCATATCGCTAGAATATATAACTTATATAAAATACGTCACTATGTAGTTCGATCCGGAAGATCTGCAACTCAGATTTTAAATCCATAACTTCCAAAGGTCCACAATATACCTTTAGGACAACATCCTAAAATTTCATTACCATCCAACGGTCGGATCTCCGTCAATTTCCAAAACCAAGTGACGGTTAACATTCTATATTATGGACTTACAACTCCAATCCCGGAAGATCCGTAAATCGGATTCCCAATCCGTAAGTTCCAATAATCCTCGAATATTACGTATTACAAAGCATCAAAGTTTGGTGACGATCCAACGGTCGGATAGTCAATTCACATTTTTACCTATATGCGAAATAACTATAAAACGTTATTTTAAAGCGTATAACCAACAATTCGTAATAACTTCTCATACATTGCTCAATTTAGGTATTTGAATGTACCAACGTGATCTACACAACTCCACGGACATCCCCAAATTTTTAAAATAATTTTTGGACTGTTCACGCGCCGACACACGCACGGCCAAACGCGACCCCACGCGCAGCCACGTGCACTGCACACTGACGGCGTCAGTTAACGCCGTCAGGTATATTATGAGAATATTCTGTTTGTCCTTTAATAAAACTTAACGGCGTAACTTAACGCCGTTAGAATATTCTGTTTAACTTAACGGAATATTCCTCATTCTTCTTCCTTCAGCTCCGGCGACCGTCGCCGTCGCCGGAAACTGGGTAAATTTTCTAAGTTTGATTTCTCACTCGTTTTTCATCCAATTTCTGCAAAATTTGCACCAAAAGAAAACTGGAGAAGAGTAGAATAAGATTATACCTCTTCTAAGCTTCAAAACCCACGGGATTTCGTCGGGAAAAATCCAAGAAAACCGGCCAACTTTGAATTTCACGATCCCGACGTCCAATTTCTTCCAACGAATCACTCCGAGCCTCCTTGTGACCTCCTTAAGCTCCCTATGAGCTTAGATTTCCTTAAAACACAACATTTTACGTTTGCATGAATAGTGATCAAAATCGGAGTTGTGATTTCGACGTGATATCGAATGATTCCTCACCTGAAATGGCTACCAGTGTGATCGTGTGGTCTCCAGGAGTATGATGGTGGTCTCAAACACGACGATCTGCGACGTTTTGATGCTCTTTGGATCTTGTCCGTGCGAGTTCGAAGGAGAGAGAGAGAGAGTGAAACTGAGAAGAGGAGAGAGAGAGAGAGCACGGGAAATGAGAGGAAGAGTACAGGTGGTGTGTGGTCCAAACAACCCTAACCACACAAATTTCATATAATTTAATCCATTTCAATTTTCCAAAACTTAGGGAAATATGCATTACAAATATCATGTCACACCCACACCTTATTAATCGTCAAGGGTACTTTCGTCATTTCACAACCTCGATAATAGAATCTCGGGACGGGCTGTGACATATTTGCTAACTAAATTCAAAGGCTTTGTGATTTGGAGTCAAATTTGACATCAATGTCAAATTTATTTTTAATTCATTTTAATGATGGATCATTTATTCTACTAGCATTTCAATTAATAAAAATTTTGTTTCAAATTTTTTTTTAATATTGATTAAATGAGACAAATGGCAGGCATATAAGTGTATGGTGAGCATACACTTATATGCCTGTCATCTGTCTTATCTCCTAACTATAGTTAATTCCATTATTAAATATTCTTTTTCTAATTTAAAACACTGAGATTAAACAAAAATAAATACAATCTCATTCCACTTCAAATTACACACCTAAATAACTCCGCAAACACCTAGCATGCCGCCGTCGTGACCACCTCTTCGTCTGGCGGCCGGATAAACCATCTGTTCATTGTCTCCCTTTCTCTTCTTCACCCTTCTCCTCCTCTCTCCTCTCTCTTTCTATTTCTCTTGCCTTTTTAGGTTCTGCAACTCGTGTTGGCCAACCGGTGGTCCAGTGAGTTGGAGAACTAGTTATCCGAGTCCTAATACCCATGACTTACCACCGATGTAGCAGTAATCTGTGTTTTGAAGAAATTGGATAAAGACCCGTGAAGGCTTGGAAGTTTTTCAATTGGGTTTGTGAGAAAAATGGATTTAGGTTGAGTTCTTCGGCTTGAGATTTTTTGACCCTTAGGGAAATAAAAGAGAAAGGGTTTTCCATTGATGCCCGTGGAGTGGAGTGGCTTTAAGTGATGGGTAAATAAGGAATTGGGGTTGAAAGGTGGTCGCCGGCGACGACGGCGTGAGTGGTGTTTGTTTGGGTTGGCTTGGCTGAATGGGGCGGTGTATTTATTTTTGTTTTCGTTTAATCAGTATTTTAAATTACTTTTAAAATTTGAAAAAGTATTTTAATAAAGAAGTTAACTATGATTAGAGAATGAGACAGATGGCAGGCATATAAGTGTATGGTGAGCATACACCAAGGTTAATGTGGGTGAGCAAAAATGCACCCTAATTACAACTATTTAAAACTCCATTTAAATAATAAAATAACATTTGACAATTCGGCTGAAGAAGTACAAAATTTGATATAAGGCTTTAGATTGCCAATCAACTATCATTTATAATTTGACTCTTATAATTTGACATCTTCACATAGTCTAAATAGGCCATAATGGTCTTTAATTATTATTGTCTCACGGGGGGTACCTATTGCATCGAAAGAAATCACATGCAACACATATATGTCACGTGAAAAATAAAGGCGCATACCAAACAGAGATATGTGTGTCTTTTGCTTGCAAACCTTTTTCCGATATGCCTAGCTAACTCGAAAGGAATAATGTTAGCTAACCACTATATATGTGGGGTTTGCCCTAGTAGTGCAATAAGACACATTGTCATCATGCAGAAGTTAAGAAAAATGCTTGTTAAGTACTAGTAATTATTCATTTTACACTCAAGTTCGATTTTTTCTCCGCATAGTTTTAATAAATTTAGGATAAAATAGCCAATTATTACTACGGTCTAGAGATATTCTTCTTCACTTGTAAGTGAAAGTGAGAGGTCTTATGTTTGATTCTCGCCAAAAACGAATTTGAACCATATTATTGCTAGCTCATTGTGAGGTTAAGCCCACCCCCTCCTTTTAGTGTAGATAATAAGGAAAACTAATGAAAATAGCTTGAAAACTTTGAGTTTTAACCATAAGGATAAAATAAAGAGTAGATTGAATAGTACCATGATTGACTTTTTAGTATAAAAATGTGGTTTTTATTAAAGTGAACAATACTAGAAGTTTTTCGTTAAAATTCCCATAATAATATCGTTTGATTAAAAAAATATTTAGGATAAAATACCGTGTGTATGAAAAATAGCCATTGTCTTGTGAATAATCACCTAATATCAAGCTTTGCTAAACCTCAATTTATTTGCAGTTGATTCGTGTGTTCAATATTCTTATTATCTTCCGTAAAGAACAAACCCTAATCTTCAAAATACATGTGAAATAATTAGATCACAAATCGCTTTCATCAAGAAAAAATGCAAATCAACAAAGCATATACATTATTATCTTAGGTTGCAACGTGCTCAAGTGAAAGGTTGAAAGAGATGTTGAACTGGTTAATAAATTATACTTGCTACATTTAATATATAAACCAAAAGAAGTTTTGCAAAACCCTGGCATATATTCTTTGTCCTTACAATATTATTACTGGTTTCAGCCTAAGTTATGGGGAACTCTAGGTTTCTAGCACATGTTTGTCTTTCTAAAAACTACAATCTAACATAGCTGGATGGAAGTTTTGGAGAGGAGTGGGGAATTGTTTTAATTTCATTCGTGATCAATATCACCAACAAATAAGAACAGCTTATGATATTTCTCTATTAGTAATATAGGCAGAAATTTGGAGTAAATAGGAAAACATAATAACAAATATGGAAAAGATTGACGGTCTAATAATATTTCTCTATTAATTATAGGCAAAAGTTGTCATTCAGTTCTATTGTGACAACCCGTCCCTAAAATTTCGTTTTTATTTATTTTAATCCAGGGAATTGACAAAAATGCCTAGAAACAAGGATTTTGACTTATGTTGACCATCGTCTAGAGGAACGTATGACTTATTCTTTTAGCACATCCTCGTAGTACTCATTGGCACGAACGCATAGGCGAAAGCCGTTTGCGAGTCCGAATTATAACGGTATAGTTACGGACGTTTGAAATTAGTACATTTTAGATTTCTAAATTATTTGAATTCCCACCTTGTGTGAAAGAAGCCAATCAGCTTCAAGGAGAGAAAAGGAATGACCAATTAGAGAAGGGAAAAAGGAGGAGAAAGGAGGGAACCCAAATCTCCCTCTTTTTAGGAACGGTACACCCGCACACACACCCAACCCATTTGGCCGGGGTAATTCCGGCCAATTTCCACCATTTTTCCGAGGAAATACACCCATCCATCACTTGCAACCTATCTCACAACCTCCCATATAGCATTTCCACCCAAATTTGGGGATTTTTAAGCCCAAAACCTTGTAAAATCGTGAGGAGTGGCCGGAAGTGTTTCACGGCGATTCCGCCGCTCCGGCGAGTTTCACCACCCATCACCACCCCTAATTTACTCCCCTTGGACCCATGAACAAAGCCCAAACAACCTTGAAGGCATCGGAACACCGGAGATGACGAATCAAGAACACCCAAAACCTAGGGTTTCGACTGATTCGAGTGAAATTGAGGCTTTTCCCAACCAAATTGGCCTTGGTCACAGGTGAGGATCGTTCATGACGTCTCGATATTCATGCTAGGGAGTCGTAGCGCGGACCTCAGGTAAGTGGGTCTTTTCATTTCTATCGTGTGTGTGTGTGTGTATATATATATATATGTATGTATGTATAATTAATAATTCCACAAACGGTTATAAATTGATTATTGCATATAATTACTATGAAAGCTTTGAAGTACTAATACGAACTACGAATGACTTGATCCCTGTTTAGGGTACGTAGGTAGTCTAACGAGACGTTAGATACAACCATACCATAAATGAGACTAAATAATGGAGACAATAGCCTTGGTTGGGAAATTTTGCCATGTGAGGGACATTGGTGGAAAATGTGAGATTTAACATTTTGATTTAGTGATTGGATGTTGGTCATAAATCATTATGTGAAGAATCGAGAAACTGAAGTAAAGAAACGTAAGTATTGATAGTTAGTTAAACTAGTGTTTAGTTGAGCTTGTCACTGATAATTATTCCCGAAAATTAATAGTTCTGGAGTAGGGCGTTATAGATTGTGCATTTTACGTCACATTATTGATATATAGATATATATATATATATCTATATATATATATATATCTATATATATATATATCTATATATATATATATATATAGAAGCACTACGATATGGTTAAGTTTTGGATTTGCATCAGGACATGTCCAAAAGTATATTATTGTGCATAATTATTGTGAATGTTTTAAACTACGAAGGTGAACGCAGGATGCACAGATAAGTTCAGGTGAGTATATGTTGTGAAATGTGGGATGCATGGTTATGATTACAATTTATTTGGAACGATTGAGTGATGGCATGACTATATTATGTTTTAAGCAACTCTGACATTGTCGTACATGTTGCAATAGAGGTAACTTCGACATTGTCGTACAGGTTGTCTGTAAGTTGTACATGCCCTATTAGATGCATTTAGAGCTCATAACCCTGCACCCCGGTGTTAGTGCTCTCGCCCGAGGATAGGGCCTAGCCTTCACGTGATCGTTCACCTCCTGCACCACACACTCACCTTGGATTCAAGGTAGGTGTCAGCCTGTCATACAGACCACATTAGGTGGTTCCGACTCGTAGGTGACCTGCGATACTTCGCACAGCCTTCACGTGATCATAGAACTTGAGCGTAATTATTTACACTCAACCTGTCGTACAGACTACTAGAGGTGGTTCCGACTCGTGTGCAGGGATATGTAATGAGCTATAGGCTTAACCGTACATGCCACAAAGAGGTGGATTTGGCTAACATATTACTAAGATATTGATTGATGAGATATGGATAAGTCGTACAAGTCACTATAGGTGACTCCGACTTATAAGCTAGCATTGATTGATGATATATGGATAAGTAGTACATGTCACTATAGGTGACTCCGACTTATGAGCTAGCTTTGATTGTTGAGATATGGATAAGTCGTACAGGTCACTATAGGTGACTCCGACTTATGTACTAGCATTGATTGATGAGATATGGTTGTAGTCGTACAAGTCACCATAGGTGACTCCGACTGGCGTGCCAGTATGGGTTATTAAGCACATGATTATTTATATTGCTTGTTGATGCACAAAACCGGAGGGGTTTTGGAACAACGTAAATCCGACCGTGAATATGCAAGAAATGTAAATAACACAAGATGTATCGTGGTTCACCCCAATGTTTGGGCTACGTCCACATTGATATTGTATTTCTCTGAGAGGATTGAAGATGAGAGGGTGAGAGCTTCTGAGGGTGAGAAAGTTCTTCCCATGGCCTAAGAATTGGTCTCCCTTAATGAGGAAAGTGATGAGTCCTTTTATAGAATAAGGGCTCATCACTTATTACATATTTGCCCCTTCCTTTATTACATAATTACATTTGAGTCCCCCGAGTATTTATACGAGATCTAAATACAGAGGCCCTAAGTATGGTACAAACAGTAGTCCCCCAAGTCTTCAGTCAAGAGAGTCATTTAGCTGGAGACTTAAAATTCAGTCCATATGTGGGCCGAAGTAACTAGATGTCATTTAGAACTGATGCTCGATATGAGGCGGTGCCCAATCTGAAATGATGCTCAACTAGAAGTAGCACATGTTCCGAAGCTGCTCTGCTTGTGTTGCCTTGGTTGACTCGGCTTGTGGCGTTGAAGGTGAGGGAGTCCATTTTATAGAATAAGGGCTCGCTCCTCATTACAAAAATGATGGGTTAGAGTTGGTGTTCGCGGCGAGGCAGTTGCTCAGCTGGCGGCGATGCTTTCTAATGAAGGTGAGGGAGTCCCTTTTATAAAATAAGGGCTCCCTCCTCAATACATAAATGATGGGCTAGAGTTGATGCTCTCTAATGATGGTGATGGAGTTCCTTTTATAGAATAAAGGCTCGCTCCTCAATACATAAATGATGGGCTAGGAGTGATGCTCGCGGCGAAGCGGTTGCTCAGCTGGCGGCGATGCTCTCTAATGAAGAGGAGGGAGTTCTTTTTATAAAATAAGGGCTCGCTCCTCAGTACATAAGCGATGGGTGCTTTCTAATGAAAGTGAGGGAGTCCCTTTTATAGAATAAGGACTCGCTCCTTAGTACATAAATAATGGGCTAAATCCCCCAAGTATTTTTCATGAGGCCCAATATATGGTACATAGTGTAGTCCCCCAAGTCTTCGGCCAATAGAGGTTGTTGGCTGGAGACTTCAAATTCAATCCATGTATGGGCCGAAATGGCAGTTGTTCGGAGGCGGTCTTTGTAGGCCATGCACTGAAGCTTTGTAGGTGAAGCTTTGCAAGTTGAAGCTTTGAAGCTAGAGCTCTGTAAATGAAGCTTTTGAAGCTGATTGACATGAGTGATGCTTATGAATGTTTATGTTGATTGACATGCGTGATGATCATGGATGTTGACATGAGTGATGCTCATGAATGTTGACATGAATGATGGTCATGAATGTTTATGTATAATTGACATGAGTAATGCTCATGTATAATTTTGGAGTACTGGGCGTACTTTTGATCACCTGGTTGGTGATAGTAGCGGCAGGTTGCTGAATAATTTTGGAGTACTGGGTGTACTTTTGATCACCTGGTTGGTGATAACTTCGGCAGGTTGCCGAATAATTTTTTGTAGTACTTGACGTACTTTTGATCACCTGGTTGGTGATAATAGAGGGTCTGGCTCTTTTGGGCATATGGGCCATCGCCCTCCACATAACATTCCAGCCCATTATTTTGGGCTTGCCCTTTTTTTTATTTTTTATTTTTTATTTTTATTTTTTTATTATTATTACCCTCTGATGGGGTTTATACAGATGTCTCCGAAAGATAAGAAAAATAAATCACATCACTTTAAAGTAAAGAACCTTTATCTTCCTCATAGGTCTTCCCGTAGCTTTCTCAGAAAATAGGAACATGCATGATGAAAGTGTGGGCATCTTCTTTAGCTTTAGTAAGATCTCCATTTTTCTTTTTCTTTTGCGTTGTCCCCCATGTGCTCTCGAGGAGAGCCTCCATTTTTCTTTTTCTTTTTTCTTTTTCCAGCAGGTGGCAGACATCTTCTTTTCTCTTTTCTCTTTGTTTTTGCTTTTGTTTCTGTTTCTTTTGACAAGTTGATGGACAGACAAGATGACATGGGCTTGGTTTGTGCTTGAGCCGTCGTAGTTCCACTTCGGCAGTTCTGATGGGTCGAGGTAGGAGAGGATGCGGTAGCCGCCGGTGAGCTCCAGGGAGGGCATGTAGGCTCCGGTGAAGATGTCATTCTTCTCGACTTTCGAGACATCGAAGAGCACCGGGAAGCTCTTGCCATCGAGGAGGGCGATAACCTGGGATTTCTGGATGCGGGACTTGAAGAACTCGCCTCTACCCTGGGATTTCTGGATGCTTACTCATGGTACTTTCCAAACTACCTTCATGGATGCGGGATTTCTTGATTTCCCGGTACATCTGGTGGGCCCGCTCGACCCTGTTCACCGGCGTCGCCAATGCCATCGTGTCCTCCTCCGCCTCTGCCGGCCAATCTTATCCGTCGGAAATTTCACAGAACTGGTCACTCTTCGGTTGTTATTATTGCTTACCAGCAAATCAATTGGAAAGAAAGAGTGAGAGTTTCGGTCGGGGGAGATTTTGAATTGGTCAATAACAAAAACTGATTGTGAACTGGGTTTTTCTGCAGCAATTAAACCCCAAAAAGATCTAACAAAAACAGAGGCAAAAGATGGCAACTTTCTATCTTCTCTGTTTGTTCTCGGTTTATGAATGGTTGTAGTCGTGCCAGCAGATGAGCATGGTGACGCAGCGCCTCACGATGTAGAACCGAGCTCTTTGCTCCTTCACCAACCTCGCACACTTTCTGGAAAACACACCGTCAATTCGACTACAATGAATTCTTCATCAGATGAATGAAAGATGATGAACGGCTCGATCTCGACAACCCTCATTTCTTCGACAGCTTCCACTTCTCGTCGAAGTAAAAAGGAGGCGGGTGGTGATGAGAAGCACTTGCAGTAGAAGCGCTGCCGCCAGCTGCAGGTACAGAAACATAAGTCATCTCTCTAAAAAGCTGGTATCTTTAGTGCTTTTGATTACTTGGGTTTCTAGAGAGAGAGAGAGAGAGAAAGAAAGAAGATCATAGGTGAAAAATCAATGGGTTTGCGAGTGAGTTTCGGCAGCACCCCACAGAGCTGTTTTTTTGTTGTCCGGATGGCTAGTTGGGATGGCAGGGTGCCCCATGACGTGAGTCCCCCACTGCGCTGATTTTTCTTCCTCGCTTGGAGTTGGTGGGATTGACGGAGGAGATGAGC
This sequence comes from Malus fusca, assembly GCA_035220775.1. NCBI lineage: Eukaryota > Viridiplantae > Streptophyta > Magnoliopsida > Rosales > Rosaceae > Malus > Malus fusca. The sequence continues at coordinate 37,620,362 of CM069069.1, forward strand.
CGCTTGATAAGGATGGAATATCTTGATCATGAGTAGCTTGTTTTTGGTTCTTGGGTTGTGCAGATTCACGGTGGAGGTGAAAAAATGAAAGAGAACCGACATAGTTTTTCGTGTCGATTCCCACAGACGGTGCCAAATGTTGATGCACAAAACCGGAGAGGTCTTGGAACAACGTAAATCCGACCGTGAATCTGCAAGAAATGTAAATAACACAAGATGTATCGTGGTTCACCTCAATGTTTGGGCTACGTCCACACTGATATTGTATTTCTCTGAGAGGGTGAGAGCTTCTGAGGGTGAGAGAGCTCTTCCCATGGCCTAAGAATTGGCCTCCCTTAATGAGGAGAGTGAGGAGTCTTTTTATAGAATAAGGGCTCCTCACTTATTACATATTTGCCCCTTCCTTTATTACATAATTACATTTGAGTCCTCCGAGTATTTATACGAGATCTAAATACGGAGGCCCTAAGTATGGTACAAACATTGCTAATGAGATGTTGTGTGGTGGTATACTTCTGGATTTACTGTTAATATACTTTTGATTTCATACTTATTTGTAGTATGATTTTCTGGAAACTAAATAAGTGTTATGGCGAGGGATTATATCGTTTAGAAGGTCTTTATTAAAGCTTTATTTTCTGGCCCACTCACTCTTGTTTTTACCCCTCCAGGTCTAGTAGCAGAGCTTTCGTATCGACGAGGATTCATGGCAAGTCTTGGTATTGGAGATAAACTTCGATGGTATGATGTTCAATCCATTCTTCTGTACTTTACTTATGCTTTGATGTCACGTGTGAAATTGGTTCATTTCCGCTCACAACGCACTCTTGTATTTAGGCACTTTTAGGTTTAAATTTATTCACTCTTTCCCCATCATTACACTTTATGGCTCCGTCACCTTCCAGGGGTCGGCCAGCACGGCTCGATTCAGAGTCCTGGCTGACATTTTGGATCAGGGTGTGTCATCTAATCTTATAAAAGGCCTTTAGTGTAATTCTCGTGAAATGCAAATTCAAACCAAATGAAAATACCCAGTTTCGTGTCCTACATTACATGCTTAAAGTTCTAAATAAACAAAAGGGTCAAACTGCAAATTAATAACAAAATTCATAAGAATTCTATCAGTAAATATAATTCCATGTGATAATGAAAAACTCATGGAAATTAAAAACAAACAAATAATCTCCACTGATATTAAACCAAACAATATCAAATATCCCATTTGCAAGAACTTGCATAAATTTAACTCACAGTACTATAATTATTCCAGTAAGTCTTAATAATTGAGGATTTTGAAATCAAAAGAATCTTCTAGCAGAGCTGAATCTCAAAAGAGAGACAATCTTCAGGCATACAAGTATGCACCAACATCAGAGAGTTTATTTTTGTATCTTGATTGGCATTCGGTAGCCACCAACTACGCAAGCATGGTCACGTTCAAATGGCTCAAGTGTCACCCTTTGTTTAGGCTTCACCTGTTCTGCCGTCATTCTTTCCACTTCAAGTTCATAAACTTTCTCAGCAGGTAGAGTGGAGTCTATGCAATTTGCCTGGAAAAATGCAGGAACAAAATATAAACCCAATCCTTTTACACTGATTAATAAGAAACAAATACTTCAGATTTTCTTCCTGAACTAGTTCCCCAATGCCGATTTGCTCCCTAAACTTTTAATTGGACCAATTTCCTCACTAAACTACTATAAATGCCTAATTTCCCCCAATCGTCATGTTCAACCACATTCCATCTATTTTTTTGTCCATACGTGCATGCCAATAATTTATTAGCTTACTAAAATGTGACAATTTTTAACAAAAAGTTATACGACATTTAGTTAAAGTGGCCATTTATAAAAGTTTTGGTCTAAAGTTTAGTCACTGGGAAATTATAGGTAATGGGGTACATGTTCAAGGGTGAAAACTGGCAGAATAGCCTAAAAAGATAAGTTGAAACAGTATATTAGCAGTTTTGAGAACAACAATAAGGGCAACACAAACCTTGATTGACATCAAACAACAACCTCCTACTTTGAGGAAATATTTTGCATTCAAACCTAAAATCCTTGCCTGCAAAGAAAGGATATAAATAGCAGAGCGGACTTTCGGAGGAAATAACAAAAAAAAAAGACTATTTATAATACAATAAAAATAAAGTAATTCATCCTCCCCACCATCTCTGTGAGCTTTAACAGAACAGAGGAATCGAATTAAGCAATATATAAATTTAAGTTGACATTCCAGTGTTCTACCTCTAACCTTGGAAGCATGCATGCACTGTAAGTTATAAAGTGAATTAAGCCAAGATCTTCTAACTTCATGATTTTCACATATGCATTAGATGGAGAAATAAAATAAACAATCAAGCGTACCTTGATCCATGACGGCAAATGCTATAAGATCCCAATCAGTTTCAGTTGGCGGTGGAGAAAGTAGTTGTTCTCTCTTGCCTTGTATATATAATGCACATACCCATTTAATGTGCACTTTTGACAGAAAATGCGATTAGAGCATTTGTCATTGATAATTGCTCAAAAGTGCATGTCTAATCTCTTTCATTATACCTGTTAAGTAATTTTTCTAGTAATTTATTGTAATTGTGATGTAATGTTGGTCAATGATGAGTGCATATCTTATTTCACCCTGGATGTTACATTTTCTGATAATATGTTGGATTTAAATGAAGGGAATTATATAACTGTTGTTACGGTCAGGCTAATGAATTGAACCAAAATCATGTTATAAATCCTTTGTTTTAATTTAATCAGTTGGTCTAACTTAATTTGAGTGCCTTATGACATTGGTTGAAGTGTATAGTTCACATTTTGCGATATACAATATACATGAGGATTGATATTCATTTTATCTTGATCTTTTTGTCAGGTCACTTATTGGAATTTCTTAGAAGATAAACGGTGAGATGAAGATGTGGCTGTCTGCAACGAGTTAACCCAAGAGGCAAAGATAATAAATTGGTGATTAAGCTTGTCAGTTATGGAAAGAAAATGAAACAGACATGGGAAGGCAAAGAACAAGGAACGGCAAAGTTATAATTGGCTTAATAATGGGGTTGATAAATGACCATTATTCAAGAGGGATATGGGGGTTGGCTGCGCAGCAGCTCAATATAACCATTCCCTTTTTTATGTTTTTGGTGGAGTTTCGCTCTTTCATAATTTTAGACTTTTTTCTGATTCTATTTTAGTTTATGGAGAACTAATCTCTCTAGCTAAGGCTAGGGGAGAAACCTCTATTATGATTATGTAGTTTTATTATTTCAATTCTATTTCGGAGTTTCAATGTCAAATTTTACGTTGTGGATGTCAATGCAATTTCTGATTTATTCTATTTTTGGATTGATGAATGTTGGTTATGATTCATAGGTTTAATTATGTTTTTCCTATAGTTTTGTTTCACATTCATGCTTTTAACGGATTGAATAAATTAGTAGATTGGTACGATTTCGACGGAGTAATTTCTTAATATTTTGTTGCCTAGGTACAAATTATATTTGGGATTATTTCTACGCTTGGTTGTTTATTGTATTTCCGCATCTAATGCGTATGTTAAAATCATGAAGTTCGAAGATCATGGCTTAATTCAATTTATAACTTGCATGCACATATATGCAAGGCTAGAAATACACACACACACACACCAAGTAGATCAATGTGAAAATCATGAAGTTCGAAGATTTTGGCTTAATTCAATTTATAACTTACATGCACATGCAAGACTAAAAATATACAGATCTTAACTTTTATAAAATTGTTGAAAATCAATGCATAAATGAGCTAAAAATGTGACAAAAAATCGAAAAAATGTGAAAAAAAGTAAAAAAAGTTGTCACACTCAAAAAAAGAAAAAGAAAAGAAATTGGTATATTAAACTTAATTGTTCACCAAAAAAAACTTAATTTGTCCTTATTTGAGTTTCAGTATGAAAAAAAAAAAACAAAGACACACATGATGATGAACTCAAATTAGCATCAGATACTCAATATGTATTGGATCTCCCCTTCATTATTTATTGAATAAATGGGAATTTCTGAGTACATCACATGCTAGATACGAAAATAATTTAAGCTTTGAAAATCAGCAATTTCGTGCCACAATTGACAGGTAAACTTTAAAAAATGTTTCAAACTATTTGAAAGAGCATTAAAAAAGTTTACCTACTACAGCTAAAATATTAGTTGACAAAAACAAATTATTTACGTAAAATTTGATCTTGTAAAGGACTGTTTCATATCAATTTTTTGTTTTCATTTTTCTATAAACTAAAACTAAAAAATAATAAAAAAGTATCTTTCAATTGAAAATTGCTACCAGAAAGTTTTTAGTTTAAAAACAAAGGACAAAAAAAAAAAAAAAACGAAATGATTTTCAAATAGACCCTAAATGATCTTGTAAAGGACTGTTTCATATCAATTTTTTGTTTTCATTTTTCTATATAAACTAAAACTAAAAAATAATAAAAAAGTATCTTTCAATTGAAATTTGCTACCAGAAAGATTTTAGTTTAAAAACAAAGGACAAAAAAAAAATTGAAAACGAAATGATTTTCAAATAGACCCTAAATAATTTGGAATGTTGGTTTAGCAAATGCAACATATGGCTAATGAAAAACCCTTGTGCGAACTATGCCGTATCTGCAAGATTGTTACCATGAGAAAGCACTTAGTATGAAAATTAAAACAGTAATTCTGTGCTACAAATAAAACAATGAATTGGTGATTCTGTGTATAGAAAAACCTGATCAGGCTGAGCAACATCTGTAAATATGACATCTACCACGCTGACAAGCATCCGATATCTTGCTGGGTGTCTTGCGTCTTCGATAATTGGTATGATATTAGTTCTCTTCTTTGCCATGTTTACCAAGTCCCTACCACTCCTAGGGGAAAATTCGACCGCATACACCACTCCAGTCTATGAAGATGAACGAACGAGAGATATTGGAACATACAAATGCATGATGTTTATTTTGAAGTGTTAATAGTAAACTGCTTGTTAATTCATGATAAACAATTAGAGCGTTTGGTCGGGATAGGCTTACAGGTCCAACGATGTCGGATATATGAGAAACAGAGGTTCCTGAAGCAGCTCCTAGGTAGAGAACTCGAGCTCCCGGTTTCTTGATATCAAGTAATTATACACAATTAATCAATTATACGTATAAATTTAATTTATAGAAATAACAAAGATAACTATGATATTTGAGGGTGTGATTCGTTATGTTGTAATTATCATAAAATTTGCTAGACATGTGTATAAGATATTGTACAAGATAGAGGAACTCACAATCCCAATGATGTCAATACCCGCCCAGATTGCAGCTCCCAGCTTTGAACGAAAGGGGTTCCAAACCCTATATTCCACCTTGGTTCCATCTTCATTCTGAATAATATTACAAAAAGAAATAGTAATTACAATCAATTCTCTATACAAAAAAATAATTGTATACTATCTGCAGACAATGTTGTTGTTTTTTTTTTTTGTTGAACACAATGTTGTTTTATATAATGCAACATATATAAACTAAAAGGGCTTAATTAGGCCATCAAACTTAATTAATTAAAATGTTTTGTATTCATGTTTTCAAATAAATAAAAAGAAGAAACTTGCATGTGAAGGCATATATTGGAAGTAGGGTTCAATGTTGGAAGAATATTGGAAGAATAATGCAAGAAGGGTCCGTAGGGTTCAAAGGGTCCGTAGGGTTCAATGTTGGAAGAATAATGCAACCATTTGTTTAAGTTCTTTGATAGATAACAGCTCATCTTAGTGCTATGTTAGCTGGTTGTTATTCCACCAGCTTTGTAAAGCTAATTAATAGTTTAAGTTGGTGAGAGTGGAGGACACAATGATGCTTGCTTAGCTGCCAGGAAGGTGCCAATGATGCTGCCATTGCTGCCATTATTCTCCACCTTTCCAGCTCCACTCTCCTTCCCGTTTTCTTTTCATATATATGTTGAACCTTGTAGCTGGTCCTTTTCATGAAATATACATTAAAATCAACATGGTATCAGAGCAGGAAAAATAACCTGCTGCTGCATTCCTATCATCTCCGATATGGCGGAAGAAAATTCTTCTTCGGTTGAAGCTGAAAATTCCCAGATATTTTCCTCCTCAACCTTGTCTGAGGTGGATGTCAATCCAAATCAAAGATTAAGCTCGGTCTTGTTAAATGAGTTTAATTACTTGCCTTGGTCGAGAGCAGTGAGTCTTGCCCTAGGTGGAAGGTCCAAGCTAGGGTTCATAAATGGAAGCATTAAAGCTCCTGATGCGTCCTCACCAACATACGAATCCTGGCTTTGCAAAGATCAGCTAGTTATGTCATGGCTCCTAAATTCCATGGAACGTAAAATAGCTGAAATATTCAGTTATTCTGAATCATCATTCAAGCTATGGGAAACAGTCAAGGAGATGTATGGCAGTCAGAACAATGCTGCACGTGTGTTTCAATTGAAGAAGGACATTTCCAACCTACAACAAGAAGGAAAGCCCTTTGTTCAACTTCTAGGCAGCATGAAGAGCATGTGGAATGAGTTGGAAATGTATCGGCCTCATACAACTGAAGCGTCCGTACTTCTGAAAAGGGCAGAAGAAGACAAGATATTCCAACTCTTGTCAAGCCTCGATTCTGGATACGAAGACATGCGAAGCCACATACTCATGAACCCCGAACTACCTTCCTTCACCAGTGTATGTGCAACAATCCAACGTGAAGAAGTAAGAAGGAAAGTCATGAACATTGGCACAAAGACCAGTGTAACTGAAGCAAGGGCTTACCTAACCAACGAAAGAAAATACAAAGTGAAGAATCCACACTTGAAGTGCCAACACTGCAACTATACTGGTCACGTTAAGGAGACATGCTGGATCTTACATCCAGAATTAAAGCCGGAGTTCATGAAGGATAACAAGGGCTCACAAAGACAAAATCGTGCACCACACAAAGCCTACAAAGCATCTGCATCAACCTCACATGGGTCTGATGCACTCAAGAGCTTCACAGCAAATCCGGCTGCACTCATAAATGATTTTGCAGCATATCTTCAAAGCAAAAAGGAAGGGATTAAGAGTGATCACACGATTGGTTTTGAAGATGGAAACTCAACAGCTTTGCTAGGCAAGTTCAATGGTTTCTTAACAGACACACAACACATGCCCCGAGATGACATGCTAGGTATCATGACTGCTTTCAAAACTGCTCTTAATATAAATATGATGCATGATTTTTGGATTGTTGATTCGGGTGCCACATATCATATAACCAACCATGTTTCTAAGTTTCACAAGTTTGAAAAATTTTCACAACCTTCTCAAATCTCAACTGCAAATGGTGAGAGTTCTAAGGTTTTAGGCAAGGGAAATATCCACTTAATGTCGGACAAAATTGAGTCAGTAGCCTTATATGTTCCTTCTTTTCCATTTCAACTTCTATCTGTGGGAAAAATCACCAACACCTTAAATTGTTTAGCCATCTTCTCTTCTCACAATGTCTTTTTTCAGGATTGTCTCACCAAGAAGACGATTGGTGAAGGGTTTTACCTAGATGGTCTCTATTACATATCAAAGAGCAGTCCCAGAGGATTTCAAGCCAAGTCCAATCCATCCCAGGATAGTCAATTGTGGCATCAACGTTTAGCTCATCCTTCCCAACCTGTTTTGTCATCTTTGTTTCCAAACTTAGAAAATGATTTAATTCAGTGTGAAACATGTCATTTGTCTAAAGCCACTAGATTGCCTTTTCACTCATCCTCATCTAGGACTAGTAAAGTTTTCGAACTAGTTCACTCAGATGTATGGGGACCAACGTTTGAATCTTTTGATGGTTATAAGTATTATGTAATCTTTGTTGATGATTTCTCTAGAGCCACATGGTTGTACCTTTTAAAGTCTAAGAGTGAAGTGATAGAAGTTTTTAAGGATTTTCACAACCTTGTTAAAAACCATTTTTCCTCTCAAATTCAAACCTTAAGATCTGACAATGGCACCGAATATATGTCCCATATCATGTCACAATATTTGAGCAAGCATGGTATCATGCATCAAACCAGTTGTGTTGGCACACCTCAACAAAATGGTGTAGCTGAAAGAAAAAATCGTGACATACTGGAAAAAACGAGAGCATTAATGTTACAAATGAATGTACCAAAGAGATTTTGGTCCCAAGGAGTCATGGCGGCTGTATACATCATCAATAGACTTCCTAGCCGAGTCTTGGAGTTTAAATCTCCCCTTGAAGTTATGAAAGGAAGAAAAATCGACCTTTCACATCTTAGAGTCTTTGGTTGTGTCTGTTTTGTTCATGTTCAGTCACACCATCGAGCATCTAAATTGGATCCTATAGCTCTCAAATGTGTTTTTCTTGGTTATTCATCAACACAAAAAGGATATAAGTGCTATGATCCTCAACTAAGAAAAATAATTGTATCCAAAGATGTTCGATTCCATGAAGCTAACCTTTTTTTCAGCATATCACATGAAGCCACAAGTCAGGGGGAGTGTATCTTAGACCTGCTTCCTCTACCAAGAATCAGCATTCCAGATGTTTCAAATGACAGAGTGTATAACCATGACATCACCGATGCATCTCCTACACCTCTCACTGAAGTCAACAATGAAGGCACTCATCCTGATGGTTCTGTGCATGATGATGACAACGGCAATCAAGGAAATCTTCAAAGTGTGGCTGATAACTTGAACGATGATGAGACAACTTCTCCAGTACCTCGACGCAATCCTCGGCGTGATAGACAACCTCCCACAAGGTTTCAAGATTTTGTCACATATAAACCGAGGCATCCAATCTCCAATTGCGTGTCGTATCAAAAGGTAACTCCATCTCATGCTGCCTTTCTTAACACCATTTCAAGTCACAGTGAGCCTCAAAACTTTCATGAGGCTAATAACCAAGTTGTGTGGAAAGAAGCAATGCGAGATGAACTCAAAGCACTAGACCAACACAAAACCTGGAGCATCACCAAACTTCCAAAAGGAAAAAGGGCAGTGGGCTGCAAATGGATCTATAAGATCAAGTTTAATTCTGATGGTTCAATTGAGAGGCATAAAGCTAGGCTGGTGGCTCGAGGATTCACTCAAACATTTGAGGTGGATTACAAAGAAACATTTGCTCCTGTTGCAAAAATGAACTCAGTAAGGGTTCTATTGTCTGTTGCTGTCAATAAGGGTTGGTCCATGTACCAAATGGACGTGAAGAACGCCTTTCTACATGGTGATCTTGAAGAAGAGGTCTATATGAGATTGCCACCAGGACATCCTCAAAGCCAGGAACCTGATTTGGTGTCTAAATTGCATAAGTCGATTTATGGATTGAAGCAATCGCCTCGTGCTTGGTATGCAAAACTAAGTTCCGTTCTTCATAGTGTTGGTTTCAAAATGAGTAATGCAGATTCATCATTATTTGTTCGCACGGGAGCTGTGAGCAAATTAGTTGTGTTGATATACGTGGATGACTTAATAATCACAGGTGATAATGATGCAGAAATCTCCACACTCAAACAATCACTTCAACAAAGATTTGCAGTTAAAGATCTCGGGGTGTTGAAGTATTTTCTTGGAATCCAAATGGCATCTTCACACAAGGGACTATTTCTTAATCAACGGAAATACGTCATGGATCTACTCAAGGAAGCTAATATGAGTGAGGCTAAGCCTGCACTTACCCCTCTCGATAGCAAGCTCAAACTTGACTTGGGAGGCACGCCACTCTCGGATATCAGCTTCTATCAGAGGCTTGTCGGCAAGCTGATCTACCTAACAATCACCAGACCGGACATATCATATTCAGTAAGTATCGCCAGTCAGTTCATGCACTCCCCCACCATCGAGCATCTAAATCTTGTAAAAAGGATCTTACGTTACTTAAAAGGGTCCGTTGGTCGTGGCATCCTCATGGCAAAGAATGACAACACTCAAATAATGGGGTACTGCGATGCAGATTGGGCAGGAAACGCCATCGATCGCAAGTCCACCACTGGTTATTGTACCTTTGTTGGTGGAAATTTGGTCACGTGGAAGAGCAAAAAACAAACTGTCATCGCAAGATCAAGTGCCGAAGCTGAATATCGTGCAATGGCCTCAACCGCATGTGAGCTGATATGGCTAAAAGAACTTTTATGTGACTTAGGTGTGTTCACGGCTCAACCAATGACCTTATTGTGTGACAACCAGGCTGCCATGCACATAGCATCAAATCCTGTCTTTCACGAAAGGACGAAACATATTGAAGTCGACTGTCACTATGTCCGTGAACAAGTACAGTCGCAGGTGATCCAGACGCATTATGTAAAAAGCTCCGATCAACTGGCTGATATTTTCACCAAACCTATGGCTTCTCATCAGTTTCAAAGGCTCCTCTCCAAGCTTGGATCCATCAATCTTCTGGATCCAGCTTGAGGGGGAGTATTGGAAGTAGGGTTCAATGTTGGAAGAATATTGGAAGAATAATGCAAGAAGGGTCCGTAGGGTTCAAAGGGTCCGTAGGGTTCAATGTTGGAAGAATAATGCAACCATTTGTTTAAGTTCTTTGATAGATAACAGCTCATCTTAGTGCTATGTTAGCTGGTTGTTATTCCACCAGCTTTGTAAAGCTAATTAATAGTTTAAGTTGGTGAGAGTGGAGGACACAATGATGCTTGCTTAGCTGCCAGGAAGGTGCCAATGATGCTGCCATTGCTGCCATTATTCTCCACCTTTCCAGCTCCACTCTCCTTCCCGTTTTCTTTTCATATATATGTTGAACCTTGTAGCTGGTCCTTTTCATGAAATATACATTAAAATCAACAGCATACTACAAAGTTTCACAGATTAAGGGGAGTTTCATACAATATTGAACAGGTGATCAAGAAGAAAGTTGCATGTAAAGGTATACTCAAAAGGCCACATGCGTGCAAAAGGTGGAGTGGCACACGCCCTGAATTTCTGAGGCCTCTAAAAATTTTCATCATCCTCTACATTACATGAGTATAAATTTTCTAATAAAAAAGTTTTTGCTTGAAAAGAAAAATCATCATCATATGATTTTATCTATATTACAATTGATTAAGTGGAGTCTATACTTAATATTAATTTCCACTTTTCTCTAGCAATAAAAAACTTGTGTATTACTTCCTTCCACTTTTTTGTAACAATAAAAAACTAACTTGGGTAGATATGTATATAGTACAAACCTTTTTTTCGGGTACATTGCATAAACTTCTTGTGAAATTAGAAGATCTGAATCATCAGTTCTGTCTATATATTAAAAATAAAAAAAATAAAAACAATCAACTAACCTGAACGGAGATGCGCTTCTCATTATAAACAGATTCACCAGGGACCATGTTTTTAGTGACGAGAGTATCGCCTTTAATAGACGTATGTTTGAAAACCCCTTCATGCACACCATATGGGGTGATAATTCCTTTGTTTCCACGACCTCCACCAGGTGCTGGCCGTCTTCTGCGGTCACCAGGATGTGGTCTTCTGAAGTCACCAGGGGGTGGTCTTCTGCGGTCACCAGGAGGTGGTCTTCTGCGGACACCAGGAGGGGGTACTCTGCGGACACCAGGAGGTGCAGCAAGGCGTCTGCGGGCAACACGAGCAGCACCACTACGACCTATAATATATTCAATCCAAAATCCGAGAAGCATAGGATAATCATTAATGTAGAGTAGATAGTTTTATTCATACAAAGACATTCATTCAGTGCTAAGGAAGAAAAGCCGACTACATGTTGAATATGAAATATTACATACCTTGCTACATAGCATTATAGCATTATAGCATTATAGCAACAATTAAACATGCACAAGCACGCCCTCACACATATATTTAAAAAAATTCACAAATTCAAACAAATTAGGGTTTAGTCAGTTTTGGAGGTCTTAAGTCCGAATCATTATTGACAAAAACAAAATGGTACAGATTTCATAATATACACAAATAATACTATAACATTAAAAGACACAGGTGTCCGTGCGATTAAATTCATGCAATAGACAACCTGAAACATGAATTTATATGCAATTATATGTCGACCGAGGCGATGAAAATATAAGTGATAATATCATAATTACCTCTTGGAGTTGTCATTGTTAAGGCAAACTAGGGTAAGAAAGCAAGGAGATATGCGATCAAATTGAGAGAGGAGGAGGAAGTTGACACAGAGCGCTTTTGGGTTTAGGGTTTCTCAGAAAGGGAGTGTATATATAGTTTCCTGCTAGTGGGAGTCCTTCTACGGCCCAAGGGAATTTCGTGGGTAGAGGGAATTTCGTGTTACGGACAACTTAGGGTTTAAATTTATGCCCACAAAGAAAAAAAAATAAAAATGCCCAAAGAGGCGACGGTTCATGGCAAATTTATCTAAAGAGATTGAATGGGTGCCTCTCGCACAAAGAGGCAACCGTACATACAATTTTTCTTCTTGTAGACGTCACCACACCGGCTAGGTGGTGCATTAGCCTTCCCCTAATAAGACCGAGGTGAGAAGTATAACCGGACAAGGATTGTCTGCCCTCCCACTTCTGGTGCCCTCTCGTGCCTTCCTGTTTTGTATGGTCACGGTTAAGCCACGTCAACATTTTATATTATTTTTTTATAAAGATAATAAGACAAAAATAAATAATAATATAAAATGTTGACGTGGATTAACCGTGACCACACATACAGGAGGGTAATGGAGGGCACCGTAAGTGGGAGTGGGAGGGCAGACAATCATTGTCGTCCAGTATAACCTTCGATTAGAACGCCTTTGTAGACATGACGTCATTACTTTTTTTATTAGAAAATTATTTTCGGATTAAACTACTATATACACTATCATCTCTTTAAGATATAAAACTATTTTTATTACTTTCATTTTCTAAAGCAATATTCTTTTTTTAATATGCTTGTTTGAAACTAATAATCCTTGTCGATTGGCAATACGTTACCAGTCTCATTCATCTTCCAAACACAATAAAACAACAATCACTATAAATCAAATCAACACACATCACTCTCTACCAAATCAGATGGATTATCGCAATTAAAAATCAAAAGCATGCAGTACTATTTTCATTATATACGATGATATGATATTTAAGCCGGTATTTATGTATAGCTTTAGCCAGGTTGCGACGTGATGAAGTGAAAGGCTGAAAGTGATCGTGTTGAAGAGAATTGCATCCCTCCACGGCATCTTTACAACTGCATGGATGCATGCATGCATCATGGTCTACCTAAAATTAACTCAAAGAATATATATATATATATATGGGTAATACTACAGAGGTTAAATTTTCAAACGAAATTTGCGAACTAAATAATGTGTCACTAATATGAAATAAGCACGTTAAACAACACTTAAGTAATAATTTAATTATTAACAACCACATCATTGGTTTACAAAATTTAGTTTGGAAATTCATTCTCCCTAGAGAGACTAAATTTGTAGACTACATTTTGTAAACTAAATGATATGTAAGTTGATGATTGTATTAGTACTTAAGTGTTGATTAACGTACTTATTTCTTATTAATGACACATCATTTGGTTTGCAAATTTAGTCTACCTAACATTACTCATTATATATATGGATTAGGATTTGAGGATACATATTTTTTACACACTTTGTGACTTCCATTTTATAGGGTTCATTTTGTAATGTATATCATCATCCGAACCGTCTATATTTTAGAACATCATCCAAAGTTCATCCTTAAAAAAATTAGACAAATTTAAAACCGTTCAGATGTCAAACAGAAGAAAATTGGAGAAAGCAGGCATTTTTCTCTGTCCCATTAATTATTCTTTTGTTTTCAGCCTAAATTATGGAGTACTCTATCAACCACATGCTTCTCCTTTTCTTTTAATCATTTAATCATTAATTTAATAGCTGCATGGAATCGATCCCATGAAACATGTATTTATAAAGTTTCTGGTGAATTTCGATTTAAATAATTTTTTTAATTGTTTTAACCGTTGGATTTATTTTTTGCCTTAGATTTATTTTAATTTTATTTTTACCGCTAGATTTGAACATATTCGATCTCAACCGTTGGATTTAATGTATTAAATTTTTTAAAATTAAATAGGTTTGAATTTGGACCGCTAGATCAATCAACGACCCAATAATTAAAATCTTCATTGAAAAAGAGTCGTTGGGCTCGTTTTGTGTGGCCGAAATGCTTGTTAGGAGCGAGGCCCACTTCTTGTCAGCCCTTGAGTGTCTCACGCTTAGGGCACATTGCCTTGTTGTGACCTCCACTTTTCGGGCGCGTCCACGCTCATAAGGTAGGCCATCCTTTTTAACCCCGGCTAGAATTGTGTGTTAAATTTGCCCAAAGTTTAGGTTTTAACCAAAACTTGTTTTAGGCTCAACCATTAGATAATGATTGGGTTAGTTTAAAACCTAAATTTTAGGTTTCAACTCAAAGGTTGAAGATGGTCTAATTAAAAAACATATTAGGCATATAGCACTTTATTATGAGGAGGAAAGCAACTACGTTTATATTTTATACATTCTAGTGCGGATTTGATCTTCACTAACTTTTTTCTTTAACAATTCATTGATGATTTAGCTAATTTGGCACATAATTAGAGTTAATCTATATAAGCTTTTTTTCTTTATAAGCTTCTTTATTAAGCTTTATTGTTGAAAAAAAAAACATAATCTATATACTATGCCATGTTGAAGTACTTGTTGGTTTTGTTTTGTTTTTTTTTTTTTTTTTTTTTTTTTAGAAACTACTTGTTGGTTTTGTTTGGTGGCAAATAGTTAGGCTACACCAAGCTTTTGAGAAAGCACCAAACTATTTTTCCTCCATCACATCCTATACTTTTTTGAAAATATCTGATCTAAGCAAAGCAAAAATAAATAAAGTATTAGAACAAATAATGAGATATTTGTCGATTTTTCTCTCGAACTTACAAGGAGCTGCCAATTTTCCACTCAACTTTAATTTTAGTCATTACTCCTTGAGTTTTTAATTTTTTTATAATTGGACAATTTCTTCCATGAACTTTAATTTTAGTCAATTACCCCATAAACTTTTTTTTTAAGATCCCCATAAACTATTATAATTGACTAATTTCTTCTCTTAACTTTAATTTTATAGTTGCAAAATGGTAATTTTATTCCTAATGCGGACAACGTATTGTTTTTTTTTTCTTTTTCTTCTTCTCTTCTGCCAGTTCACTCTACATTTTTCATTTGAATTACTCATGAATGTTAATCAAAGATAGTTGAAAATCCAATGATCTTACTGTCTTAGGTAAAACTTTGACAATCATATTTATAACTTTGATAATTAAAACCCTAAAATTCTTTTAGATTGAACACCTTTTTAAATAACCCATAATTCAGTCTCTCAATTCCCCCAACATATATCTTTCGAATCCAGATTCAATCTAAATATTAACCATGATCTGATCCATGTTCATGATATGTCATGATGGAAGTGTCAAATGGGGGGAGTATGTAGGATCTTTTGGGTTGCATGCCTAATGCGATTTTTCCTTCGGTGCGACCGGGTTCGCGTACAGAACTTCTTCTCACCGTCTGATTTGATCAAGCGCCTGAAATTGATTGATTTGGTGACCGGTTGTGTAGAGTGTTAAATTACTCAAATAATGAAATTGCTAAGTAGGCAGTTTTGATGCAAAGTAGGAAGTTCTGGGTAGATCAATTTTTTATTTTTTATTTAAAAAAAAAGATTGGAAGATCAAATTTTTAGATTAAATTTGTAAATCATGTGATGTGTCATTAATAAAAAATAATACGTTAATAAAAACTTTAATTATCAACAATCACATCATTTGATTTAAAATTTGATCTAAGTTGTTGATTTGGGTAACATTATCCATAAAAAAAAATTATGGAACCCAGATGCACCGAAAACGGCATATAATGTGCATATTCTTTTGTTGCTGATACGACTCACAAATATAATAGTACCTTAAGGGTGTGTTTGTTTCACCTTCTTAAGTGGGATTGGACTGGCTAGGATTATTGTCCCATGTTTGGTATGCTTGGGGACTAACTTAAATGAGACTAGCCCAGACTCGTGTGGACTCCGGGCCTCGTTAGGTCGTCTAAATTAGTCCGGCGTTGAACCATGGGATTGCGAAGAACTCCTTCCTCACAACGTTGTCTCATTCGCCGTTCCTCATCTCTCTGTCTCTCCCTCTCCCTCTCCTTCTCTGCTCTGGCGTCTTGTCTTCGCTCTCATTCTCTCACTACTGCTTGCGTCATTTCCTTATGTCCTCGCCCCGAACCCAGATCACGTCATCTCCCCCTCTCTCCTCGTCCTGCTAGATGCCGAGCCGATTTGCACGACCCAACCTATATGCCAAGCCGATCTGCACGACCAAACCCAGATCATGTCCTCTCCCTCTCTTTCCTCGTTCTACTCGAATCAGAGTGTCGTTGGGTATACAAGGAACGCAACTGCGATTTCGATTTTGATTTCGATTGAAATTGAGTTTCTGATTGTTTGTGTTTTGGGAGCTTTATCGATTCAAATGGAGGAGAAAGATGTGGTTGCAAGTAGTGGAATTTGGACGGAGAGCTTTATCAATTGAAATGAAGGAAAAGCTGTGATTGGAAACTATGGAGTTTGGACAGAAAAAAAATGAGAGGGAAGAGAGGTTTCAGGCAGGAAAAAGAAATAGAAAAAGAAAACAAAAGAATTATTTTTATTATTTTTATTATCCTACTTATAATCTAATACTGCACCAAATGCTTCACTAAGTTAGTCCTGCTTAGTCTAGTCTAAACCAGTCCAGCTTAGTCCCTGAAGCCAGTCCAGTCCGAGATAGTCCGGCGCAACAAACACACCCTAAACATGTAGTCATGACACATGTGATTGGGGCGGGCCACTCGTGTCAGCTCTTGTTCAAATTAACACCTTCCATCCATAGTTCTCAACGTGGGTAAAAGATATCGTAAGTATGACATGAAAGAGATTTTTCTATGTGTTCGAACACAAGAAGATTAAGTGTTTTCTTATATTAGGTCGAAAAAAGTAAGTGTGATAATAATATATTAAACTCATAGAAATTACACTTTTATAGTGGACCGAAAAATTTAATTATGATACCAATATTTGAATTTACACTAGTGTAACAATAATGTTAGATGTATCAATCTCAAGTAGGCATCACATTCATTCAAATTAACCTGGAACGCATAATGTACACAATAAGCCTACTATATAATGTGATGATTGATGATTGAATTCAGTTTGTGACATGGTGGCGGTGGGTGCTTTGAAGTGAGGAAGAAAGAGGAGTTGAGAGAAGAGAGGAAGGGGAAGAGATAGTTGCGGAAAGGAAGAGAAAGACTTGGAACTAAGTCGACGGTTGGATTTGTACCAACGGATGAGATCAATTTGTCAGGAGGATCCCCATGAGATTGATTCAGAGAGGCTTTAAGTCCCTATATTTATATCTTGTAAATTATATAATGCGATGGTTGAATTTTTTTTTTAAATCATTAAAGAAATAATTTAACCATCAATGAACGCATCATATAATCTACAAAAATATACTGAAAAATAATCTCCATTACATTTTCCAGCTTTTAATAGTCTCTATCTTGTATTTCCCAAGTTGGAATCAAGAACCTCTCCGAATCCTCTTTCGTTCATCGTGGCTAGTTTGCGTCAAGTACTATTTGTGTTCAATTTTAAATAATTTATGTATGATGTATGATGAACCCACACAATTAAAGAATCCGGAAACCTCACAAGTCACAAGGATCCGGAGAAATCTTCATTCTCCAAGTTGAAGCTTTGAAAGCCTTTGGACAGTTCTACATTTGTAAATTGTCTAAATATAAATAATTAATGAGGCAGAATCAATCATAAGGGCCTCTGCCAAACGTCCCAAGTTGAAGTCTTGAAAGCCTTGGACTGCGCCTCTCCCTTTCTCAGAGACCTGGGCTCTGCTAAAGTTCCAATCTTTCAGAGAGAGAGAGAGGGTTTAACTATAACCCTCTTGTGTTTTATATGAAAAGGTGATTTGGGTTATTTTTCTGGCTGGTTTACCGTGGAGTTGGAGTTGGAGTTGAAGGGACTGATGGTTTTTTCAGTTTCAAATTCCGTGCTCATAATCTGCAAAGTTGCAGCTGGAATTGCAGGTATTATTATTCTCTTCAACCCCTTTTTAAGTTGTGGGTTTTCCTGTGAGCATTGTCTGAATTGTTATTGTATTTTGGATTTAATTTTTCCTTAATTAAGAACTGGAAATTAACCATTAAAGATTAAACCTTTACTATTGAAGAACTTGTTGGTTTTTGGTATTGCATTTATTGCAAAAGGAAGGGAAAGCCCTTTTTGGGTGTATGTGTGATATTCCAGCAGGTTCATTTTTGTGGGAAACTGTTGGCTCTGTTGTGTTGGATTGTGATGGAGGAGGAGATTGTTGATTTCTAGTCAACTGGGCAAAAGTCTTCATGTTAGTTCAGCAGCCCAGGTTATAGTTTGATTTCAGGATTGTTAGTTCAAAGTCGGTATCAACGAGAGTTTTGAAATCCGAAAAGATACTGATGTTATTTTATAGTGATTAGAGAGAACTGTAAATATATGAAACCAATTGTTTGTGCATCACCAAAGAATTCTCTTTTTGCGGGGCTCCCAAAGTATCATGCGAAAAGTCAAATTTCAAAGCTTTAGCAGCAATAGGGAAGTAATTTGATTGTATTGTCATGTGTTTATTTTTATGACTGTTCTCGGGTTTAAACATCTTCCTCTCGCCCTGTTTAGTAGAAATTTCGATGCTAGGAATATGGCATTTACTGAAAGCAATGTCCCGATCGCATTCTATTGTCTCTAAAGGATTTTTGGCTTCCAAAAATGCTGTACTTTTACTGAGCTACAACAATGCATTCAACTCTGAGCAAAAACGCACATTCACATGTTAGGTTGACTTGAAGCTTTTGCCGCTTACTCTAAACGAAGCTGTTGACTCATAAATGTGGGATTTGCCCATCTAAGTAGCTACTCGATTTCAGATGCTTTAACTTCCATGTTTTAGTAGTTTCTGAGGCTTACTGTGCTCAATAACAAATTCAGAATATCAGACATCACTAATTTGCGTTGAACTATAACGGCATGTTTGTGTTACACTACAATTTTTAAATATTAATGCCTGGACATGTGTGCAAATCATGTCTTAGAACTTTAAAAGGAGAAACACCCAGTTACACCGGCAATTTAAGTATAAAAATATTAAAAAAAATTCTTTCCCACTATTTCAAATTCTAAGTGCTGAATCGTATTGTCACATGCATGTGTGTGTGTATATATATATCTATATATATAGTATATTACAAGTGTAGTGTTTGTGAACGCTATTACAAGGTGTTTTGGGCCTTTTGGCCATGCAATGCTTCCAAAGGCTGTTAATTGTGTTAAATTGACCATGTGGTCAGTGTGATCAACAGCCTGTGGTGCTTTCTGATTATCGCAATTGAATCCATGATAATTATGATATATGTTTATAGTATATACACATATTAGGGTTCCACTTATTTTTAATATCTGTTGCAGGGAACATCTTTGCTTTTGGGCTGTTTGTTTCACCAGCGTAAGTTTTGATCAGTTTGGTAATACTTAAATGTCATTGTCAGAAAACATGAGAAAGAGAATGATTTTTATTTCATTTACTCCCCAGTTTGTGTTTATAACTGGCTTTATTTTCTTACTTTCAGACACACATTTAGAAGAATAATAAGAAACCATGCCACTGAAGAGTTCTCAGGGCTCCCATACATATATGCCCTTTTGAACTGCTTGATCTGCACGTGGTATGGATCACCTATTGTATCTTCTGATAACATATTGGTTATGACGGTCAATTCAGTTGGTGCGGTGTTTCAATTAGTGTACATAACCCTCTTCATAATATATGCTGAGAAAACAAAAAAGGTTACTTATACTACTCACAGTTGTTACCCTTAGTGAAGTTTCTGAAAGCCTTATTATGTTCTAAGTGCCGTTAGTTCCCTCTATCTTTGCAGGTGAGGATGCTGGGATTGCTGGCAGCAGTTTGTGGTCTAATTGCAATCATAGTCTTTGGGAGCTTGCAAATTACTGATGCTGCTACGCGCCGGCTAGTTGTTGGACTGCTTAGTTGTGCTTCTTTAATATCAATGTTTGCGTCTCCTTTGTTTATAATTGTAAGTTAATCCAAGGCATTTGCGGTACTTGCTTTATTTTGGTATAAGTTGGTATCAATTATGTATTTTGTTGCATTGACCTTATTTACTTTGTTATGTTTTTGCAGAACTTGGTGATCCAGACACAGAGTGTTGAATTTATGCCATTCTATCTCTCCCTTTCCACCTTCCTAATGAGCACCTCTTTCTTGCTTTATGGAATTTTTAATTTTGATCCCTTCGTTTATGTAAGATTTCCTTGCAGCACATTTTCTCTATTTTTTTTCTTAGTTTTTAACAAGGATATTTGGAGCCGTCAATTCAGTTTAATGTTCCTGGTTTCTCAGGTCTAACAGTATCATTCTTGATGCATTTCAGGTCCCAAATGGAGTAGGAACTATTTTGGGGATTGTACAATTAGCGTTGTACTTTTATTATAAGGATTCATCTAAAGAGGACTCCAGAGAACCGTTGTTAGTTTCATATGAATAAATTAGTTCCGGCAACAAGAAGAGTGCATGTGTTTTGACTTTGACGTAAGTGTTATCTTTTATCTATTTTATTCATTGCAACAGGAAACCTTATTCTTCTCAGTTCTAGCATGTACAAGTCTGATCCTTCTGAGTGTCAAATATATCGCAAATAAATGCTATATATGCTCCATTTTCCCGACACAAAATAGTTTGGTGGCCTGGTAATGGGTTTCCCTTCCCTGAATAGTTGTGTAAATGTAAAGTTAATGTCATGCCAATCTTATCCTTGACTGTTAATAGGTGAGAACGAATCTTATCAAGTAGGCAAAACGATTGAAGTGAAGAGTGGTGCTTGTTACCAACTTGAAAGCAAAAAGTATGTTCTTCGGCCTTTCAATCTCCTCTGCGTCTTGGGTCATCCCCCTCCCACTCCCTCTCTCCTCGTCTTCTGTTGTTTATGTGTGAAAGTGCATCTATGAGTATCATAGATATTTTGAAGAGTTTGTCACACTACTTTCCCCATTTTTTAATCTGTAGCATTCATGAATTGGTATGACTTCTACGATGGAATTGTTTAAGATCGTGAAATCAACTTCCTTCTCATCATTCCTACATCAACTTGAAACCTGTAAAGCCCTTTTTTATATGGCTTTAGCAGCTTCACTGTTAGTATATCTTAAGGAAAAGAACAGAAGAAGTCAAGGTCCGGATGTGAAACACATCCTGCCTCAATGCAGTGCCGCGGTTTCAATTCCAATTTCCTTTCTCAGCTTCTTTTTGTATACGTGATTTGTGATTGTGCCTGCCTGTTTCAGAATCAATCATGAAATACTTTACTCTTTGCTTGTGTTTCTATTTTGTTTCGTATTCTTTTAGGGAGTTTAGGAAAATTCAATAGCCTTCTGAATTATAAACTTTTTTTGTAGTAAAGCATAAAACGTTTAACAAGTTAAATTGTTGACTCATACACCTCAAGTTTTAGAAGAAACATTCTAGCAAACCATCAGAACATAGCAGAAATATTATCTTCACTAGAAACCTCTGTTCCGAAAAAACACGGGAGGGTTTAAAGGAAACGTGGGTAGCAAGCTTAGGTACTTGAGGCATGAGAGTAGGCTGTGAGCAGAAAGTTTTAATTTTGACTGAAAGGAACTATAAGATCCACTGATGATTAGCTGATAGCAATAATTCTGCAGAAACAAGTTCTTCGATATCTTTACTGCCAAGCTTTCTAAGATATTTGTTGGTTAACTTACGGAGTTTCGAAACTCTGTTTATAGATTTTCTTGAACGTGGATGGGAAAGGGAGATTAATTTTGAACATGGGAACCTCTATGGATCATCAAGTTAGCACTTGAAAGTAGTCATTCTGCACTGGATCCTCCCTCGTCTTTTTCTTTACAGACGAGTTCATAATGACTCTTTCGGAATGCCAATAACATTTCTCTAATCATCGTCGGATGAAGCGAGAAGCGATCATGCATTCTCTTAGGTGCACACTATGTTTCTCTGTCATTGAACACAAAACCTTCATAATGCACATCATTGGTAGCTAGATCACATATCTTCTCTTCATTTTTTCCTTTCTCACAAAGGGTTATTATATATATTGAAGAAAACTGGACCACATGGCTACTGAAATCCCTACCACACTGTGTTGGTAAATCTTTTTAGAACATTTCTGTTAGAAAAACTACAGCAAGTCCCTCAAAGTTGTTCTGCCAACACCACCAGTCTTTTCCTGCACATCAAACCAAAAACAATATGTTGATTTAGAAAGAAGCAACAATTGATTAAAAAATAAGGTTTCTCTTCGGTCTCAATGTACACAATGAGCAATCGATAAATGTCCGTGTTTTGCCCGGATTTACGTAATTTACAGACATTGGTGTTTGAATTTGAATGAATAATCCTCTAAATTCGGGTATTGAAGGTAGAGAAGAATGGTTTTTAGTCCTCCCTTCTAATCCTACCATTTTTGGGCGGATTGGGATGGATAAGTTTTCTTTCCGAACCTCTTACGAGGCATGATGCATTTTCCCACTAAACTTATCCTAAAATGGTTTCTAGAAAAGGAGAATGTAAAAGAAAAGTCATGGCGATAGTCTACACAGCAAAGAAGAAAATTCAAACTTGAGTGCACAAGGAGAGCATTTTGCTTTAGCTAACTTGATGAAGCCGAGATCGGCAGATGTTTAATGTGTCATGTGATCACTACACTACTATATATATGCACAGCAAAATATGTCTTAGTCTCTGCATGCTAAAGATTGTGAAATTGGTTATCAACTAACAAATTTATGATCTCAGCAAATAATTAGATAAATTTAATCAGTTAAAATTCAAAAGAAAAAAGTAGTGCATTGATAATTTTACCTGGTTTCTACTTTCCTTGTGGGAGTCGCACAGAGGCCGACCACTTTCATCATAGAGAATAAGCCCACTGAATCTAGGAAGCTCACATTTCTCCCCCATAAGTATAGGTCTCTGCCACACAGGAGAGTCCGAGTTATGGCTCCGCCACCCCACTTCAACCTCAACCCTTTTGTCCAGCAGCGGCAGCGGCATCTCTCTCCAGCTCCCGCCCCGCCTCTCCTCCCACTTGCTCCTTCTGCTCCACCGCACCGAGCTTACCAACGCTCTCTTTATCGACCCCCAACCACAATTCGGCTCAGACCATTTCGGTTGTCCTACTACAGCTTCTCGCTGGCTGCTCATCACAAGCTGCTGCTCCTGCTTCCTCTGAGCCTTCTTTAGCAAAACCGTCGCTGCCATGCAAAGACCGATGACTGCGAAGGCAGCGGAAACTAAGAGAAGAAGTGCTTGTTGGGTTGAGAGCTTCCACTTGTCTTCTAAATTCCACAAGGCTTCCATGGAATTCCCTCGTCTCCTTATATGGTGTGCAGCAACAAACAAAGTTAGATTCTTGATGGTTTTGTATGGGGAATATTTGGAAAGGTAGAAAAAGAATGATGATTTCTTATACGTAGAAAGGTGCATGTAGTAATTCTGCATTGATAGTGTACGGTCTACACGTGAAGGTCCACCGCCTGGCTGCAGGGCTTAGTTGCTCTATTTGGTTGAGTTTTTACGACCGTTGGGGAGTAAAGGCAGTCATGGGGTCTTCATGGTTGTTTTAAACCCTAATTAAACCTCTCTCTCTCTCTCTCTCTCTCTACCACTACTACTTACATGAGTGCAAGATGACAAACCGGGAGTGCGGATAATATTTCCTTGAGAGAATAGAGGCAAAAGTGATA
Source organism: Malus fusca (assembly GCA_035220775.1). NCBI lineage: Eukaryota > Viridiplantae > Streptophyta > Magnoliopsida > Rosales > Rosaceae > Malus > Malus fusca. The sequence goes on from CM069069.1 coordinate 37,644,240, forward strand.
CCCTTTCAAGTTTTCGTTGTGTATGTGTTTGATACGGTTGGATTCGTTGATAATTTTAGTCGAACTTGAGACTAATTGACGTAGCACAAGTGTATAAGGATTATAAACGTAAATTCTTGAAGAATCGTTAATTTGGAATCCACCAGCAAATAGAGAGAAATCCCAAAAGGTTGTTTGTTTAATTGATGATTGAATAAGTACATTGAAACAGTCAAAGGCTTTAAGTAGACATATTACGACTCATTGAACAACTTAAAGGACTCCCAACATTTAAAATTACATTATTTCAACATTAATCAGATGACAACTTAAATGTTCGATTTTTATTACGAAAATTAAAATGCTGTTTTGGAGGCTGAAATGATCATAGATGGTCAAAATCCATCGTATGTTACAACAAAGCAATGTGTTCGACTCGTGTTGTCGTTCTTTCCTGAAAATGTATCACGGGCCCAAATCGAAGTTTGTACACCAAATCTGCAAATTTTCATTGCGTCATTTTACCTTTCGATGGTTCATTTCCTCTTAAATCTATTTTGCCATTTGTTTTACATCACTAACTTACTTAGTAAATTTATCTTTAATTATATAAAATTTTAAAAGTCCTCGTCCAAACGCAAATGCAGGACTAATTGCCGTTATAATCTCCTTGTGTCATAAAGAGATTTGACATTTCTTGGGTTGAATATGACACGATGATCACATACAATGTTATGTTGAGGACAATCGAGGATAAATAGGAAGCAAGGGTGTGGTTCCATCAACAATTGCACATGCATGCATTTAGATAGAAAAAGTATTGTAGTTGCATGTGTAACAAGAGTAACTTATATGATACAAAATATTATTGTGTTAGTGTATTCGTGCTATAAAAGTCTTTCTAATTTTTAATAAACATGTGACGGTCTGGGATATTTTCTTTTCTTGATTGGTGATTTATTCATTGAAGAGAAGTCAATAGCACACAACTTAGAAATCTTGCGAAATTAGGCAAGATGTTGAGATTAAGGGACCTAACATGAGTTTATAAATAAGTTAGCTACGCCTTACATTACCAACTAGTTTTATAGTAGAACTTCAATTTCTTCACAAGCAAAAGTTAAAATAAAAAATAAAATAAAAAATAAAAAAAAAATAGAAAAAAACAAACTAGTATACAGAGCACGACGCTACTCATGAATTATGAAAGATGGGCTAACATCTCGTTTGAAAGTGTTTATAAAATGACTGTAAACGTTTTTGGTGAAATTAATTTTGGATTTCAAAAACACTTAAAAGTGTCTTTTGAAAGAAGCACCATATATATATAATGCTTACATGAACACTTTCAAACAGCCCAAAGGTGTTTTTCCAAGATCCACTTGGATTTTTATTACGGATTAGTTTCAAAAATATTTTAACCAAACACATATTCATTCATTTTAAAAACATTTCCAAATGAGTCCGAAAAAGTTTAAGAGTTATGCTATTCCATTTGTGAGTAAGAGGTATTTAGATTCAACTCGCCTGAATGACAAGTTGGACATTAAATTATGGTTGTCTCATTGTGTCGGGTTGATCGTGTTTTTGGGTAACTTCTAACTAAACATGTCATCCGGATATGATTTGGGCCCAATGGCCCATCACACAAACTCGCACCACATCATTTGGTCCTACAATGTAGTAATATTTGTTGTAATTTGTAAGTGAGAGTTCTTAAGTTTGATTTCATCAAATGCGAAGTTGAAGCACATTCTTATGGCAAACCCTTGCAAAGGCTCTGCAAAGGCTCACAGATAGATATTAAGGAAAAGGCCTAATCGGATAAATGGTTCCCGTGGTCATAAGGTAATCGGATGATAGCCCATGTGGTAAAAAAATTCGGATTTAAACCCATGTGGTCACAGTCTGTTAGGATTTAAACTCATGCGGTCTAAGTCTGTTAGGATTTATGTCCTTCTGTCATTCCTCTATTAGGTTTAGGTTGGCCAAATCGGATAAATGGTCCCCGTGGTCATAAGGAATTCGGAAGATATCCCATGTGGTAGAAAAAATTCGGATTTAAACCCCTGTGGTCTAAGTCTATTAGGATTTATGCCTGAAATTAGAGGTTCTGTCATTCATTTGTTAAGCTTACAGGTTGAGCAGAGTTTCTCTGAGTATCTATCAATACAAAATATCTTACAATAAAAAGAGGGGGAGAGAAGATTTTAGTTTATGGTAAAAAAATTCATTCATCTCAGTTATTTCACAAGAAGAAAAAGACGAAAACAGAGGATCTGTTGAATTTCAAATAGTTAGTTTCACCAATAGGATACGAAGACTTACTTCACATTTACAATTACACAAAAAAACTATTAATCTCAGAGAGGTTTACGTAAAATTCTGGGAAAACGCCAACGATTACTGTCTTATTTGTCAAAGAAAATAGAATATGTTATAAAGAATTAATTAATCGGTTGGATATTCGGGAGTCAAAAACTCGTTAATTTTATAAAGGCATTTTGAATTATTTGATTTATTAGATCTTGAATTTTAATGAATTATGTGATTTATTAGTTCCACCTCGTTCTGTCGCGTCTCCTCAGAGAAACTCTGCTCCACCTGTAAGCTTAGCGGAGAAATGACAGAACTAGTTTCGGGCATAAATCCTAACAAACTTAGACCATAGGGGTTTAAATCCGAATTTTTTTTACCACATGGACTATCTTCCGAATATCTTATGACCACGGGGATCATTTATCCGATTTTGCCAACCTAAACCTAATGGAGGAATGACAGAAGGGCATAAATCCTAACAGACTTAGACCACAGGGGTTTAAATCCTAACAGACTGTGACCACAGGGGTTTAAATCCGAATTTTTTTACCACAGGGGCTATCATCCGAATACCTTATGACCACGGGGACCATTTATCCGATTAGGCCTAAGGAAAACTAATTAAAAAGACTTAAAACTTTGAGTTTTAACGATAAAGACAAAATAAAGGGTAAAGTAAATAGTACCAGAATTGACTTTTTAGTGTAAAAATATAATTTTTCGTTAGAGTGAAGAATACGGGAGCTTTTCGTTAAAGTTCACTGAATATTATGGTTTATTAAAAAAAAAAAATTTAAATAAAGAAAAAGAAAAATGAAATTCTATTTTCCAATTCCTCCTTCCTTCTCCTTCACAAGACAGCCCCGCGAGGAAAATCTGCAGTGCTAGGGTTTCTGAACCACTCCGAGCTCGTTCGGAGACGGAATCCATGCCCAGAAGCCACTCCGTACGATTCTCTTAGCCCTCTACCTTCCCGAAGGTTATTAATTTCTACAATTTGCGCTTTTTTCCTACTGTTTCAACTACATTCGTCGAGTATCACTTTACTTTCCGCAGGATATAATTCCTTTTCTGTTTGGTTGGCGCGAAAAACGAAAATATGATTCGAATTTTTTTAATGTAATTATCCCAGTTGGTTTCAGTTCTGCTGGGTTGTAATAATTTTGGGAATTCTGCTTTTTTTTTAATTTTTTTTTTAATTTCTTGTGTTTTCTTGGCAACCAAACGTAGGGTTAGGTAGATGGATGTGGATTAAATTGATGTATTATAATTCCGATTTTGTTTTAATATAGTTGAGTGAGTTAGAAGAAAAAGACTTGGTTAGAATTATGCCTTCAAATGTTTAAAATTTGAGGTTTCTAGCTGGGTTTTGATTGTTTGGCTGAACTTTTAAGGTTGATGGTGGCTGTGAGAAATAAGTTCGTCGTTGGTAGATAATTGAGATTAATTTTGATGTCATTCAGGTTTGATTCTGAACGGGCTTGGTTGATATTTTTGAGAAGAGCATATTTTTATAGTTGAGTCTTTGAGTAAAAGAAAATCATGTCTGGAAGAAATCGTGGACCACCTCATACTGGATTGCCCCCTACGGTTCATGAATCCCCATATGGAAGAGGACTTGGGCCGATGCCCCATCCAGCATTAGTCGAGGAAATGAGAGAATCTCAGCTTGGCATGGGTCCCAGACAACGTCCTCCCCACCCTGCAATAATAGAGGAGCATCTTGCGGCTCAACATCAAGATATACAAGGACTTCTAGGTGATAACCAAAGGCTGGCTGCAACCCATGTTGCACTTAAGCAGGAATTGGAGGCTGCCCAATTTGAGTTGCAGCGAATGGCTTACCATGTTGATTCACTGCGGGCAGACAAGGATGTTCAAATGAGAGATTTGTATGACAAGTCTGTTCGTTTGGAAGTGGACCTTCGTGGAGTTGAGGCCATGCGGAATGAACTTCTTCAGGTTCGTGCTGATATCAAGGAGCTCACTGCTGCGAGGCAGGAGCTCTCGGCTCAGGCACAAGCGATGACACAAGATCTGGCTAGAATGACTGCTGATTTGCAACAAGCACCAGCTTTGAGAGCAGAAATTGAAGCAATGAAACAGGAATTGCAACGTGCTAGGTAGATTTTGCATGATTTATTTTTGTGCTTGAATTTAATTTTTATGTTTTGACTATAATCTATGGATTTGTTTTAACCATATGAGTTTTTGTTTGCATTTAGAGCTGCCATTGAGTATGAAAAGAAAGGATATGCAGAGAATTATGAGCATGGTCAGATCATGGAGAAGAATTTGACATCGATGGCTAGGGAGCTGGAGAAACTTCGTGCAGAAATTGCTAATACTGAGAAGAGAGCACGAGCTGCAGCTGCTGTTGGAAATCCAGGTATACATTGGAGCTTTTTTAAATTGGTTGTCACTGTTACATTGAAGCCATATGCACAGATTGATGATAATTATATGTTATATGTTCTTTACTTGGAGCTTCACATGAAATTGCTGTGGGTTTTGTCTTTTAATTTTCTCTAAAGCTGTAGGTTATAATGCAAATTATGGCAATCCTGAAGCAGGATATGCAGGAAATCCCTATCCTGCCAACTATGGCATGAATCCTGTAAGTTTTGTTCTCTTTCATGAATTCATAATAGGCGTTGTGTGTGTGCATGCCTGATTAAAGCATTGATGTTTTTGTTTTGTATGTGCCCATGCAATAATGCATATCTGTGTAAACTGCTGGGCTATTATGCATACATTATTTTCTTCTAAGTGAGGATATGTTTTAATTAGTTCCTCCCTCATTGTTCAGGTACATAATGGTGCTGAAAATTTTCCTCAGTATGCTCCTATGCCCGGTTCGTCAGGTGCTTATGACATGCAGCGAGCTCAGGGACACAGATAAGCTAGTTCATCCATGATGCTGAGCCCTGTCCTGACTGGCATCTTGGCCGCAGCATACTAGATGCTTAGGTCTGTGATTGAAGTGTTATCTGATAGTAGACATTTTGGAAATTTTCTTGTTTATTTGGCCTTTAGTAACTGTACCTAAACACATCACAAATCAAATTGCCTTGATGGTGCAGTAAAGTTTTCATAATTTGGTGTTCTTTGATGCACATATTGTACTATGTTCTCTAAAATGAATTTCATTATGATATCAATGCTCCGTTTCCTTAATATATAAACATTGCCAACTGTTGTATATGGATAGCTGATAATATTTTCTGAATTTTGTTTGTACTTTTTTTGTGCTCTTCATATATCAGATGCTTGGTTTGTTAGGTCAGTTTGTTGAATTTTGTCCGGTTTGAAGCAAGAACATTGCTAGTGTTTTACAGTCCCTTGATTGTGAATTCGTGTCATTTACTTGTGAACTCTGTTATCTTAGCAAATATGGTTTATTAATACTCTTCCTATTTATTGTTTAAGGTTAGTTTCTCTTTGCATCTTGTTTGCCCATATATATTAAGGCTAATTAGGTTTCTGCCCTAGAAGCTTTCTTGCCTGTTACTGCAGTGTTAGGGGAGCAGTCCTGCTAGAAGAACTTTTACTAGAAGCACAACAATTTTTTTTATCAAAGTCCCAAGTGCTTTTACAATCCTAAAGGACTGTTAAGTTTTCTGTCGAACATTTTCAGAATCACTTTTGGTTATTTGAAAGCGTTCTTCCAGATGCTGTGCCAAACAGGCCCAGAATGTTTATAAGTTGATCTTTGATAATTGGTAGTACAACTTCTTCAATTCATATGAGGACTCAAGTCCTTTATCATTGTAGCTTGTCATTTCTTCTTTCATTATTATTATGTAAGCACTTGGTGAATTTGTTCTGTGCTAACCTACGATCAATGTATTTTTTATTTTTATATGCCTAGGGTTTCTTGTTCCTCTTTTGTATTAAGCAATATTGTTATTTTCCTGTCTGTTGACTTTGTACATCTTGTAATATTGTCCATTCTATTATATTATCGTTGCCTCATTTTCGCATCATAATGGTCGTGCTAGCTTAGCTAGCTTAAAACTCAGGAAAGTTAACTTTTCATGGAATCCTATAAAGGAAGAAAATATGACACAACCGCACACATGAGAAGATAAACGCTCTAAAACTACTGTATTATTTGGTACAGCCCACATTAAATCAACAGGGTGTGAATCAACTCTTCATGTTTATTTGGTTAGTTGGTTATGATTTTGATTTTGATGTTCTGGAGATTTCTGGATTGATACCAGTTGTGGAGTTTTGGTTTGTATTTGGCGAGACTCAGACTCTAATTACAAACAATGAGTAAGACATTTTTTTAATGCATGCAAAATTATTTAAAAGAGTAAGCTTTGTGGGATTGGTAATATCATTTTCAGTCCCAAAACAAGGAATAAGGAAGAATTCATATTGAATCGGTAAAAGGTGTAGCAACATCAATTAATATTAGAACTGCATGTAAAAATTTCTTGGGATATTGGACTGAATACTCAAGGACAGACCATTAACTTATTATATTTCATAGATTTAATAGAAAATTGCCGTTTAAGATTTCGTTCAGCATTGTTTTACTGTTAGTGCTAATAACCAAATTTTTGCAGCAGTACATAAACAAACTTGTTAGCCATGGGCTTTATTTTAGTTTTGTTAGACATTGTTGGGTGGCTTATGTCGTACTTTGGGGGTCTCGAGTGAGTATGTTGGTTTCCATTGAGTTATGCTGCTCATGAGTGGAAGCGCTCCTCAAAATCACTTACAATCTCCGGTGCAGGCTGGCTGTGAAGTTTGAATGAGCTGTTACCCCTTGCTTGATTTGTTATGTCCAGGAAACCTTTGCACCGAGGAAACTTGAATCTGTTTGAAGTCAATTTTCACTGCTTATAATTTGAGTTAGATTCCTTGTATCTGTTTTCTTAGTGGAACAATTTAGTTAGTTTGTCGGCACGGCTAGGAAAATCTTAGTAAAGTGTTCCCTCTTTCTCTCTCTTCTATCTCCCCTCGTTCTCTTCGCTCATTGTGCATGTTAGTTTGTCGGCACGGCTAGGAAAATCTTAGTAAAGTGTTCCCTCTTTCTCTCTCTTCTCTCACCCCTCGTTCTCTTCTCTCATTGTGCATGGCATATGTAAAGAGAGGTCTTCATTCTTCCCCTTCACTTTTGACTTATGGATTATAAGTTCTATAGTCATTCATTTATTTATTAAAACTATGGTGAGACAATTTGTGGGACAACGGGAGTCGACTGTTCAAGGCATAGATTTTTTAGTTGTGAACTTGTGAGAAAGTGCTCAATTTTTTGATGAGTTTTTTCAATGAGTTGAGTTCAAGAGATACTCTTAAGGAAACTTTCTTTCCGTATCTCGCTTCTTTTAGAACAACAACAGCATAAATGTAAGGGGAGTGCATTCATAGCATGAGGTATGCTGTTCATTGAGACTTTCAACAATGGAGCTGCAGAATGAGTTTCCAGTCAAGTAAGTGATTTAAATTTCTGACTTTTCCCAGTCTTTGTTTGTTCTTCTATGTTTTTCTAAATATTCCCCTCTTAGTTGTTACTGCAAAATTGGGTTTTCTTTAGAACTGGACTCATTAGTTTTGTGTCCAAACCCCTTGTCAGTGGCATTTTTTAGGCATTTCCTTGTGATCTGTGGTTGAGGTAGTTTGGTGCTTGGTATCCTTGATCCTCTTATTTACGTCTGTTGGGTCTTAGACTTCAAATCAATGGAATAATGTTTAGACTTCCATGGTTGCACCTTGGCAGCACGTAGGATTTTATTCTCAGGATATTTTGTTTTGCATTGTTACTGTGATGGGCAAGCTCTGACTGATTCGTATTTCAGGTCTGCTATGTGTGTAGTTAATGTAAAGTTAATTAGAGCTTGCTTTCCTTCTTGACTGCAGTATTTTATATCATAAATTACTAGAAGCAAGTAAAGCTGGATATAAAATTGGATAGTATTTTGGTAGAACAAAAGCCATTTTGGATACTTTGGATATCGAGTTTAGAATGAAAAGGCTTTACATTGAAGCATGAGGAACTCTTGTTACGAGCATAAGGGAATATAACCTCTTTTGGTTTAGGTATGCAAGGGTTGTAATGAAGCATCTGAGTTGTGGTGCACTATCGAGCTTAATGTCGTCTGATGAGAATTTGAAATTACTGACTATGAAATTTTTTAAAGTATTCATAGTAGAATTAGTCTAGGAGGAGCTGATGTTTTCAGTTGACAGCATTCTTTCTTTTCTTGGCAACATGACTGGGTTTTGGACCATGAAACCCCCCTTGGTAGATTTACCACCAGCTCTCACCACAGAAACTTTATGCGCAACATTTAGTTTGTGTAGTGTGTTCCATTATGGAAATCACAACTTTATGATCTTAAAACTGTACATGAATTTTCTTTTGGCTTTTACTAGAGCACGGCACTGTTTGGAAGATTATATATGATTCAACTACTTTATTTGGGTGTTATTTTATACATAGGACTAAAATAAATACATAACTAACTTTCAGATGTAGAACTTTATATTTAAGTTCTTCTGCTTATCTGCTATGATGGTTTAAGCCTTACGTCAGGGCCGCTTAGTTTTCTCTCTGCCTGATACACTAGTTCATCCATCTGATTATACTGCCACCTAAATTTTTTTCCTGTATTTTGGGGAGGGTGACAGAGGCAGTGTTTAGCTAGTTTATGTGTAAGTATGTTATACTCATTTTAAGAAGCTGTATAATGGAGCAGGGTTTAGCTGCATATGGTACCCTATTGCATGACTTTTCTCGAGTGGAATGGAGATATGAATCTGTAACTAATGCTGTTTCCTATTGAATTTGTGTTTAATCAAGTCTGTCTTTATGTCCTATTTTCTCTTGAGTTTTGTTCATGATCTCTTGCATCTTTTAGAATTGAGGAAATGATGACATGTTTATATGCTTTTCTGGTCTCTGATATTCTTCATGTATGTCTTCATCTCCAGGTTCACAATCTTTTGACCCTGCAAATCTGCTGCCTTCCATGTATGTCCAATGTTCTCTCGAGTTCCGCTCACGATTACTGCAAATCTGCTCATGAGGTATGTCTAGCCATTCAACTTTGCACCTTTCTTTTTTGGTTTATCATTTCGATGCTACTGCTATTTTTGTTTTGTAATTAAGCACAGAATACATTATAAATGAGGTAATAGTACCATTTTAGAATTTTTTTGAAAAAGAAGACAGATACATGATGTAATAAGCAAATTGGGAGGATACATTATAAGCTACAGTTGAAAATATTGAATGGGCTCATATGTGGTGATGCAAGATTGATACTCTTACTAAAGTGACTTGGAAAGTTAGAGCCATGATTCTAGAAATGGTTGTCACATAGGTTAATCTAATGAATTTCCAAAATAAGCTTATGAGAAGAGTGAAACTTTGCAGAGAGAACAAGGGATTTAGGGTTTAAAATCTGGATAAAGGTTTCCTAAAAGGTAATAAGAGAATCTTTAATTAATATGCAATGGCTAAAGGTGACGATTGCCGATTAAACCTCTTGGATACCTGTGCTTCAGATTAGACATACACGGATTTGTGGGGAGATTGTAAATGTTGTTGGCAAGAAAGAATCAGCTTGACTCTGGTGGTTCAAGTGGCTCTTGAGAATAGCGACATAGTTACTTTTGGTGCGGGTTTAAGGAGAGAACTCAGGTTAAGGTTTTAGGGGTCAGTTAAAGTCTACATTTTCAGAAGGAATAAAAAAATATAACCCAGAGGATTACTTCAATTCCTATGCCGCTTAATTTTAAGTTCCGTGACACGGTTCTCAAAGAAAGCTCAAGGGTTGCTGGAACCGTCTTGAATTGAATAATCCCCATATAAGTTAGCAGTTAGATTAGACAAAGAAAAGAAGAGAGGGAGTGATTGGAGGGGAGAGGTGAAAAAAGAGGAGACTCGGGTAAAAGTAGGGCTCCGCCAACTTGGTTTGATTTTGTCTAAAATAGTGTGCCCACAATCAAACATAAGTTCTCACAATGATCAATTACTCTTCACACATACACAAAAAGGATGTTGAATTACTCTTACAAGTCTCCATTGAAAAAATAAAAAAGGAGACATTTCAGACAGGATATATGTGTACTAGGATATATTTAACTACCGAAAAATTGTAAGCTGATTCATTTTATTTTCCTTATTAAGTACTTAATGTGTGGTTCAAACCAGTTCCCAATTTTCCTCTCCTTCGTTAAAGAACCATTGACGACTCAACTCCTTACTATCTGAATTGGTCAGCTTCAATTTGTGGTGGAGGCCAAAAACCTTCCGTTTAGAGTCGTCAACCTAGTTCCTCTTATGGAAATGCCTTGTGAAAGCTTTACTGTGGACACAGTTGATGATCCATTTGGGGCTGAGCAATTGATTGCTTCGTAATAACCCACTGAAATCCTTCTAGTAGTATTTCAACCTAGTCTAGAAGTCTTGTGGACGCAGTTGTTGGAGTTTAGTGTATGATTGCTCCATAGGAACACATTGAAAATCAAATCATCGTGTCCGATTTTGCGGGTCAATAAACATGATTCACAAGTGCTAACCATGTTTGGCTCGACATTATTTGCATTGTTACGTTTGTATGCAAATGTTTTTATGAATTTATTGCAAGCATTTGCATATATTCAAAGAGTTTTGTTGTATGCAATTTATTTGATAAGTTGAATTATATTCTCAGGTGGTGATTTCTTATTGCGGCACAAGCTAAAGTCCAGAATGGTTTGGTTCCCTGTTATCTTAATGCAACGAACAAACAACCAGGCGGTTCGATCTTATGATCGTATGTTGGCCGACCATAAATGGTATCCTCCTGCGCACTACGTACTACTTTAATCAGGCGTTTCTAAGATACTAATGTTGTGTTTGGACGAGGGATTGTAGTAGTACCAAGGGATTTAGGAAGGACCGTAGAAGTGCACTGCAGAGCATTTGATTGATGCATTTGAAATGACTGCTTACAAGGAGCCATTTGAGAAGCCGTTATTTAGTGGCTTTGTAATGCTCATGTAGCGTATTTTCAACCCATCTATCTAATGTTTTCTAGTGCACCTCTAAATAATTTTGACTAAATCTCTTGGTACTTGGAAATTCCTCATCCAAACACGCCAACGCCATAATGGTTTTTAGTTTTATGACGGAGAACCCTTTTCCCTGAAGAGGAGACTCCAAAGTGAGATAACACAGTCATGAGCAAATCGACGGTGAACGAAAAATAAACGATCGTGTTAATGTTCTTTGCTCTATTGAATTACATTGTACATGATACCAAACAACAGAAAGAAATTGTTATATGATTGGACAAAAAGGACCAAATCTTAAGCCTCTTTTGGTCTCTAGGATTGGATTGGAAGGGTAACTTTCTATTTTTCAGGGTAAATTGAGGGTAGTCTCTTGCTTGGTATTATAAATCTCCTGGGTTTGTTTTGATATATTTACAAAGTTCCCTTTTCCCTGCATGCATTATTGTAGGTGGAAACTTATGAATACAAATTTCGGAATCGAGCCCAAGATGAAACGGAGTTGGATACATACCGTTGGTAATGTAGACGGGGTTCATACCGATCGTATAGGTAATGTGGTATATGGTGGCGGCGGCGGTGATTATTAGGGTGTTGGTGGCATAATTGGTGGTGGCTTCTGGAAAAGAGGTGGCGACGGTGGAAGTGGAAATGAGGTGGTGGTGGTTGCCTTGTTTCAGAAGGGAGAATGCATGAGAAACACGATAATGGTAAACAATGTTATATTTGAAAACTAATGAAGATTTTAAGAAAACTGAAAACGTTCATTAAAGCTATCCTCTACTTTTTATGATCTCAAATCAAACCAGACCCCTTTTCTCTTTCAATACATTTTTTTCTTTTGCCCTTTTGCAAAGAATCAAAAGAAAATCAAAAAATACAAATAGAGAGGCGTCGAGAAGGAGAAAATGTCCGAAAATCAACTCTGGCAATGAAAACTAAAAACGATATGGTTATCATTTTCAAGTGCCATCCGTTGTTGGAAGAAAATTTTGGAAAAGTAACCATATTTTAGACTCTATATAGAATTATAGCCACCATTTTAGTTGTATGATAATTCTAACCAAAATTTAATGTAAAAGTACTAATATACCCTTAATATTAGGGTTTCTCACAACAAAAACAAAACCTCCTTTAAACTCTCTTTCCAACCATCTGGTTTCTCACCTTAAACCAGAAGAGCACCCTTTACAAATTTCTCATGGTTTTATGTTTAGTTTACTAGGTTATCTTCATTTTTCATGTTCTCTGATTACATTTGAATATCAATATCTACTATATATATATATATATTTATTTATATTTATATTGATTAAAAAAGAGTGTAGGAAATGGAGGGGTTCGAGAGTAGGGGTACTGGGTAGTATTCAAGAGGCTATCTCTTTTATGCTTCAAGATTTTAATTCATTATTGTTTTTTCATGGTTAAGAGTAATGGTGAATTTTTTTTGTTATTAAGAGTATATTAGTACTTTTATATTAAGTTTTGGTTAGAATTATCAAAAAACTAAAATAATGACTATAATTCTATATGAGATCTAAAATATGATTACTTTTCCAAATTTTCGTTGTTGGAGGTGCCTCGTTAAGAGAACTTTAGATGTCGACTGCCATGTGCACGTTAGATGACGAAGAGCCAGTTGCAAAACACTGTAAACACCTGAAAGCGAAATCAAGTACTCACTAGCCGGAGAGGGAAAATGCAGTCGTCACTCTCATATCCCCATGGAATCACAGGCTTCTTCAAATTCCAACCGAACCCCATTTCAAACCAATCGCCACTGACATCCAAATCATTCCCCTTCTCTCACTACACCAACACATCTCTTTCCTCCTCTTCTTCCATTCAACTCGCTCTAAGATCCCACTGCAACTCGCAACCACAATTGCAACCACAATTTCCCAGCAAACCCACTTGGCATCTACCCTCGAATCCCTTTTCACCGATACCAACAGCCAAGAACGCACGATTACCACTAGCTCCGCTTCACTGCGGCATTTCGTCGAACAGCTCCAACGCAAATGCGACTAGGAGTTTCAGGGATAGGGTTGAACTGGTTGGTGAGGCTGTGTCGACTGCATTTCCGATATGGGTTGTTTTGGGGTGCCTGTTGGGGCTCCTCAGGCCGAGCTCCTTCAATTGGGTCACACCCAACTACAACATCTTAGGTTTAACACTGACCATGCTCGGCATGGGCATGACCCTCACTTTCGCCGACCTTCGTGGCGCCTTGGCTATGCCCAAGGAGTTGCTTGCTGGCTTTGTTCTTCAGTACTCGGTCTGTAGCTCCACATTTCATATGTATATTAATGCTTATATTTAATTAGTACATAATTGAATCGAATACTGAATGCCGTTCACTACATTTTGTTTGATGCATATAGCTCATTTGTTGTAGTAATTAGCCTTTGTGTTCATATCACATAAAATCATTGATATTTGTATTAATTTTCCAGTTCAAGCCTTCAAGGAAATGTCTTTGTTTTTGGCGACTCCCAAATATATAAATTTGTTTAGCACTCTTAGTTACCCTTGCAGCGTTCAGCCTCCTGTTATCTTAGGCTCCAGTGTCAACAACTTTGATCTTGCAAACATTTCAAACTCCATGTTGTTTTGTACTGCGGTTAAAACTTATGGTTATGTGTCCTTCGATCTGTTTAGGCGCAAATATGTAACATTTACGATTTAAATGGTGAGTACTACTTGCAGGTGATGCCTTTATCAGGATATTTTGTGAGCAAGCTTTTGAATTTGCCATCGTATTATGCAGCTGGTTTGATATTGGTTGGTTGCTGCCCAGGTGGTATGTATCTGTGCCAGTCTTTTTGTAGATATCGTTGTTATGTTTACTCAATCTTCACCGCTCTTTCTGAATACAATTTTTCCCCGGTTAATTCTTTGCAGGAACAGCAAGTAACATTGTAACTTATATTGCACGGTACATGAATCATCTGAAATAGTATCAACTTGTCGTAATTGTCCCACCCCTTTATGTTACCAGCCCCAACAGACTGTTGGTGAGTTGGATGGGTATGTTATATTGAAAAAATATTACAGGATTGGCACGCCTACATTTCACTTGCACCTTGCGTACCATCTTGCTTCTCAGATGAATAAGACCGAAAGGGATGATACTAAAACTTTCAAAAACTAGGGTGACAAAAGTCTACTTTACTTTTTTCCCCTCTCCTGGCCAGAGGATCTGATGACCTTGTTGTTTTTGCAGTGGAAATGTGGCACTTTCGGTTTTAATGACAGCAGCAAGCACTTTATCAGCTGTGGTTGGTAAACTGACATAAATTTCTTTTGATATTTTTTTGTTCTTTAAGTGGTGAACTGGTATGGTCCAAATTTTTGCACATACATTGAAAACTGGTTAGAAAGATAAGTTTGAATCAAATTTTCTGCTAAAACTCGTGGAAAAATTAAATTTTAATTAACATTCTGTCATATCAATTTCTTTTGCCTGTCAAAAGCTACGGGGAGCATCAAACTATCTCCCTTTGGAAATGATTTGGTAAATTTGAATTATGAATAAAATTTTCCTTTGTTCGATTCTCAACCTATAGTGATCTGCTGAAAGATGGGAAATAACCCACCGTTTGGACATGAGAAATAGACTTGAAATTTGGACAAAAATCAGAATTTTTAAATTGAAATGACCAATTCTCTTGTTTGGATTTATAATCATAGAAATTTAGTTACCACTTACTATTACTACTGACTTAAATTATATGCTTTTTTCAAGGAACCTTACTTCTTTTACCCTTTCATATTGTAGATCATGACCCCATTTCTCACAGCTAAGCTTGCCGGTCAATATGTTGCCGTAGATGCAGCTGGGCTCTTATTCTCAACACTGCAGGTAAGCTTTCAATCGTTTTGCCTTTGTCTTGTTATAGCTGTTGCTGTTTTAATTATATAAAGGTACCATATGCTTTGAACACAGGTTGTGCTTCTCCCTGTTTTGGCGGGTGCATTTCTGAATCAGTATTTCCAAGGCCTGGTTAAATTCGTCTCCCCCGTGATGCCACCCATTGCTGTAGCAACTGTAGGTGTTCTTTGTGGGAATGCAATTGCCCAGAGTTCATCTGCAATCCTTACGTCTGGTAAACAAGTGGTGCTTGCTTCCTCTCTTCTTCATGCAAGTGGATTTTTCTTTGGATACATCTTTTCAAGGATGCTTGGGCTCGATGTCACATCATCAAGGACTATCTCCATCGAGGTTGGCATGCAGGTAAGCATCATTGGATTGTTTTTTTTCTTCTGGATTTTTTAAAAGAGAGTTTCACAGCTTTTCCACTGCTATTTACTTTCTAGTGAAAAGACTTTGCATTCATTTATTCAATCGAAAAGACATTACAGTCA
The DNA here is from genome assembly GCA_035220775.1 of Malus fusca. NCBI lineage: Eukaryota > Viridiplantae > Streptophyta > Magnoliopsida > Rosales > Rosaceae > Malus > Malus fusca. Next base: position 37,659,921 of record CM069069.1, read on the forward strand.
ATTGTTAATTTCATTCTGTACCAAAGCCATATGATTGCTTGTATTGTGTGGGTGCGCACACGTGTGATGTGTGTATATAAGATTGAAAGAATCCATGTCAATTTGTATGCGTTATCAGTTGTCTTCTAGTGTTGTTATCGGCTCTTCTATGTTTCAGAATTCGGTGCTTGGAATTGTTCTAGCCGGTCAGCACTTCGGAAACCCTCTAACTGCGGTACCATGTGCTGTTTCCAGCGTTTCTCATTCAATCTTGGGTAGTGCCTTGGCAGGATTCTGGAGACAGACCGTACCAACCCAGAAGCAAGACTGAAATGTATTTGTCGGAATTTCTTTTCGAACGTTTTAGCTACGGAACAGTTGGATTTGCACTTTCCGGTGCTGGTCTGTGAATAAGTTGAACAATGTATGTACTTTACCTTTCAATGTGAATCCTTTGATTCTCTCTGGATTTTATTTTTTTGTTATGTATAGAGGGGGAATATGAAGGATAAAGGAGGGATGAGCAAAGATGGAGGAATGGCGGCGGGAGGTTAGGAAAGAGTTAAACAAAATGAAAACTGAAAATTAAAATCAAGGGTAAAAGATTGTTTACTACCCTCATGTTTCATGGTTTTCAATATTTAGTACATCAAGTTTTTTTCGTCTCAGAGTCATACCTAAAGTGTAAATTTTGGGACAGTCTCATACATCCGTTAGTCAAACTGTTAAATTTGCCGTTAATTGTGACGTGGCGCCCATGTGGACAATGACTGGGCGCCACGTGTCAGCCACGTTTTTTTTTTTTTTTTTTTTCTTTCTTCTTTTCTTCTTCTTCTTCTTCTTCTTCTTCTTCCACCCGACTGCAACATTTTTTTTTCCTTCCTCCTTCTCCTTCCTTCCCCTTCTTCTTCTTCTTCCTTCTTCTTCCTTCGAATCTGGGGAAGTTTTTTTTTTTTCTTTCTTTTTCCTCCTTCCTTCCTCTTCTTCTTCCTCCGAATCTGCCCAGATTCGATTTTTTTTTTTTTTTTTTGAGGAAGAAGAAGAAGAAGAAGAAGATAAAAGAAAAAAAGTTGCAGTCGGAGGAAGAAGAAGAAGAAGAAGAAGAAAGAAGAAAAAGAAGAAGAAGAAGAAGAAAGAAGAAGAAAGAAGAAGAAAGAAGAAGAATCTGGGCAGATTCGGAGGAAGAAGAAGAAGAAGAAGAGGAAGGAAGAAGGAGGAAGGAAGAAGGAGAAAGAAGAAGGAGGAAGAAGAAGAAGAAAAAAAAAAAAAAACATCCCCAGATTCGGAGGAAGAAGAAGAAGAAGAAGAAGAAGAAGAAGGAGAAGAAGGGGAAGGAAGAAGGAAGAAGGAGGAAGAAGAAGAAAGAACGAAAAAAAAAAAAAAAAACGAATCTGGGCAGATTCGAAGGAAGAAGAAGAAGAAGAAGGAATAAGGAGGAAGGAGAAGGAAGCAGGAAAAAAAAATTCCCCAGATTCGGAGGAAGAAAAAGGAGAAGGAGAAGGAGAAGGAAAAAGAAGGAAGAAGGAGAAGAATGAGGAAGGAAGAAGGAGAAGGAGGAAGGAAAAAAAAAAAAAAATTCCCCAGATTCGGAGGAAGAAGAAGGGGAAGGGAGAAGGAGAAGGAAGAGGAAGGAAGAAGAAGAAGAAGAAGAAGGGGAAGGAAGAAGGAGGAAGGAAGAAGGAGAAGGAGGAAGAAAAAAAAAAGTTTGCAGTCGGGTGGAAGAAGAAGAAGAAAGAAGAAAGAGAAAAAGAAAAAAAAAAAAAATTCCCCAAATTCGGAGGAAGAAAAAGGAGAAGGAGAAGGAGAAGGAAGAAGAAGGAAGAAGGAGAGGAAGGAGGAAGGAAGAAGGAGAAGAAAGAGGAAGGAAGAAGGAGAAAGTCGGGTGGAAGAAGAAGAAGAAGAAGAAGAAGAAGAAGAAGAAGAAGAAGAAAGAAGAAAGAAGAAGAAGAAAGAAAGAAAGAAAAAAAAACGTGTCACAAAAAAAAAAAAACGTGTCACAAAAAAAAAAAACCTGGCTGACACGTGGCACCACGTCATTGTCCACATGGGCGCCACGTCACAATTAACGGCAAATTTAACAGTTTGACTAACGGATGTATGAGACTGTCCCAAAATTTACACTTTAGGTATGACTCTGAGACGAAAAAAACTTGATGTACTAAATGTTGAAAACCATGAAACATGAGGGTAGTAAACAGTATTTTACCCTAAAATCAATTTCTAGTAGGTTTTGTTTTTATTTCTTATCCTACGTCCAATCCACCATTTCGGTTCTTTATTTTACCATATATATTCCCTCTATCTTGGACAAGAAAAGTTACAAATAGTCAAATCTAAAAGGAAGATTGAACTAGGAAACAAGAGAGCAGGTACACTATTTGAATCAATTGGCCTAATTTACATATACAAATCCAATTCATTCGTCTTATATTTCAATTCAAATCCCTAATCCCTAATCAAAACCTCAAAAAGTGTCCCAAAACTTCTCAATCAATCACCCCACCAAATCATTTCCACCAATTTTCATTCAAATAAGATCGTTTATTGTATACTTATGCGAGAGATGTCTGATTTATGAATTTTCATTCGGATTGGCAGGCCTTGCAGATGTTTATGTCTGTCCTCTAAAGATTTCTTCCAAATATTTAGATATGTGGTCTGCACTTTGAGTCCCTACTATACATCAATGCATTTTAACACTACTACAAAAAACACTTTTCGCGACGAAACAAGTTTGTTGCGCAAAGTACAATTTCGTCACGCAAAACCTTGCGCGATGAAAGTTTGGTCGCGCATGGTTCGTGACGATAGAGTTTGCATGATGAAAATTAATCTTCATCGCACAAAGCTACTTTGCGCGACGAAGTAGTTTGTCGCGCAAAGTAACTTTTGTCACATCCCGGCCCGGGTCCACCACAACCCGGGCCCGCTCTACCACCGTAGCACGATATTGTCCGCTTTGGGCTTACCATTCCCTCACGGTTTTGTTTTTGGGAACTCATGAGCAACTTCCCAGTGGGTCACCCATCCTGGGAGTGCTCTGGCCTCCTTCTCGCTTAACTTCGGAGTTCCTATGGAACCAGAAGCCAGTGAGCTCTCAAAAGGCCTCGTGCTAGGTAAGGATGTGAATATACATTTAAGGATCACTCCCCTGGGCGATGTGGGATGTTACAATCCACCCCCCTTAGGGGCCCGACGTCCTCGTCGGCACACTTCCGGCCATGGATTGGCTCTGATACCAATTATCACATCCCGGCCCGGGGCGGACCACTTCTCGGGCCCGTTCCACCACCGTAGCACGATATTGTCCGCTTTGGGCTTACAATTCCCTCACGGTTTTATTTTTGGGAACTCACAAGCAACTTCCTAGTGGGTCACCCATCCTGGGAGTGCTCTGGCCTCATTCTCGCTTAAATTCGGAGTTCCTACAGAACCCAAAGCCAGTGAGCTCCCAAAAGACCTTGTGCTAGGTAAGGATGTGAATATACATTTAAGGATCACTCCCGTGGACGATGTGGGATGTTACAACTTCGCGCGACGAAATATTTTAAATTTTTTAATTAAAATAAATTATTTCAATATTTTGCGTGACGAAATATTTTGTCTCGCAAGCTTTTTGACTTTTTGTTTTATTATTTCTCTTATATTAATTTAATTATATTAATTGTTTATGCAACGAAATATTTGGTACCGCAAGATTTTTCGAATTTTTACTTTTTTAATTTAATTTAATTGTATGCTTTTTTTTAATTACTTTAATTTAAATTGACATATTCAAAATAAAATTACATATGAAAAATAGTGATCAAATTATCCAATATATATAATATATTCAAAATGTACACATAAATTAACAAAGTACAATAATAAAATCCTAATACAAGTCTATTGTGGTGGTAGTGGCAGGGGATATGTTTCGATAGCGTCTTAATCCTCGACTTTAGCCGTCAAAGTCACGATGATTCCCTACAAAAAAAAAAATATAGTCAAATAACAGAAAAATAACAAAAAAAAATAATAAAAAATTGGCATAATCTCCCCTAAAATTGCTATACCCCAAATCCGACCCCAAACTCCACTCATCATCCTATACTCGACCCCAAACCCCACACCAAACTCAAAACTAACTCCAAATACACATTAATGAAAAAAAAAATTGGGGGGAATATACCTTTTGGCAAGATTGAGAGTGAGTGAGAATGAGAGGGAGGAGTGAGTGTGAGAGAATTAGAGGAGATAGTGAGAGAGAGATGAGAGAGTGAGTGAAAGTGAGAGATAGTGAAAAAATAGAAGAGAGATTAAGTGAGAGGAGTGAGTGTGAGAGAGAGGATCGGATTTGGGGAGAGGGAAAGGGAGAGGAGAGTTAAGAATAGAGAAAAACATTGAGAAAATGGTGGAGGAGTTATTTTGGTTTTAAAAGTCGTAACACTTTGCGCGACGAAGGATACGAGTTTGCGCAATGAAATATTGGTCGCACAAAGTCTTAAAAAAAATTTCCCACGTCCCATTTTTGGTGCCCGCCCAAATTTTTAGAGTTTTGCGTGAAGAAGTGTTGGTTGCGCAAAGTTTTGTGCGACAAAAAATTGGTTGCGCAAAGTCTTAAAAAAAAAATCCCCAAGTCCTGTTTTTGACTTCTGTCTAAATTTAAGGATTATGCGTGACGAAGTATTGGTTCATAGAGCAAATTTTATAAAAATAATTTTTATAAATAATAAAAAAGAAAATAATTTTTTACAATTTAAAATACAAATAAATTAAAATAAATAAGGTTTAGGCGACCAAATGTGTATTCGTCGCGCAAAGAAAATAATAAAAAAAAATTTAGTTTAACAATATAAAATATAAAAATAAATAATGGGATACGCATTTTACGAAACTAGTTTCAACGATCCAACCATCAAACTTGTTTGTATATACTTTGAGATCATGTACGCCAAAAATCGCAAAAAACAAACATTTAGATATCAAGGAAGGAGACAAAACTTTTTGACGGTTATAAACTAAAAATCACGATTTAACGGTTATTTCAACTCCGATTTTGATGTTTTTTTTACAGCTACACTCCTTGACCCTATATGAATACAATGAATTAATTCGATCGTCAATTTAAAATATATTTTTCTAACAAAAATCTGATCCGAACTACAATAATATATTTTTCTAACAAAAACCCGATCCGAACTACAATAATAAATTTAAAGCTACTTAACAAATATATATACCGTTCAATTTCTTAAGTGTTATACGTACAAAGTAAAAAACGAAAATAAATGGTTTAGGCGACAAAATATTTGAATTACGTCGCGCAAAGATTTAAAAAAATAATTTTTTAATTTTATTTATTTTTGTAAAGACTTTATGTAACATCTCACATCGCCTAGGAGGTGGATCCTGTAAGCCTTATATGTATATTCTCATCTCTACTTAGCACGAGGCTTTTTGGGAGCTCATTGGCTTCGGGTTCCATCAGAACTTTGAAGTTAAGCGAGTTCGCGCGAGAGCAATCCTATGATGGGTGACCCACTGGGAAGTTCTCATGTGAGTTCCCAGAAACAAAACCGTGAGGGCGTGGTCGGGGCCCAAAGCAGATAATATCGTGTTACGGCGGAGTCGAGCCCGAGATGTGATGGGGGCCCGAGCCGGGATGTGACACTTTGCGTGATGATGTGTTTTTTGTTGAACAAAATTTCTTCGTTCAAGACTTTGCGCAACAATGTTGTTTTGTCACGCAAGACTTTGAGCGACGAAGTTTAGAGTTTCGTCGCGCAAAGTGACTTTGGATGATGATGTGTGTTTCGTCACGCAAGAGTTTTTTTTTTTTTTACTAGTGTAAGTTGCTTAGATATTCCACTTGCTAGATATTTGTGGATTCTTGATCACACATTCAGCCATTAAATTCAGTAATTTATGTTGTACATGAATTTCTACATAGGTTAGATAAAAGAAAGACCCGAAAACTAGAAAACAAGGGATCTCTTTCGTTTTCATGTATCGCACATTGGCATATGTATAATTGATTTGTAGCTTTCAGGTCCTTCATATGGTAGTAAGCATTAAGCAGTCAAAAGAAAGAGCTGTAAATATTCTATGCGTATTGTATATTTTCCATCCAACTGCTTACGCCTATTCAAGTTGGTTCTCTTCCTTCTCTATGGCTGAATCATATGGCCTTGCTGCAATAAACGATTGGCCATATGCTTTAACTTTTTCATCACAATTTGTGGCAGTTGTTAGGGTTTCTACGGAGGTCAAAAAGGATGCGGAGCCTAGTAGTATGTGGGATGTTATTCGTTTGCCTAGCTAAGACATACAAAAGGAGGACTTGTTGTTGTGCGGAAGCGTCAACCAAGTGTGAGTGAAAAATAAACCACAATAACTGACAAAAGATAAATGGAACAATACCAACAAGAACACCAAGATTTATACTGGTTCGGCAATGCCTACATCCAGTTTGGAGACGACGGAGTATTCCACTATAATCAATGAGAACATACAATAGTGTTTATCACTCAATTTCCCAAAGACCCGAATAACCCAAGCTCTCACACTTACAATAGGAAGAGAAAACCAAAAATACAAAGCAAGACAATTTGAGAAAATTCTTCTCTATGCCGAATGGCTTCTTGCTATTTTCCTTCTTCCTTGTTGTTCCCTCTTGTCTCTACATCTAGGGATGCACCTTGCTTCTTCTTTTATAGCCAAAGAAAAGCTTCTCAAAGACATCAATGGCCAAAGGCCTAACATCAAGTCAAAAAGAGTTAGGCACAATTGTTGTTTGTCTCCCATTACCACAAAGTAGCCCAAAGAATTGGACTTTGACTACATGTTTGAGTCAATAATCAACAATCTCCACCTTGGCTCAAACCCTCTAAGTAGAACTCCAAATAGTCGTCTCCCAATCCCCCATGGGGCAATCAACAAATTTTACAAATGCCAATCAAGTCTAAGCAGTGCTTAAACTTGTGCAACGAAACTGGCTTTGTTAACATATCCGCAGGATTGTCAGCGGTCCCAATCTTCTGAAGAAGAATATCTCCCTCGTCAATAATCTCACGAACAAAATGGAACCTCACATCAATGTGTTTCGTACGTGCATGATGAACTTGATTCTTTGCTAAATGAATAGCACTCTGACTGTCGCAATGAACATCCACATGGTCTTGTTGAACCCCTAAGTCATCAAGCAACCCTTGAAGCCAGATGGCTTCCTTTATAGCTTCTGTTACAGCCATGTATTCAGCCTCAGTAGTCGACAAAGCAACTGTAGATTGCAGAATCGACCTCCAACTTACTGGACCTCCAGCAATAGTGAATACAAAACCAGTAGTGGACCTACGCTTGTCCAAATCACCTGCGTAATCAGAATCCACATATCCAACAACACATTTACCAGTAACTTTATCCTGTTGGAACAATAAACCAACATCCACAGTACCCAGAATATACCGTAGAATCCATTTCACAGCTTGCCAATGCCCTTTTCCTGGATTATGCATATATCTACTGACAATACTAACAGCTTGTGAAATATCAGGCCTAGTACACACCATAGCATACATCAAACTACCAACAACATTTGCATAAGGAATTTGAGCCATGTACTGACTCTCTTCAACAGTTTTAGGAGACATAGAAGCGCTAAGTTTGAAATGAGAGGCAAGAGGTGTACTAACCGGTTTTGAATTTTCATTCATCCTGAAACGTTGTAGTACCTTCTTCAAATACTGCTTCTGACACAGACTAATCTTGCCCTTCGCTCTATCTCTTTCAATTTCCATACCTAGTATCTTCCGAGCTTCTCCCAAGTCCTTCATCTCAAATTCATTACTTAGTTGAGTCTTCAACCTTTCAATCTCCACTTTGCTCTTACATGCTATAAGCATATCATCAACATATAAGAGCAGATAAATGAAGGTTCCATCTTGTAGTTTGCGAAAGTATACACAATGGTCATAGTGACTTCTTGTGTACTTTTGCCCAATCATAAATCGATCAAATCGCTTGTACCATTGTCTTGGAGACTGCTTCAAGCCATACAATGATTTTTCCAATTTGCAAACCCAATTTTCCTTTCCAGCAACCTTAAAACCTTCCGGCTGAGACATATAAATCTCTTCCTCCAAATCACCATGTAAGAACGCAGTCTTGACATCAAGTTGGGCCAACTCAAGGTCAAACTGCACAACCAAAGCCAACAGAATACGAATAGAAGAATGTTTTACTACACGAGAAAATACCTCATTGTAGTCAATGCCTTCCTTCTGAGCGTTGCCTTTAGCTACCAATCTGGCTTTGAATCTTACATTATCTTTTCCCAAAGATTCCATCTTCTTGGCATACACCCATTTACAACCAATTGCTTTCTTCCCCTTTGGTAACTGAACCAGCTTCCAAGTCTTATTTTTATGAAGAGATTTCATCTCCTCATCCATAGATTTCTTCCACAACTCGCACTCTGAACTCATGACAGCTTCTTTGTAGGCGAATGGAATATCATCTTCAATAACAGGAAGTGCATATGCCACAATATCAGTAAATCGAGCAGGCTTTCGAATTTCCCTTCTCGATCTTCTGGTTGCAATATAGTCTTGTTGCTGTGGAGGCTCTTGGGTAGGTGCCTCATCTTCATCATCCTCGTCCTCATCATCAGAATTAACTGTAGGACTAGTGTTTGTAACATCAGACCTTACTGGAAAAACTGGAGTCTTCAGTAACTCCACCTGCTTTGAGCTACTCATGGTCTCGGTCGCTTCAGTTTCACCTTCATGCTTGTTCTGATTAACCATAGCAGCCTCATCAAAAGTCACATCTCTGCTTACAACAAATTTCTTCTCATCTGGACACCAGAGTCGGTATCCCTTCACGCCAGTGCTAAAGCCCATAAATAGAGCTTTCTTTGCTCTTGGATCCAACTTGCTTTCTCTGACATAATAGTAAGCAGGACAACCAAATATGTGTAAAAACTTGTAATCAGTACAAGGTTTACCAGACCATACCTCCATGGGTGTTTTGCCCTCATTCGCAGCAGCTGGCAATCGATTAATGAGATGGCTTGCATAAGTGAGTGCCTCAGCCCAAAATGCCTTGCCTAATCCAGCATTAGACAACATACACCGAACTTTCTCAAGCAAAGTACGGTTCATGCGCTCCGCCACCCCATTCTGTTGCGGTGTCTCCCTAACCGTGAAGTGCCTCACAATACCCTCATCTTGACAAACTTTCAAGAAAGGATCAGACTTATATTCACCCCCATTGTCTGATCTGAGAGTCTTGATCTTTCGACCGTTTTGCGTTTCAATCATCTTTTTCCACTTCAGGAATATCTTCAAGACTTCATCTTTACGCTTCATGGTGTACACCCATATTCTTCTAGAGAAGTCATCAACAAAGGAGACAAAATAATGGCTACCTCCCCAAGATGCATTCTTGGAAGGTCCCCAAACATCAGTGTGAACATAATCAAGAATGCCTTTAGTGTGGTGAATAGCAGTGCCAAATTTTACTCTAGTTTGCTTACCCAACACACAATGCTCACAGAATTCCAATTTGCATGCCTTTGCACCTTTCAATAAGCCTTGCTTCACCAATCCTTGCAATGCTTTTTCACCAGCATGCCCAAGACGCATATGCCATAACCTTGTGGTGTCTGTGCTATCTGCGTCAGCAGCTTCGGTGACAGCTGCTCCACCAATAACTGTACTCCCCTGCAAGAAATACAAGTTATTTCGTCTTGTACCTTTCATTACCACCAGTGCCCCGTGCACAGCTTTAAGAACTCCACCCTTCATGGTGATCTTGAGACCCTTGGATTCCAAAGCTCCCAGAGAGATAAGATTTTTCCTCATATCCGGTATATACCGAACATCACTTAATTCTCTGACTGTTCCATCATGCATTTTCAAACAGATTTTGCCTATCCCTTGTGTTTTGCAGGCATTATTATTACCCATCAAAACAACTCCACCATTCAGCTCCTCGAAACTAGAAAACCATTCCCGAATGGGACATATATGATAAGTGCAACCTGAATCCAAAATCCACTCCTTGGAGTGACCATCAGTAGATGAACTAGCCAAAGCAAACTCGAAATCATCATCTCCATATTTTGCAATATTTGCTTCAGAACCCGTTTTCTCCTTCTCTTTGTTCTTCAATTTGGGGCAGTCTTTCTTCCAATGACCCTTTTGGCGACAAAAGGCACATTCATCTTTAGCAGGAAACTTCCCTCGTGACTTTGAACGAGATTTTCCCCGCTTCCCAGATTTTCTTTCCTCTGTTCGACCCCTTGCAACAAGTGCCTCGGTTTGTGAATTGTGAGTCTTCAGTTCCTTCTTACGACACTCATGATTCACCAATGCCGCAGACACCTCATCAAGTTTCACCTCGGATTTTCCATACAACAGAGTAGTTGTCAAATGATCATAATCATCAGGCAATGAATTTAACAAACATAGTGCCTTGTCCTCGTCAGGAATTTTCACATCAAGGTTTGCTAAATCAGCAAGTATTTTATTATAATCATTGAGGTGTTCGTGCATAGAGATACCTGGACGATACTGAAATCGGAAGAGTCGCTTCTTCAGGAAAAGCCGATTTTCTGCGCTCTTGGTCATATATTTCTCCTCCAATTTCGTCCATAACTCCTTAGCAGAAGTTTCCTTCATATACGGGTATTTCAACTCCTTATCAAGGAACGATCGAATAGCAGCACAAGCATGAAGATTAATTCGCGTCCACTGCTTGTCATCAATATCTTCTGGTTTATCTTCCAGAACCATATCCAACTCTTGTTGATACAACACATCCATAACTTCACATTGCCACATACCAAAATTATTAGAGCCATTGAATTTATCAACCTCTAACCTTGTAGTAGCAATTGGATGTCTATTGGATGTAGGTGCCGACGAAGACGATGCCGACTCCTTCCCCTTCCCAAATTCATCTTGATCTCCAGCCATCTACTCGGCACTATTCACGGGACTGTAGCGCCAACAAATTTTTCACTCCCACGAAAAACCCTAGTCGAAAAAACTGGGCTCTGATACCACTTGTTGTGCGGAAGCGTCAACCAAGTGTGAGTGAAAAATAAACCACAATAACTGACAAAAGATAAATGGAACAATACCAACAAGAACACCAAGATTTATACTGGTTCGGCAATGCCTACATCCAATTTGGAGACGACGGAGTATTCCACTATAATCAATGAGAACATACAATAGTGTTTATCACTCAATTTCCCAAAGACCCGAATAACCCAAGCTCTCACACTTACAATAGGAAGAGAAAACCAAAAATACAAAGCAAGACAATTTGAGAAAATTCTTCTCTATGCCGAATGGCTTCTTGCTATTTTCCTTCTTCCTTGTTGTTCCCTCTTGTCTCTACATCTAGGGATGCACCTTGCTTCTTCTTTTATAGCCAAAGAAAAGCTTCTCAAAGACATCAATGGCCAAAGGCCTAACATCAAGTCAAAAAGAGTTAGGCACAATTGTTGTTTGTCTCCCATTACCACAAAGTAGCCCAAAGAATTGGACTTTGACTACATGTTTGAGTCAATAATCAACACTTGTTGCATTCGGTATGAGGATATAAATAAATGTCGCATATCGGAAGTTCACTAATCTTGTAAAGGTTGATAAGAAGTTAGTTAATTTGTCATACTGCTAATTGATTTATGTTGGAATTTCAATTAGAGTATCAGAGCAGCTTGTCTCATGTGTTAGACTTGAAAATTCATTACACATGAGAAAAGTGTGATGAAAATTTTCCTATCGGAAGTTTACCTAACCCTTTGTTGTCAATTTATTTTATGATGAAACTTCAACTTTTTTCATTCAGGTCCAGCAAAATTGCTCGTGTAACTCGAGTGCAAAGAGCCCCCCCGTGTATGTCTCTTGGGCGTTTTGATACTGAAACATAACAAAAAGAAAAGGAGCCAATGCTGATTAGTAGAAGAAGATCAACTTACACGAAATAAGTTTATAGTTGCATGACGTCTTAATTCAACATTTCATTGCATTACATTATTGATCCAAGCCTTTTCAACGTCAATGCATGCTGGTCAAACCTGTCACAGTTAAACAAGAAATATAGACCGTCACCGTGATGTTGCATAGTCAACCACTCTAGAATTCTTATCCACACAACTATAATTTGAAGATGACAATGAACTCAGAAAAGTCCCCTTAATTGACAATAGAAATCTCCATGGGGCGACCTAATCGGCCTCCGATATTAGATTTGAACAAGACTTTTCCTTATATATCAGACATCTTGCTTGTATCATAATTATGAGTTCAGAAATTCTCTTTTTATTGTGTTACTTTTTTATCCCTACTAATTAATAAAACACTCATTGTCAACCAAAATCTTATGAAATTACCAAATTTTGCTGTTTTTTTTCAAAGTCTTACCTACATGTAATCCTAACATATATCTAATTTATAAAAAATAAAAAAAATAAAAAAATTCTCATTCCCACATTCTTTATCACTCTCTTCCTCTCTCCTTTTATTTCAAAAACAAAAATAAAAAAAAATTTCTCACACACTTTGTGTGTGCCCATATGCTAGTTATTCATTAAGTTTACTTATTTTAAATATTATTGTTTTTATTAAAATATATTTAAAAAAATAATGAACGTAGCCATCTATGGTCCTCCTACGTGGATTCTTTTTTTGTGATTTTTATTTTTTGATATCCAAATAGAAGAAGAGTAATTTAAATATTATGAAAACTTTATCCTTGCATTCTCCCTCTACAAGATATTTACAGTGAGTTGGGAAAAAAAAATTGCAAACTAATGTTATTCTATCCTCTACAAGATCTTAGTTATATTGTAAATATAGGTTTTTTAAGGAAAGGAATCTCCAAAAAATAGAAATTAGTTGTGAGGACCATATCACATCAAACTTTAACGTTTTGAACCGTCACTTTTCAAGGTGCATCTCATAGATCATCGTTGCAAAATATTGGTCTTGTTTTTACATCTATGCTAGCTACAAATAAAATTTGAGATCTCTTACAAAACACGAACAATTTTAATAGTTGATAAATTAGCTAGTTTAACAGAAAATAGAAATGGGATCTAAAAATCCAAATCAGAGCCCACGTTATATCAGAGCCAAAAAAAGTTTATGCTCAAACCCTCAGCAAAATGCAAACCCTCACAGACAAGGATTGTCTGCCCTCCCTTTTTCCATGCCCTTCCATGCTCTCCTGTTTGTGTGGTCACGGTTAAGCCACGTCAACATTTTATATTACTATTCATTTTTGTCTTATTATCTTTATAAAAAATATAATATAAAATATTAACGTGACTTAACCGTGACCACACAAAACAGAAGGGCATGGAAGGGCATGAAAAAAGGAGGGCAGACAATCCTTGTCCAACCCTCACATAGTGTAATTGCTTCAAGACCACGCCAAACAATTAATAAAGGATTTCCAAATTGGGAGTCATTGAATACAATTAAAGAAATCTGTAATTAATTCAAATAGCGACGATAGTAAAAAACAGCTAAATACACAAATATGAGTCATCAAATTAAAAAGGTATAATGTAATCTTAAGTGGTAGAATAGTCAAAGAACTTAATCAACAAGAGACAATGTATGGATAATCTTTTGGTGTCATAGGTTGCTAATCTTAAGTGGTAGAATAGTCAAAGAACTTAATCAACAAGAAACAATCTATGGATAATCTTTTGGTGTCATAGGTTGCTAATTGTTTTTTATTCCGCTCAAATTATAATACGTAGATTTGTTTTAAAACACGTATAATAATATATTTTGTGGCTTGTGTGTCTAGACCAAGTGTAATAAATTTTCAAGCTTAAGACGTGTATAATACAAATTGGATGAAAAAAAACACGTGTGGGCAAACTTTTGAAGTGGGATATTTCTTCATATCCTCACGCACACGACCCTTCACATGTGATGAATTTTCAAGCGTAAGATGTTGACAACGAAAATTGGGCAACATGAGATACGTGTTGTGGTGAGCTTAAAGGTGAGCCACCTGCATTGATAGCTGTATTGATGACTTCACAAGTTTGAACTTGGAGGGGTTATGAAGAGGTGGTCAGGGTACGTGGCTGTACTTTGTCTAATGCGATAAACCAGAGCTTAATTAATTAAGCTTATATTAAAAGTCAGAAAAAATGGAGAATTTGAAGCAGCTCTCATCCCTTAACTTCAAATATATATGATAATTATAATGATTTTTATTTGATCTACGTAATAGCTGATGACATCTTTCTTACTAAACTAACCAATAGGTCTAAAAAGAACCCTAATAATATAAGGACGAACATTTTAATAAAGTCAAATCGGATTAATGATCTACATGGTAATAGAGTATTAAGAAGAGATTATGTGATAAAAAAAATTAGGATCTAAGTCCCGATGATAAAGGCTGTTATCAAATTTAACCTAAAGTAAGATTTCTGTCATATCTCATTTAGATGCAATTGTACCTCCATGGCTCCACCTTCTCCTCCCATCTCTCTCCAACCATTTTTCCGTTGGTTTCCTTACCATTAGGCATTAGTTTCAAGATTCACAAAATGAATACATATCTAATCATCATAGATACACTAACAAAATCAATAATAATATAAGAAAAACAAATGTGTGCCACTTAGTATTACAGTCTAGTAGTATTCATTTTCACTTGTAAGGTTTTAGGTTCGATTCTTGCCAAATGCGAATTTGAACCACATTATGATAATCCATTGTGAAGCTAAGTGCATCCCTCCTCTTAATTAATAGACAATACCGTTTGTTAAAAGAAAAAAAAACAAATGTGTGAGAGCCTGGACAGAAAATCAGGGACACTGCATGTTGCTGGGGTTTGTTACTTGCGAGTTGCGAGGATGAGATCTTGGACAGCAATAATCTCTACTCTGGATGCTACATAATCAGATGAGGTTGTTTTAAACCGGACATCCATGAAATTTTGGTGGGGCTGATTCATGAGCAATATGAAAATTAAAAGCAAAGGACCCTCCCAAAAACCCATCAAAACAAACTGACAATTATTCATCTGAAACATAAAAATATCTCTTTGATGGGGCTGATTCATTTTCAGTTAATTTTCAGCAATTCTTAATATTTTTCAGACACAAAGTGTTGGTTTGACTGATTTATTTTAGGCTTTTCCAAAATGGTTTGTGCGATCGTCATAATTCTTCATTTGGGTTTCTGACAATGAAAATCGATAGAAGTGATCTCTTAGTTTGTCCACCGTAAATCATTTTGGTCTTAAGTGAAAAATCTATTGACATCCCCATTAAATTGGCATATGAACGGTCAAACCAACTGCTCCACTTAATGAGGATCGATATTGACAAATTTTTCACGAAAAATGGAACTATGATTGTTTTAGCGGGCAAGTTGGAGGCAAAGAGATGTGAAAAATAAAATGTCCATAGTACCTTTTAATTTAACGTTTATTTGACAGAATGAACAAAATGGGGTAAATTGAGACTAAATGAGATGAAAATGACAATTTTATAGGACCAAGTAAGACAAAATCAGTTTCAAAGAGTAAAGTGAGAAAATGACAGTTTCTAGAGACATAATTATTTGTTATTAATTTGTTATAGTTTTTTCTGTAATGATGTGAATCATGCCCTAGCTGACTATGATCATGATCTGTCTTACTCTTTATCTCTGAATTATAAATAACCTAATGCAAAATTGCAAACTAATGTGATATTGAAGTCAATGATTTCTTAATTATATATTGTTAATTATGAATAAACAGGTGCAACTATATACAGCTTCCAGATGTTGATGCGTGGCAGCTTTAGTGATATGTTTTGTCTGGTAAAGTCAAATATAACAAAATATTTAATGGATTAGTCATAAGATCATCTCCAATAATGTTCATATTTATTTCCTTAATTCTTTATAATATTTGTATGTTTTGCAATCTGTTTATTACTTTACTACCATATTTATATTTCACTTTTGTCTCTATATATGTTTGACAGGTATGGGGCTTTAGTATTATAATCCTCTCAAGCAGTAGCCCCTTTAATTAACAGCTCCCTATAATATTACCTTAGGAGATCGCTAAAAAATACTCTCTAATTTAGAAAATTTTAATAACCCTGGACGAATATGAATATGATTTTTATTCATGTTATTAAATTTAAAAATTAATGTTAAGAGCTCCTTTTTAACTCTTTAAATTTAGTAGCTAATAGAAGAATTCCTATCTTAAGAGGTAATTAGGGATTGAAGATGAATTTTTTATATGATGTATAAAATTTAGCTAAGAGCTCATCTAGAAAGGCTGTTGAAAATGTTCTAACTCATCATTCATGTGAGTATAATTTAATTAAAATTTTGTTCATACAAATAGAGAAAAATAATACCCGACCATAAAAATAGTTAGGAAGAAAATATGATGCGAGGACCCGATCCACCAACTTGTAGAATTATCTGAGAATCGGGCCATACGGCCTGCTTTCAATAACATCGATATTATCCCCAACTTGGTAATTACCATATACACAATCCGTCAGGTGTGAGGTTTTATCACAAAATGTCTCGGTATAAATATGATATTTAAACTCTTCTTTTCTTATCTGAGAACCGGGTCATACGACCCTTTTCCAATAACACCGATATTATCCCCAACTTGGTAATTACCATATGCACAATCCGTCAGGTGTGGGTGGTGTGGGGTTTTATCACAAAATACCTCGGTATAAGTTGAAGTGGGATTTTAAACTCTTCTTTTCTTATTGATATGGTTGATGTGGGACATTTCCAATAATATCGATATTTTCCCCAACTTAGTAATTACCACATACACAATCCGTCAGGTGTGGGGTTTTATCACAAAAGGCATCGGTATTAGTTGGAGTGAGGTTATGATATTTAAACTCTTCTTTTCTTATTGATACGCTTGATATGGGACATTTCAACACGTCCCTTCACGTGGGACCCAATTAGTGGGTCACACGTATAAGATCCACATATCGACAACCACGTAGAGCCGATGTGACTCATCCTACACACGGGGCCAAGGGACCCACAATCATCACGTGGGGTCAAGGGGACTCACCCATCACGTGGCAGTATAGTACGGGCCCGTTTCCTGACTCTGATACCATGTAGAATCATTAGAGGGCCGGGCCATACGGCCTACTTCCAACAATACCGATATTGTTCCCAACTTGGTAACTATCACCTGTATAATCCGTCAGATGTAGAATTTTATCATAAAAGGTCACGGTATTAGTTGAAATGAGATTAAAATATTTAAACTATTCTTTTCTTATTGATACGGTTGACGTGAGATATTATCTGAGTAAAGAAGGCAAATAAAAGTAAGCGAAACCAAATGCAGCCGCTTCAGGCATAGTAGTTGTTAACGAATAAACCACATGTTCTTTCTGAAAGAGAGATATTCTAAATCAGACCAAGATTCAAGGGTCAGTTGGTGACAGGTCCACATCCAACTATTGAGCTCATACAGAAAGTGATTCAATGATCTGGCTTCTCTGCCCTCTTACTTCTCATACACTTTCATTCCTTTTTATTTATGCGGTCACGATTAAGTCAAGTTAACATTTTATATTACTATTGCTTTTTGTCATATTATCTCTATAAAAAAAATTAATATAAAATGTTAACGTGATTTATCCGTGACCACACAAAATAGGAGAATATGAGAGTGTATAAGAAGTTAGGGGCAGAGAAGCCAGCCCGTGATTCAAAGGTCGGTTGGTGACAGGTCCACATCCAACTACATACTCATACAGAAAGTGAGGCACAAAGGACAAAGTCTCAATTACCTCAAAAAAAAAAAAAAAAAAAAAAAAAAAAAAAAAGAGGACAAAGTCTCAATAACAAAGCAACCTTTGATCATGTAAATCCCACAATTAATCTATATATATATGAGCCCATCTAAAACACCCATTGCTCACAGCGTACGCAAAAGCTGAGTATGGAAAAAACGACATCTGCCAGGAAGAGCTTGTACGGTGGTTCTCTTCATGTTCCTAGTGTTCAAGAATTCGTAAAGAAGCCAATACTCACAATCCCACCAAGATACTTACAGCCTCATTATCAAGATGGTGAGCATGAGATGATCATCAATTCTGATCATCATGCTCATCAAATACCATCCATTGACATGCAGAAATTGCTTTCCCAAGAATCAACCAATTCTGAAGCTGAACTAGCCAGGCTCCATTCTGCTTGCAAAGAGTGGGGTTTTTTCCAGGTAATTAAGTAAACTAGCTTTACCACTTATATCTTTCATCAAATAGTTCTGATTGTTTTTCGCCCATGAGTTCGAAGAATTTGTCGATAATCATTTATGGCTGGTTTACGTAACCCTAATTAAAAAATGAGGAAATGAATTAAGAAGGAATCAGAATCAAATTCTTGTTGAAGTTGTTTACTTAAATGTTATGGAATCAGAGTATGAATGAAATTGAATTCATATGAGTTATTTACTAATTCACTTGAATCGGAATATAAATCAATATGATCATTAAAATGCCTTATCTTTTTTATTTTATCTTTATATTTATTTTTAATAACATTTCAAATAATTATTTTTATTTGTTTGATTAAAGTGGAGTTAAAAAACCCTAGCCAAATCATCTTCTCCGCAAACCAAACAAGTTAAAAATTTGTAACCCACTCATCCTCCTGTACGCCCAGGAAAGCCACTAAACGAGCTCTTAGTACTGGTTTAGTATTGAGGTGCTTTTATAAAAAGTGGGTATAAAAAAAACTGAACTCAAAAAGGTGTTTGGTAAACACTTAAAAAAAAAACTTATTTTCACAGTTTTGGGTGAAAAAAGCTGAAAACATGAATCAGCAAAAAAATGTTTTATTCTCACAACACAGCAGAAGTAATTTTTTATTTTCAAAGCATAGTAATACCAAACTAACCTTTAGTATAATATCTTCTACTCTTCGTTGGCGATGTGAAGATTAATACATAAAGGGGTAATTATATAATTAAAGGGACCGACTCGTGTCTCCAAATTTTGTACGTAAAATTTGACACAAGTTTTAAGCCATTAAATTATCCCACTATCAATAGTTGAGATGTTAACCTTTGATTTTTTTTAAAAAAATAAAAACATACATTGGAAAAAAAATTGAAACCTTTTTTAATTAATTACTAGCATATGGGCACACACAAAGTGTGTGAGAAAATTTTTTATTTTTTGTTTTTGAAATAAAAGGAGAGAGGAAGAGAGTGATAAAGAATGTGGGAGTGAGAAATTTTTTAATTTTTTTTTTAAATTAGAGATATGTTAGGATTACATGTAGGTGAGACTTTGAAAAAAAAAACAATAAAATTTGATTGTGTGAAATTGCATTTTTGCCCCATATTCTTATTCATGTTCTGTTTTAATTAGAGGGTTAAACTAGTAATTTCATAGGATTTTGGTTGACAATGAGTGTTTTATTAAGGCCAAATTTTTTTCGTGATCCTTGTGGTGATACTCTACTTTTAAATAGACCATTATGGTGAAAAAGCTATTAACTGTAATCCTGTGGTGAAATTTGTTATCAATCATAGTCCAAATTGAGTTTTTCCTCATTCTTTTGTCATTTATAGGGGCAAACTTGTTATTTTCATTTTTATTGATTCCATCAACCAATCATAAAGCGTCATATGGACATAATTTTTTTTTATTTTTAAAACTTTTAGAGCTAATAAACAATAAAATTACAAGGTTCATATTATTAGACTTTCTCATTTCAAGAGAGCCAAGAGTACAAATTCAAGATTTAAAAAATCACAAAATACCTCACCGCGTTTAGGTTAGAATATAAGTTATTATGCAAACATTGAATTTAGTTTCATTTCAAGATGAACAGTGGTGGACGGGATGGCTAGGGTTATGTGAGAAAGAGGGGGGAAGGTGGTGGGTGGTCGATGTGGCTATGGCTGACAAGGGTAGGGATTGGGGAGGGATTTGTTCTTTTTTTTCCTTCTATTTTTGTTGATTATAAAAAAGTGAAATTACCAAAAAGAAAAGAAAAAAAAATGGAATGACATTTTTTCCCCTGCATGTGGATGAGATTTTGACAGAAATTTCAATTTAGACTATGATTGATAATGTACTTCACCACAGGGTTAAGATAAACACTTTTTTTCACCACAGGAGTCGATTTAAAACTAGTGTCACCACAAATCCATTAACTTCCTTTTTTTTTTCTTTTTTTTTTATCTTTTCTGTTGGTCTTTTACCAACAATCTCTCATGTTCTCTAATTTCCTTATTGAAAGTTAACTCTAACTTTAAGTTCATACTTCATACAGTCTGACCAAAAAAAAAAAAAAAAAAAAAAAAACTTCCATCTCTCTTCTCTATCCATCCTCACTTGAGATAATTTTTTGCTTCTGCTAACCGATAATAGCGTTGGAGGATAATACAATTTTTTTTCTTGATACTAATGTCGAAAAAGAGGAACCCGATCGATTAGTGTTAAAATTACCCAGATTAAAACTAAAGAAGAATTGAATCTATTGGATTAGGAAGATAATCAATTTTTTAAAATAAAATCAAATTTAGGTTCTTTCACAATGTGAAAAAGGAAAAGAAACGGAACAACTCTGAAAATTCAATACGAAGGATTGCCTGCGTTGGGGAGAGCATGCTCTTCCTAGCTTGGCCTGCAATGGTGAACAAAAACTGGACATGGAGTGCCATTAAGAGTTTTCCTACTTGATTAGCCTTTGAAATCCGCAACATACGAGGCTTGAATTACTGTGCATTTAACTGTTATTTTTTATATAAGTTAAAAAAAGTAATAATATTTTCTTATGAAGGGAAATTAAAAAATAATTAATTAGCTGTCAGACTAAATCTTAGCTATTGATAGTGGGATAATCTTATTGTTTAAAATTTGTGTCAAATCTTGCGTAAAAAATATGGTGTCACAAATTCGAAAAAAATAATGTCATCGATCCACCTCAAATTAAGCTTAATTAGTAGTCTCACTTCTGTTATTAAACTTTCATCTTTACTTGTAAGTGAAAGGTTTTAGGTTTAATTTTCGCAAATGATGAAATTGAATTACATTAATTGCTAGCCCATTGTAAGGCTTAGCCTACTCCTTTAATGTAGATAATATCATTTAAATAAAAAAAATAGTCCGTCCACCCTTTTGGAAATTCATGGCTTCACCCTTTTGATTATTTAAGGACCATTTTGCGGACTGGTATTAATTTAATGGGCTGACGAGAAAAAAGTTGTGGTTTTACAATAAAATCAGGTGGCAATATAAGGTGTAGTCCAACTACTTATAAGCACATACAAGGTTTATTCTCTCCCGGATTTGACATTTCATACTTTCAACACCTCCACTCACGTTTAGCAAGTTTTTAAGCTAACACATGGACAACACAAATTGGATGACGTGAAGTACATGTGGCCGTTGGACTTTACATGAGAGATTACCTGCTTTGCTATTATGAAAAAAAGTTTATGGAGGCCTAGGGATTAAGCTATAAATTAGGTTGCTACAACAAAAATTTGATTAATAGGTTGCAACAAAATCAAGTTTTTTGTTCTTCTTTTCCTTGGTGAACTTGGCTACTTTCCTAACCTATGCTTTTTCACCTTGCCCGCATACTGAATTTTTAGAATTTGCTATTCGTAGGTTTTTGGCCATAGTATTCACTCTATATATTTTTACAGTTGGTAAACCATGGTGTGAGCCCTTCCGTGTTGGAGAAAATGAAGACGGAAACTCAAGAGTTCTTCAACCTACCCATGGAAGAGAAGAAAAAGTTCTCGCAACAGCCAGGAGACATTGAAGGTTTTGGACAAGCATTTGTAGTTTCTGAAGACCAAAAACTCGATTGGTCTGACATTTTCTTCTTGACCACCCTTCCTGTCCAATTGAGGAAGCCTCACCTACTCCCAAAGCTCCCTTCTCCTTTCAGGTCCTCATGCGATCTCAAATATATATGTTTGTGTGATTTTGTGCAAAATGAATGTGAATGCATGAATATATTGAAGAGTAATGTTGTTTAGTAAAAGAAAAAAAGTGACCTCATTGCTGATAATCACGATATATAGTGCTACATATAATGAGCAAATAATGTCAACAAATGTTATTGCTAACCTGAATTATAATGAGCAAATAATTATTACACATACTATTACCTTAATTATATATAAATTATTTGCACATATATAGTGCTACATATACGTACAAAAATATTATACCAATTAGTTTACCTATACAAAATTGTAATGAGTAAATCATTTATTTTTATATATGTAACTTATTTTTTATGTATTATTACATATATTGAGCAATAATAATATGTATTGTCAAATAATTAATTTATATTTTTATAATTATAGGTAAATTATTTTTTAAGCAAATAACAATTCTTTTATTATGTAGGTAATTCATTTTGCATTATTCATTCTACATATGCTGGGCACAATTTATTATCATAAGATATATGTACAAATAATAAGTAAATTAATATTGAATCAAATAGCAGTAATTTATTTTGTAGGTAAATTATTTTTGCATATATTGTAACATATTTTAGGCACATTTTATTATTATAAGATAGATGTACAAATAATTCACCTATATTTTTTCAATGCAGAGAGACTTTAGAAACTTACTCATCGGAACTGAAAAACCTAGCCATGGCTATCCTACCACAAATGGAAAAAGCTTTGCAGATGGAAGCCAAAGAAGTAACCAACATATTCGAAGGTGCATTGCAAGCGGTGAGGGTCAACTATTACCCTCCGTGTCCTCAGCCGGGGAAAGTCCTCGGTCTGACCCCTCACTCTGATGCTGGAGCTCTCACCATCCTCCTACAAGTCAATGAAATGGATGGCCTCCAAGTGAAGAAAGATGGGATTTGGGTTCCTGTGAAGCCACTACCGGATGCCTTTGTTGTCAATATTGGAGACGTTCTAGAGGTAATGATTTTCACTGGTAAATTTAACCATTTGAATATTATCTTGCTCGATACATATATAGATGAAAATGTTATCCAACGGTCATTTTCATACCATTGACCAACAGGTGATCAATTCTTTTTTAAACGCGTAAATAGTTGATATTACAAATGAGTTTACACCGTAGAAAAAATATTTGGTAAAAAATGAATTTTACTCCAACATACCAATTTTCACTCTGGTGAGTATATATAAAGAGTTCAAGTCCCGCTACTGGCAGTCAATCTTGGTGAGCGACATGTAAAAATTAAAAAAAAAAGGCTATATCCCTCTCTATAAGTCCTCAAAGAGGCATGTAGCCAGTATGCCCTAGATCTGAAATGGGGTAGCCTCCTCTCGCTCTAAACTTTTTGTTACCGAAAAAAAAAAGAGTAGTGTCATCCATGTCATGTTTACTGACTATATTGATAAGCATGTAAATCTTTCACACATAGCTTAATCTTCGATAACTTTTTACTGCTTGAGTGTTGTGAGAGATGTATTGAACAATTATTTCAAACAAAATCTTGGTCCTTAATAATTTATACCTATTGCAGCTATTGCCACCTTTTATTTTAGTGTTTAAATATGTGCATGTATGCATGGCAGATTATAACAAATGGAACGTATCGTAGCATTGAACATCGTGCAACTGTGAACTCTGAAAAAGAAAGGCTCACAATCGCCACATTTTACAACCCCAGAGTTGATGGTGAAATCGGCCCGGCCTCTAGCTTGATCACTAAGCAAACACCTGCAGCATTTAAAAGGCTGAGTGTTGAAGAATATTTCAAAGGTTTTTTTGAACGTAAGCTTCATGGAAAATCTTTTCTTGACGAATTGAGGATTAAGTAATGATGTTAAGCAGTAGAGAGATCTATCTGAAGAGAATAAAAAGGTTTATGTAAATTTCTGGAGAGAATAAAAAGGTGTATGTTGTAAAATTAATATTGACTAAATGATGTCTTAATTGTCATAAATTATCATCTAATGATAAGTTTGGACGCCATTCTCTGGTTGTTATCACGAGACAAATATGGAGTAATACTAGGGAGACTATATTTTTGTATCATATTAGTGTATCATTTTATATGACATTGACAAGTAATGTATACAACCAATATCCAATGAGATAAATTAATTAATAAGCATGGCATGTACTTACCATATTAAATGGTACACTAATGGTTAAAAAATGCGGTCTCTCAAAAAAATTTCGACAAAGTATTGTTATATTTTCTTTTTCTTTTCTTGGATATGATGCTTAATTTATTTGATAAACTCATAGTTGAAAACTCTAACAATGAGTGCATCACAATTAATTTATTGCTTAAGCATCCCAAATTTTAAAAGGACATGAAATTCTTACATATTCTATCACGGGCATAAGGGACCCGTTGCAGAAAACCCAATTTTACCATGGACATTGAAAGTTCGTTGTGAAATAAATGGTTTTAATAATGGGCAAAACTGGCTCGTAATAGAAAATATTAAAATAATAACGCGCCAGTAAAGTCCATTGTATTTAATTGATATGACAACAAGAGTAGCCCGTTGTTTAGATAAATTTAAAGGAAAACTAATGAAAATGGTTTGAAAACTTTGAGTTTTAATGATAAAGACAAAATAAAGGGTAAAGTGAATAGTATCAGGTTTGACTTTTTAGTGTAAAAATGTGGTTTTTCGTTAAAGTGAACAATATCGTGGGCTTTTCGTTAAAGCTCCCTAAATTTAATCACAGCCCCTTTTTGAAATCAACCACAGTTCATAAATGTTGTAGATGTAATTTATTTATTTAATCAACCAATATAATAATATATTTGATATTTGTTATCAATCAAACCCTACTCCATCTAAAAAAAATTCCCAATATATAGTATTTCCATAGTTGAGGACACCAACCACCGAGTCTCACCCATTCGCTTCCATCGGTGGTTTTATTTCTCTCTCAAAATCCCACCCCAACCTTCATTCCCACCCCCACATTCACCCCCACCTTCCTCGCAATCGCAACCGTCTCTCTAAGCAAACCCTAGCAGTCATGGCATCATGCTTCCGTCTTCGCGATGCCAAAGTTCACGCCGACTACCGAGAGGTGGATGCAATCTCCAGCCCTGTTATGGGAAAGATCTCCCTCAGGTAATCCTGCTCTTATTTTCAATTTTGACGTCCTCGAAGACTCAACGATGCTATCTTCGAGCCTATTTTTGTTTCCTTAATTCCTTGAGTAAATTATAGCTATGATCCCTTAACTTTAACTCAATAGGAGCAATGGTCCCTCAACTAAAAATTCATTACCATTGGTCCCTCAACTTTAATTCAATTGGAGAAATGGTCCCTTAACTTTAACTCAATTGTAGCAATGGTCCTTCCAACATAACTCGTTTTGACAAAAATTTTGACGTAGTTGACGAAAATGACCATAATTACACACTTTGATGTGTTGAGGGACCCTAATTATGTAAATGGTTATTCCAACATAACTTATTTTACACATTTTGATAAGTTGAGGGAGCAATGGTAATGAATTTTTAGTTGAGGGACCATTGCTACAATTTACTCTAATTCCTTTGTCATTTTGTAAAGGAACTGCTATTATGTGACTAATAGAAGTAGAAAAGAAGGAAAAAAGGGGTTGAAATTTGGCTTATGCTGCCAATATAGATGTTTTTACAAGTGGCTGGGTTATGCAGAGAAGGGAAATGTCAGATTTATTCGTGCTGAAAGAGGTATGAATTAGGGAAATTCTGAGGTGCTTAGCTTGAATTTGATATGTTATTATTCCTTTTGAGTGTGGCCTGATAGAATTGGATTTAGATTTATTATGTAGTTTCTTTTTTTTTTTTTAAACAATTTTGATCATGTTTTCCGTTATCAATGAATTTAGTGTTTGATATTCTCAAATATTTTAGTATGGGGATCTGTATTTGCACTGTTGAACTTCAAGCATCTAAGGATTCCAATTTTAAGGATGCATGCCTGTTGTTCTTTAAATACAACTTTCGTCACCTAATCTGTTAAGACCATCTCCAATGGTGGGCTAAATGCTAAATTACCCCCCAAACAATCTCCAACCCATGCTAAAACATTGGGCTAAATGACAAATGTTACAGCTGGGCCAAATACCCCCCCAAATTACCCCCCCGGTGCGACTGGACTCGCTGGCAATTGGGCCAGTCTCGGCCCTGTCACGCTCCAACACGCCCCACGCGGTGCGCTTGCAAACCTTTCCCGACAAGGGTGGGCCTCGCTGTCAGCCGTTTGTCGACCACCCAAAAACCCAACAGCTATAATTTGAATCCAAGGGCTTGGTTTAACGGACCGTTGGTTGATCCAACGGTCCAGATTCAAATTTAATTTTTTAAAATATGTTATTTTAAAATACATTGAATCCAACGGCTGAAATTGAATATACTCAAATCTAACGGTAAAAAAAAATCTAATGGCCTAAATTTAAATCCAACGGCTAAAATAATTTTAAAAAATTATTTAACTCAAAATTCACCCAAAAACTCTATAAATACCTATGTATTTGTTCAAACATCCACACAAAACTCAATTTTCTCCTACAATTCTTCCAATTTATCTTTCTACAATTTCTTTCCATTTCCAAATTGTTCAACATGGCAAGAGAGCATATTAGAGGTCGTAATTGGACCTGTGACGAAGATGTTGCTTTATGCTTGGCATGGGTTTCTGTTAGCGAAGATGGTGTAGTTGGCACAAATCAAAATAAGAAGCTTTTGTGGGATAAAATCATTGCAAAGTTTCAAGAACACTGCAATGGCGGCGGACGGGATGGTGGTGGTGTTTATGATCGGTGGAAGACTATCAATAAAGCATGCACTTTATGGAAGGGAAGCTTGGAGAGAGTCGTGGTTGGCATGGCTAGTGGAAGGAGCGCCACAGAAATTGTGAGTTTTGTTCTTAATATTTTATTTGTCATGTACATAATATTATTTTGCAACTAATTATTTTTATGTATTTTTTGCATAGGGTGACAAAGCAATGGAAATTTACAAGACAAAAGTAACACAAAAAAAATCAAGTTTTTAAGTTGCAACATGCTTGGGACGTCCTCAATGATTGTCCGAGGTGGGGTACCGATGCGGACCAACAATGGGGAAGATTATTTCAACGTGAAGCCGCACAAACAAATGCCATCGATGAAGGTATCGAATAAATGACCCCATCTCCTTCTTTTGCAAGGCCCCAGGGAAGAGATAAGCAAAAGGAAGCAAAGAGAAAAGGGAAGTCCCAAGATCCGATGAGTGGACACATTGGTACCGGAATTGCAAAATTGAACGAAACTCATAGCGCTCGCCAAGAAGAAACGGCCTGAATGTGTTTGCAAATGAAGGAAATCTCATATAGGGAGCAAGATAGGTTTGAAATTGAATTCGTGATGGAGGACCTCAGCAAATACACTCCAGAGAGGAAGAAGTTCTTACGTGGTAAGTAAAAGGAAATTTTACAAAAGTCCGCCTCAAGGAGTATGTTTCAAGATGATGAATCCTCTGAACCCTATATCCCAAGATTTCAACGAAGTCCATCACCAAGTGAAGATGGTGGATATGATTATTAAGTTTATGTAGTGTATGAATTATGTGCTTTATTAATTAAGTTTATTAATTGTCATTTGTATTAAGTTTATGTAGTTTATTAATTATGTGGTTTATGAATTATCGGTTGTATTAAGTTTATGTGGTTTATGTATTATCGGTTGTATTGTTTCTATTAATCTAGATGCCTTCAATAATTATTATACTTATTATTCCACCCTTTGATGTAGAATAGATGCCTTCAATAATTCAACCTCCATTCAATAATTTACCCAACGTACTAGACAAAGTACTTTGCATAAGAAGGCGTTTAAATTTATTACTAGAAAATAACAACATAGTACACTTAAAATTATTACATAAATGCTTAGCCAACATCATCAACGTTCACCTTCTTGGCGCCATACATGCTCAACCAAATCCTTGCAGAGTGTGTCATGACATTGAGGAGCTTGAATTCTATTTAAACGTCGCATATACTCACTCAAGGTGACCATATCCTGCCGGGTCTCATATGTGGTTGGAGTGAGATATTCAACATCTCTTGCAATAGCTCTCACATGTGTTGGTTGGTCATCATCCACATCTTCGTATGAATCTTCTTCAATTTCGATATACTCATCTTCCACAATTATGTTGTGCAAAATTATGCACGTCATCATGATTGAATGGAGGTCTTCAGACTGCAAAAATAGTCCAGACCCTCTAACAATGGCCCATCGAGCTTGTAGGATCCCAAACGCTCTCTCCACATCCTTATTGTAAGACTCTTGCCTCTGCGAAAATAAATTATTCTTTGCACTATCGGGATGAGAAAAACTTTTGACAAAGGTAGACCAACTAGGATAAATACCATCAGTTAGGTACCTAGCTCATACCTATTATCATTTACCTTGTACCGAAATTATGGTGCCCATCCATTGACAACATTATCGAACAAAGGAGAAGACCAAAGAACATTGATATCGTTGTTTGATCCAGGAGCGCCAAAGAAAGCATGCCAAATCCATATGTCATAAGACGCCACAGCTTCGAGCACGATGGTTAGCTTGTTATGACAGCCCTTGAATTGACCAGCCCAACCAGTAGGACAATTCTTCCACTCCCAATGCATACAATCGAGACTTCATATCATGTCAGGGAATCATTTTTTGTCTGCCTTGCGTAGAAGCCTCTTCAAGTCTTCACGATTTGGGTTGCGGAGGTATGTGGCTCCATATATGCTTTCAATTGCCTTACATAAGCACTTCAGGTTCTCAATAGCAGTACTTTCTGCAAGTCGGAAATACTCGTCAGTTGAGTCTAAAGAGCACCCATTAGCTAGCATGCGAAAAGTAGATGTGAGCTTCTGATGAGGTGATAGGCCTTGTTGGCCTGCGGCATCTAGCCTCTTTGCAAAGTAGTGGTCATGATTGATAACTGCGTTCAAGATGCTTTCAAAACACTATCTCCTCATCCGAAACCGCCTCAAAAAATCATGAGCAGGAAATCTCGAACGCTCGATGAAATAACCTTTCATCATTCGGTCATGACACTTTTCTCTATCACGCTGCACGTATGAACGCCTCGTGACAGAACCACGATGACTAGATTCTCCATGGTGCTCAGATTGCATAAACAAGTTGACAAGTTCAACTTCGGCGTTGAACAATTATGCATCTTCTATCACCCATTGATGAGATATTGAGGATTTTTAGGAAACAAAAACTCTTCGAAAATTGAAAGATTGGTGAATATAGAGGATGATTGAAGGTTGAAAGGTTGTGTGATCAACAAATATTGGACATATGTTTATATAGAGGATGATTGATGAAAGTTGAACGGTTGGTGAAAGTTAAAAGTTTGGTGTTGAACGGTTGGTGAATTGAAAATTTGGTGTTGAACGGTTGGTGAATTGAAAGTTAGCCCAGGGTTGAAAGATGGTGAAAGTTGAAGGCTTGCTTTGTGAAAAATTTAGTGATTTTTCAATATTTATCGGAATTTAAATTTTTTAGATTAAAATGTTCATAAAATTAATTTACGATAGTCTACATATTTAATTTTTTTTTAAATTTAATTTAAGAAAAAAAATCGCCTAAGTTCATTCTTAAATAATCCCGGGCTAAAATTTTAGGCCAGAACTGTTAGAGCAGAAAAACTGTTTATGGGCTAAAAGCTAAATTTTCCGGGATAAAATATTTGGCTTTTAGCCCAATTATTGGAGATGGTCAAATAGCTTAAAGGTCTTAACGCCTCTTTTTCTTTTACTGTTGCTTTTGTTAATTCAGGGTTATACAATTTGCAATTTACTATTGAATTATATTTGATACAATACAAGGTACAACAATAAATCAGTACGGTTCAATAATTATTTGGATTGTGATGACTCCTTTTATATTCTTGTGACTTGACATCAGTGTGTGAAATGTAGGTAAAAATGGTATAAGTGCCATGAAGATTATACAATTAACACAACGTCACCAACTCTTTCACTTAACTGTTTTCTGAGAGCTTTCTCAGGTACTACCGCTCTATTTCTCTATTTTGGGAGTTTTTTTTTATTAAGACGAAACTCTACTCATTTGTTTGCATACACTATTCGAACCCTAAGTTCTGTATTTACTCCATTCATTGTATATGCAATGTTAATTTTACACTCGTGCTCTTGTCAAAGTTGTTATGTATATATGTTCGAGTCTTTATTGGTTAATTTTTGGCTTCTTGTATGGACTGTTGGAGACTCGTACATCTGGTCAAGGCTTTACTTGTTAACTTTTGGCTTCAAGTTTTGTATATCTATTCACTTTTCTTGATTGAGATCAAATGTATATTCCCACCTATAGATCTATATGCTTATGTCCATGCATATAGAGAGAGGCAACAATTGTTGAGGCTCAAGCATTAAGGGCAGTAGTTCACTTTCAAGGTCATTTGTTTGGAGGTGTCCAAAGAAATGTGAAGTCTTCAAGTGACAATGTTCTTGTTATTAGAGGCGTATTTGATAATTTGTGGGTAGTTTGGTATTTCTTTAGTATAACTTATCGATTTTGTTGTTAGCTTTAGTGTATAGTTTGTAGTATTTGAATCATGATTTTTTATGGAATTATTAAATCGTAGTAAATGGGCAATTTTGTATATAAATAATATATATATATAGTAAATGATTTTATATATTTTTTTAGGCTTTTTAGCCAAAATGGTCATTGAGATATGCAGAACACATCACTTTGATCCCTGAGATTGAAAATCAATAGAAATGGTCCCTTAGATTGTCCACCATCCATTATTTTGGTCATTCCATCAAGTGTCCCAAAGCTCTTGGCTGGAAGTTTGGGCAATTTTCAAAACTTTGTAACTCAATCGTTTCTTAACCAAATTCGACCCATAATATATCAAAATGAAGATAGGAAAGTGTAGAACAAGATTATACCAATTTGGAAGCCCAATAGTTGCCAAAGATGGCAGGAAAATTCCAAATGGTTCCCAGAGATGGCCGGAAAATAGCCTGAAAGGTGACTGGTCCGTGGAAAAACTGAAAAACTCACCGGAAACTGGGTAAATTTTAAATGTTCATAACTTCTTCAATACTCAACGAAATCGAGTGATTTAAAAACAAAAATCATACTTCTCGACAAGACGAAGAGAATGGTACCTTTCTTGATGACTAACTCGCCGTAGTTTGGCTGGAAAATGGCTTGAAAGTGGCTGTCTTAGTCTCAAGTTAGCCACTTTTGAGCCATTTTCGGACAAAAAGCTACCATTCTCTTCGTCTCATCTAGAAGTATGATTTTCATCTTTGAATCACTTGATTTCGTTGAGTATCGAAGAAGTTATGAACATTTAAAGTTTACCCAGTTTCCGGCGAATTTTCCAGTTTTCCCGCCGACCAGTCACCTTTCAGGCTATTTTCTGGCCATCTCTGGCAACTATTGGGCTTTCAAATATGTATAATCTTGTTCTACAGTTTCCTATCTTCATTTTAATATATTATGGGTCGAATTTGGTTAAGAAACGATTGAGTTACGAAACTTTGAAAATTGCCCAAACTTCTGACCAAGAGCTCCAGGACACTTAATGGAGTTTTTAATGGAATGACCAAAATAATGGATGGTGGATAATCTCAGGGACTATTTCTATTGATTTTCAATCTCAGGGACCATTTCTATTGATTTTCAATCTCAGGGACCAAAGTAATGTGTTATACAAATCTCAGAGATCATTTTGGCTAAAAAGCCTTTTTTTTTTTTTGGAAATTTTTGTAAAACGGGCATTAGACATGGTCAACCTGTAATCCACAACCACCATAGTGCATGTGGTTTTAGGTCCCAATTTACCACGGTCACAATTCGTGGTTATATCACATTTGACAATGGCATTGTCCGTGGTAGAAACTGAGACTTTTTATTACATTGAGATTACTAACGAACTTAGTACTCGTGGCGGATTACAATCTATCATGTGTATTCACCGTGGTAGATGATCTTTTTTTCTACTAGTGGTCCTCGGTCTGACCCCTCACTCTGATGGTGGAGCTCTCACCATCCTCCAACAAGTCAATGAAATGGATGGCCTCCAAGTGAAGAAAGATGGGATTTGGGTTCCTGGGAAGCCACTACCGGATGCCTTTATTGTGAATATTGGAGACGTTCTAGATGTAATGATTTCCATTGGTACTTTAACCATTTGAATATTATCTTGCTCGATACATATATAGATAAAAATGTTATCCAACTGTCATTTTCATACCATTGATCATTAGGTGATCAATTCTTTTTTAAATGTATATATAGTTCATATTACAAATTAGTTTACACCGTAGAAAAATATTTGGTAAAAACAAATTTTACTCCAACTCAGTACCAATTTTCACTCTGGTGAGTATATATAAAGAGTGTAGTATTACGAACGAGTTGAGTTGAGTTGATAAGAATGGTTCTTTTTGCATGGCAGATTATAACAAAAGGGACGCATCGTAGCATTGAACATCGTGCAACTGTGAACTCTGAAAAAGAAAGGCTCTCAATCGCCACATTTTACAACCCCAGAGTTGATGGTGAAATCGGCCCGGCCTCTAGCTTGATCACTGAGTAAACCCCTGCCGCATTTAAAGGCTGGGAGTTGAAGAATATTTCAAAGCATTTTTTGAACGTAAGCTTCATGGGAAGTCTTGTCTTGATGAATTGAGGATTAAGTAATGATGTTAAGCAATAGATAGATCTATCTAAAGAGAATAAAAAGGTTTATGTTAATTTCTGAAGAGAATAAAAAGGTGTATGTTGTAAATTAATATGCCACCAAATGATGTCTTAATTGTCAGAAATTATCATCTAATAATAAGCGTGGACGTCTTTTTTTGGTTGTTATAATGAGACAAATTAGTAGTAATGTTAGTAAGGCTACATTTTTTTACCATATTGGTGTATCATCTCACGTGACAAGTGATGCATACAACTAACGTCCAATGAGATAAATTAATTAACTGGCGTGGCATGTACACATCACTTGCCGCATCAGATGGTACACTAATGTGGTTAAAAAATGTGGATTGCTAACTCACATTATGGAGGGAGTCTCACAAAAACGAGTATCAAAATGTGTATCAAAAGCATGTATCTCCAAATTTCCAATAATGTTCATATTATTTCCTTAATTCTTCATAATATTTGTATGTTTTGCAATCTGGTTGCTTTACTATCAAGCAGTTGTCCCTTTAATCACTACTCCAAAACTGGTGTAATGTGTCGGAGATTGGTGGCGATTTTATACAAATAATGTCAAATAAGAAATTTTTGACAGCCTTTTTACATGATGTCGGATGATAAAGCATTATTGTTGCTTATAATCTACATAAACAAAAAATGTCGAATATAACCGACATTAATGTAGGCGTGAGCCCAAATTAGATTAGGAATATAATTATGTTTCCTAGTTTGGTTATAATTCTTTTAATATT
This sequence comes from Malus fusca, assembly GCA_035220775.1. Lineage (NCBI taxonomy): Eukaryota > Viridiplantae > Streptophyta > Magnoliopsida > Rosales > Rosaceae > Malus > Malus fusca. Next base: position 37,693,365 of record CM069069.1, read on the forward strand.
ACTTGTATGACAAGTTGTATCTTCTATTTAGCCTCCTCCAAGGAGAAGAATAAAAAAAACACAATTCAAACCTTAAACACTTTTATCTTGGTATTTGAGCAGGTTTCGGCCTGTCTCTTCCCTAAACCTTAATCCTGTTCACCGTCGTCTTTGGTGCTTCTCTTTGTTGGCTGCGTAACAGCTATTAGAATCAAGCTCAGAGGTCTCGAAACAAGAGACCTTTTTTACAACCCAAACCCAGAAAAACAAACAACACAAAAAGCCAAAACAACTGACTGCATCTTGAGAGTCTCGAGACAAGAGACTTCAACAAACAATCTAAGCCCCGAAAAAAAAAAAGGAAAAAAAAACAGAACCAAAACAGAAAACACAAACCCGCTGCCTTCAATGTCTGACAATCAAACCATGATTCCTATCATGGGTTCAATCCCTGCCTCAAAACGAATCCACCCACCAACGCCCAGCGCAGGCCCAAGTTGCTGAGGATGGACCCTTGCTTGTGGAGCTAACCTCCTGTGTGAATGAAACTGGGCTTGCCGAGTCTGGCACGCGTAGTTCAATTGGGCAGCAAGCAGGTTCATCTGCAGCCCACAACCAGGTTGGACAACGCACAGATGATGATGTCGGCATCAGATTGGGTAAGAACTTACTTAGCCCACCAGCGGAAAACAAGCAGGAATTAAACCCGGGCCCATCGCTATCACTCTTGAATTTGCTTTCCGAAAGCAATCCGATGATCCAAGTAACACGAGCAAAGCCTTAATTGCATTTGTTGATCTTGATACATGTTGGATCATTGACACTGGAGCCATTGATCATATGACTTATGATTGTACTTTATTTAACTCTACAACACCACCACCAGCACAGGATAGTATTGTCACAGCTAATGGAGGTGTTGCCCCAGTTACAGGGGTGGGTACGATTGCACTCACTCCTACTCTCTCCTTACACAACTACTTACTTGTTCCCACACTCTCTAGCCATTTGTTATATGTGGGACAGGTCACCGAGCAATTAGACTGTGTTGTGCAAATGTTTCTGTCTTTCTGTTTACTTCAGGATATCCGAACTCGGGCGATCATTGGGCGTGGTACTAAGAAAAGGGGGTTGTACTATGTTGATGATGTTGCACAGGGCTGTGTTCATCAAGTTCAAGGTTGTGATAGTGGGAAGTTGAAGACCATTCAGTTGTGGCATCGTCGTCTTCGGTTATTTGCGAAAATTACTTCCGTCCTTATTTGGTAATATTTCAGATTCTTCATTAAAGTGTAATGTTTGCACATTAGCCAAAAGTCATCGAGCTTCTTATTCCCCGAGTTTGAATAGAAGAACAATTCCTTTTGAGCTAATTCATTCTGATGTGTGGGGGCCATCTTCGGTTACTACTCAGCATGGTGTGCGTTGGTTTGTAACATTTGTTGATGACTGCACCAGAATGACTTGGTTGTACCTTATGAAAAATAAAAGCGATGTGGGTAATATCTTCAGAAGTTTTTATCACATGGTATTTGTGAGCTTCTATGGCTTCAGATTCTACTCACTGAGATAAGGTTTAAACCAAAAGGTTCTATGCTATTGTATTGTGATAATCAAGCAGCACGGGAGATAGCTAACAATCCGGTGCATCATGATAGGACCAAACATGTTGAGGTGGATAGACATTTTATCAAAGAAAAGTTGGATGTTAAGTTGGTTGACATTCCGTTCGTGAAGACAGAAGAACAGTTGGCAGATATTCTAACTCATATAGTTTCTGCAAGAAGGTTTCAAGACTCACTCGACAAGTTGGGCCTAGGTGATATCTATGCACCAATTTGAGGGGGAGTGTTGGCGTGAGCCCAAATTAGATTAGGAGTATAATTATGTTTCCTAGTTTGGTTATAATTCTTTTAATATTACTTGTATGACAAGTTGTATCTTCTATTTAGCCTCCTCGAAGGAGAAGAATAAAAAAAACACAATTCAAACCCTAAACACTTTTATCTACTAATGCATTGTTTCCAACAGAAATAATTTATAGCGCTTTTATCTGACAGGATGTGTTTTAATTTTCAAACTTCAACGAGGAATTGGTGGTGTCGGTTGTAACTGACGGAATTAGGAATTGGGCAGAGTGATGTCAGTTGACGAAGAGTGGTGTCGGTTTAACCAACATCATTGCAGTTTGTGTCAGATACCGACTATAGTAGGTTTGGAACCAGGATCCTCGCCGGATCTTTCCCTAGGGATCCTAGGGATCCCGCAATCTTGTCCGTTAATTTTATATCGTGCGGTCAGTTTTCGTTAGGTACTATTCATATTTGAATTTTAAAATTTTAATTTTAAAGAATTTCTGACCGCACGATATACGATGAACGGATAAGATTGTGGGATCCCTAGGGAAATGATCCGGCGAGGACCCTGGTTCGTAGGTTTGTTAGTTTTTCAGAGTTGGTGTAAGTTTTTTCCGACATTACTGGTGGTTTTATTCGACAAGAATATCAAAATACCTATTTCAAAACCCGCGCGCGTCTCTTTCTCCTTCACTCTTCTTGCGCTACTGCACTCCCCTTCCCCTTCCTTTTCCCTGTTGCACTCCCCTTCTCTTTCCCTTTCCCCTTCCCCACTGCATTCCACTTCCCCTTTCCCCTTCCCCGCTGCACTCCACTTCCCCTTTCCCCATCCCCGCTGCATTCCTCTTCCCCTTCCCTACTACACTTCTCATTGACTATCCATGGATGAACAATTCGAGGAGCAACTTGAGCATCCTAAAAGTGGTGAGTTTTAAATTATTTATATTAAATCGAGTTTGTGTTTTGAATTTTGATTATGTTATTGGATTACTGGAATCTGGGGTTTCTTTCAATGCACTTTCTCTAAAAAAAAAAAATCTGGAGTTTCTTTATCCTAATGGTGAAATCATGGAGTTTCATTTAGCGCACTTTCTCTAAAAGTCTCTAAGTATTTTTCTTGTCGCTAGACTATTACTAACAAAGTTAGTAAGTTACAATGGTGATAAAAGGAGCAAAGATGAAGGCCAGCCGGAAACCTCCAAACAGCAGCAAAGCTACTTGGCCATTGCGAAAGTTGGTCAAAGCCTTTTAGAGAAAGAAAGAGTAAATAAAGGGATGTGATATCCACACACCATTTTTTACTTCTCCCACACCTCTTGTTAATTTCTGTCTTTGATCTTCTTCAATTCATCCGATCCAACGGTCGAAAATTAAAAGGGTGTGAGAGAAGTAAAAGGGGTGTGTGGATATCACATCCCTAAATAAAATAGAGATTGAAGAAATCAATAGTTAATTATTCAATCCCTTTAAATTGTGAATCGTTTCGAATCATGTCCGGTGCGTTTTCATAAATCTATGTAAATGCTATTCTCTTTGAACTTTATTTTTTATTTTATTCAAACATAATTATTTTTAATTTGTTAATTATTAATTGATTTAGTGGCGGTTATGGACGACAGTAGTATCTATTTATCCGACGAAATTCAACAATTGATGTCACATGTAGCCGACGTCATTGATCTTTTATAATTTTAAATGCTTTCCTTTTTCTTGGCGGTTTAAGGGAACTAATCGACATCAAAAGCCTTTTAGTGACGCAAGCAATGTTGTCGATTTTTTTATCCGCCATTACATGAATTTCTATTGAATTTTTGCTAATATCCGACAAAAATGGGTTTTTCTTGTCGCTTTTTTAAAATGACACTACCGGGTACTTTTGAAGTAGTGAATTAGCAGCGTGCAACTCAAGTGATCAAAGATCAATTATCCCTTAATTGAGGGTTTGTGTTTAATTTCATCTTTCTTCATTATCCAGCATATATCTTTTCGTTTTGTTTGATAGAACAATATTTGGGTTGCTAAATTTAGCTACATATATAACAGGTCAACCATAATTAAATATACAAGAGCATCTTCAATTATGCTCTTTATTTTTTTTAGTTAAATTGTAGCTAAAAAGACTAGAAAGTTATTTTAGGAGCTCCTTAAAAAAATTCTATACCAATCATACTCTTTAATTTATGAGAGATTATCTAGTGTACCTAGAACACGGGCAGAACATCACATGTTATTATACAATTGGTGGAAAGTTTTTTTTTCAAATGTCCCTCCAATTATATAATGATATGTGGTGTTCTGCCTCATGTTTCGGGCACATTGAAAAATCTCTTCATATACACTACAATTTTTGCCATCAGCAATTATATTGTCCTACACCAAGATATATACAATATATATATATATATATATATATATATATATATATATATATATATTCCTGATTTGTAGTGTAATTTTCTCATTTATGAAGTTAATAAAAATAAATAAATAAAAAACTGTTAATGAATCTTAAGTCAAAGGGCTAGGTAATTTACTTACCTGGGAGAAACCCCACTCTTTGCAAGCCAATGGAGTTTGGCTAGTTCAGCTTCAGAATTGGTTGGTTCTTGTGGGAAAGCAATTTCTGCATGTCAATGGATGGTATTTGATGAGATGATGATCTCATACACTTGTTGGTTTCTAAGTGGGATTGTGATTATCGGCTTCTTTTTGAATTCTTGAACACTAGGCACAGGAGGAGAGCCACCGTAGAAGCCCTTCCCTGCGGATACCTTTGTTTCAACTTTCTTCCATAGCTTTGCCTAATGCATATGGTGTAAGCAAGGGATGTTTTGGATGTACTCTCTCTCTCTCTCTCTCTCTCTCTCTCTCTCTCTCTCTCTCAATCATGTTCATGTTGGTTATATATATATCTTTCTCTAATCAAGCTAGTTCCTTTTGAATTTAGTGTGGAACCTCCACTATTTTTATATATTAGAGCATGTTATTCCACATGTAAAGTATAACGGTCACACATGCTTTACATTACTTCATTTGTGTTGTTCGCGCATTTAACTTAAAAATTCGCAACACATAAAAAAACATGTTAAGAATGAATCTTACTATGAGGCTTCCTTGTCTACCCAAAAATTCCTGTACAGGTCCATTTCATCATCCTCGTCATTTGGCCAGCACGTCTCCAGTTCAGCCACCGCCCACCCCGTCTCCCTTCTGCAGTTCTATGAGTCACGAGATTCACGACAACTCCATTCTATAAGATGGTACATCACTTGGCTTGTCTCTTGTTCATCCTCGTCATTTGTCTTGTTGAATGTTTGTATATATGCATCACTTGCCATATAAGATGGTACATCAATGTGATACAAAAATGTAATTCCTTAGCATTTATCCTAGTTTGTCTTACGATAACAACTAGAGATGGCGTCCACACTTATTAATTTGGGCATATTAAGTTTACAACATACACCTTTATTCTCTTCAGAGATCTCTCTCTACTGCTTAACATTATACTTAATCTTCATTTCGTCAAGAAAAGACTTTCCATTAAGCTTACGTTCAAAAAATGCTTTGAAATATTCTTCAATTGCCACCCTTGTGTATGCTGCAGGTGTTTGCTCAGTGATCAAGCTGGAGGCCGGGCCAATCTCAGCATCAAATCTGGGGGAGTAAAATGTGGCGACTGAGAGTCTTTCTTTTTCAGAGTTCACAGTTGCACGATGCTCAATGCTACGATACGTCCCATTTGTTATAATCTGCCATGCATACATGCACATACTTAAACACTAAAAATGAAAAGTAATAGCTGCAATAGGTATAAATTATTAAGGATCAAGCTTTTTTTCTTTTTTTTAAATAATTGTTCAACATGTCTCTCACAAAATAGAAGACGCACTCACGCACTCATAAATTATTAAAGATTAAGCTATGAGAAAGATTTACATGTTAATAAATATGACATGAATAACACTATCCCCACCAGAGTGAATATTGGTACAGGGTAATGTTGAGTAAATATTTTTTTTTTACCAGACATTTTTATCCTCACCAGAGTGAATATTGGTACCGGGTAATGTTGAAGTAAAATTTTTATTTTTTTCCACATATTTTTATAAGTCACGGTGTAAAATTAAATTAGAACATGAACCATGGAGAGTATTTTAACGTCTTATAAACCCTTACAAGGTTTTCACCGATGTGAAACTCTTTTACCTTCACATCCTCACACGGCCCCTCACGTGTGACAAATTTTCAAGCCAAACACGTGGACAACACTAACTGGGTGACGTGGAGCACGTGTGGCCGTTGGGCTTCGCACATGGGCCAACTTGCTCTAGTACCATGAAAAAAAATTAGGGTTCCACCATAAAACCAATTAGTAATATAGAGAGTAGCCTAATATCTTTCAAGTATATGTAGGGTAACTTCTTTTTCAGATGTAGGATTCATTATCAACATTCATCAGATAATCAATTATATGAAATTTGACAGTCAGATAACATTTTCATCTATGTATCTAACAAGATAATATTCAAAATGTTAAAGTTACCAGTGAATATCGTTACCTCTAGAATGTCTCCAATATTCACAATAAAGGCATCTGGTAGTGGCTTCACGGGAACCCAAATCCCATCCTTCTTTACTTGGAGGCCATCCATTTCGTTGATTTGTAGGAGGACGGTGAGGCCTATAGCATCAGAGTGAGGGGTCAGACCGATGACTGTCTCCGGCTGAGGACACGGAGGGTAATAGTTCATCCTCATCGCTTGCATTCCATCTTCGAATAAGTTGGTCACTTCCTTGGCGTCCGTCTGCAAAGCTTTTTCCATGTGTGATATTATAGTCATGGCTAGGTTTTTCAGTTCCAATGAGTAAGTTTCTAAAGTCTCTCTGCATTGTAAAAATATAGGTAAATTATTTTCACATATATCTTATAATAATAAAATGTGTCCAATATATGATTTGGATATAGTGGCATGAGTTGAAATATTTTTGGGTTTTAGTTAGATATTTAAAGTTAGGTGGGTTTTTGTCTAGAAAATAGAAGTTGTAAGGGTCTATTTCTAAGGAATTCCAAAATAAATTAGTTTTTAGTCTTTTAAATTGTAAAAATAGAAAATTGGATTAATGTCAATGATTTTTTTAGAGGGTTGATATTCTAGCTCAGACTCTTATCTTCTCACCCACTTTAAGATTTCACGACATAATATTTGTTAGCATTGACCACAATATAACATAATTTATGTACTTTATAAAATAAAAAAAGAATCCCTAAGATGAAAAATATAAAACAATCAGAATCGCAACCCAGCGTTGGTGGTAAAGTGCTATAGCATTGATCCTCGTGATTTTGAGTTGGAAGGCTGGTAAGGAACAATCAGAAAGCCTTGCCTCGTCTGCATGTCCTCACTCACAGCGGCGTCAATGCCGGTTCATCAGGGGTTGCCAACCGCTATGTCCGCGACGTCATGATTAGTTCGAGGCTTGCAATGGGTTGTCAATGACCATGTCCACGAACACGCCGATTGACCTATGCTTGTTTTCTTTATCTAGTGTCTGGGTTCTACTCTCGCTCTTTCGTGATGCTGTGCCATCTCGATTTGAGTTCTGCGACGAGAAAGTAGTGTCCATAGGATGGTTAGAAGGGCGAAGGTGGGGCGGTTTTGGAGCGGTGGTGTTCCTGCAGCGGTTGGGATTCGAGTGGTGGCCTGGGTGGTGTTGAGGTTGTGCGGGTAGGTTTTTACCGTTTGGGGGCATGTTGGTCTATCAGAGATTGTCAGCAATAAGGTCAGTTTTCTATTTTTCTTTTTTTACCAAATAACATTACTCTTCGATATATTCGTGCATTCACATTCATAAGGCACAAAATCACAGATAAACACATATGTTTAAGATAACAAGAGTACCTGAAAGGAGAAGGGAGCTTTGGGAATAGGTGAGGCCTCCTCAATTGGACAGGAAGGGTGTTCAAGAAGAAAATGTCAGCCCAGTCGAGTTTTTGGTCTTCAGAAACTACAAAGGCTTGTCCAAAACCTTCCACGTCTCCTGGCTGTTGCCAAAACTTTTTCTTCTCTTCCGTGGGTAGGTTGAAGAAGTCTTGAATTTCTGTCCTTATTTTCCCCACCAAGGAAGAGCTCACACCATGGTTTACCAACTGTAAAAACATATAGAGTGAATAATATGGCCAAAAACCTACGAATTAGCAAATTCTAAAAATTCTGTATGCAGGCAAGGTGAAAAAGGATGGGTTAGGACTAGAAAGTAGCCAAGTTCACCAAGAAAAGGAACAAAAAACTAAATATACTTTGATGGTGTGAGTCAATTTCAAAGATTATTTGTGATAAAACCCATAAATCTTGTAGGACACATATATGTGGCACATCAGTATACAACAGGATTTTTGACATAATTGTGACAAAGGACCACATTGATTTGCAACACCTATTTACAAAGACTGCATTTATCGATTTTCAAGTTTAGTGATCATCTTGATGGTAGGGGTCAATTTCTTCGTAGACGATTTTTGATAAAAAAAACCTTATATTTAATTACATGATTACATATATATGTACTAATCTTCACATCACCAACGAAGACTAGATGATATACTAGACTAAATGATCATCGAGAAGTTCTCGGGGCCAAAAAACAATCAGAACAATCTGATGAAAGATGTAAGTGGAAAAGCTAGGTAATCTAATTACCTGGAAGAAACCCCATTCTTTGCAAGCAAAATGGAGCCTGGCTAGTTCAGAATCAGAAATGGTTGATTCTTGGGAAAGCAATTTCTGCACGTCAATGGATGGTATTTGATGAGCATGATGATCAGAATTGATGGTCATCTCATGCTCTTGGTTACCATCTTGATGATGATGCTGTATGTATCTTGGTGGGATTGTGGTTACTGGCTTTTTTACTAATTCTTGAACACTAGGCACAAGAAGAGAACTACCGTACATGCTCTTCCCGGCAGATGCCTTTTCTTCCATAGCTTTTCCGTAATAGGTGTTTTAGACAGGCTCTGGATATATACTAATTGTGTAGAATATTTGTGTGTGTGTGTGTGTGTGTGTGTGTGTAATGTTCCTCTCTCTAGTTCTTGCCGACGATGCTACGACGGCTGATGATCAAAGTAAGCTTGGTTACGGATATAGATTTTGTCCTTCGTGTCTCGATATGGACCAGTCACCAACCCACGTTTTATCTGATTAGAATTATCTCTTTTTTTCCAGAAAGAATAATTAAAAAGGAATATGTCTATTTTTTCCGGTTTAATATTATTCTTAATCAACAAGATATCAATTAGGATCGACTCATGTAAACAATAAATTACAATATCTCCAATAATAATGAATGTCTTTAATGAACTCTTAGCTAAATTTTAGAGAGCACTAGAGCTTTAGTACCTGCGCGTTGCCGCGGGAATATCAAATGAATTATAAGTTGTATAATAGTGTTAGAATAAGAGATTAAATGAGTTGTAAGCACAATCGTAGTTATGTCAAAAAAAGTATTTACATAAAATATGAAAAGTATTCACATAAAATATATATTAGTTGTTGACAACTCTATATACACCTATAGAGTTGTTCAAAATATAACAGCTTGTACAAGCATGAGTTTTTTTAATTTACCTGCTTTAGCTTGCAAAACGCCGATTTGGACTATTTCCATTTTGTTAGAAAGTTGCTCAACCAAAATCTAAATTTCATCAGTTTATGAAAACATGAATATACAGATTAAATTGCATGTAAAGAATGTACAAATAGTGTTCACCCAAAAAGAGAATGTACAAATAGAAAAATATCAATTAGCAAAAGAAATCTTAACATAAATACAACAATAAGAAATCTCAGATAGAAAAAAAATATCTACCAACTACCATACAAAAATATAATGTGTCATACAAAACTTAAAGCTTTTACTTGCATACTTTTCCTGATGAGCTGCAAAACTCATAATATCTTCCTGATGCAATCTTACTTAATCTCAAATTTGTTAATTACTTCAAAAAGATCTGTTTAATATCTAGTCCACAAAGTTATATGATTGACTTTAAATACATCTCCGTTGTGTTTATTCAATCCCTTTTGAGTTAAGGAAAACTAATAAACAGAGCTTGAAAACTTTGAGTTTTAACGATAAGGATAAAATAAAGAATAAAATAAATAGTATCATGATTGACTTTTTAGTATAAAAATGCGGTTTTGAGATATCCATCGAAATGAATTCACACAAAATCAAACTCAACAAAAAACGAATTCCAATGATTCCAACTCCTGCCAAATTTCAGATTTTTCAACAGATGACATCAAAGGCAGAATCCGCTTTTAGCCGGCAAAGCCTCGACAACACTACAACTCACCGTAAAACCAAACCTGCCAAATTTCAGATTTTTCAACAGATGACGTCAAAGGCAGAATCCGCTTTTAGCCGGCGAAGCCTCGACAACACTACAACTCACCGTAAAACCAAACCGTTAGGGTTTCGTTAGTTCAAATCAATAAAAATCCAAAAAAAATAAAAAAATAACACATAGCTGTTATAAAATGCACCTGGGTTCAATAGAATTTATCGGACAATAACCTGAAAACAGGCCGTTCCCAAGCTGGGCTGAAAATTCGTCGGAAATCCAGTGACAACTCCGGTATGACAAACGGAAAAAGAGACACAAAGTCTTCCCAGCGATTGCAAGTTCAGGATAAAACCTTGGAAACCAATTTTATGAGTTTCCACAGAACGTCAACAAATTTACGTTCACATCGATGCATGACTTCTTTGAAAACGGAGACCGCAAGCAAAATCCCCAAAAAACAAAAATAAGGAACGCATGATTTTAGAACAAAGGATAAAAATTTAGAGGCCAATTTTGTAAATATTTTGTGAAATAAAGTACAGAGGATTTAAGAGGAACGCAAGATTTTAGAAGGACAGAACGCAAAATAAGATGAATCGAAGTAGAGATCGGCGAGAGAGAAAAGCCAACAGAAAGGTAAGGGGAAGAAAAAACCTATTTGAAGGCTAAAGAAGTAGGATGATGGACCCTAATAGTGAACACTCATCTACATCCAACAGCTTTCTTCCCGTTTGGTAAAGGAACCAAATCCCAAGTAGAATTCTTTTTCAAAGCTTTCATCTCAACTTTCATGGCATTAACCCACTTAGGGTCAGACAAAGCATCTTGCATCTACACACACACATATATATATAATTAGGTACATATGATTTTCTTTTATCTTTAATTTTAGAAATTGAAAAATTAATAATTCATATTTAATTTAGTGAAATGAAGAACTACAGATAAAATAGATAGCCCAACCTTCTCAAAGCCACCCCTCCTTGTTGCCTCCACATGTAAATGCTCCCCTCTTGAATTCACAAATATAAACAGCAATTTATATGGAATCAAAGACCCATACTTTATAATTACACTAAAAGTTTAACACCTTTAAATATTCTATACAAAAATAAATAATAAATTTATGCAAGTCCAAAGAAAAGCTCAATAATTAGCACAGTAGCCATAAAAATATTATCTGCTCCTTTTTGGGTATGAACTAATTAGCACAGTAGCCATAAAAATACCATACAAAAGCTCAATAATTTATGCAATTTGGTCAAAATTTATACAATTTCCAGCAAAACCCAAGACTCAATAATACAAAAGGAACCCAATAAATGATTGAAGCAATATTATACACAACTTATGCAAGTCCAAAGAAACCCATTTGATCAAACTTACTGAATATGGAAAAAAAAATTACAATCTAAGTATGGATTAATAATTACCTCAACAGCTAACGGAGCCAAAGTCAGAGATTCGAAGGGCAGAGACAATCACATAGACAGGAAAAGACCTTCTTCTTTCCCACTGCTGCTGCCACCTTCTCTCTCTAAAAACCAATTGGAAATTGTTTAGAGAGAGACAGAGAGGGTGATGATGATTGGATGAAAGAAGTACGAAAAACTAAAATACATGCAAGTTTGAATTCGAGTCCCAAATTGAAAACAGAAAGGAGGAGTGTAAGGGTGGTTTACCCAGGTTGGGAGCAGTGAGTCTCGTAAGAGAAGTCATGAACAGTGGCAGTAGCCACTGCACAGTAAAAGGCCTTTTCCTGTGTGTCCTAAGCAGAACAGAGTGAGTGGTGGTGGTTCTATGGTGATGTTTCACCGGAAAATGGAGGCATTGGTGCGCCTGTGTGTCCTTGATTATATATCAGAATTCTCATAAACAAAGTCAGAGGAAAATTGATGATTATTGAGCCAATATTGAATAATGGGTATAAGATTGAAACTTTTGGATGCTCAGCCTTGTTTCCAGATGAAAATAAGCATCCCAAAAAACGAAAACAAATCAACTTAAACATAAAAGTTTGTATTACCCACCTCAAATCGGCCGGAGAACTCATATTGGAATTTCTATAAACCTTCCAATTTTTCCTGTAACCTTTACCATCTCAGAATTTCTGAATAAGACATGGATTCTACAACATTAGATAAAACTATCTATACTACACATATGCAGATCAATTAAGATAAAATCAAGGTATGAAATAAATCAATTTAGGGTTGGAAAATCACCTTCAAATTTCAGTGGAGAGAGAGTGAGCGAGTGAGTGAGTGAGTGGGCGAGTGATGCTGAGACTGTGAAGAACACGGAGATGAGATCGAAGAAGATCAAGGATCTGCATCAATGGCGCTGAGATCCCCACTCTTCCCTTTCCTTCTCTCTCTGTCGCTCTGTCTCCCTCTCCCTCTCTCCCTCTCCCTCTCCTATCTCTATCTATATCTCCATCAGCATGGCCTCCCAACTGCGAAACCCTCAGCGAGCGATCCTTACTCCTCCCTCTCCCACTCTCTCTTGACATCAAACACAGTGGCATTTCTTGATGTACCTGAATATCTTTAATGTTCGATGAAACATAATAAAATATATGACATCAGTATAATTAGTATAATTAGTTGAATTTATATTTATTATGACAAATAACTTATATTTTATTATAAAATATCCAAATATCCAAATATATTATGTAGATGAACATCATATATGATGTTCCAAATCTTAATTGGTGCACTCATCAAATGCACCAATGTAACATAATAAATCTATAAGTTAAAAAATGGTTAAAGCAACGAAATATGCCTATCACCCTCGTGGCTGTAAGCTACAACACCTGAGTTCCACCATGTAACCTTGTGTATCGCTGTGTAACTCGTGGTACCAAAAGGGCTGTGAATGTTTAGAGATCTGATCAGAGAACCAAAACCAAAATCACCTAATCACCCAAGTTTCTGAAAATTCCAATGAAACTAAATCCTTTAGCAATACAGACAAATCCGAGGACCAAATACCATTAAATTGCTTGTTAAATAAGCAAGGGCACACAAATTAAATGAGAAATGTAAAACATTTTGAATAAAAGAAATAGAAGAACGATCACAATAAGAGCTCCAAGAGGACATTTTAGAGACGAAATGAGCTCAAAGGTTCAGAACACGCAGGTCAAATACCTTTAGTAAAATTCAATGATTTACCAATCTCACTACCAAAAAGGAACAGACAACACCAATCTAAGAAATAGGAACTTCTGGATTGAATCCAAAATCACATGGTCAATGAATTTAATAAGCTTAGAGATTAGGTTGCCGAAAGATAATTGAAATTATAAAGAAACGAAAAATGGGGTAAAATTATACACATGGAAAGACAGTGAACCCCAAACCCTTATTTTCAAACTCAATATATTAGCCTTTTTTATCATGCAAACACATGAAAGACCAAAGTTGCTGATAATGTTTACAATGACAAACACATCACAACTTGGTGTTCTCACACGAAACACATGCAAAAGTCAATACATTTGGTTGTTTTTATTAAAGAACCAGGCTCAACTCAAGACATAGATTGTACATTCCACCATAACAACCGCAAATAAATATACCTCAAAAGCCAAAGGGCCAAGTGCTCTGTCCAACGATCCAAGTACCTGAAACTCACAGAACAGCAACGAAAATAACAGCTTAGAAACAACAATGAAAATCTATTTGCGCCAATCAAACACTGCTGGAACATGGATCATAGCAAAGGCACAACAATTAAAACCACTAACTCAACCATTTTCTCGTGCAAACAAAATTGTCATCTGCATCCACTTTAAAACCATGCTTGTTCAACGATAGAATCATACCAAACAGAAAGACTCAATCCATTGTTAACATCACCAACCATAATTCCCCACCAAAAAAAACACAGCTCCATACATTTGTCAGGAAATGATCACAGTCGCTGCGAACCACAGATTACGCAACCGTAACACATCCAGATGAAACCTCAATCAAATTTTTTCTGATAACAAAATTATGGCTCGCCCTCAATTTAAAACCGCATGTACAAACCTCTGCTATAATTTGTACATCACACACAACATACACGTTTTAAAACAAAAAAGTACAATCATAAAACAACCAACAGAGTGATAGCACCATCATCTGTGAACGAAAAAAAAATCAGACGCATCATGTATTTTAGAGGAATAGATAACTGAGTATTTAATTCACACGGTCACCACCAGAACAAAAAACAATAAGCCATGAACAAAAAAGGGGAAACAAATAATAGGGTAATGAACAAAAAGGGGCAAATTGCATACAGTTTGATTTCTGAAGAGAAGCTATAACACTGAAAGACCAACACAACAGGATGAAAAAGAGAAATGAAGAGGAAGTGGTATTATCACACAGTGAAGAAAGCAGCACAAAATATCTGTTTTTCTGTCCCTATTTAATAATTTAGAAACGTATCTTGCACTCCCAACTAAAAGTTGAATAACCGAACCAGAACCAGAACCAAACAAAAAACAAAGCAGGAAAAAAAACAGGTTTCTAAGTAGGTTCAAACCAGAAACAGTGAAATAAGGGAAATTTCGGTTCAAAAGGGACACTTAGCTTTGAAAGGAATTGAAGCTGCCAGCTGGGAGAAATCCTCATCAATGCTTGCAGAGATAGCTTCAAGCTGGAACCAAATCTCTGAAACCAACCCTCAGTTTAGGCATCCCTTCATGCCTCACCGCTTCTCTAAGCATACCTCACCGAGAAAAAACAAAACCCAAATTTCGGGCAGCGTTACCTATTGCTTTGCTCATCCTACCTCTCCCTCTCTCCTCCAATTTTTCCTTCCAGGAGTCCTGCTCTCTCTTCTCTCTAGCATCGCACGACCCCTCTCTCTTCTCTCTCTCATTGGACGATGACTCATCTCTCTCTTCTCTTTCGCAACATACAACACCTCCCCTCTCTTCTCGCTGACATCGTTGCAGGCTAGGCCTGCCCTTGTCAACCATCCATTTGAAAAACCCAACCACAAACAAAACCCACCAACCCAGTCACAGCCCAAACCAGCAAAGCCCATGCAACTAAACCTGAAAAAAAAAAAAAAAAAAAAAAAAAACCACAACCAAAATCCTTAGTCAGAAGAATTGTAATTGAATTGCATTTCTTTATAAATTGCATTCATGCATCTACGCATTCCACTTGGGAAAAAGAGTTTTTTGGTTGGAAAAAGGAGCCTCATTCAAGGACTTTCCATGGTGAGCAAAAATTCTTTCGTTATAAATATGAGATATTTTGCAACATTGGAGAGACTTTTTAACGCAACGCACAAAAATGCCCTATGCAAATTCTTGTTTTATGCAAAACCTTCTCAAACCTTCGAGAAAACAATAACTTTTCTAACTTCATCAACACATCTTTAGTTTGGATTAATACTACTGTGTTGACAACCGGCAACATCTTCAGTTTGAATTAACCTAGTATTGTAGAATCAGGCGATGAAAGAGCACCTTTAGTTTGGAGTAACAACCTTGCTTTGAGTTCGGTTGGTTGTCTATCTAAGTCTCTGTCAGTAAGAAGTCTTCGGTCTTCTTATTGAAAAAGGTCCCTCATTAGACTTCTCGGCGAAGTAAGGTGTTTACTAAATTATTCAGTGTTCAGCATATTGAAAGTCAAACCTTATTTGAACTTTGAAGTTTGTTGATGCACAAAACTGGAGGGGTCTAAATACGGAGGCCCCTGAGTATTTGTACGAGATCTAAATACGGAGGCCCTAAATATGGTATAAACAGTAGTCCCCCAAGTCTTCAGTTAAGAGAGTATTTTGGCTGGAGACTTGAAATTCAGTCTATGTGTGGGCCGAAGTAACTCGATGTTGCCTTGAACTGATGCTTGATATGAGGCGGTGCTCAATCTGAAATGATGCTCAACTAGAAGTACCACATGCTACGAGACTGCTCGGCTCATGGCTTATGTTGCTTTGGTTGGCTCGGCTTGTGGCGTTGAAGGTGAGGGAGTCCCTTTTATAGAATATAGGCTCGTTCCTCAATACATGAATGATGGGCTAGAGTTGATGCTCTCTAACGATGGTGAGGGAGTCCCTTTTATAGAATAAAGGCTCGCTCCTCAGTATATGAATAATGGGTTAAGAGTGATGCTCGCGGCGATGCAGTTGCTCAGCTGGCGGCGATGCTCTCTAATGAAGGTGAGGAAGTCTTTTTTATATAATAAGGGCTCACTCCTCAATACATGAATAATGGGTGCTCTCTAATGAAAGTGAGGGAGTCCCTTTTATATAATAAGGGTTCGCTCCTCAGTACATGAATAATGGGTGCTCTCTAATGAAAGTGAGGGAGTCCCTTTTATAGAATAAGGGCTCACTCCTCAATACATAAGTGATGGGTTAAGTCCCTTAAGTATTTTTCATGAGGCCCAATATATGGTACATAATGTAGTCCCCCAAGTCTTCGGTCAATAGAGTCTGTTGGCTGGAGACTTCAAATTAAATCCGTGTATGGGCCGAAGTGGCGGTTTTTCGGAGGTGGTATTTGTATACCTTACACTGAAGCTTTGTAGGTAAAGCTTTGCAAGTGAAGCTTTGAAGCTGGAGCTCTGTAAATGAAGCTTTGAAGCTAGAGCTTTTTGTAAATGAAGCTTTTGAAACTAGAGCTATGTAAATGAAGCTTTTGAAGTTAGAGCTCTGTAAATGAAGCTTTTGAAGCTAGAGCTCTGTAAATGAAGCTTTTGAAGCTGATTGACATGAGTGATGCTCATGAATGTTTATGTTGATTGACATGAGTGATGCTCATGGATGTTGACATGAGTGATGCTCATGAATGTTTATGTATGATTGAATGAGTGATGCTCATGAATGTTTATGTATGATTGACATGAGTAATGCTCATGTATGATTTGGGAGTACTGGACGTACTTTTGATCACCTGGTTGGTGGTAATAGCGGCAAGTTGCCGAATAGTTTTGGAGTACCGGGCGTACTTTCGATCACCTGGTTGGTGGTAATAGCGGCAGGTTGTCGAATAATTGTGGAGTACTGGGCGTACTTTTGATCACCTGGTTGGTAGTAATAGCGACAGGTTGTCGAATAATTGTGGAGTACTGGGCTTACTTTTGATCACCTGGTTGGAGCTATTTTGGGCTTATGGGCCTTCGCCATTTACACAACATTCCAGCCCATTTATTTTGGGCTTTGCCGTTTTTTTAATTTTTTATTTTATTTTTTTTAATTTTTTAATTACCCTCTGATGGGGTTTATACAGATGTCTCCGAAAGATAAGAAAAATAAATTACATCATTCAAAAATAAAATCCGACCCTCTGCTCAATGGGTCACGCCTATAATTCTCTTTTCTCATTTGCAGATGGCAGACAAGGAAATCACGTGGAGTGTCTCTTTTCCCCTTTTGCTTTTGTCGATAAAATCAGTGGAGTCTTTAGATTGCAGATGGCTTTTACTTTCTCAGAAATCAGAAAATGATTTCACATGCATGAAACTGCGAGCACTTTCTCCTTTTGCTTTCTCAGAAATATTCTCCCAACGACATGATCTTTTTTCTTTTTCTTTTCTGTTCCTTTCCATTATTCTCATACTTGGCACCAGCTGCCATCTCTTGGGAGAGAGGATTGACACCGGTGAGTTTAAGTAGAGAGAGAGATCTGGTCTTGATGCATGCTGAGAGATCTCCATTTGAATGCGGGGCTTCTGTAGACAGAAGGGCCAAGACCAGCTGATGGTTGAAGAATATGGGCCTGCAGCAAGATCGCATGGGCGTGCAGCAACATCGCATATATCTCATCCTTAAACCCCGAAGCGGCCGACACGGCGAAATTGTAGGTACATTTGTCGGGTTTAAGATTAGTATTCTTCCGCAAATGGGTGTAGAGAGAAATCGCAGAGGAAGGCGCGGCATTGGCGGCGGAGCCTCGGATGACGACGTTGAAGAGGAAAGGGTCGGGTCTTGGGATGGAGAGGAAGAAGTCACGTGCGTTACGCATGGCCTTCAGGTCAGAGAACTTGTGGGTGAGCTTGGTGACGGTCGCCACTCTCGAATAGCACTAGGTTCACCGCCCCAACCCTCGCCCTGTACGGCTTCACGTCCACCATTGACCCGTACCCACATGCTCCGCCGTCGCTGCCGTCGCTGCCGTCGCTGCCGTCGCCTTCTAGGCTGCCGTACCAAGTGGCGGTGGCTGGGAGCCAGCGGGTGTTGGCCCCAGGTTGCTGAACTCTCAATTCATTTGAAGGTGATTCTGCTTTCTTCTGCAACTCGGCCTTCAGTTTCAAAATGTCCTCTTGGGCTAAGCGAAGCTCATATTCACTAATTGCAGCCCCATTTTCTTCTACTGCTTCTTTCTCCTCTAGCACACATTGAGGGTCTGTAACTCGGAGAGCCATAAAAATATGTACTGGTCTGCTGAGTTTGCTTGGTAGAAGTAAAAGTAATGATGGGCAGAATGGTGGGGTTTCGAATTGAGATGGTCTTAATGGCTTCTTTTGTTTGCCTGCCGTAGTAGAGAGAGAAAGAGAGAGAACTCTGTGTTTGTGTCTCTGTGTGGATTTTGCAGATTCACGGTGGAGTGTGGTGAGATGAAAAAATTGAAGAAAACCGATATAGCTTTTCGTGTCGATTCCCACAGACGGTGCCAAATGTTGATGCACAAAATCAGTGAGGACTTTGGTACAACAGAAAGTGTTAAGTTTGTGACCTTCGCTAGATTGCTCTGGTCACTAGTGTGGATAAGTATGTAAATGGATAGAGACAGGGAAGCAAACACAAGATGTACGTGGTTCACCCAGATTGGCTACGTCCACGGAGTAGAGGAGTTCTCATTAATTATGAAGGGTTTACACAAGTAAATAGGTTCAAGCTTTCCTTTTGTGAGTAATAGTGAATGATTTAGTACAAATGACATTAGGAAATATTGTGAGAGAATGATCTCTATTTATAGAAGAGAGTTTCTAGTTTCATTCTGACATTGACACGTGTCGTGTTATGATTGGCTTCTGATGTTGACACGTGTCGCACTATGATTGGCTTCTGATGTCGACACGTGTCGCGTTGTGATTGGTCTTCTGGTTTGAGGGAAACTCTTTTGGGTCCTTGATGGTATAACGTTGACCCGTGCTCAGTAGTTTCGGGATTGGTCAAGTATGGTACAAACAGTGCTCCCCTAAGTTCCCGAGTGAGGGAAGCTCCTCGGTTGGGGACTTGCAAGATCCAAGCCATTGAGTAATCACGAAACTTCTAAGTACCGAAGTGTGGTATCATTTTCACTTGCCTTATCTGTCTCATATGTAGATATGGCATCTTCTCTAGAAGTACTTTTCCTCCATCCAGGGGTGGTATCTTTAACCGATGAAGATGCACAAGGTAATGTATCAATTTCACTTGAAGCTTACTTGTAGATTCACGGTGGTGTGTGGTGAGGTCTCACGGTGGTGAGATGAAAAAATCTGTGTGGATTTTGCAGATTCACGGTGGAGTGTGGTGAGGTCTCACGGTGGTGAGGTCTCACGGTGGTGAGATGAAAAAATGGAAGAGAACCGACATAGCTTTTCGTGTCGATTCCCACAGACGGCGCCAAATGTTGATGCACAAAACCGGAGGGGTCTTGGAACAACGTAAATCCGACTGTGAATCTGCATGAAATGTAAATAACACAAGATGTATCGTGGTTCACCCCAAGGTTTGGGCTACGTCCACACTGATATTGTATTTATCTGAGAGGTGAGGGAGAGAACCTCTGAATATGAGAAGGGATGTGAGAGGGGTGAGAAGGCTTCAGAAATGGCCTCCCCTAATTGTGAGGGTGATGAGTCCTTTTATAGAATAAGGGCTCCTCACTTATTACATATTTGCCTCTTCCTTTATTACATAATTACATTTAAGTCCCCTGAGTATTTGTACGAGATCTAAATACGGAGGCCCTAAATATGGTATAAACAAAGTTACTAGCAGCCTTGTCTTCAGGCTCTAGAACCCAGAGGCCGAGATGAGTCCCTTCCTCAGCCGTGATCGCTCAGATACAAAAGTCAGCAGCGCATTCGACACCACAACCACGTTCATTTTACTCGTCGCCCGAGCTCGGCCTGCGCGTCATGTGGG
This sequence comes from Malus fusca, assembly GCA_035220775.1. Taxonomy (NCBI): domain Eukaryota; kingdom Viridiplantae; phylum Streptophyta; class Magnoliopsida; order Rosales; family Rosaceae; genus Malus; species Malus fusca. The sequence continues at coordinate 37,713,648 of CM069069.1, forward strand.
CTAAGTAGCTTTTAGGGTCAACAATATGTAATCAAGTAATTGCACGACAATACTTAATTGAGTTGTGATGCTGCCACAGTGATGTCCCATTTGTAAGTAAGTTCTTCACGGAGATTAAAAGCTTTGGCTATAAAAGTGAGCTACAACATAAATTCAACAAAATTGTTATTCGTACCACATTTGTACCATCTTTCTAATAGAGATAGGACCCATATGTATTGGTAGGTTCTATCTCTATTAAAGAGATGATACAAATGTGGTATAAAAAATGGTAGTAAGTGTATTATTACTCTAATTCAAGTTTTTTTTCCCTATTCATGTTGGCTACTATACTTACACTTTGCCTACGTATTTTAAATTTGCTATTTCGTATGATTTTCGCTGTGTTCTTAAATAATTTTAACCGCAAATATGTAGGTTCTTTCACTAACTTGGCAATTAGAAAGCAATCGTGAAGGCATCATACCTATGTATGTTGCTGTCGGTAAACCACTGTGTGAGCTCTTCCTTGTTGGAGAAAATGAAGACAGAAACTCAAAAGAGTTCTTCAACCAACCCATGGAAGAAAAGAAAAAGTTTTGGCAACAACCAGGAGACTGAAGGTTTTGGACGAGCCTTTGTAGTTTCTGAAACCCAAAAATTCGATTGGTCCGACGTTTTCATCTTGACCACCTTGTTTGGACTAAAATTAAACAGTTGGCCTGTTGAAGGCCCAGCCTCTCACTCATGTTTCTGTTTAACTTGAATGAACAGTGAACGGCCCAAAGGTTTTGAAAACAATTGACATGAAAGCCTTTTACTTGGGCCTTATATTAGTGAAGCGCACAATTTACATCGAGTGAAGGGAAAAGGGGCCTTTTTCCTCGCGTAACGGTATAAGCTTGCCTGACTGTGAGACCTACTTGTTGAACAGAGATGAAAGTCGACCACAGTGATCTAGGACTCCCGTGTGGAAGGGCTCTCGCTCAACGAATCAAAGGTATGCCGGGAATAACAAGCTGATGACTCCTAAGAGCTCTCATCGACGCCCTCAAGCTTGGATAGTTTGGGCAATAGCATGATTTCAGTTACTCTACAAGTATCATTTGCCTTATCCATTAGTCAATATATATACAAGATTAGAAAACAAAGCTTTATTATTAATTACTATTATCCAACAGTGCATACACATAATTACAGAAGGCACAATTGGAAAGGAAAGAATTGGGATTACACAACCACTCCACCCTCCTCAAATCTAAAGACTCTCACTCCTCTTGAATCCCCACATTAAAACCACTTAAGACAATCCATACTGAACAGCTCCAGCGTTCCGGTGAGCAGCTACAGCTACGGCTGCAGCACCTACAGGACCAAACTGAGATTGCGCCTGCAGTAATTTTGAATCTATCGAGTTTAATTGATCTACTTTGGTGGGTGGTGGGTAGTATGGGTTCATGTTGACTTCAATGGCCATGACCGGTGAAGGTTTTCCTGCTAAGTTGCGCTGTTCGGGCTGGGGTTGCAGTTTAGCATGTGATTCATCCCTCCGCATCTCCGCTCCAGCCTTGTCTTGATTGGCAGTATGAGTTCTGAAGAAGCAGTGTGGAGTGACAGACTGAGGAGGAACTGCGTTTCTAGAGAATGTCCTTGGATCATAGGTTTCCTTCACATTTCTGCCATTCTCATATGGAAGAACTGGTCCAACAACTCGCCCAGGTTTTGCTGTAGGGGAAGGAAATATAATTAACGCTGGTAAAGCAAAAACAAAACGAAAAGATGCACCAATGTAATACTACTCGAGCAAAAGCAAAAACAAAACGGACAAAACTAACTATTAGGTATAGTCAGTGCCAGAACAATAAGTGTTGGGGAACACAAAGAGGGATTATTGGTTCCAAAACCAACTCTGCCTCATCACAAATCATCAGTACATCGTAATAAATTCTGCCACTTTGAATTTGAAATTGCATACCTTAAAATAAGAATAGCTAGGTATTATCACTTCCCATAGCTAATGCTTGACAAGAAGGCAGTGGATTACCTGTTGGCACCCTCGGCGGCGGCCGTGAAACCTTTGGTGCATTTCCAGAAGCGTCTGTTACTCTAAAACTGCTGGAAGCCTCCTCTGTCTGCCGGTTCTCATATGATAGCAAATTTGGCTGTGCATTAGGGGGGATTGTACTCGAGTGAACGGTGGATCTGAAGACAAGGAATATGATTGGATGCGCACATTCACAAAAACATGCATAATCAAAGAAAATTTCTCAAAATCAAAATCTTTACTGATGAAAGCATAAGACTAATATTGACCTACAATGAAAGGAACTTGAAAATAACATACCGTGGAAGGGAGACATGCTTCCTCTCTGGAGGAACAACCGATCCAGTTTTCCCACCATTTTCCTCAAGATAAGCAAACTGCTTTCTGAATTGGCCTATAGCACTGCATTGAATAAATGTTATAAATATATGGAAACAGAAAATTCTATATAACAAGAAAAAATGTAATAGGATTATAGGATTGCTAAGAAGTAAACTCTCAACCTTGGATACATAAAACTTGTGCCTTCAGTTCCATTCATGTAGTCCTTAAGTAGCTGAGGATGGTATTCTAGTATTTCCCGGTAAATTAGTTCTCTTATGTCCTCTTTTATGACCCTTCGCCTTTCAAATTCAAATTCCATCTTTGAAATAGGCTGACAAGAGTGTTCTCTCTCAACTTTGGCTAGGCCCTTGAAGTAAGGATCAGCTAGTGCCTATATAAAACAAACAGAAAGAGGTTTTAGTCCCAACTGTGCTAAATGCATGTTGAGGAAACATTCATCTGGTGAACACTCAATAAGACATAACACAAACCTGCTCGGCAGTTGGTCTGTCCTTTGGGTCAAAAGCCAATAGCCTTTGTAATAGGCGGAGTGCTAGAGGATCTGCCTTGGGAAATTTTTGTGTAAATGGCACAGGAGGTTTTCTCCGCATTTCCATCAAGTATTTCCTTGCCTTCTCATTTCTAACCTGAATGCGAAAATAGCCATGGCATTAGTAACTAGGGAAAAACAGCAATACACACGCATGTGTGCTTGTGAGAGAGAGAGAGAGGGGAATAAATGGCACGTACTCCAGAGATGGTCTCTAGCGGAGGTGTTCCAAGGAGATCAGTGATCAAATCTAATTGATGAATGACACTTTTACCAGGAAACAATGGCTTCCCTGTCAATACCTCAGCAAAGATGCAGCCAATACTCCATATATCAATTGCAGGAGTGTACTGCAAACAAGATGCAAGCAAAAATCAGATCATGGAACCAGAATTTGAAAGCTCATGAAGCACTTAAATCACTCCAGAGAAACGGACATAACCTGACACAATTACCTGAATGACAGATACAACTTCCAGGAGAATTCAATAGTCCTCCCTGAACAAGAATTATTATAATCTAGTATTACTGCTTACTATAAAGCACTCAGAAGACATTCCAGACAGAAATAAAAGCATGATTTCACCTATGTCAAACCAAGTAAATTTAAAACAAGTAGAAATTCCACAGGAGACTGTCCTAAGAGAAAAGTCAATAACAAACCATACAACATCATAACAGAACCAGTTTTACAGTCGAAAGAAAATGGAGAATGATTTAACTATATTGCCATTGGCTCTGAAATCTGAATATAAGTCATTGATGGTAGAAAATCCATACCTTGGAAAAGAATGACCCACATAGTTCTGGAGCTCTATACCACCGTGTTGCCACGTAGTCCTATAAGTGCATCAAAAGAAGCAACATAGATGACATTATTTGATAAGCAGGTTTGAAACGTATAAAATTCTTTTGAAGGAAATTATAAGCTTGAAAATTACTTACTGTCCAAAATATTGTTGTTGGAGTATCATTAAAGGCAACTCTTGCTAGTCCGAAATCACAAACTTTAAGCTTGCAATTTGCATTTGCCAGTATATTTTTTGGCTTAAGATCTCTATGATACACATTGGCTGCAACCAAAAACACTTATACTTATCATGAAATTCACCCTTGGTTTTCCATAAATAACAAAAAACTAAAAATAGAATACACCTACCATTCAAGAATTAATACAACTATGGATACATTCAGCACTTAAACACATTGTTTATGAAATTTAACAATGTATGGAAAAAAAACAAATAAAGAACAATGAGCATAAATGAGAAAAATAGGAGAGTCACCTGTATGCATATATTTCAAAGCACGTAGCATCTGGTAAAGAAAGAATTGCTGGTGTTCGCGGGTCAAGTCATCATTAGCCTTGATAACTTGGTGAAGATCAGACTCCATGAGCTCAAAAACAACATAAATATCTTTGAACTCCCTCTTTGAAGGTGGCAACATTATGCGCTTAATTTCGACAATATCAGGATGTCTTAAAAGTCTAAGCAACTTAACTTCACGCAAGATCCTAATAGCATCGGAGATGTGCTCAAAGATACTATGTATTTTCTTTATCGCAACTTTCTCCCCAGTATGTGTGTCAATAGCTGCACAAACAACCCCATAACTTCCTTTCCCTATGACTTCAAGAATCTTATATCTATTAGCTTCACCATATTCGGTGAAAAAGTCCATCTCTTTCAGCTCCTGAAAATAGCAAGAATAGATTTAGAAAAACACGAGCGTGCATATATAAATTTCAAAAATCAACAAATTGCAACTTCCTTTTTTACAACAAAATACAATGTCATAACATAAGTTTTATGATCGGTCACAAAGCACCAATGATTTCATAACAAATGCTTCTTCCTAAGTTCAAGGTTTCCTTAACATATCTCAGTTTGTTGAAGTTCTGTTAAAGAGTTACCAAGAGACCCTTTTTGTTTACATAGGAACCGAGATAGACATTGCAATAACTACAAACTCAAATGGCCCTCGAAGAAAGTAATAAAACAGGAGAATAGAATCAGGTGCCAGAAGAAAAGGGAGCAAAGTAAAACAGTATGCTATGGTGGAGTATCTACCAGTTGTAAAAGGGACTAGATTCCTTGCTTTGAGTGCAATTCCACCACAAAGAAACAGAAAACAAAAAAATAAAACATAATCTGTACCAACACCATATAAAAAAGAATATTCAAAACACATTCAGTAATTAAACTATTCTGCTTATTGGAGTGACCAAAACAAGATATATAGTACCAAAAGTAATAATTACTACAAAAACAGTAGCATCAACAAAACAACACAAGAGAAAAAGCAATTGAACAGTTCACCCAAGAAACTGGAAACTGGAAAAACAATGCCACCCACAAACCAAATTGGGTTTATTACTAACCTTATAAATATGGATAATATGATGAAAATTTTACATAACCCATAGAAAAATGTTAAAGAAAAACATAAACCCATTAAATTTTGAATGATATCTTCCAAATTCTGGAAAACATTATCTAAGAAACCAAATCGATGATGATAACCACAACCCAGTTCTTCAAAAACTCCAAAAAAAAATACAGAGAGATAACGAAAGATACCTTGTTTTGGTGACCAGGACGCATCATCTTCTTCTTGCTCTTCTAGTAATCGAACAAAATTCGAACTTCAAAAGAAAACGACGACTGATAAAGCTATAAATACAAAATCTTTGCACCAGGAAGAACAAGAAGAAGAAAATTAAACTATCCACATTTGCCCCAGTCCGAACGACGAGCCCAAAGTCCGTTCTAGCACAAACACATACACCACCAACCTCCTCTCTTATCCAAATCCACACCCTCCCCTCAATTCCCCAATTTCCACAGATCCAGCAATCACAAAATCAACCCCAAATTCAGAAATTTCAACACGAATTGAAAGGAAACCCTAGAATCTTTGGAAAAATCCAATTGTCCAAACGCCCCAGGATTGCACGAAATTTGAAATTGGAAACCCTAGGCTCTCTTTGGGAACGAGAGATCCCGTAGGGTGGCGGCGGCGGCGGCGTCGGATCGGAGAGAAGCGGAAGGGAATTCAAAGAAAAGGAAGAGATAGAGAGAGAGAGAGATGGTCGTCGTCGTCGTCTTTTTTTGTTTTAATTGATAATTTTGATTTGTTCGATTTATCCACCACAACGGACTTTTTTTTATATTTTTAAATTTGTCCGTCCAATACTGTTAGTGTTACTGCTGGCGCACGCGTCAGTGGCCGTATTCGTAATTCTTTCAGATACTATGCCTCTTTCGGTCATTTAACCATAGAGAATAATAAATTCCAGCTTATCCAATTTGAAATTAATTATGGACCAAGAGGAGATTTTTTTTTTCTCACACACAATATTGTTTGCTTTTGAGATAATTGGAACAATGGATCCTCAACTTTAGCTCAATTTGAGCTTTGATTGTTGAACTAAAAACTCGTTAGCGTTGGTCCCTGAACTTGTAATAACATGGAGCAATGGTCCTTTTAGCTAACTCTGTTAGAATTTCTATCTATTTTTTTTTTTTTTTGCCCTTTTTAAACCCTTTAATTTGGATAGAAGTTTTAACGGAGTTTGCTAAAAAGACATTTGCTCCACATTATAACAAGTTCAAGGACAATACTCACAAATTTTTAGTTCAATGACTAAGACTCTAATTGAACCAAAGTTCAGAATCATTGCTCAAATTTTCTCTTGCTTTTTATAATATATGTAGCTGAGTACGTAGTAATCAACTTGCCCTGTATATCAAGTCATAGGTGATTAATTTGTGTATTGAAGTTGCCGGAAGAATAAGGTCACCAATTCAAATCTTAATTCATCTTGATCGTCATCAAGTTGGCCGGCCGCCAAAGTCATAGTATCCACAACTAGTATATAGTAAGTTGCAACATGACTTTCCTGGACCAATACGTTGTTTTCATGCATTGCTGTTTCTGTTTCAACCTCTACACACCTCACAAATTACCAATATATATTGCCCCTCTCTCTCCCTCTCTCTCTCTCTCTCTCATCCACTCGAGGAAGCAGATTGTCAAATTCTTGGAGGTTGGCGTAGTGATGATCGTCATGGTCGTATATACAGATATCCGTACACATTCATGCACAAAACTACAACCAACGTCGACATATTACTACAACCAACGTCGACGTATTCTATATGCACACACCAGGGCTGACGAAAGAGAACTAAACACACTCAATGGGAAAGTTTCTTGCCCATCAAATATATGTCAAAGACAAGCATTGGTTACAAACATCAACCGATCCAGGGTTTATGTAAACACACAACTATTACAATTTGAAGCTCATATTACACAATAGAGTGACTTATGTATATCAACTCACTCGGGGAGAAATTAGAAAATTAGTTTACTAGGGCACAATTAATTAAGTAGCAGCATACGCATAGCTCTATCTATCCAATAATAGCGTGTAGCCTCAAAATTGTTTTCTAGTTTTTTTTATGAGGCATTTCGTTAAGTATTTGGTCGATCCATACCATTGTGTGCTTAGCGTACACTTCCACCCTTTAATACTACTCTTTTATTTGTGTCTTTAGGTCAGTATTTTTTTTAGCACAACGATACATTTTACACTAAGGGGAAGGGGGAGATCGGCTAAATCACACAATGGGCGACCTAATTTAGTATCAAATTCGTCATCCACGAGATTCGAACCTAAGACCTCTCAATTACAAGGGCATAGAAATACCACTAGACCATAATACTAAGTGCTAGGTCAGTATTGTTATGATCAATAAAACAATATGTATAGAGTCGGGAGCCATAATTTATAAGAAGATTGGGAGGAGGAGGGTTAACGGGTCCTTTTCATTTCAAGTATAAAATGATACAAAAAAAACTTGTTAAATACGAGGCTAAAAACTCGTCTTGTAAACTCATGAAAGCGTCGTTTATGCATTTTAACTACGGTCATGCAACGCTTGTGATCGCGTCGCAACTGCTTTGATGGTGTAATTAAATAAAGTATTTGAGACATGTTTGACACGTCGTAAATGCTTTTATCCGTGCAATTTTTTTGCTGAAAATACAAAATGGCTAGAAATGATATTTGTTCAGTGAAAGATTGGGTTGCAATTTATAATCTTATTCGCAATCATCCTAAGTTCAAAAGTAAAATAATATATGAATCAAAGAATTGTGCTTTAGAATTCCTAATAACATTGAAAATACACCATCTGCATATCCCAATACATAATCCTACTAGAGTCAAATATAAATAATCTCGTCCCAAAAGTTATGAACATTTTTTATTTATTTCAAATATGCTCCAACATAGTTCAAGAGTTTAATTATGATCCAGACTCTTCATCACAATCTCCATGCAAACCTGAAAAATAAGAATTACACAACCATCAATAACATGTTTCAATTAAAAGTTTAATCTTTAGTATAATGTTTTCTTCAAACCTTTTATGAAAGCAATTGTTTCTATGCTTCTGGGTCTAACTGAGGTTGCTGCTCATTACTCCCATATGTTTCTTGTTGATGGCTTGATGTATTTAGAGCCTATATTTAACACCAAAACGACGAAAGAAATCAAAATTGCTCAAAATTTCACACTAATTTATTCTATTAAATTGAAAAGAGAACAAAATCACATTCAAATGTATATACATGTCCACTTTCGCTTGGTGATGTGTTAACATGGAAACCAATATGAGTCATCACGAGATGGAGTTTCGAATTGACTTCACTATACTTGGATCGGAGATCTTCAATTTCAGATTCATGCTTAGCCTTAAGATCATCTATCCCAGTCTTATATTCTCTTTCTACCTCATCTTGTATGGTGTCCTCATTAACGTCGAAAGATCTTGAACTTGAGATGGAGTTATATCTATTCCATACATGCGAACACGTCCATGCGCATCAAGTCTCATAACTCTAGTAAACACCTCATTTTGATAATCCTCGTCTTGCTCATGCTCTTCCCTTTCTTCCAAGCATTGATTAAATTGATTCTACAAAACATGACACAACCAGTTCAAATGACCAAAAGATAAAATTAATGCACAACCCAACTAATCAAAACAATTGAATATCAGAGTGCGGAACGAACAAGACTAACAAAATAATAAGAATATTATTAAACTAACTGAGAATGCCGAAATGGTTACAAAACCCTAAGAGACTATATTGTGAATGACTTGATAATTCTACGAGCTACAAAGCATCATATATATAGAGAACTAACCTAACCCTAATAAGCAAGAAAATGAAACCCTAATACTAACGGGCTAAGCCCAAATTCAAACAATAAAATAATCCTAAATTCCAACACCCCCCGTCAAACTCATGGCGGTACACGTCATGAGTTTGTCAACAAACAGATGCGGATGCAAGCTCCGTTAGGCGGACAAGACAAGACAAGCTCCGTTAGGCGAACATGACAAGACAAGCTTCGTTAGGCGGACACGACAAGGCAAGCTCCGTTAGGCATACACGACAAGGCAAGCGGGCAATCAAGCAAACAAACGAACAATCCAAGTGAGTAGGCGAGCAAACAAGCAATTCCAGCAATCAACAAATTTTTATCACTCGAGTGGTCACAATTCCAAACAGGCCAACCAACAATTCCTGCAGGCCAAAAACAAACATCCAAAAATAATTTATTTTTTTCTTATTTTTTCTTTCTTATTTTTTTCTCCTTTTTTTTTCTTTTCTCCTTCTTCAATGTCCTTGGCCCGTGGAATGTGACGGATGTCCTGATCTTCTTTGCCTTCTTCTTGAAAGCAGGGCATGATTTCACAACCTTGGCAGTCTTCAAGGCTTGGGCCTTGGGATCACGTTTCTTCGTGCTATCAACTTTAGCGGAGGCCATTGCTCCAAGCTCAGTGGGAAACAATCTTACCTGTAGACGAAGAGCAGCTGCGGCCGAGGTGTAGGGTTTCCTGATTGCAGCGGCAACATGAGTGGATGGTGATTGGGTGCGATGATGTTGGGTCAAGTATGGCGGTGATACGGGTTGGGTTTCGATGAAAATTGCAGAGATGACATCGAGTTCAGACTACGACCTTTTTTGTTTTGTTTTTCAAACTAAACCAACGAAAATCTAAACAACGAACAAGACGGACAAACAAACTGATATGAATCAAGGGCAGATTAAATCCCGAAGGATCAAACCTGCTCTAATACCAAGTTAAATATCAGAGTGCGGAACGAACAAGACTAACAAAATAATAAGAATATTATTAAACTAACTGAGAATGCCGAAACAGCTATAAAACCCTAAGAGACTACATTGTGAATGACTTGATAATTCTACGAGCTACAAAGCATCATATATATAGAGAACTAATCTAACCCTAATAAGTAAGAAAATGAAACTCTAATACTAACGGGCTAAGCCCAAATTCAAACAATAAAATAATCCTAAATTCCAACAAAAACGATGTGAATATGCAAACTTTTTCCTATTCTTTGAGTGAAAAATATATAAATTAACTGATACTTACAATAATGCTGCCACTTTCCTCATCAAAAAGGTCTCTATCGTCATTCTTTGTTTTCTTTGTTCTTGTTTTTATAAACATGCTCAATCGATCCGTTGTCTCTTTTTTTTCTCTCATCTTAAGAGCACACAATGTTTAATAGAGTTAGTAATGAAAATTGTTAAATGGAGAAAATAAAAGCTTTCCAGCATTCCAGCATTCCAGCATGCCATATTCAAATTGGACCTGCTTCAAATTATACCATTCTAGTTTTCCAGCATGGTGTGTCTATATATATATATATATATATATATATATATCTAATAATTAATAAACACTCATTATCAACCAAAATTCTATGAAATTACCAGTTTAACCATCTAATTAAAACAGAATATGAATAAGAAATATGGGGCAGAAATGTAATTTCACAAAACCAAATTTTGCTGTTTCTTTTTTTTCAAAGCATCATCTACATGTAATCCTCACATATCTCTAATTATAAAAAAATATTATTAAAAAAAACTTCCCACTCCCACATTCTCTCTCACTCCTTTCCTCTCTCCTTCTATTTCAAAAACACAAAACAAAAAAAAAAAAATCTCACACAGTTTGTGTGTGCCCATATGCTAGTGTGTGTGTATAAATATATACATCCCCCTGCTTGTATTAGTATTGGTCCTATTGTTTTAATTATTATCACTTATTACTCACTGCAAATGCAAGCTAAAGCATGCGCCCACTCCAGCCCATATTCATTTCTTCCTAATGCTTTTGCTAATGGCCTAATTCAATGGTGTTGTACTTGCCCATCCACTCCACTTCTTATTCAATCGGTGAAATGCTTCTTTTGAACAGACGGTTAGTATTTGGTTAACGGTTACTACCTCTGTGCCAAGTGGGATCCATGCACACTCAACTAAAAATGTGTGCATATATACATATTTAATGATGCTATGTTCTGTTTCTTTAGAAAATAAAGATGCATATGAGAAGAAGCCAAAATATTAAATAAAAAACTAGTGTTCTGACCTCATGTTTCAATTGAGCAAATGAAGTACGACCAGTCCGATGAGGAGCACCTCCATATGCACGATTAGCCTTATTTGCCTTTGAACAGTCCTATATGTGTTTAAGGCAACCATAATTCATCATTATTATAAACTTAATAATGTAATTTTTCCTAATTTACCTTTACATTAGGGAGGCCCCAATACTTTACTAGTGTCTTCCAGTATGTGTCATACCATCTTTGCTTAACCCAACACTTCCAATCCCTCCATCTATTGACAATAACCTTTAAGCAATGAAATTTATATGCATCAGGGACATCTGTGTTATCCTGCAATTATTAGATGATAACTATTAATGAAATGAACACTTGTGCACCTAAGTAAAATTAGTGAATTTTGTAAGTGTTGTTTACCGTGACTTTTTTTCCAAATATCATCTAATACAAGATCAGGCATTTCAGTCCATGAAACATATGTTAAAGGAACCTTTTGACCATTTCTTGCTATAATTCCAAGTTGTCCACTAAACCTGGTTGCATTTTCTTTGATTGGCTTCCATTTAGAATCAAAATCAATATGAACTTTTGTTCCAGTTCCCCACTCTGAGATAGAAAGAGCAGCACCCCGACCTTTCCTAATACTTTCAGACTAATTTTCTGTAAAGACTCGTCCACAATTATTAAGGTTTTTATAATTTTAAAACGTGAATTTACAAAAAATGCCCTTCGAGGCAAAAACATTGACTTTTGTTGACCGCATTATCATGTCACGTAAGATTCACTTTCTTGGTGTATCTTTCTGGTACTCGTCGCTACAAAAATGTGTGGGCGCGAGCGGAATTGAATTTGGAGTTAGAACGGAGATTTTTGAAATTTGAACTTAAGGGTATTTCGATAATTTTACCATGTAAAGATATTTTTCATCTGGGACCACTCCTGAGCTGACACGTGGCAGCTTCTTTCCCATTTTTTTTGGTGTTGCTCCCGTGATTCACTTTCTCTCAGACTCTCTCGAACCCTCTCTCTCTATCATTTTCCTGCCATTTCTGTGCCTTGTTCCCTCACCCCAGCCCTCATCTCTTCCTCTCTATACAACCAAGACAACCACCTCAATTCCCAGTTCACTCTCACATTTTAACTCTCTCAGCTACCTCTCTCTCTCCTTGTCTTTTCCCCATCTTTGCAATTCTCTCTTTTCGAGCTAGCATACACAACCATAACGATGGCATCACTCACCACCATCACTTTTCCCCCCACTGTGAACCCAAGAACCCTAGAACTGGGGAGGAAACTTTCCCCACGAAACTTATCACCATCACTGCATGATTCACTCTCAACATACAACCCTTCTCCGGCGAGTTTCAACTGTCTCCGGCCAAGGTAATCACTTCTAGAGCCCTTGGATCGTGAGTTAGTGTTTGATTATGAAAATTATAGGTGTGATTCACGTGTGGATGTAGGGAACTCTCAGGATTGAGCACTGTGCAACTTTCTGGAAATCAAAACAGTGGTTGTTTAGGCACTTTCAAATTCATTTTTCGGCCAACTCCGGCCATGTCACGGCCTTCAATAGGTATATTCTTGTTCCCTACATTCCTAACTTCACTTTGGTTCTTGAATCATCGAATTTAGTTGAGAATCGAGCTCATAATGAGCTATAAAAAATGGCTCGACAACCTGCAATATTCCCGGCCTTGCAAGGAAGGCGAGTACGCTTATACTCGTGGCACGTGGGGATGTGTGTAGGTTGTCTTGGGCCAGCGCGTGGAAAACACTTTTTCAACCAACTTTCCGACGACTCAATTCGGCGCGTGCGGTGGTGTGTGGCCATCCAGGCTGCTGCCTTGTGGTGGTGTGTGGGGGAACCCGATGTCCCTCATTAGGTTTTTCGACGTGCCGAATTCGAATCCGCTGTCTGTTTTATGAATTTCGATCCTTTTAATAGAGTTTTACTAAATGACCTCTATATGTGCATTTAGGTGCATCTGTGGAAGTGATTCCGCTCATGCTAGTTTGAGCGGCTCTCGGGCAATAAAAATCTGTGAGTGGACCCTTTCTTAATTTATATATTTTTATAAAATATTAGCCTAGCATGCACTTCATATTTCATGATTTGAATATGTTTTATAATATGTGTCACGGACTTCTATACTCAAAATTACGTTTATGAACAGTCATGAATTTTGTGTATATGGATTTCTCTGGTTTTCGATTACGATTTATATTACGGTTTTACGAACATGAATTATGGGCTTTGAGTATATGATTTTATATGGCTTTCAAACATGATTTATTTTATGGATTTACGAATATGGTTTATCATGGATTTATGAGACAAGGTTTGAGCTTTTAAGCTCTCGTGTTTTGATATGAAATTCTTGAGGTATGTCTTCAGTACTTATCTAGTGGGTTATCATACAACACATCCACACAACACGGGTATGTAGATCTCTATGGTCATAAGACATAGTTGAGGATATTGATGTTATATATTTCTTTTCCGGCATAACCCGAAGTCATACAGTTTCACCTTCGGGTGATGGGGCCTACCATGTTTCTTCACTGGTGTAACCCAGTGTCATACAGCTTCACCTTCAGGTGTTGGATAGGTATTGCCTTCGGGCGAATAATGAGTTGATGATATTGATGATATACCCCTAGCTTCACTAGCTCGGGGCTAGTGTCGGTGTGTGATATTATGCATTTCCTTCTTCGACGCAACCCGGAGTCGTACAGCTTCACCTTCAGGTGATGGGGCATACCATGTATCTTCACTGGCATAACCCAGTGTCGTATAGCTTCACATTCGGGTGATGGACAGGTACTGCCTTCGGGCGACTATGATACCCCTAGTTGAGTATAGCCTGGTTACGATTTACACATGTTTTATGGATTTGCGTTTGGTTGTTGTTACCATTTCTCAGCATTGGTTTTACATACATGTTTTACAAATGTTTACATGGCATGCTAGGGTTTTTATAAAGCCTATATGTAGTATTACATACGTTTTCAAAACAGGGGGTTATTATGTTCAGAAATAAAATGTTTTCTTATTATTAGTATTATTATTATAAACTTTGGTCCACTCACATTTTTTGTTTTTGCGCCCCCTCAGGAGTTAGGATCAAGGCACATGATCTCAACGTCAAAGCATTTTGGCATAGGTATCCTCAAGTCTTCTCAGTGTAGGTATCATTCCCTTATTTGGATCTTTTTATAGTAATTCTTCCATATTATTCTTAGTAGTTGTATGCTCTGAACACGTTCCTAGAATGGCCTATTTCATTCTAATTACATATCTTTTAATTGTATGCATGTTTAAAATGGCTTCGTCACCCACGTGTGTCGGCCAGCACGTACCTACCCTGATATGTGGAGATATCGGGGTTGGGGCGTGTCATTTTCACCTATAAATTATTCATTATAAGCAAAATATAATTTGAATGATAGAATAAAAAACTACAAAAATTAATGGTCCTTTAGCATTGCAAACCCGTTTCGTCTAATGGAGTCACCAAAGGCTCATCTTAACGACTAAAGGCAGTGTTTGGATCAAAACTTGAACTCTGGGCTCGGGGGAAGTTGGCCCAAAGGGCAGCCTAAAACGAAGAAGAACTCGAAGCCCAGCCGAAGTCCAGAAGACAGGAGGAAGCCCGTTTCTGACTAAGTGCAGACCACTTGCTCACCTACCCAAAGGCCAAGTGGTATAGACTTACCAGCTATACAGCCCATAAAGTACTTTACAGTGGCAATACAAGTAAAATAGCTTATGAGTCACTACCCCTCAAACTGCATTCGGGCAAGGTTACTGCTACAGGAGGCCAAGCCGAGTTGTCTATAAAAGAAGAAATAAATCAGGAATAAAGACACTCAAACAAACCAAAAATACAAGCACAAACTCTGCTCAAAAAGCCAGATTTGCCTTCAAACGAAGCTGTAGTCAGCAAGCCTTCATCTCTCTCGGGATAAACCTTCATTCAAAGCCTTTGTAATAGCTCTCCTACCTTGTTCAACTCTTGCCGTAGTATCGATCTCTTTCCATAAACTCATTTCCCAAACTCATTTTCTAAGCTTTCAAACCCCTTGATAAACCACAAAGATAGGAAGTTGCAAGACGATCAGCCTTGCCCGACAAGGTTAAACCTTGCCCGACCCTCTTTGTTTTTGTCTTTTCATTCATTAGTCTAGCAATATGTTGTGTACTACAAGTTGTATTCAAGTTATTTCTAGTAATACGGCTATTAAAAGACTCTCTCTCTCTCAATGCTTGAATCTGATTTGAATATTTCTTCATGGTTCAAATCAGATCTAAGTTCTAAGCCCTCGGGCATGTAAGATTTGATCATTTAAAAGTCCTTGATCTCAAGGCATAAAAAAAGAACCTTATGTGGACTTAACCCATCCACGACAAGCTTTGATAAACAAGAAGTCCGAAGTTACTTGAGGCGCAAGTAATCAACATATCACTTAGTTTTATTTCTATTATATTATGATAACCATAGAACGTTTGATTACGGAATGAATTCTAATAGGAAGCCTCAATGCCTATCTGAGGCCCTACAAAGGCACCTATTTGGATTCGTTCTGTTCCTCAGGCTAGAACGTTGAGTATGGAATGAGTTCTAATAGGAAGCCTCAAAGCCTATCTGAGGCCCCACAAAGGCACCTATTTGGATTCGTTCTGTTCCTCGGGCTAAGGTCATCAGAAGTATAATGGTTATAAAACTCATATAACCAAGAACACGAACCTTACATATTCGAGTATGAATGTTAGTTATTAAACGGGAAGCCTCAAGGCCTACACCTAAGGCCCTACAAAGGCACCTGTTGTAACTAATATAGATTCTCGGGCATATATGTAATCAGAACCCAACATCCGTTTTACATCTGCCATGCTGAAGATGGCAGTGGCACGCCTGAGCTCTTAAAGTTAATCTTGATTGTGAGCCTCAAGGCCTACACCTAAGGCCCCACAAATACACCTTTCAAAGTTAACTTTGTCATTCTCTTTCAGCCTTGCCCGACAAGCCTCGCCCGACAGGCTCTGCCCGACAAGCCCGCCAGTGAAGTAGGAGCCCGACAGAAAGCACCAACTGACGCCGACCTCTCGGGAAGCTGTGTGCCCGTCGGCCAGGAAGCATCATCGACGGAAATTCCAGCCACGAACAGGCAGATGGATTTTGTTGAAGTAGTTGCGTCTCTAATTGAGACTGTACGACACTGGGTTACGCCTTGTAATCGGTGGTTTGATTCAACGCGGTATGCTGAGACGACCTAGATAACTGAGGCTGATTCGAACTCTGTCCACGCTACGGAGATGGTCGTGCTTGTGACCTAGCCTTTTTAGCTCTCATTGGAGATGGGGAACTCAATTCCTCCATTGTTTTGCCTCTTCCCCTTTTTGGTGCCATTTTCTGTTGCACTAAAAAATTTGTATATACACACGATGGATCATCATAAAATATTGATGTAAATAATTCATAAGATGTAACCGAGTACCTACCAAGTACTTTATCAAATGCTACTCCATGTGCACGATTACTAATCTAACATATATATATATATATATATATATATAAGCTATTTTAAGAAGACATGCATTGATAAACATAATAATAATTACAATGATAGAAAACAGATAGTCAATTAGAAGTAATAAAGTAACTAATATAATCAGAATGTCCAATATAAGTAGAAAACAAATAATGTCACACGATAATAAGGATTTCCAATATAATCAGTAACTAATACACTATATGGCCAATCATTCTTCCTTCTCGTTTTCAGGAGGATCATCAACTTCTTCAACATTTGTGTCTACAATTGCTCCATCCACTCTTTCCCTGACCCAACGAACATCTTCATCATTCATATATACAGTTTCATCCAATTGTTGGGGTGCATAGAGCTCTTAGGCACTATTGTTGGGGTGTGGAAAGAATCCTTTGAACGCATATCAAATAGATCTCTTACAATCATATTAACAACAACATGCCCATCTAAATCAATATCACCCTGTATATAACAAACTTGCTTTGCATCTTGTGCTAAAATGAAAGGCTCATCCCTACAGTATTATCTTTGTATAACAGATGATTAAAATTCACAAATGTGAATCTAAACACATCTTCTTTCATTCCACCAAGTGCATCAACCCAATCGCACTTGAACAAAACAAATTTCAAGGTATTGGTATATCGGATTTCAACCACATCTTTCAACGCACCATAATAGGTGACATCAACTAAGCAAGGCCTTTTGTCCTTAATAGTAGCGTAGTTCATTGTGTCTGCTTGCGATACAACACTAGAATTTTGAGTGGTTCTACTTTTTTGCTTTCTTTCGTACAAAATTTGGAGCCATTAATGATATAACCTTTATATCTTCGTGCAAATTGGTCAGGACGATTAGCCAAAGTGTAATGTCTTTAGAAAATACTTCATTATTAGTTTGTTGTAGTGTATCAACCTATATAATATCATTATTATAAATAAGTCAGAGAGAAGAAAAATTTAAATTGATTGGTCTACATTAAATATATAGATCTAATGATTGTAAGTACTTACAGAATTTTTAAACCATATGTGAAATGTCTGTGAACTCTTCTGATATAATGGCTTGTTTTACGAGGCATTTCCAATGCAAGTATTTCAAGGTGTTTGCTGTGTATATGATACTTAGAGAAAATATATCCAGAATTTCAATGAGTGTCACAAATAAGAGGTTAATCCAAAGTAAGCTTTAGTCAGTACAGAAAAAACAAGCCTACATCATCCACCTTACCTTGTGCGAGGGCCTTCTCCAAGATTTTCCCAATGTATGGAAAAGCAATGCATGTAAAAGATACACTCTAGTCATTCACCATATTTTTAAGGAAGAAGAAGAAGCCAAATATTGTTGCAAATGACAACAAAATTACAAAAAATATGGACAAGATGTCCACGAATAAAAAATTAAGGCACACAGAAAATCAAGAAGCACAATCACCTTAAAAATAAAGGGTTCGTTTGGATGTGCTTTTAAAATGGCTGAAAATGCTTTTAGAGAAAATGTTTTTAGGTTCCAAAAGCACTTTAAGTGCTTTCTGCATATGTGTTTCTTCCGGTAAGTACTTTAAGTGTTTTTTCAGGATTTACTTGCATTTTTACAAAGAATTGGTTCCAAAAATATTTTCACTAAAAGCACTTTCAGTCATTTTAAAAGCACATCCAAACGAGTTCAAAGTATCTACGAAGACTCCAAATAGTTATCAACAAGCATAATCCCCCTAAAAAACAATTACTATTTGTGTTGTAAACATATTAAGAAAACAGGGTTTGTTTTTAACTAAAATTTTCTATTTGTCACATTTAGGTCTCCATCATAGGCCTATTATGAATGTTAAACCCACCAGATTTGACAAGAAAACCAGTTTATATTTTGATTGATTTTAACATTCATAATAGGCCGGTATCGGTATACAGAGCTAGGGCTGTATGGATTTGATAGTTGGATAACATATCGAAAAAGCATCAAACTCTTCTCATCAAAACCGGTTTATTTATTAACAGAACAACCCCATTAACACATCATTTGTTAACCGTGAGTCAAAATTAGAGAATAAAAAGGGAATGTAAGATATTGTAAATACTAGGGAACCTTTATTGTGTAGATAGTGTTTATTGCTCTTTATTATTTGTTTCCTTATTGAACAAGGATTGTATATGTATATATTTCAAGATAAGTAATACATGAAAATTACCCCGTAAAATTCTATTTGGTATCAAGAGCCGGTATTGCCGAAACCCTAGTTTTTCCGCTGTGCTTGGTTGATTGTTTTTCCTGCAAATCTTCTGCAGCAAAACAGGATTACCGTGCGTGTGCAGCAGTAAGTCTTGCTGTTTGTTTTTAGACTTCCGTGTGTGTGTGTGATAGTGCTACGTGTGTGGTAGTGTGTCTTGCTGTTTTCTTTGGGTAAAGCAGATTTGTGTAAGGGAGTATGGCATCTACAGAAGGCAGTGGTATTTTGAAATTGGAGGACAGTGCTCGTACCTCTAATACAGTAGTGAATCCTGTTGTTATTCAGAATGATGCATCTGCTGTACCAAACACCGTGAAACTAAATGGATCGAATTATCCTTTGTGGTCCAAGGTTTTAGAGATGCACATCGCTGGACGCGGTAGGAAGGGTTTTGTGACTGGGAGTATCAAGGAGCCTGCTGAGAATAGTGTTGAGTATGAGACGTGGGAGACAGGGAATGCAATAGTCAAAGGATGGTTGATCAATTCCATGGAACCGACTATTATGGGATTTTTTATTCACATGCGTACTGCTAAAGAAATTTGGGAAGAGGTGGCTCGGACCTATTATGATGGTTCAGATATTTCTCAAATTTATGAATTGAAGGTTAAGTCATTCAGGCTTCGTCAAGAGAGTCGACCAGTTGGTGTGTACTACGCTGATCTCAAGTCCGTTTGGCAGGAGCTGGATCAACGAAGACCAATTAAGATGGAATGTGCTAGTGATCTCAAGACACTCCGGGAAGAAATTCAAATTGATCGTGTGTATGCTTTTTTGGCGGGTTTGGATGATATCTTTGATAAGGTACGTAGCGATATTCTACGTACTCAACCCTTACCATCTGTCGAGGAGGTGTTTTCTATTGTTAGGCGTGAAGCACAAAGACATGCCACTATGATGGGTGGGAGTAACAACCCGGGGGGGGTTGCCGCCCATGGCCATGGTCTCTCGGCCACCTGCAACCTCTCGTCCTAACTACTCTTCTAATCCATCTTTCAATTCTCTTTCCTTTAATCGAGAAAACAAAGATGATTTGAAGTGTACCTTTTGCGGTCAAACTCGTCATACTGAAGATACATGTTTTACTAAGCATGGAGTACCTGATTGGTTTCCGGAATTTAAGAAAAAATTGCGTGCCAAGGAGCGTGGAGCAGGAGGGTCCAGTGGAGGCCGTGCCTCCCTTGCTGCAACTACACCAACAGCTCAGGAGGCCGTGCCTAGCTCTAGTGAGTCTGGTCAAAATTTGTTAACTCGTACTCGGGGTGACTCGTCTTCTGACACAGGTACTGTGGGACGAGGTCTCTTAGCCTCCGAAACTCATCAACATACAGGTTGGATTCTAGACTCTGGGGCAACGGATCATATGACTTATGATAAAACTATGTTTCAATACATGACTACATCTCACAGAAAGAACATCACGACTGCTAATGGCACTATGGCAGCCGTGTGTGGTGCAGGCACCGTGCATCTCACCCCATCTCTTCCGTTACATCGTTGCTTACTTGTTCCTTCTTTATCCCATCATTTATTATCCATTCCACAGGTTACTGAACAATTAGATTGTGTGGTTCTAATGTATCCGTCCTTTTGTCTACTTCAGGATATCCAGACCAAGGAGATAATTGGGCATGGCACTAAGAGAGAGGGGTTGTACTATGTGGATGACGTCGTTCCTGGCAGAGCTAATGCAGTTCGAGCGTCTCGTTCTAATAATTTACAAGAAGTGTGGTTGTTGCATCGTCGGTTAGGGCATGCATCTTTTGGGTATTTACGGCATATGTTACCTAGTCTATTTAGTGGAATAAATGAATCAGACTTACATTGTGAAGTATGTATTCGTGCTAAAAGTCATCGTGTTTCGTTTCCTCCCAGTATGAATAAAAGAGCTTTACCATTTGAACTTGTGCACTCTGATGTTTAGGGCCCTTCTCCCGTTGTTACTTCTTCTGGGCTTAAGTGGTTTGTTACATTTGTTGATGATTGCACTCGTATGACTTGGCTATATGTGTTGAAAAATAAAAGTGAGGTTGGTATGGTGTTTAAATCTTTTTCTCAGATGATTCAGACACAATACTCCTCTGTGATTAAAGTTCTTCGTTCTGATAATGGTGGTGAGTATATTAATCTTGAGTTGTCGAAGTTTCTTTGTGACCAAGGTATTCTACATGAAACAACCTGTCCGCATACTCCCCAACAAAATGGGGTTGCTGAGAGGAAAAATCGCCATATCTTAGAAACGGCGCATGCTCTACTTCTTGGAGCCTCTGTTCCTAAGGTGTTTTGGCCTGAAGCCGTTACTTATGCAGTCTACGTGATCAATCGTATGCCATCTCGGGTTGTTGATTTTCGAACTCATCTCCAAGTCCTCACTCAACATGCTCTAGTGGTGTCTACTCATACACTCACCCCTCGGGTATTTGGGTGTGTGGCTTATGTGCATATTCAAAAGATTCATCGCACTAAGTTGGATCCATGTGCTCTACGATGTTTGTTTGTTGGTTTTTCATCTCACCAAAAAGGGTATAAATGTTATCACCCGGAGACTCGGCATATGTATGTTACCATGGATGTGACCTTTTCTGAATCGAAGTTTTTTTTTGCTCCTGTATCTTCATCTTCAGATCACCAGGGGGAGAACACTAGTGGTGATCTGGGATGGTTGGACCATGTGCCAAGTACTACGGTAAAGATTACACCTACAGTGCATAGTAGGGCTCGGGGGAATGATAGTGTTGCCGAGAGTGAGTCTGCCGAAGTGCCGACAGAGCAGCAACAGCAGACTGCTGCCGAGTACAGTCTAGAGTCACCTCAGAATCTGGCTGAGAGCAGTGTTCAACCATTTGCCGAGAGCAATGTTCAATCACTTGTCGATTCTGGTGTTGTACCCCTCTCTCTCTCTAGCTCCACTGTGCCGCCTAATTCATCCTTGTTGGATATACCTGAGGTAAGTATTGTGGATGATTGTGTAACTAATGCAAGTAACGATGTATGTACATATAAGTTGCCACCGAGACAAAATCGAGGTGTGCCACCTGACAGGTTTTCTCCAGAAAGGAAAGTGAAGTATCCAATAGCCAACTATGTCTCATGTAGCAATCTTGCACCAGAGCGCCAGATCTTGGTGGACAATATGGAGTCTGTTCAAGTACCAACCCGTGTGGAGGAAGCTCTAAAGGATCCAAAGTGGGCAAAAGCAATGGATGAGGAAATGTCGGCGTTACAGAAGAACAATACCTAGGAGGTGGTGTCCTTACCAAAAGGAAAAAAAACTGTTGGATGTCGGTGGGTGTTTACTATCAAATACAAAGTTGATGGATCAATAGACAGGTACAAAGCAAGGTTAGTAGCTAAAGGATACACCCAAACACATGGTGTAGATTATCAAGAAACTTTCTCTCCGGTTGCCAAGATGAATACGGTACGTGCTTTGATATCTTTAGCTGCTAATATGGATTGGCCATTGAAACAGTTTGATGTGAAAAATGTTTTTCTCCATGGGAACTTGGAGGAAGAAGTATATATGGATTTTCCTCCTGGGTATAGTGCTGGTGGAAATACCGAAGTATGTCGGTTGCATAAGTCTCTCTATGGACTTAAGCAATCTCCTCGTGCGTGGTTTGATAGATTTACTCAAGTCATGAAAAAGTTTGGGTACTATCAAAGTCACTCTGATCACACATTGTTTGTTAAACGAAGACATGGAAGAGTGACAGCATTAATCATTTATGTAGATGACATGATTATCACTGGAGATGATTGTGATGAGATTTCACAGTTGCAGAGTAATCTTGCGGCTGAGTTTGAAATGAAGAACATAGGGGATTTGAAGTACTTTCTTGGGGTTGAAGTTGCTCGATCTCCGAAAGTTATTTTCTTGTCTCAACGTAAGTATGTTTTGGATTTGTTAAAAGAAACTGGTATGCTAGGATGTAAGCCAGTAGATACTCCTATTGTTGAAAAGCATTATCTATGTTTGGATCCGAATCAGAAGTCCGTTGATAAAGGGAGATATCAGAGACTTGTAGGGAGACTAATTTATTTGGCTCATACACGTCCGGATATTGCTTATGCCGTGAGTGTAGTGAGTCAGTTTATGCATTCGCCAAGTGTAGATCATATGGCTGCTGTTATGCGTATCTTAGCATATTTAAAGTCGGCACCAGGAAAAGGAGTTTTATATGGGAAGCACAGACATTTGAGGGTTGAAGGGTTCACAGATGCTGATTGGGCAGGAAATGTGAGTGACCGACGATCTACTTCGGGATATTTTACTTTTGTAGGAGGTAATCTGGTTACATGGCGAAGTAAGAAACAGAAGGTGGTATCAAGATCCTCAGCTGAGGCCGAGTATAGAGGCATGGCCCACGGCATTTGTGAAATTCTTTGGCTTCGAAAACTTCTTTGGAGTCTTGGGTTCAAACCAAAGGAAACCATGAGACTATATTGTGATAATAAGTCAGCCAGAGATATAGCTGATAATCCAGTACAGCATGATAGGACAAAACATGTAGAGGTTGACAGACATTTTATTAAAGAGAAGCTCGAGAGGAAAATTGTTTCAATACCGTTTGTGAAATCGGATGAGCAACTTGCAGATGTTCTCACTCATGCTGTGTGCAGTCGAAAGTTTGATGACTCACTTGTCAAGTTGGGCATGTGTGATATCTATGCACCAACTTGAGGGGGAGTGTTAACCGTGAGTCAAAATTAGGGAATAAAAAGGGAATGTAAGATATTGTAAATACTAGGGAACCTTTATTGTGTAGGATAGTGTTTATTGCTCTTTATTATTTGTTTCCTTATTGAACAAGGATTGTATATGTATATATTTCAAGAGAAGTAATACATGAAAATTACCCCGTAAAATTCTATTTCATTTACCACTAAGACTCCAAAAATTACTCCTCATCCCCACTACACATACTGCAGCATTTCCATCCCTGTTCAACAAGTAATCAATGAATTTTATCTACTAGTCTCTAAACCCAACTCCTTTTCTCTTCACTTTGCCCACCACAAAAGATTTTCATCCATGTTCACGCAACTATCAAGTGCCATATGTTTTACTTTTTCAGGGAATTCACTCGACAATCAATTTGAAAGCAGGGGATTTCTTTAACCCCTCAAGTATATAATCAATTCATGTAAACATATTAACAACAATACATTCACCAATTAGAAAATAAATCCGAAATTTAAAATAATAATTGGCTTTCAAATTTGACAGAAACCTAGAAATCACTTAGCAAGACTTATGGAATCAGAAAAGAGAGAAGATGGAGATGGTTGTAGTGGCTTACAAGAACTCTGATCGTGCTCTGGAATAGCCAATACAACTCCAAAATTTTCGATTGAATCTCTTATTAGGGCGAACAGAGCGTCATAATTTATTTTTTACAATCGAAAGAGAGGGAAAAGGAAATGGTTGAGGGGGAGAATTAAGGCTATGTTGGGAAAAAGAAAAAAAGAATACTTTGGATGTAGTCTCTAATCCTTAACATTCTTTGACTAAAACTTTAATGGTATTCAAAGTTTGATCAAAGTCCCTTGACTTTGTACACCTCATTATATTACAATTAATATTTATATTTTTATAGTTTTGACATTAATTATTTGATATTTTATGAGATTTATAATCCTATAAATTTAAAATCCATCATTATAATACTATTAGAAACGGTTACAATAAAAAAAATCAAACATTTTGATTGAATAAATGGATAAAAACTATGTAAA
The DNA here is from genome assembly GCA_035220775.1 of Malus fusca. Lineage (NCBI taxonomy): Eukaryota > Viridiplantae > Streptophyta > Magnoliopsida > Rosales > Rosaceae > Malus > Malus fusca. The sequence goes on from CM069069.1 coordinate 37,738,536, forward strand.
AATAAGAAATAAGAAATGGCAAAAGAATGTATCCATAGTGTTAAAAAAATTGGTACATTTTACAAAAAAATTGGTACATTTCACATATAACAAAGTGGTACATTAATAAAGAAGAATGAGTACATTGTAAATAAATTAGGGTACAGATAAAAGATTAAAAATTATGAGTACAAATGAATTTTTTTAAAATATAGGCGCTAAAAGAAATTAATACATGGGTACAAAATAAAACTAAAAAGAAAATACTACAAATTTAAAAAAAATGTTGCAAATTAAAAGTGGGTACAAACTAAAAATATAAATATATGATACATTGTTTAGGCATAAAACATAAATATACCATATGTAACTTTTCTATCATTGATTAAGTATACAATATCACGTGACGGTATACACATGAGTACAAACACAAATAAAATTTTAAAAAATATGGGCACAAAAAGAAACCAATATATGGGTACAAATTAAAAATGAATAAAAAATTGGTACAAATTAAAAATAGGTACAAACTAAAAATAAAAATTTATGATAAAAAATTTAGCCATAAATATAAATATACTAATTGTAACATTTTTAACACTAAAGGAATATATTTTAAAATAAAAATATTTTATTATTCAAATAATTAATGATGTTATTAATACCCAAGGACCTTGATTAAACATTGAAAATGAATAGGATTTTAATCAATGGAGTAGCAAAAACAAAGATGTGAACCTAATTTCTCCAAGAAAAAAAGAGCGCTGGTTTATTTTATCTAAAACACTAAGCACCCAATTTGTTTGCGCTCAAACTCTATCTGTCGTTGGGGGCATTGCAAACAAATTGTTTAAGACAACATATATAACTATTTGCGACATTATTTGCAGCATTATTTATAGCAGTGTCGCAAATATTTTCACGCTAACAAATACCACACCAATTTCCCCTTATTTGTGACGGCAGTGTAATCTGACGCAAACAAAAAAAGTGTCACAAAAAGGCATTTTTCTTGTAGTAACTTTGAATTTTCTTTCAATAATGGTGTCCTGAAGTGCCATAACCAACTTTGATATATATCCGCTTTCCAATGGTCTTGAACCAGGATTGAGTGATAGAGTTAAAATGAAGAAATGTCAATGTTGTTTAGTTTTTTATGATAATTTTGTCGAATTACTGAAACTAAAGTATATTTGTGTCTTCAGCACTAAACTCACTCACTAGAAGCCAAGAAGTATTCTAGCAAATCATAGAAGGTCTTACAAACGTTTGTGGTCAGATAGAACAGGACCCCGTTGAGAATTCATGCTCTCCGACGGCCGAGAGGACACTGAAACCTCACAACAAGAACAAGCATAGCTGCACACACATACTGTCAACCCAAGAGCTCAAAACATTTCTGATGCCTAACAAACAAAATAAACAAAAAAAATGAAAAATAGAGAGAGGAAAATGTTGTGTGTATGCTCATTGATCTTGACCCTCTTGATCAAATCACCGAACGTCCATCTAGGGGAAAGAAAATCAGGCACAAACATTTTCACAAAGGAAAGAGCAACGAAAATAATAATTTGTTTTTTTTTTTTCATAATTGTACAATCGTACTTTTCATAAGTCTTTTTCAGCTTAATTTTAGATCAAGAAAATCTTCACCAATCAATTCAACCACATTTTTTAGAACCTCTCAACCAATAAACACTTTTAAGTTTTACTCAATTTTTTGCACAAAATAAATCAACAGGAACTTTAACGAAAAGCACCCGGTACTATTCACTTTAATGAAAAACCACATTTTTACACTAAAAAGTCAATCCTTGGTACTATTCACATTACCCTTTATTTTGTCATATAATGTATGATCGAATTATTCTTTAAATATTGATTAACGTGTTTATTTTCTATTTGTAATACACAACATTTTTTTGCGGATTTAATCTAAAGAATAATACTAGGGAGGCCAAAATTGGAGATCAAATTTGCAAACCAAATAATGTTTGCCAATAATAAATAAGCACGTTAATCAACACTAAGTAATAATCCAATCATTAACAACCACATCATGCGGTTTACAAAATTTGAATTAAAAATTTAGTCTCTAGCATTAATCTAAAATGTTGATTTACCTAGAATTGTTCCTAAATTCATCATATATTTTCGGTTCATGATATGTTATTGGTCAACTAAAAACTTAGCCTTTTGCTGCCTTGTGACCCTCCACTGTCTTAAAGCAAATCAATCAGGCTCTTTAGGCCCTCTGGTCACTACTCCATTAATCCATCTCCTTTGAAGTATCACTACTGCAGCTAGCTATAATCTATACAATGCAAAACATCCTGTACCAGTAGGCATCTATAGATGGGGAAAATCTTTGGTGAGATCGGAATATCCTCGTGTGAATGTCTCACTCAAAGCGTAATTGTTTTCTCTCTCTCGCATAATATAATCTCACCTTTTTTTTCTTTGCCCCCCTCTAACCAATTTTTCTCATTTTTTAGGTAATTGCTTTATCTCATACATACTACTTTAAGATTTATAAACAGAACCTAATTAATTAGTAAGGCAGATATGTAAGCAAGATACATGCTAAACTTGCTAATACGTATACCTACAAATTTAACATAAGAAAATAGTACCATATGATATTGATGTTCCTGTAATTATCTTCAAAATTTACATCAAAGTACCGACAGTTGTAATTTGAAACTCATAGGATAAGTGTTCTGAATAGGTGGCTAAAGTGATATTTGTTTTTTTTTTGTGCTTTAATTTGTCATTTTCCACACTACTTTAGAAAACTTTACGATGCATGGTAATCTTGATAGCCTATCTCACAACTCAACGTGGGAAAGGAATCGACATCTTTACATTGAGTTGAAAGACGCACAGTATTACTTGACTTTTGAATGAAATATACAGTGCATTTTTAATCATTAATTTTTATGCATTTTGGATCAGCTAGCTTTGCAAATTAAGGAAGAACATATTATGAAGGAAATAAAAGAGTATGGGCGGGCACTTCTTCGATCGTAAGATGATGCCGCCCTTTATGCTGAGGAATTGATAGAATTACTGATAGGATTTGCTCCTGAATGTACTTCATGCAACGCTTTCCTTTTGACATGATGACTTCCTTCGACAGATGATGAATAGTACAGCTGCTGATGACATGAAATACATCAAGAAATGCATGTGCGAAAGAGAAGAGAAACATAATCCTAGTTTGTATGCTGTATGATCGGTCAGTAGTTACCTTGTCCCGAAAATTATTTGATGCTCCTCTTAATTTCTTAGTCTTGGTCTCCATATCTGAACAAACACACGTTCATGTCAAGTAGTACTCATCAGAATGTTTATTTTGTGTATGCGGGCGAGAGAGAGAGAGAGAGAGAGAGAGAGAGAGAGAGACCTTGTAGTTTCCTTGTGACCAAACTTGAGTGAGCAAACAGATCATGGGAGACTAGAAGGATTAGGAGAAAAAACAAATTCAAGTTCATAGTGTTTCATTAATAAGTGAAAAATCAGGATAGAATAATGGTGATCAACGATAAGAAGAGAGAGAGAGGGAGAGAGAGATAGGGTCCAATGCAATGCATAGGGAGATGATCAGTTCAGAGAGTTTTATATAGACGAGAAAAGATAGTAGTAGTACGACTATCAGAAGTGCACGCACACGCATGTGTGCATATGAACCTCATCCTTATATATTACAGGAGAACTACTTATGTAGTAAGGGTACACTGCCACGTGACCTCTCGTGCCAATGAAACGATGGCATATGAACTAAAACTTACACATATTTTTACTTGGCTCAAGACGTCACCGTGACAGTGTATGTGTCATATAAGTCCTCCCATTGCAGGCTTCATTCAGGATCGATTCAAGTTTGATTGGTTGTTTCAGCCTTTGGTCCGGAATGTGAGTAGAGACGAAAAGAGGATGACTAGACCAACGTGTCGCATTTGGAAAATTATGCATGTAACAAGGACAATGCGACTGTGACCAAATGAAATAGGTGAAACTTGACAAGGAGTGATAAGTTTGGAACACCGCCAACTTAGTGTCTAAATTGCACCTAAGTGTCTTGTGGTTTTGTTTGTAAATGTCTTCAGCTGATCGTGTTTCTATCAGGACAGGATTTTCAATCAAACGCAACAAAAGCAAGCCAGAAATAGCCGATCAAAAGTGTGGCACACATTCAAGAACTAGGTGTTACTCTCTCACATGCTCATAGAAAGATTAAAAAAAAAAAAAAAATCGATGGAGGAGAAATTACATCAACCAGCAACAAATCATGCATCCATAATCTTCGCACACGCAAGAAGTCAAAATCAAGATCAAAATGGAGCTCCGGAAATCACACGAAACACAATTTAAAGTTGAGAATCCACAAAACACAGATATGTTAATAGATATGCTTCTCGAATATGACGTCGATTTGAAAACAGCAATTCTTTGTTCTATGTTCTTCCTTATGATGATCGGCCAATACTGTAGTTAACGTAGATAAAGGCATAGGACGTAACAACTAATTCGAATATATCCCTTTCAATCTACAGACTAATTCAGAGATCTGCCCTTCCTGGATATCTAGGGAAAGGAATCACATCTCTAATGTTGTCAATCCCGGTAGCAAACAGAACCATTCGTTCGAATCCTAAACCAAAACCACAATGTTTGACAGTCCCGAAGCGCCGCAAGTCAAGGTACCATTCATATGGCTCAACAGGCAGACCCATCTCCTCAATCCTTCAATAACAGATTCATCACACAATACATACATTTGTCAGTTCATTCAAACATTACATAAAACTATCCACTCCCAAGTATGGGGAAAAAAATTGTACAGGAGATGAATCCACTGGAAATAATAAAATAATAATAACGGCACTAAAACAGAATAATACCTGCTGATAATAACATCGTAACGCTCTTCCCTTTGGCTTCCCCCAATCAACTCTCCCACCTGAAATATAAGAAAACCATATATGATACGTGAAAGACACAATGCTGAAGTATGCAACAGAGCAGTGAAATCAATGATACAAAGTTCAGAGTATAATACCCACCTTTGGTACCAAGACATCCATAGCAGCCACTGTTTTCAAATCATCGTTGAGCCTCATGTAGAATGCTTTGATCCCTTTAGGATAGTTGTAAACGATAACAGGCTTTTGAAATAATACCTCTGTCAGGTATCTGCAAAAATAGGACGAACTGGTAAGCTCAATTTAATCAGTAACCATAATAAGACAAACCAATAGAATAATCCTAAGGGACTACCTTTCGTGCTCAGATGCCAAATCAATCCCCCACTCTACATGATTCTCAAACTTCTTACCCTTTTTCACAGCATCAATTAGCAGATCCACTGCTTCTGTATAACTAATCCGTTTAAAGGGTGTTTTTGCAACCATTGCTAGACGATCAATGCAAGTTTTATCAATTTTGTCAGCCATAAATTCCATGTCTTCCCTGCATTCGTCAAGTAACCACTGACACAGAAATTTCACATATGCCTCTGCACAATTCATATCATCCTACATGAATACACAAACTGTAAGACATCTGCACAACAATAGAATTCAAAAATAATAAAAATCACGAACTGAAAGTTAAGAGGCTGCTCCTATGTTCCCACAGAAAACAAACCATTCTCTTCATCTTACAAAGCATTCAAAAACAAGAGAGAGAATTGAATTCAGACAACCATCTAAACAATGAACTTTGAAAATAAAGGACCCTTAACAATACTTCAAACTAAGGATACTAGAAAGCAGATGTGAATTCTAATAGAGAGAATCCTAAGAGAAGGCCAGATAGTTGTTTTCTTGGACCACTGTAAAGATACATATTGTAGCGAAGTGAACCTAATGCTGAGGATTTTGATATTAAAATTATTGCATATAAAAATCATTTTGACATGAAAGTTGCCATCATCTTGCAGATAATTCATCACTAGCAACAGTGATCAGTGAGTATGAGGGGAATTAAACCAGAACAACAATGAAAAGAGGGCCATATAACCCCTTTATTGGAAGCCTGTGAAGAGAGATTGTTGAAAGGTGGATCAGAGACCCGGATTTTCATATAAAAATGTTATTAAGTGAAAGTGACCGAATCATAACACCAGGACATAACATAGAGAGCATATACAACCTAACATTAAAGTACAAAATGCATATTTGACTACAATACAGCTTCACATACCTCAAGTTCTGCAAATGCAATTTCTGGCTCCACCATCCAAAACTCTGCCAAATGCCTTGAAGTATGGGAGTTCTCAGCTCGAAAAGTAGGCCCAAATGTATAGACACTACTAAGAGCACACGCATAAGATTCGACTTGTAATTGGCCAGAAACAGTCAAAAAGGCTTGACGGGCGAAGAAATCTTGGGTATAATCAATCTTCCCATCCTTTCGAGGGATACCAGGTTGAAGCTTAGATCGCTCCTCTAGCTTTAAGACATTATCCTTTGCCTTTTTAAGCTCAGCCACAGCAGCATCAATGTCCTGCTTACTTGCTTTAGCAGATTTCAGCTGAGCGACATCATCTCCTCTCTGCTTGACATTAAGCTTGGCAGCCTCTATGTCTGCTTCTGATGGAGGAGGGTTCTCAATCAGATCCTTTTCCAACTTTTCAGCTCCACTAATCAAGGTTGTGACTTGAAACATCTCACCAGCACCCTCACAGTCACTGGTGGTAATAATTGGAGTTTGCACATAAAGAAATCCATGCTTATGGAAAAATGAGTGGGTTGCAAATGCCAAGGCATCTCTGATACGAGTAACTGCAGAGATCTGAAAGCAGATTCAAGATAATCAAACATTAATTATTAAAAGTATAAGATGTTCTACAAGCAAGATGGAGGCTAAGAGGCAACACGTTATCATCAACAATAACTGCCCTTTAACATCTCTCCATAAAAAACCAAGGTCATGTTCAATCAACCTTCTTTTAAACAGGGGAAAAAAAACAAAGGGGCTCCACTAATTTCATACTTCATTATGGTTTTCTATAAGAAACAGAGTTTTATTGATAAAAATTAATAGGAGTAGACAAGCTATCCAAAATCAGCAGTCCATCAGTAAGCAGTAAGCTAAAATGGAAAACAATTCACTTCCTAACACAAGTTGAAAACCAAAACATTAATTAGGCTCCTAAGTAATAGCTGGTTTCCAATCAGCTAAACAAAAAAGTAATGTTTTATGATGTGAAAAAAATTGAAACACAAACAGAAGGCTAATCTCACTTCATTCATTTACACCTACATCCCCTCCCATTGTGATTCTCAAAAATTCTTCTTTTCCTTTCAACCAAATAAGGTAAAACATCATAAAATAGCAACAAACAAAAAAAAATAAAAAAACTCGATGTCATCAAATTTTTTGCTTCTCCAGCAAAAGCCTTATGCCTTCTAAGACAACAAGGAAAAAACATGCAGCTGGAATTAACCATAGCACAATCGTTCTTTTGAGTAAGTCCCCTCCCGTTGTGATTCTCAAAAATTCTTCTTTTCCTTTCCAACCAAATAAGGTAAAACATAAAAAATAAAAAAAATATAAAAATAAATAAAAAACTCGATGTCATCAAATTTTTTGCTTCTTCCAGCAAAAGCCTTATGCCATCATTTTTTACATAAAACAAGATGATGACTACTATTTACCCATTAGTGAAAAAAATTTCAAGATCTTTTCCTTTCCGCCACTTATACCCCAGAATACTCTGATGGATAAGTACATGTTAATCAAGTTTCTAATCAAACAGAACCAACTAAAACTACATTGTATATGCATAGTGTATTAATCAGATTGAAAAACAAAATCAGAAAAAGTGAACAGATCAACCATACCCAAGGGCCAAAGCAAAAATCTAAATGTTTACAGGCACTTAGTATATCTGTGAGTATGCATTTATGAGAATAAGCATGTTTCAAATTAATGCAAGCAACTTACAGTGTTGGTTCTGGAACGCATATGAAGACGGTCCCTCAAAAACTCGAGGGTGAGCCTGGTCTTGGGCAACGGGTATTTAGCTGGATCAACCGGACCCACATGGATCACCTTCTCAACATCAAGCTCCACCTTCTGCTTTTTCCCATCAGGGGGAAGCTTAAGCATACCATCCACAGACAGGCAAGTACCAGTCTGTACAAGCTGCCCAAGGTCATACTTGTCAGCTTTTACAATCACCTGAAGGTTGCCTGCGCATGACCCGTCATTCAGCTCCAGGAATGCAAATGCATCCTTGTCTGCCTTCCGACCAGTCTTCACCCACCCACCAATCCGGACTGTCTGCCCGGCCAACCCGGACCCTCCATCAGGTCGCGAAATAATGGAACGGATGAGGACTCTGTCAGAAAACTCAGCTTTTAGAACGGAGGAATCGTCGCTTAAGGTTACTTTGGCGAGCTGGGCACTTGAAGGCATGGAAACATCAGCCATTTGGAGTTGGAATTCAAACTCCCGCCAAAGCAAATAGCTTGAGACGGCAGCTGAGTATTGTTACCCAAACAACTGTCTGTAACAGGCAAAGGACAACTGATTATTACAATTCAATCTGCAAAATCAAGTATGCGCGTGAGTTCTTGAAAGCATCCAGAAAAATAAAATAAAAGAACAACAGAAAAAGGAATGAAGCTAAACATACATATAAAGCTTCATCGAAATTTATCACACACATATGCAAAACCTCCATGGACGAAGCATCAAATTCAACCAGCCAAACCAAAACAATAAATTGTTAAAAACTTCTAAACTTTACTAATTATCTAATATGCCCATCACACGCACAACCGAAAACATCAATAAAATTTACACTAAACATCAATGAATTTGCACTAAACATCAACGAAATTACCCTTAATCCCATTTCTTCCACACCAATTTCTATAATTTCAAAGTACACAAACAATGTAAGGGACGACATTTAAGCTAAAACTGTAAATCCAAATTTCAGACTCCACATTTCTGATACCAAATTGTGAAAAGGAAATCTAGTTACCTGACACGGGAAGTGAAGGGTTTTTTTTTCGTTTCAGTGCAAGACCTTAATCGTGATATTTCGATTTCCAAGTCCCCCTCTCGGTTTCTTGAAACCCTAGTTGTGAAGACTTGGGGCCTCGGTCGCTCACTGCCGCCGCCCAAGAGAAGGAAGGAAGGAAGGAAGGAAGGAAGGAAGGGTTGTAGGGCGAAACGAGTGAAACGCCAAAATATAGGAAAGACTATTCCGCGGACTGACAGAAAAGGCAAGAAATCTTTACACTGTTTAAAATACCGGTATAAAATTTTGGAAATATTGCCAAATAAGATTTCGATGTAATGTAAATAATGGAAATATAAAATGAAATAGTGGAAATATTGTTCGTTGTGAAACTAAGTTCATCTATCGTTTGTTAAAAAAACAACAATTTGGACGAAATATAAAAGTTTCTATAATATTTAACACATATGAAAGTATCGATGATAATGTCAATTTTAGCCAATCTTGAAAGCTTCTTCATCGATTTTCATATCTTTCTCTTATTTTTTGACATTTGTATCGAAGAAACTTTAAACATTAAATTTTAACCAAAAAGGTGAAAAATAGATTTTTTTTTTTCCTTTCCTTTTCTGCTTTTAACTTTTTTTATCTTTCCAAATTTTCTGCTTTCGAACTTTAAATGTTACGTTTTGTTTTCATTATTTACCTTGGAGGGCAAAAAAACTAGGGTTTGATCAAACAAAATTCTTATTAGAGGGGCGAATCGGATTTTGACTCAGATATGATCCAAATTTGATGTAATTAATACGATATGAATTGTAACTTTTAATACGATAATTTGAATACAATCCGTATTTGAAGGTTTGACAATGGATGGAGTATTAGTATATACTTTCCTTTTTCTTTTTGAATATAAGATGTATTCTATGAGTTTGTTTGAGGGTACTTTTAAAATTGTTTAAACGTTTTTGACGAAAATGTTTTTGCTTTTGGAACTAACCAATCATTAGTAAAAATACAAGTAAATCCTGAAAAAAAACTCTTAAAAGTGCTTTTTGGAAAAAGCACATAACTGATAGTTCTTGCATAAGCACTTCAAATGCTTTTAACTCAAAGAAGGTACTTTCAATCATTTTAAAAACATTTTCTAACGAGTCATATGTTAATAACAAACTAATTTCCTTCCCATACAACATCAGTATCATATGAAGTGGCGTCGTATTTTTAACCCTTAGGTTAACCGGTGCGCCAAACCAGAGTCAATAACCTCAAAGAATACATTCGTGAGAGTTTAAACTCGGAATGAGAGTTCCAAATTTTTACTCCCTTTCCACTAGACCCCTTTTGAGGTTTATAACATATTATTTTATGTTATGCATTAATTATAAATGGATTCAAATATGAATCAAGACAAATCCGATTTATTTTTAGGGCTAAAAAAACCACTATCAGTTGACAAAACATAAAGTATAAAAACGTTAAAGAAATAAAATAAAGGAAAACTAATGAAAATGACTTTAAAACTTTGAGTTTTAACGATAAGGACAAAATAAATGGTAAAGTGAATAGTACTATATTTTTTAGTGTAAAAATATGGTTTTTCGTTAAAATGAACAGTACCGCAGACTTTTCGTTAAAATTCCCATAAAATAAATGTTGACACCGAGAATTTGTGTACGAGTAAAGTAGACAATTAGCTTTTTTCTTCTCTTCCACAATGTTTGGTCCGAATGCTGTGAGTACTAAATACCCTCCCCACCATATCTGGATGCTCTGAATTTGCTCATATTCGGTTCATATAACAACTGGCTTCCGGAGAGAATGTATTCCTCCAGAGGAGCATCGCATAGAGTGCGAGTGCTATAGGGCGATTCCATAACGAATACTAAACCGAGGAATCCTTTAAAATGCGGGATGTGAGAGCGAGAGAATGAGCGAGTGAATGCTCCCTCACGTCATCATTGATGCCCGCATTAGAATTCCTCGTACTAACTTGCTTGTAGGAGTAACTTCTGGGATAAATAATCGACCTTAACTGTTTAGATAAAGGAAAAATCCAACAAGCATGTCGAAATTTATTGTACCTTTCTTATGTACAAGCTATCCTCAAAGAGACTGAAGAAGATTCAAAACTGATTTTCTCTCCGGCATGCTAGGAATGGCTCCCTTTACTTGAACACAAAGAGAAGCTGCCGCAGCTGGCAAAATGAGAAGAGAAAGGAGTCATCAACGAAAGTGTTATAAGGAACGTACTCAAAATAGAATAACGGGTTTTGTTGCCCCTACCTGCAAATCTCAAGCATTCTTGTTTGGACTTGCCCTCCACAAGAGCCACCGCGAAAGAGGCTGTAAAAGTATCACCAGCTCCGGTAGTATCAAGTACTTTGGCAGCAGGTATGACTGGTTGTTTGAGCGGTTCTTCACCATCTACAAATAGGGCGGACCCTTTGTCCCCAAGTTTCACCAGGACTTGCTTAACGCCCTGAGATTAGACATAAAACAAAATTACGCCTTAGTAAAGCTAGAATATAAGAGCACCATCCCGGTGTGGTTAAATGACCTACTATCATCTAAAATCAATACCATCTGACAACATAAGGGCCAATGCAAGAAAGCTGATGGAAACAGTATCAGAATATCATGAAAAGATCAGATTTCGATATCAGCAAGATATTTCCCTTTTTGTCCAAGATGATATAACACTGAATACGAAATTATGCAACGATAATACCAAAAATCTTCAAATCATAGAAAACAAAGTCTTGAAGCTTGACTAATCTGTTCAAAGCTATGAAAACTACTCAGTGCAGCACAATTTACCATTTTATGGAGTTTCACCACAGCATTACTAATCTGTTCAAAGCTTTCAGTCGGCATTCCTGTCAAACGACCAAGCTCAGTTTCATTTGGACTCAAAATATCAACAAAGTTCAATAGTTCTCTAGAGATTGGTGTGTCCATCCCTCCAGCATCCAAAATGACTGGTACACCTGCACTCTTGGCAGCCTAATTACAAAATAGTATATCAGTTTATGAATTGTTACGAAGACAACAACGATTAATGGAATCAACATGTTCATAGTCACATCTACTATATAAAGGGACACAACATTGAAATTCAAAGTAAATAAACTTATGTGAGGAATTGAAAGTTGCCTATGAACAGACCTACTGTCATGTACTTTACGTGACTACACGTGGTCTGCTATCGGATCCACCTTGAGCAAATTACCTTACTCCTGCAGAGATCCTATATGGTGCTATGCTGTTTACAAGACACGGGCCTCAAATCGAGACTCAAGGACCTAAAAATCAATAGCACTTCACACCAATTTAATCATTTACAGCTGTGGAATAATTTTCATATAAATTGCCATTAGTAACTCACTTCATTGCCCAGCAGTGGGGAATAAACATGGCAGAAAATAACACAGAAATTTAATTGAATCCACGCATATGCTACAAGTAGATAGCAAGATCATTTGATCCTAATCTAGCACAATCGAGCAATATCCTAAGCAAAACGGAACTTATAGATTGAAAAAAAATACTGAAAGCCCTGACCTTTGCAACCTGAACGTTGACCGATTCCGGAATCTCCCTCTGAAGCAGAACAATTCCAGCATTTCTCACAACCTCCAAATCCTCATCAGAAATCCTCTCAGGCCAGCACTCCATGTTGGACCCACCAACAATGATGATGGAGTTCTGCCCATCAGACTGCAACATCACCACCGCATGCCCAGTGGGCGCACCAGAAACCGCACTCAGGCGATCGAGGCAGACCCCGCCGCTCTCCAGAGCCTCGGTGATCAGCTTCCCATGGGCGTCCTCGCCCACCTGGCCGACGAAGTATGTTGGGTAAGAAAGCTTGCCGCCGCAGGCAGCCTGGTTGGCGCCTTTGCCGCCAGCCAGGGTCTGGCCGCTCTTGGCTGAAATGGTCTCGCCTTCTTTGGGTAGACGGTCGATTTCGACGTAGATGTCGGCATTGGCTGAGCCGACCACCACGAGCGGCGGGGTTGTGGCGGTGAGAGGGGTTGCTGGGTTTGGGGATTTTGATGCGTCTACGGAGAAACAGGGAAATGGGTTTCTTCTATTGGATTGAAGATTTGGGTTTGCGTTGTTGATTGATCTGTTTGGGTGGGTTGGGAAATGGGTTTGAATTTTTTCGTGCCATTGATTTGACGGTGAGAAAACTGCAGCTCGGATAGCACTCATTGCTCTCTGTCTCTCCTTCCGACTGAAGTTTCAAGAGCGATGACGCTTTAGACGAGGAAGGTAATCGTCGATTGATCAGCTTGCTGTTTGAGGATTGAGACCCAAAATTTTATGTCAGTTTTACTTTCCCATTTTACCCTTAAATTTTGAAAATATACTGTCTATTGGTATTTTTTTTTTCCTTTAAAATTTTAAATTCGATTATCATTAAAAATAAATTTAAATCACATTATTATTATATTATTATCACATTATTATTGATTTATTGTGAGGCTAAACTTATCCGCTTGCCTTAATATAGATAATAATATCGTTTGTTAGAAAGAAAAAAAGACAACAAGAGGTGAAATTTTTAAAAGTTAAAATTGATCTTGGCCGCACTATTAATTTGAATGGTCAAGATTATTTAGTCCGCAAGCTCCACACACACAGACATTCAGAGACGATCTTAATCCCATTATCTAAGTCCGCAATTCATAAATTAGCATTGTTTATTACTTGGTGTTATTACATATTGAATACATCAATTTGAGCAAGATATAGAGGAAACGGCAAGAGGGATCTGCTTTGGTGCAAACATACTCAAGAGCAAGGTATAAAATATCGATGATATCGGAAATATCGGTAGTTCAAAAACACGAAAATTTCGATGAAAATATCGAGATATTATCGATATCGATAAAAATTGAATAAAAACCATGGAAATTGTAAGAAAAACTTGGAAATTTTTATTGAAACTTTGCAGGATGTTTATTTAGTCAATTATCTATTAGTTTATCACAAAAAATTAGAAGAAAATGCATTGCATGATAGATATAACTTATTTAAGTTGATTATATAGCGAGCTGGCAAACATTGTGAGTGTAGAAAATATGTAGTAATTAATGAAAGAAGTTTAAACACACCATAATCATTTATATAAAATGAATTAGTACAATATTTTACACTTTATACATTGCATGGTAAGATACATGAGTGACTTAGCAAGGTCTAAAATATCGATGATATCGGAAATATCGGTAGTCCAAAAAAATATCGGTAGTCTAAAAACATGGAAATTTCGATGGAAATATCGGGATATTATGGATATTTTAGACCATGCTCAAGAGAGACAGTTCCACCGGTGGTAATATGGTACCCATCATTAACAAGACACTCATTTTTGCTCAATCGCCTGAATATTCTCCGGTTAATCGGTCTCTCAGAGTGAAACGAGCCACATCTCAGACGGATTTGCCCAATTGGGCAGTCCTCACTTGGGCACGCATTCAAAATTTGGACGCTGAAAACTCGACTTCCTGTCCTGAGTAGCTTGGCGTCGGGGAATTGTATCACCGAGATGAAGTTTTTTGAACACGTGACTTATGGTACTCATTTGACTTTATTCTTGCTGCAATGTGACGAGCATGCGAGATTAATTAACGTTTAGGATAAGAGTAACGTTCTCTTGCTAGATATCGGACATGTTATATGTTAGTTAACTTGAAATCATCTCTACAATTATAGCATGTATTATTGGAATGTAATTTTTTAATTGTAAATAGTGTAGGATTGCTACGTAAATAGGGATTACTATAATCCTATAATATATTGTAATATTTTCCACACATTAATATAAAGAGTCATAGTTCTACATAATATCACCCGTCTAGGTTTTTTCTCGGATCCCAAGTTCTCTTTACGTCCTAGGGTTTATCTTTTTCGCTTACCTTGCCGTCCAACCTATACCAAATTAAACAACAACAAAAAAACAACACAACTCAACTCCCAAATTGTTTTGCCGTCCACCCCTCCCAGCCATTCTGTCTCGTGGCGTCGTCTTCTTCCTCTCTTTTTGCCAAAACACTGCTCAATTTCTTAAAAGAGTTTTGAGTGTGTTTCACCGTTTTATTACACGTTGTTGTCACATCCCGACTCCGGTCCCTATTACATTCCGGGTTCGACTCCGTCGTAGCACGATATTATCCGCTTTGGACCCCGACCCCGACCACGACTCTGGCCCCCACCACATCCCGGGCACGACTCCACCGTAGCACGATATTATCCGTTTTGGACCCCAATCACGCCCTCACGGTTTTGTTTCTGGGAACTCAGACGAGAACTTTCCAGTGGGTCACCCATGTTTTGGACCCCGATCACGCCCTCACGGTTTTGTTTCTGGGAACTCAGACGATAACTTCTCAGTGGGTCACCCATCCTGGGATTGCTCTCATATGAAATCGCTTAACTTCAGAGTTCCGATGGAACCCGAAGCCAATGAGCTCTCAAAAGGCCTCGTGCTCGGAAGAGATGGTCATATACATATAAGGCTTAGATGATCCACTCTCCTGGGCAATGTGAGATGTTACATTGTAGTTTTTTTTTTTAGGAAAAAAAAAGAGTCGGTGATTTCACCGCCTACCCTTTTGGGGACCAAAACCCTTTTAGAGGCTATGATCTTTTTAGAGGCCGAAAAAACTCACATATGATTTAGAAAGAAATATTACAATAAATATCTTAATCTTTTCAGCTATCAAATTGATTTGGCTTTTAATCAAGGATGATGTACTATCAAAATGATTTGGTTTTTAATCAAGGATTATGTACGGATTTACAACAAAAACATACAATTACGTTTATGTTTATGTTAATTTGGACTCAACCGTTTCTCAACTTTACCAAATCCTACCAAATAGTACAAGGCCATATTCTTGAACATACTAGCAGGGATTCGCGAATTAATACAAGGTTTAAGTTGCCATTAAAACTATGAAACGGGTTCATTTTTACTTGTAAGTGAGAAGAAAACGTTCTAACTTATTAGATAACAAGTTCCATACTCAAAATCCCACCTCCAAATATTATTGTATCGAAAAGAAAGAGAGAAAATTGAAGGACGATATTCGTTATACCACATTTATTGTACTACTAACCACCTCCTTAATAGACGGCTAAAAGTAGAAAACTCACCTGCTGCGGATTTTTATCTCCCCTTCTTGTTATTTCACCCCTTGCGTGAGGGGTGGGATAGAGAGAAATAAAAACTCGGGCCATATAAGTAATGTAGAGGCAAGTTTGTTAAAGAGATTACGAGCAAAGTGATCAGTAAATGTGATTAATTACAGAGTCTGATTCTTGGTTTCAGGTTGACAATACGGGCATTCGCCATTCGGAATGTGCAAAGCATCACATATGATTAATGTACATATATTTCACAACTGTGTGCATCACTGGCATCCAAAGCTCATTGTATCAGAAAAAATGTTGGCCATAAAAGTTCAATCATGCAATTGAAATCTGCTGAGGATTCTACAAAATGGACATTTCCACTTTGGAGTTATTGACATAACAGAAGACTAATCTACACATAAAATGCACGAATGCAATCATAGACACCCGGAAAAATTGATCTCGCAAGAACGGAATGGTGTTATCTACGCATCTCTAGCTCGCTTAGCGACTTCTTATTATCCTGCAAAATTTTAAGCAACAAATTTATGAACAATAATATTAGTAAATACAATGCACAGTGAAGTAAATTGAGCAAAATTTCTTGCCTTCCCAATTGAGAGAGTTCGGGCTCCGCAAGAAGCATGTCCTGCAGTGGTTTTGCATTCTTCTCTCTCTCAGCAGGACTACAAGATAAGGGAGGCAACAGCAGCATCAGTAATTTCAAGAAACAACTAGGTTGCAAACGGAACGTCAAAGCTTTACTGATCGAAGTCAAGCAACAGAAGTGTCATTTAAAAACAAAGTTTATCAGGAAATGCAAAAGAAGCGAACTACGCACCTAAACATATGATCAAGGGAGATTAGCCTGTGGTGAATTGTGTGCTTGCTGCCCACATAAGTCACAACTAAGCTGCCAGCATCCGGGTGGGGCCAGCTCCTTGAAGTAGGAAACCGGAGTACAAACGTTCCAGGTTCCTGGAAACCCCTTGAACCTTGAAGCGAAGTCTCAGCTTCTTCCTTTGTAATGAACCCTTCTATCCACTTGGGGGATGTTGAACTCCACATCGTATTTATCCCATCTCTTGATAACGTAAAAGCTACAGGATATAACCAACACCACAACTTTTCAAAGTTCTCTTTGGCGAGATGTTCTCGGCAACCAGCGATTCTCCCCAGTAGCTCAAAGTCCTGAAAGCATTTCCCAAAGGAAAAGACTAAATTTTTGCAAGCTAATTCTTTTACAAAATTTCTTCTTGGCAATTAAACTTCAGAAAAGCTGAACGAAATAGAAAAAACAAGATAAACCCCTGAACTTTGTGGAATCACACAAACCAACTGATAATTTGTATCCAAGTTCTGTTAAACAAAGCTCATCGCAGCAAGCAATGATAACGAAAGTTGAACCAAATAATGACATGGATGCGGTCACTGGAGCTCCACATGAGAAAAGACTTGAAAGAAACAACCATCAAGGTTGCTAAGAATTTACTATGACTTCGAATTACGCCAATCCTACAGCTTGAGACTCAAAAAATAAAAAACCTGCTATACTCGTAAAGTAGCCCAGGGCGTTTAACAGGTGTTTTAAATTTTGAGTTTAGCAAGGCGTTTATATTATCTGATATCTTTTCATTTTGAAGCTGTAACTCAAAGTATACAACATAAAAAAAACCTACTAGACTCGGAATTTAAAATCTTTTCTGAGAAAAGGTTCACAAGTGGATTGAACACAAAGTTAAAATTTATTGAAAAAAATACGACTGATCTGAAAGCTTGATCATGTAGTGTTGATTGCTCCACCAAATTCAGTTGTCTGACATACAGCAATCTTTAATAAATAGTTGATTATGCTGTAGGTGTATTATGAGCAAAAGATACTTGATCCCACAGGGAGATTCGAAATGTCTAATCCTTACATATTTCAACCAAGAGTGAAGTAGAGAGAGAGAGAGAGAGAGAGAGAGTACCTGCTGTGTGAGAGACCGAGAATTACAACAAGCAATCTTCATGAATTGCTCTTCAATTTCAAAAACTGCACTCTCCCATGGAACCTGGCGGTTATTTTGTGAGATGGAATTCCAAGCTTTAGTTCCTTCTTCAACCAATCTCTTTGCCATTTCTACTTGGTGCCTGGGGGAATAAATAACAAAGAAAAAGGATTCTGATTATACAAGGATAAGGAATATACAGTACCATAAATCACAAATCAAGGATCAGAGGGTAAAAGATGATCAAACTCTTGTCCTTTTTTTTTCTTTAGTGTAAATTGACACAATATACACAAGGAAGGGGGGTTTAGTGACTACATGATCAGTAATCTAATGAGATGAGTGCATCGGGTCTGTTACTTTCTAGTTTCTTCCTACAATTATTTTTTATCGGTCATGAGTCAGTTTTCACAGAAATGTCTTGTTGGAATCTCAAACTAAAACGGAAGCTAAGTTTGGCCACCAGTGGAGTATTGTGAATTTGGGATCCAAGCAATATTCTGTTTTTCTGTCATAATGAACAAGAACGTGAAATATCAAGCAAGATAGGATATCATCCGATTTCTTAACTCCAACAAGTATGATAGGATATCATCATATGTTCTGTTAACTCGAGCGATACAGCCAGTAATATGATTATATTAATAAAAAGACTAGTGGTTACCTGTGGTGTGAACATCCTGAATACAAGGAAACCTGATGGGAAAAACTCAAAATTTCTTCATTGGAAGCAGTGCTGGCAATCTCTTTGAGCAGAAGAGTCTTCTCAGATAAACCTGCTAGGCAGTATTTGAAAATAGTTGCATCTGAAATTGGATTTTTACTACTTGATGTACTCATAAGATCTGGGTTTCTCGCTTCGGGTCTCTCTGAGTCAGTTCGGGAGTCGTCTATTTCTTCAACACTGTCGGGTCTACCAACCACATTTTTCGCAAGTACTTCAACCTGATTTTCAATTTTTCTCAATCACACTCTTGTCTATATTCACAATAGGTAGACATGACCATATCTCGATGTTACAAAATGTTTTCTAAAGGTTCAAAAGGTAGACATGACGGTCTTCATCTCTCCGGCAAAAAAATAAAAATAAAATATCATCTATAATAATCATCAAATTATATGCTCAAAGGTAGTAACTACAAATCTTGAAGGATCATGCATACTTCTAATACCGAAAATGTAGTATATATCTTTCCTTACAATATTGGTATCCTCAGAAGGAAAAAATAGCAAGTTTGGTTACTCATAAGGACTCCCTTCTATAAGAAGATTTGTGACAAAAATACTGAAGAAGACAAGTCTGGTTACGATATTATATTAGCCTCTACGGGTTATCTAATTTGTCATTATATTACTTCCAACAGAATAGGAATCTCAAACAAAAGAATCCGCTTGAAATGTTCTTCTCATGAAGCACACTTGTGAAAATCAGAGAAAAAGGATGAATACCTGTTTAGCAGTTCTAGCATGAGAGTTGCATTCGTCATCGGGTTGCTCCAAGGCGGAAACAGTTGCACGTATTCTATCTTGTCCCAACCTACACCGTTTTGATGATGGACTCGGTTTCTCTTCATTAACAGAACTGTGCTGAAGTTCTAAGGTTTCATCACCCAATCCCGACAACTGAGATAAATTAACTGGATCACTGGCAGATGCTGGTCTTTTCCACGCTGTAGTGGATATTCGAGTAGTGCGGCTCCTTGAGATACAACGAATTGGAGGAGTGAATGCCTTGAGGAAAGGATACTTTTCCAATTTCGGGATGTGAAACATTACGCGGAACATCCGATTATCACACTTAGATGAAAGCTGAAAGGAGAAAGAAGGATAGTCACTGAAAATTGTAGCAAACATGGAAAAAAATCATCACAGTAAGTAATACACCTCTGTGTATTGCACCTCAGAAAAAGGAACACTTCAATTAAAAAATTATGGGATGGTAACACAAGGAACCAAAAAGATCTTTTATTTCATTTCTAAATTGGAACCTGGGATATCTTGAGCTTAAAAGACGCATGCCCTTTCAATGTTTTACTTGGTCTGTCTGAAAAAGCAAATTCAAACCCATCATGACTTGCCAAAAGTGGAGCTTCCCCGTCACTTGTCTTCTCCACAGGTTCCCCATTGTCAGCATACACAAGGGAAGCAATAACCTGAAAGAGAACCAATGTCAACTGTGCATGTTAATATTTATTCAATGTTGCAAAGTGAAATTAACAGTATATAAAGTGTACGAAATGTCAAAACATAAATACAAACCTCCAACTCCTGGTTTGAAGGATGGGAAAAGGCGTCTAACAGTACAACGTCCAGTGAAAAAATCCTGCGACACGAGGCCTGTGATATGGTAAATTAAAGTGGCAATATCAGTTAGAAAATATCTCAGTGCAGTAACCCTTAACTTTAGATAGCATCCATTATTGTAATACTGTTAGAGAATGTTTGGGATTATCATGTATATGCATGACAAATTTTTTTTTTTAAAAGTAATAGACATATCCAATTGAGGAGATAAAAATTTGAATCGATAAAGTTGTGAACCGAACTACTGGATCCTTGACATCGTTCGTATTTGAGATTTGTGGTACAAATGAAATCAATTTTATAAAACGCATCAACCACCACTGTCTACCTCATTCTCAGAAGCAGATGAATTATCAATTTGTGGAAATGAACTACTCACCTTGCCGCCAACAATACTCCAAACACCGTCACTGTCTACCTCAATCTCAGAAGCAGATGAATTATCAATGGATAATTTTAGCGGTGGGTCCTGCGATACAAATATATTTCTTAGTAGAATAGACGTTTACTCTGGTGGAAAGGGGGCTAAACGGGCTAGGAGAGTTAGTCAATTGAGATGCAAATTATAATAAACCCGTTAAGGAATTACAAGGGTGCAACTACTACGCACCTTAGCATAGTTTTCCAAAATAGATGAAGTTAAAGGCAAAACTTTGTGATTGCAGATGTAACCCTGCAAACTATTGTCCTCTCCGCCACCAGATACCAAAATGATCTTCGTCAAACCACTTGAAATGGAGTCCTTGTTGAACAAAGACGACATAGATTTATTTCCCACAGCTTCACCATCAATATGCAGCCGCAAGGTATCAGACAAAACCTAAAACGAAGTCATAAACTCTGAGCATTTGATACATTAAACACAAAAGGTGCACACTAATTTCACCACCAACAAGGCACAGTCAAACTGCTTCTAGTATGTAAAAACTAAAAACAAAACAATAATGCATTGATAAACCTCACCTTAAGCAACAAAGAAGTGCGCCTTTTATGAGGTTTCAATCAAAATTTATTTACAAAGGCACGGGATCTTAATTAAATTGAATGTTTACTCTCTTATTTCCCCTTTTTCCCCTTTTCATTTCTTTGGACAAGAAAAATCTTAGTTAACTTCTTCATTTGCATAACTTATCATTAAATAGAATCTGATTTCCTTTGTTTCCTTGATACCTATTTCTTCTTAATTACATTACGGTCCTATATCTACCAATGTATAACAAATTTATTCTCTTTTTAGTACCCAGAAGGTGCATACTAAGAAAATTTTGGCCGTAGAGACTTTAAGAAAAGACATGGAGTGCTCGGAGCTAACGGAAGACTTGACGCAAACCGAGTGCAATGGCGTTCTAGGATTCATACAGCCGACACCACTTAGTGGGATAAGGCTTTTTGTTGTAGTTGATGTTGTTGTTGTTTAGCAAGAACAAATTCTTGGAAACGAGTTTATCTTTAAATAACTAATAAACCATACCTCACACCCAACATGAATCCATTTCTCCATCGGAAACTCATTCTCCGTAGATACATATGAATCTTCGGACAACGAAGACAAGTCACAAGTTTCAGGAGCTTCCTTGTGCAAGATTCCCAACGGCAAAAGCACCATTTTCTTCTTCTCGCTCAAAACAAGAAAGGGCGCACTTCCAGTGGCACCCGAATGCCCCTGCATACAAGAAAAGAAAAAAGAAAAAAAAACATCATCGAACACACTCAAAGAACCAAACACCAAATGTTCCAAACCATAAAAGGAAAATCAAATTCGAACATAATCGTTTACAGAAATCGCTCCAAGAACTGAAAACAGAGATCAAACTGGTACAACATTGAAATTCAGAGAATAACTCTAGAAAAAACCATAAAAAGAACAAAATTGATCACCAAAAAGTCCAAGAAATCATTAGAAACTATCAAGAACACAAAAATGAGAAATGGGCATCCATTGTAATAGCTAAAAACATTAATTAAAAGGAAGGGGAAGAGAGAGAGAGAGAGAGAGAGAGAGAGAGAGAGAGAGAGAGAGACCTGAATGAGCGTGGCAGGAGAGGCAGCGGAGCTCGTGAGGTAGAGCCAAAAGCAAAGAGAAAAGGCTCCATCTTTCGGTTCAATTTCCGCTCTGAAGTCCTTCAGCAGCGAGTATTCCTCTCTTTCTTTTGCCTCATCCGCCATTGTTGTCGAGGTTTTGAGAATTCTTGGGGGTTTATTTCTGAAAAACCTTAAAACTCTCGCTGTGTCTGGTTTTTAGGAAGAAAAAAACAGCGGTTGTTTTGAGTGACCGCTGTCAACTAACGGTTGGTACTGTTGCTTCTGTGTGTTCCACTTTGTGCTTTGAGATGGGTGATGATCCACTGCTTTGCGGAGTACTTTGGTTTCTGAACCCAAACGCTCCGTTTCGGGCTTTTTTGTTTTAATAAAATGCTTAATTGCGCAAAGTTAAGCTATGTTTGGGTTTTCGCATTACTAAAGAGTTTTAATCACAAATCATCCCTTATGTTTGGCTTTTTGTACGACTCTCACACTTCTTTTTTTTTTTTTTTTTTAGTACACCGATATTTTTACAGTAAAATGATAGAGAGTTCGGTTAAGCTACATAATAGGCAACATAATTTGGTATCGAATTCGCCATTCACGAGATTTAAACTTAAGACATCTCACTTTCAAGTGAAGATGAATATTACCAGACTGTACTACTGAGTGGTCACACACTGCTGTTTAATCTTGTTCATTATTTTCGTTTAATTTAGTCAATTCGATGGTTATAACTTATAAGTAAAGAGTTGTTTGTGAGATGCAAAAGAAATTAAAAATCATCTCCCTTCATTTTTTTTTAAAGGAAAACTAATGAAAATGTCTTGAAAACTTTGAGTTTTAACGATAAGGACAAAATAAAGGGTAAGGTGAATAGTATTAGAATTGACTTTTTAGTGTAAAAATGTGGTTTTTCGTTAAAGTGAACGGTGCTGGGAGCTTTTCGTTAAAGTTTCCTCTTTTTTTTTTATGCTTTTCTAATAAGTTATCTTTGCTAAGAGCATCTCCATCCGTTTTTTGAGGGCAAGGGCAAGGGAACCATGAACAATATTTGCTTTTGTGCAAGTCCACCTGTTTGAGAAGAGAAAGGGCAAAGACAATGACGATTACTATTCACATATATTTTTTATGTCTTATGCCTTGTAAGTATGTACTTAGTAAATTTGTTCTTTGAAAATAAAACTCCCTATTTATCTCTGATACTTTAATTTTAAATACAAAGCATAGCATTACAAACAAGCATAATTAATAAAAAAAATAAAAGGCAAATGAAAAAGATAGTTAAACTTTGTAATTTTGTTAAATGTATCTAATTTTAAGTGTGTTGTTTTAGAATTGTTTGGTATTTTCAATTTTTTTTAACATTGGAAATCCAACGATTCAGATGAGAGGACCGTTTGGAAATCCAATGGTTTGCACTGCTGCAATTGGGCAGCCGAAACGGCACTTGCGAAGGCAATTTTTGCAAAGGCAGCTGAAAGGGCACAAGCCCTTGTTCTTCCTCCGTTGGACCTGCTCTGTTCGACCAGTTCAACCCAATTGCAAGGGTAATTAGGTGACTGCTGGAGATGCTCTAACCAGAGCCAGGGCAGAAAGTGCGATCGGCATCGGCCCCGTCTAAAGGGAGGGCTCCAAAAACCATTTGCTTCATGAGCAAGCAACCAGTTTCAGGGAACATTCCGGCAACTCTTTGCAAGGGACAAATGGAAGAGATTCTGATGATGCTCTCATCGAGTTTTCCGGCAAGATCCCGGCGAGGTTGGGTTAAATAAATGAGAAAAACGCCATACTTTCATTAGCTAATAAATAGAAACTAGCTGCTATCGAGAGCAACATATGGTGTTAGAAATGTTAAATGGCTTTGTCATTTAAAACTAGAAGAGGTAGCAAAGTTGGTTTAAAACTGGATGAACACTCTGAACAGTGAGCACCACAATAAAAACCCTAATCAATGGACATTAACATAAACTTCAGCAGTGAAATGTCTTCCGGTACACAGGATAGGTGACGGTTCATACAAAACAAAGCATCACTCTCTCCTGTTTCGACAACACAGGCTTTGAGGCTTTGAAAGTTGAAATGTAATTTCGTGCTTATATTTTTCTTCTTCTGGAAAAATTAACGTAATAGAAGTCTGGAAGTAATAACTAAGTTGACATCAAGCACAGACCTTTCCTACTTGCACTCGATCAGAAGACACGAATTTTAGGGGCACTTTCGTTGTATGTAGGAAGCCCCATGCTCCTCGTACCTGTCAATTGCAATCACACGAAGCAAAATATCAGTAGAGGACTCCAAGACACTCTACATGATTTCATAATCATCTACAACGTAGATCGTCTGATATGGCTAAGCAAGACACAGGTGAAATCATGAAACTTACTCAGCCTTGGAGAACCACATTTGCTGGAATGAACCGAGAGACGCCAATATACTTCCGCCTATCCAAACACTGCAAAATTAAACACCAACATGAAGTCAGGAAAAAGAGAAATTTTGCATGTACGTATATTATGAACATTAAATTTTTAAAAGCGCATAACCTATAACTACACAAAGGTGAAACTTGAAAGCATTTGAGTGAGTTTCGAGGTTATACGGTTAAACATGCTTCAAGTGTATTCTCTATGAGAGATGTAAAAGTTCAAAGTTAAGCGACTGACAAACTGCCATCACATGACCCTAGAATAATTTCAGGGTGCTCAGATGAAAAATGTAATCCGAATATCAAATAACAGTTGCAGAGTTGCAGCCAAATTGCTTTATGTATATGGGATCTTCTGTGCTAGCATGGGCAAAGAGAGGAACGAAGGACTTGAAGCAATTTATATTTACCTGAATCGCCTTTCAGTTGAATTCCCGACCACCAATACTTTAACTCTAGCAGCTTGAGGGGACTCCTGCAGGTTGAATAATGGCATTTTGATATTTCATACTAATAATTACACAAATAATACTGTACCAGCTGAAATCAATTTAACTACTTTGAGTACAAATGATTTTAGTATGCAGAGAGTGAGATAGAGAGTTCAACGACATAGATGTATTAGGCCAATGGCCAATGCTGAAAAGCATGTCAGTGCTTTGCTTCCTGAAGATAGTATGAGCTAAGATAAACAATACAAAAGTTATAGAACGAAGGCGATGAGAAACTAGTTCTTCTAAGTTGTAATGCCACAAACACATTAAAGAACAAATTTAGTACCCAGATCTTACAGTGAATTTATACAACATGAAATTGTTACTGCTAGACAATTGAAACAATATACCAAATAGAAGCCAAATTCAATAATAAAAACAGTTGGCTGGGATTAATAAAAAGAGAAAAAGAAACATGACCATGGTAGTGCTTCAATTAAAAGCCATACCTCCAGCATGTCTTTCTCAAGGCGTTCCTTTAACTGTTGCATTGATGCTGTACCACCGGCAAGCTGTATAAAATAACAGAAGGAAAAACCATGTCATATAATTCTCAAGTTGCACGTCGAGAAATTCCTTGGAAAAATTGGGGTTAATGGATGTGATAAACTAAGGAAATTTTCAGGAATTCTGCATATTCACCATAGAAATTGCAACACTTACTCAGTAAGTCCTACCAAAAGATATCTATTTGCATCAAGAACTAAACTAATTTATGCTATTAATTTTTGTCAATTCTTTGGGGAAAAAAAATTAACTGATTCATGCATAAAATAAGTAAATTGATGCTCCAACCAAAAAAAATGTAATAAATAAGTGACTGCATCTGCATCATCTTACCAGTATACTACTAAACAATTCACGCCGGATGTCCACATCACACTTGTTAATGCTCTCGATAACCTGGAGAGAAGAAACAAGAAAAGTTAACCATGAATTAAAAATGAGGGGAGAGGGGGGAAGAAAAACAGAGAAGCAACTGCATGGATACACCCACTTATTGTCAAATAAAGCAGGATATTACCATTTGTGGCAGACCACGAACAGCGGGAGCAATCTCTGCAAAATGCTCCATACCAGGAATTGTCTGACATTTTCATAAAAACAAATATGATAGATATAAGATGCAGGAAAAATATATTATTCAGTACCAATTAAAACATACATTTATGCAACCAATCCATCCAGCAACTGCTTCAACCAAAGTTATATCAGGGGTCAAATTTTCTCATGAAGTGCAATTTACAATTGACTGATAAAAAGTGGTCCAACGATATAAAAAAATATTTTGAATAATGTAACATCTAATCCTCTAAAATTCCAAGAGTGTAATCAAATTATGGGACTGACCAAGCTCCATTTCACAAGCGTGCTTCATTTAAAATTTAAAGTGGCTTTCATATATCCAAATATTACCCATACAATTAGTAGACATGAAGATATTAGTAATCAAGTAATGAACTATTCCACGAAAGCCAATTTATTGATCAAACCAAAAACAGCCCACAGAAACAAACTCAAGATATCCATCGAGTCAGCAGTTATCTAAGCATAAAGAAATGCTGAAAATGAACAAGGCATATGATAGACTTAGTGTCCATAGTACTTTGTAGATTATCTTTCTTTTTCAATAAAGTTCCTGTTTTCTTGTCCCATAAAAAAATGCTCAAGATGAAACAGTCATGTCTCACTTTGCACAAGGTTCACATATTACGACGAAGTGGGAACTAGGAACCGTTAGTTGAATGAAATTATTGAACAGATAATAATAAGATCGTGGTGAAATGTAAATGTGTCCCATGAGATTTCAAGGATTCAAGGAAAGTGTTAAAAACTGGCATCATATAGTTTAGAACTTTAGAACACATCCACCTGAGCCAAGGATGGGTTAAAGAGAATATCAGGAATCTTGAATCTATCAGCTCCGATTTCAATTGTCCTGTATCATGCAGGATCATAAAGTAACTATACATTTATATTAGAAACAAAAATCACAAGTTAATTAAACAGTATACAATATGCGCAAAATTAGATAGTCATCATTTAACAAACTGCACCATGAATTAACAAGATCAAGAACAGATCTAATGAATTCAATAAGGGAAAGTGTAACCCTCGAAACAAATAGAAAAGTTACAACAAACCAAGATGCAAAAGAATAGGACTCACTGGCCATCAGGAAGCTCGTATGAGGTCATTGGAATGTTTGAATATGCGATTTCTGGAAGAAAAAAAATTGAAAATCCTATTAGAACGCTAATTGAACATTTTTTTTATCTTTGCTTGAAGAATATAGCAATTAATACAGGAGCTATGAACAATATGAAAACAACTAACAAGGTTGAATCATAGAAAACAGAATAAACCATCATCCATTCATCGTGTAAAAGTAAACAATATCCTGAAAACTCCACGCAATTGAGTTTTCAAAGAGCTAAGATGCTCTATCCTGCAAAACTCTGAAAACTCCAATAATCAAGCTGTCAAAGAGTTAAGCTATCTCTGTACTCCTTAAGTACTAATTGTATCAACATTTGAACGAATTTCCAGATCAAAAAACTTATAAGAGAACATAAGGTCATATATGGACCTTCAAGCAACAATCAAGGATATCATTTGTGAATAAAGAG
This sequence comes from Malus fusca, assembly GCA_035220775.1. Lineage (NCBI taxonomy): Eukaryota > Viridiplantae > Streptophyta > Magnoliopsida > Rosales > Rosaceae > Malus > Malus fusca. The sequence continues at coordinate 37,766,510 of CM069069.1, forward strand.
AATAAATGCAAAATTGCCCTTCCAAATATCAGGTCTTAAACAAATGAATATGTTTTGAACCCAGTAGCAAAAATAACACAATAACCAATTGATTTTTTTTTTTTTTTTTTTTTTTTTTTTTAATCTGCTATCAAGACTAAAACGTAATGTCACTGACAAAGTTTATAGCCTAAAAAACATTAAAACACATGAGAAAGGGATATATAGCAAACCATCATATGGAGTGTCCGGGGCTCTACACACGCATTCTTTGATGTCACTAGCAATTATCCTCTGCCACGAAGAAACATTCAGCAGAAATGGAAAAAATATATATATATATATATATATCATATCTCAAAAAGTAATATTCTGGTCAATCACAGACCTGGGCATAGAGTCTGTAGCTTTCTGTGGTATTTGGAAAATCAATGTCTACTACCTACAACATTGAGAATATCATTAAGCTAAACAAATGAGATATTAAGCTATCAAAAAGGAAAACAAAAATATTCATCTATATTACTGATGAAGTCTCACAATTGATAACAAGATAAACGAAGGATGCATAGTCCCAGAGGAACAATTAATAACCCGACAGCAAGTATGCACCAAGCCATCACTATAATATTCAGACTGGAAGCATATTTTGCTACTCTTAGCATTCCACTATTTTAGAATACATCCACCAGTAAAATACCTGAAACTCTCCAGGTCGTGTTTCCTTTCTCTTAAAAGAATATCTGGGTTTAATCTACAAATAAATAAGAAAATGATTAAATAAGGTAAAAACAGCAATTTTGGGCAAATGATTCCCCTCCAAAACGAAATTTAGGTGGTCACTCACCATCATGCCTTTACTTTCCAAACTTTTTGTCAAACAATCAGTAAGAAACTCTCCCCCAATAGGAGAAGATGACACAGCCTGTAACAAGTTGACAAATAACAAAATAGGAAAGAAAAAACGGGTGTCAAAATTTGACAGATTGGTTAAATTCTTATATATGGAATCACAGAAACAAGCAATCATAAATTTTCGTTTATTTCACTTTATGGAAGGTTTCTAAAGGCATTTATAGAGTGCAAGAGGGCATTATACAATATATATATATATATATATGTATATGTATATGTATATGTGGCGCACCTTGAAACGTAATTATATAAAAATAAGCTATAAATTAACTTGTTATGAATGAAGATCTATCATCTAATTTGACAAGAAAGTGAGAAATACCTTTTGAAGAACATAGCCATCATGAACTGGAGCAACTGTAGTTGATCCCCCACCACTAGATGAATTTTATAATTTTGCGTAATACCGTACATTAGTTTTGCATTCACAATAATCAGGCAAAATATAAAGGGGGCAATAAATACATTATCAAATCACACTAGAAACGATATTAAAAACTCATGTTGTACATTGCATAGAAAACAATATCAAATTCATAGATGTAGTATTCATAAAGTTTAAATTCAGTTGATACATTATCGTTTGGTTTATGATTCCTAAAGTTACATTCATAATTTCAAAAATTTCTGCATTTGTCCACTTTAACCTACAGGCCACTGAGATAGATATTCTTTTGACATTTATTAGAATTTGAACTACTGATTTGTATCCATCAACATTCTCTTTCTTGGGATTAACATAAAACAAAAATCATGTGGATCTATGGTCTGCATCAAGTGGGCAGATTGACTTAAAATAAGCTTATGCATAAGTGTGAAAATGAAAGGATGCGATCATAGAAATGGTAATCCAATTATATACAATTGGTTTAAAACAAAAGACGATGTGCCAGTACTAAAATTATATACAGCAAGAGTCAAAATGATGTCATCTACCTACCTATCAACTACTAACGAGGTAGCTCGACCTGATGCAAACGATGTGAGAACCTGACATAAGAAAAAATATAACAGTTACTCACTAATTACAAACTGAATTTAAAAAGGAAACAAAGAGCAGAGTCTGCAAATAGTAATCCATGTTCTACAAGTTGGAATCAGGGAGATGGGGTGAACAGGGGGCATACAGCATTCTTGGCCAAAAATAAGGCAGGAACTTTGTACTTTTCGAACATAAGCTCTGCCGTCCTGTCAGGTACAACACAAAACTCAATCACTTAACCTAAAAACTAAACAGCATAAAGACACACCAACTAAACCATCAATAATGAAGGAACAAATAATATCATTTCTATAAAACCTTTCATCAATGGGGCCGGCATACTTATTACAAGTTAGACACCTAAGAACAAGAAATCTAGGTATGCAACAACTGTACACAGACACAATGAAGCCATCAGTCTGCAAAGAAAAATACAAAAGTTCGTACAGCTGAGCTTTGCAAGTCATAAGGGTCAATGTGAAGTCTAACTTTATCACAAAAGAATACATGACCTATTACATAAGCATTTTAGCTCGACTTGATAGTTACAAATTTGAGCTGATGAGAAAATTTAATAATTACCATATTACCTTTCTCTTTGTTGTTGAGTGTTCGAAGATGGCTCTGCAAGTAGCATTGGATGCTCTTTGGGATCAACCAATAGACATTCCCTGAAATAATAGCAAGCACTTACTGATATGGTAATACCAAAATAAAACATCTAACTAAAATTGGAAACATATATTGCCAGATGGACAGTTAAAAGGGAAAAGGATAACAGCCAAGCCTTCACACTATATAACAGTATTGAATATGAGCTGCTACAGTATTACGTACATCTGTTAAGTTCAAACTCGTATTACGCGAATAATGGAATACGGTTGAACAATAGAACTTCTAACATACGATGATCACTCCCCAAAAACAGATGACATCAGTATTGTTCTGACCCAATTAGATCAGTGAGAAAAATTTGTACCAAAGCATTACCGCGGTGAAGATGTATACAGAAATGAGTACTAGAAACATTATCATTTGTTGATCATTATATCCTAATGTTACTAAAACCGTAAGCGTAATAGAAGAAGCTGACCGTTCAGGGCGTTGCATTATATGCATGCCTTATCTTTACTTAACCAAATTATTAATCAACAATTAAATGAGAAAACAAATTTAACCCATAGTAGATTACTAATTCATCCATTAGTAGTTACCTAAAAGCATGGTCCCATATACCCTCCACAGCATCCCAGTCAACAACAACTCCATCCTTTATGGATGACAGCACCTGATACAACAGCAGTAGATAATCAAAATCTAACAGCAAAAGATCGAAACTGTGCTTCAATTACAAAAGTTTTTAATTCGAAACTGACCTCCATATGATCCCGATGGTACCCTAAGGCTTGAGATCCTACATATAATTTGCGCTTTCCCTTGGCTTTGTCAGAATCAAGAGATTTTGAATTATTCTTTGGTTCTACAGCAGGTCCAGAGTTGTTTTCCATTTCAGTTGCATCAACTTCCATTTGATCAATTGACCCGACAACCTAAACGAAGAAGAACAGATGCCAAAACCAGGTTAAATTTTTAATTCACTTATGAACTAGTAATGATGAATATCCAATTAACAGACAGACGCACAGTAAACAAATTTTACACCTAATGTGACTAATTTGCTAAGTAAGGTCAATCCTCTAACATGTAGAAGTTCAATGCATATAAACTTCATAACTAATAAGTTTAAAAAATTCAAAAAAATAAAATAAAATGAAAAGCTTCATCCACTCTTCAAAAATTCCTTAGTCATTTAAGCACAACCATGAGCTTCCCGCCTAAACAAGTGTATCTGACCAGCCTTAACGCCCCCTCTACTGAAGATGTTCCCCCAATAGTCTCACATTATCCATCATGGTATAGAAAATAGCGACGAGGGACTCTGGACTCATCATTCTTCTGGGTAAAAAACAACTTATAATTCAAATATCTTTGGGACGGTCGAAACGCCAAATTTGTACCGAAAAGGATTTATGAAGAACAAAATCTTTAGCTATAATCTTAATAGTTTTCAAATGGGCAATTGCAAAACACACATTCTGCATTACCACTAAATCTGGCAAAATGGGTAAACATTTCCCGGATCTATAAAATGAGAATCCTCAGTACTACATTTTCGGTTACACGAACCAACAAAGTTGTGAAATTTTCTAAGGTTTAAAAAGAAAGAGAGAGTAAATGTGACTGCCACTATGAACAATTGAAGTAAAAATTGAGCAGAAAGCAAGCACATACGGAAGGGAAGACGGCCTTGGGCACATCTTCGCCAGCATAGCCGGCCTTGCAAGTGTGGGAGCCGAGGTCGAGTATGATAGCTGATACCTCATCTGCAACCAAAGAAACCAGAAATCCCAAAAAAAAATTTAAAAAAATCACCAAAAAATAAGAAAGAAAAAATTAAGAAAAAGAATGAGAAATCTTGTGGCATGCGAGTGCTGTTAGGTTTTTGATGAACTCACCGCCTCCGTACATAATTGAAGTTTTCTGAGAGACAAGATTTTGCTCTGCGAGTGCGGGAGGAGGAGGAGAATTTGCTCTGCGAGTGCGGGAGGAGAAGGAACGAGCGAGGGAGAAGGGTTTAACGAAGTTTGGATTTGGGGGGTTTGGACTTTTGGAGTGGAGACTTCAGCAACGACTAGCTCAGTGATTTTATTTACATTATTTATTTATTTCTCTCTAATTACACAACTACCCCATGACTTTTTGTATTTGATTCACCCAAATCCTAATTTTTTTTTTGTTACAAATTGGTCCCTTACCTTTTGAAATTTTGTTGGTAAGTAGTGACACAAATTACAAAAGTTGACAGCAATAGCGGTATGTGCAATTCAATTCGATTGTTTTTTTTAGTTTAAACGGTGTCAACTATGTTAACAAAGAAATTTTTTGAATGATGCCTAATAGTTATGGTTTTTGAAGATTCGTGAGAGGCATAAGAGGTAGGGTAGTTGTGCCCCCGACGCTTATTTCTATGAAGAATCTTGGGCCCTTACATTATTTCGATTAACCATGTAAATGCCAAGTAGCACAATCTTAGTTAAACATGTGCTTTGATTGACCATTGGATTCTAGCTAGATTGGAAGATTGGTGACCGTTGGATATTAGTTAGTTAGAAGTTACTTAGTTATTAAGTTTCATATCTTCCATAAATAGTGAGTGGGTTCTCTTTACAATGTAATGAAGGTTTTATCTCTGTAATACAAAAGCATCTTTAAATTCTCTCTCTGAAACTCTATGTGTCATTTTTTTGCTTCCTGTAACAACTGTTATGATGGTATCGAGTCGGTTCATTCTTTTTGGGGGGCGCGGTGCTAATTGGAGCAAGTCAATGCTGGTTCAAATCAGATTTCCTCTCGATTGCTGGTTTTTTTTCTCGAAGTTTCAACAATGGCAGTGCTATTTGGATCTTGACGATACTTGTGAAATCAAGTTATTTCTTTCTGATTCTCAGGTTGATTGATTGTTCTTGAGACTAAAATTGAGGCACGAAGCAATTCTGGTTTATGTAATTGTTGGAAAATGTTGAATTTCTTGGAAAATCGTTGAGGCATGAAGCCATATATGTTTTTTGGATATTGAATCTGATTCTGATATTGTTGTAGCACGAAACTTACTATTCTCAAAATCTTGAATTGTTGAAAAGGATTATAGCATGAAGCTCCCATTTCTTTCCAGAAAACACAAATTAGGGCACGAAGCTCTCTGATGTGTATGAATTTGGTCTTATTGAAACGAAGTCTGTTATTTGCTGGGTAAAAGACATTTGAAGGATCAATTACAAGCTGCAGGAGAACATATTTCAAAGAATGATTTGATTGTTGCTACCTTAGTTGGCTTACCATCTGAGTATAACATGATAAGACCTGTGATTGTGGCAAGAGAGTTGCCTATAACTTTAAAGGAATTTCATGCACAACTACTAAGTGCAGAAAAGATAGTTGAAGAATATCAAACTACAATGCAGTTTCCAATGACAAGCATGTTTTCTCAGGGTGAATCTTCTGCCAGTGGAGCTCAGAAACAATTTTACCAAGGGGAGTCTTCTGTAACAGGTGCTAACAAGTCGTTTTATCAAGGAAAGGGTTCATATGGTTCTAGTTCCAATTCTCAAAATTATAATGGTGTTGGATTTGTGGGGCAATGTCAAAGGAACTCTAGCAATGGCAATGGTGGAAATGGATCTAATGGGGAGAACCACTTTCATATGGTACTGACTTCCGGAGTCTCGTATAGGCTATGCAATATTATTATTTTTTCACTAGGCCTGACAACGTTTTCGCACTTAACCAAGTTTGTCAGTTCATGCATTCTCCTACAAGTGATCATTGGGCTGCGGTAAAGAGAATACTAGGTTACTTAAAAGCCACTCACGATCACGGCTTTGTGTATAAGCCAAGTCCTCTTACCATTAGTGTGTGTGTCAACGCAAATTAAGCTGGTGATCCTGATGACTGTAACTCCACTGGTGGTTACTGCATCTTTCTTGGAGATAATTTAGTCTCATGGAGCTCCAAGAAACTGTGGGTGTGTCTCGTTCTAATATTGAAGCGGAATATCGTCAACTTGCATATACTTTTTTTCTTTTCTTTTTCTTCCAACTTGCATATACTTCAATTGCTTCTCTTGGTTTCAAAACCTTTTCCGAGATCTACACCTCTCTCTTGATCCTCCACGTTTGTGCTATGATAATATCAGTGCTCTTGCTTTTGCTTCTAATCCTGTCTATCAAGCACGCACGCGCCATGTCGAAGTGGATTATCATTACATTAATGTCACTCGCAAGAAGATTGTTGTTGACTGTGTTGCTTCAGCTAATCAGCTTGTTGATCTTTTGACCAAAGGTTTATCCTCTTCACCATTTACCAACCCAGTTTCCAAGCTTTCAGTTCTCTAACGATCACTCAGCTTGCAGGGCCGTGATAAGCCAACTGATAAGTCAAAACCGAACCAGTTTGAATTTCCCTCTTCGCGCTCTTCTTCACAAGCGAATACATTGATTCATCTCAAAACTCTCCAGCAGATAAAGACTTCTAGTTAATATTATCTTCTATCATATCACATGTAATTATTTGATATTTGAGATAACTCTCACTTGTAATAGAATCATCTAATGTGACATTATATACTGAACATGCAGGCTCACTCATTATTCGTCGAGTTTATTCATTCAAGCATTCTTATTATATTGAGTATTGAACATTATATCTTTCATGAGTTACCCAAATTTATAGAGTTTAATCTGATAACACTCTTTTTTACAAAAGTTAAACCAATGCTACTTAAACTTAAATCACATAACTCAAGCAAAACTTAAAATTCAACTCCAAAAATGGGTATCCACTTAAAAGTTAAATCAAATAGTGAAGTTTGAACTCAATGACGAAACAATAACAAAGCGTGTAGAAAAAATAAAAATAAAAACTTCATCTCCAGATCAAGGTTCTAAAAATCGCTAGGCGCTAGTCGGACGGCGGGCTAGGGCCTAGCGCCTAGGCGGCTAGGCGGGGCTTAGGCGGGCGCCTAGGCGGACTAGGCGGATCTAAGTAAATCTATCATATTTCAGGTAAATAAGTGTCTGCTTCTACTTGAAATATATATAATTTCAACATAAACTACAAAATAGAATGCATATATATCATGAAGTATTGGAACATAATGAAAACATGTGAAATAAGGATATAATGTTTGTTCATTCAAGTATGCAACAAGTCTCTTATAATTTATTGGAAAAAAACAAAATGCAAAATGAAAGTTATGTATTTTCTGTCTAAGTGAGTTGCAACCTAGGCGGGTTTAGGCGGGTGCCTAGACGGGCTAGGCGGATTAGGCATGTGCCTAGGTGGTCTAGGCGGTGGGCTGGGGCCTAGGCATTAATCGGGGCGGTGGGCTGGGGCCTAGCGCCTAGGCGGGGCCTAGGCGGCGCTAGGCGGGGATTTTTAGAACAGTGCTCCAGATGAAAACAAGCAATAAACTTAAGTCTTGTAATCTGAAGTTCAATAAGCAATCCTATTAAATGTTGGTCTATAGGGAGTTGGATGTAATAAGTGCTTGTATTAATTTGGGTTAGAAATTGACTTAGGTTGGGTTGGGCATGAGAGGGAAAAACAACTCAATAAACAATTGAGTTGAAGTCGAATTGATTTGAGTGAAATTTAACTATGAAATAACCTGCGGGATCATGTTTAAAGTTGTGTTGGACATGGGTGAATTCAAAAACGCAAGTCTCATTTTTAATTTGAAGAGCAAGTTGTTAACATTTTCAATTTGCTAATTATGTTGTTAACATTTTCAATTTTCTAATTATGTTGCTAATTATGTTGTTAACATTTTCAAGTCGCATTCATCGAATTAGTAAACAATTTTTTTGACGTGACAGTCACACCACCTCAAATTTATGACTCATTCTCACTTTTAGAGAAAATTTTCAGTGAGTCGGGAACATGATCCGGTACATCAAATATTATGATACAATTGGTCAAAAACTTAAGAAAAACAAAATTCCCAACTAATTATACGATGTTATTTAGTGAACCGTTCTTTATTTTCGTCACACTAAAAGTATCTCCTACCCTTGAGATATGAGTTCATGACCATGCATGATGAAATCAATCGAGCTAATAACCTTCACAGGTCACACTTCACAGCCGTGTTTTCTTTCCCAAAAAGGGATGTACTGTGTTAGTCCTGTGAATTTTGAACACCGACATAAATGGCAAAGGACAGGTGGAGTGGAATAATTTGTCACATCAGCTGGAATTTCACATGATGCATGCACCTACTACTTGACATTCAGCTGCACCTTTCTCATGGGTTTTTGGTTGCTGGTGACTTCGCTGTCATGCCACCCTTATATGTCCTCACCTACTTCAATTTAATTGATTTATGTCCAAGTAATCACTCTACTTTTGCCATAGGTTAAGTCAATCACGATTATCATGCATTTTAACTTTCTCATGTAACAGTGTATGATTAATTTGAGATACCGTTATAGCGGCATCTCAGTTGTACAAAAGTTCTACCATTGACTCAAGATGACCATGCATTTTAATTTTCTCACGTAATAGTGTATGATTAAGTTGAGATACGTCACAGTGACATCTCAGTTGCACGGAAGTTCTACTCTTGATGCAGAATCTCAAACTAGTAAAATGTGAATACAAAGTGCCCTTGCGCACATTATTAACAGTATTAACAGTGCATGATTAAAGTAAAGTATCATCAAAATGACATCCTGTTAGAGGAAAATTCTTCTGTTTACTCGCAGCCCCAAACTAGTAAAGTGTGAATGCATTAGAGAGACGAAAAGCACTTTGGCCGCTTTCCCTAATAAAAGCACTTGTTGTGTCGAAATTTCAATGATCCAACAGCACTTTGTTTCTGTGAACTGTTTCTCAGATAAAGCCAACTTCTACTTAACCATTACTTCAAATTATTTCCTTTTGTGAATCAAATTCGCAAAGAACAAAAAATGGGAAAGGCTTTGGTTTTAGCGTTCTACATAACCATATGCTGTGTTGCTTTTATTATATCAAAGATTGTTATTTCAGTCCTCATCTATAAGCGCTGGAAGAAGAAGCACTTGGTACATGAAGATGGCTTCTCTGGTATGCTCGAAAACTCCATGAAAACACTCGGTTTTACGCGTCTTAGAGCGTATCTTTAATGACACCCTCATCCACGATGCTCAAAATGACGCATTTTCCGCGTAATCTTCGATGAAATTCGTAGCAATAAACTATATATCCTGATTAATGTATTGTAATGTGCATGTATACAGGTGGGAAAATGGTTTTGTTCAGGGCACCAACAATGAAACCTCTGAAATCGGATGTGTTCTTGAAGAAGACATTGAAGTTGTGCAACAAGGACATCATTGGTTCCGGAGGCTACGGGACGGTTTATAAGCTGACAGTAAATGACTCCACAGCCTTTGCTGTGAAAAGATTGAGCAGAGGAAGTCCAGATAGAGATCGAGGCTTCGAGAGAGAGCTCGAAGCAATGGGGGACATAAAACACCGCAACATCGTCACCCTTCATGGATATTACACTGCTCCAAACTATAATCTTCTCATATATGAACTGGTGCCTAATGGAAGTTTGGATGCAGTCCTGCATGGTATGCACATATGCACTCAAATTTTACAAAAATGCAAATTTTCCATTTGTCTATGGTGATCATCTGGTAAATTACGATGCAGGAAGATCAACGGACAAGATGCTTTTGGATTGGCCTACCAGATACAAAATAGCACTAGGTGCGGCAAGAGGAATATCGTACCTTCATCACGATTGCATCCCTCATATAATCCACAGAGATATCAAATCAAGCAACATCTTGTTGGATCAAAACATGGAGGCTCGAGTGTCTGATTTCGGATTGGCCACCTTGATGGAACCGGATAAGACTCATGTTTCGACACTTGTAGCTGGAACTTTCGGATACTTAGCTCCTGGTACAGTTGAAGTTCACCCATGAATTTACAATAATATTGTCAGTAGCACACTGCTCAGTTACTTTCTTGTGCATTGATTTAAGACAGACCATTTTTCTGCAGAATATTTTGATACGGGAAGAGCAACAGCGAAAGGCGATGTTTACAGTTTTGGAGTGGTTTTACTAGAGCTTCTAACTGGAAAGAAACCTACGGATGAAGCATTCATTGAGGAGGGAACAAAACTTGTGACATGGGTAAGTTATGAACTCAACACTTCAATAAGCAATAGCAACCCTTATTTTACTGAATCCTTCATGTTCTTACTTGAATTGCCATAAAATTACTGCCATTGTTGATCAGTGACTAAACCTACCTGCAAATCAATCGGTTAATGATGTTCGCAGGTGAAGGCAGTTGTTCAAGACAGAAGGGAGGAGTACGTAATTGACAGTAACTTAGGCTGCTGTTCGATCGATGAGATTAACACTGTTTTTAGTATTGCATTAATTTGCCTCGAACCGGCGCCTTCAAAGAGGCCTACCATGGATGAGGTTGTCAAGATGCTTGAGCAGATCAAAAATAAAAAATAACAAACTCGTAAAAGACACATAAATTTGTACACCTGTTTATACCTAGATGTTATGATACCACATCAGCTGGTTAATCTGAGCTATGATCTTATAGGCTACATCGATGGCTCACTCAGATGTCCAGACACATTCATCGTCCAAGATTCAACGACGGCAGAGCTGGTTAATCTGAGCTATGAGCTATGGTGCAGGAAGGATCAAGCAGTGATGGCGGTGATGAATGCTAAACTCTCACCTTCAGCACTCAAAAAAGTCTTCCATTGCTCTACAGCCAAAGAACTATGGCTTGCTTGCAGCTTTTCAACCCTACCGTATAATTATTTTGAAGTGTACTACATATTTTCTTAATTATTAGTCACTACATATTTTAGTGGTCATGATTCATGATTATAATAAACATTATCAGTGATACATACATACATACATATATATATATCTTCTAGCTGAACTTTCTGTTTGTATTCACGACCACTCGCTATCAGTTCCAAATTCTCATGGCTATCGATGCCTATGTTGAAGAGGGAGGCCCTGATCACTAGGACAATCTACCACTTGCTATTCAAAATCAGTATTATTTTCACTAGTTTCGTTAGATGGGGCTCAAACTTTCCTTCTCATCATAATCAACTAATGGTTTTATTTGGTTTGAACCTTTGTTACGGAATATACATTGATAGTTACACTACTGCAATCACAATGACCTACAATGGTTTCTCAATAGCTTTGCAATCTGATGGTCGGGAAGGCATGCCTTGCACCGCCACCTATGGTTTGAAGGCTAGCAGCTTCTTGTTTGATTATGTTGCCTACCTAGACGGTGTTTTAGGCCTAAAATCAGCATTCGTTAATCTATACTAGAATTCAGCACTAAGCAGGTCTAGCAACTAGTTAGAGACTAGAATTAGATACATGGTTTGATGATTGGCAAGAAAGTTTGTTTCAGCCAATCAAATGTGCATAGTGCATAAGGTAATTTCAGGGGAAGAATGAACATTAAAACAAGAAGAAGAAGAACATTAAACAAAACAGAACTTGCAAATCAATTGGTGAATGATGATGCGGGTGAAGCCGGTTGTTCAGGACAGAAGGGAGGAGTATGTACTTGATAGTAACTTAGGTTGTTGTTCAGTTGGCAAGATTAGCATCGTTTTTAGTATTGCACTAGTTTTCCTTGAACCCAAGCCTTCAAAGAGGCCTACCATGGTGAAGTTGTTAAGATGCTTGAGAAGATAAAAAAATAATAAACTTGTAAAAGACACTTAAACTCGTACACCTGTTTATATCTGAAATGTCCGTACCTGGATCTTTCTTCCGCCATTTCTCTCATATATACACAAATGATGAGCAATTCAAGTAGACATCTGTTATGGCTTATTGTTCTGTAAGCACTATTTTATTTGTGTTGTAGATTGTATTCTAACCGGAGAGTAATCGGCAAGATAGCCACCATAAGATGGTTGAGAAATATATTTTCTTTCAACTTATACCACTTCCTGGTCCAATCCAAGGTACGCAAATAGATACATAAACGAAAGGCAGGCTCAAGTGGCTAATAGAGAACATGAAAAAGCTTACTCGTAGCATCTACTTGAGGATTGATTCCAGTCCTTTCACAACCGAAGCTTTCAAGGAGAAAGAAACTGGAGTATCTCCAAAGAATACATCAAAAAGAGCAAAAGCCACGTTTTCTGATTTAATTTCAGCATCCACACCAGACGGAAGCCCATCAGACGAGATAGAGACCTAAATATCACAATAAATCTCATTTGATAAGATTGCATGCACAGAAAAAATTCACATTGAAGAGGCATAACATAACTATGTTGGTTTAGATTTGCAAACACAAACTAGCATCAGAATGCGTGTTAGAGGAAGTCCGAGAGAAATAATTCAGGGAAACATAGAACTCCCAAAAGCCTGCACTGGTTAGCTTGCATAAGAAACCAGTAAATTCGAACTTACAAGCATTTTGGAAGGGTCTGGCCAAGTCAAAAATATGAAAGTTCCCTTCTTAAGAGGTTGCCCTTGAAAGATGCTATGGAATGTGGACAGTGCAGATTCATCAACAGGGGTTGGTGATTTGATTCTTGGAGAGATGGCATCATTCAAGGCGTCCCAAAAAGTTTTCCCATCAACATCTCTAACCAGAACAATCTGTATCGATTTCTCCGAAGGAGCTGCAATTAGGAAAAGTAACGTTAGCATCCTCTTTATGTGCGAGTGTGTGTGGCAAGGAAGATGCATAATTTTTATGATTATTACATAGAAAAATAGAGTTGAACAAGGATGAATCCTCTTGAATCTCAGCAGCTGATCTTCCTTTCCAAGCATTCAAACTATTTAAGACGGACTGGTTCACATATAGTCCTGCAGCATAGACTTTTACGCCAATGATTGCAAAGACCTTTTCCCTGTATCCTACAACCATTGCCAACATTGAGGTTATTTGCTACATGCATCATGCAATTATTTGTATCAAAACTCAAAAGGAAACACACAGAAATCTTTATATTCTTAGAGTGAATGCACTTTGCTATATGTGATTTGAAGCAACTGACCAGTTCCAAGCAACGTCAATGAACTCGAACAGCCCGGTAAACTCAAAGATGTTTGAAATTTCTCTTTGGTAGCTGGTTCCTCTATGTATTCTGCACTTCCAACTGCAGCTTTGTTTATATAGAAAAGTACATCAGGTTTTGTTATGAATGCAATCAAAGGAGAATATAATGAGTGATTGAAATGGAACAGCATAGTAAATCTTGAACACAAAAACTCAATGCATTCTCGTGATTACGATACCACTGATAACAGATTTTATATTGAACCAGCTAGATCTGTTTCATGGTGATGATGAAAATTGTCTTCTATCTTCTCAGTCTTCAACGAAAAACCATAACACATCAGATTAATCACCCTGATGATGAAAACTGTGTTCTATGTTCTATACCCCAACATAAGACCTGGCCATTAGGAATTTCAGAAAGCGAAACCGCTCTCAAGTCTAGTAGCATTCTTTCACATTCTTACAACTGGAGTTCAATGTTTCTATTTTAATTTCTTCAATGTCTCCATGTTTTCAAAGTTCTGAAACCAGTATCAAATTCTACAACTTCACCAAGTATTTTTGTTTCATTTTAAGCAATACAATCACATAATCCACTAAAGTCACCGACTTTCGGAAATATACTCACTCTCTGACCAGAAATTTGATTGCTTTCTTCTCCTCCACCTCAATTCAACAACATTAACCATATCAAAAAATTCGACCACATACATTTACAAGATTTTACCAGAGCTTGCTTTCTGCAGTCACACCATTCGCCTGATGAACAATTCTAGATACATATCTTGTTCTAAGTTACTGCTGGTGTAACACCCCAAAGCCCAATTGGGATTTTAACAGAAAGAAAGTAAATTTCTCCGCAGATAATTTACCATGGCAACTGAAATTTCAAATGAACATTAACATAGCAAAACTTTTTTCACTTCACACAGAAGAAATTAAAATTAAATCCTGCAGATAATTGAAATAAGAAATGAGGAAGCTAAGTGGGAATTATTCACCTGAAGTTGAGGAAGCATTTACTGCAAAAGGGGTCTGAGATTTGATGTTCTTGTGAGGGGGGAAGTGAATGGGGTTTTGGCAAATGAGAACATTTGGGTTTGAAATTCCATTCGGGAATCCAATTCTGGGTTTGGGAATGCAGTTCCTGGTGGGAGTGGGAAATTGGAGCCATTTGGGACTGCAAATTGCTTGAGCTTCAAACATGCTTTCAATTTTTGGTTTCTGGAAAACCTGTTTTCCATCCAAACTGTAGATACGGAACAAATTCATGGTCACGTGAGGTCTCGATCTAATAATATAATGTCATACGTTAGAAACTTACACATATCACTGTTTTATTAGAACTAGAGATCATGATGAACGTCGACCCTTAATTTATTGGTTACACAACTAACAAAACAAATTAAATCTTAATTTTTGTATTTTTAAATGAAAATTTGACGATTAAAATATCTGAAGTACTCGATACACTAAAACAGCCAAGAAAGTCACCGTAACTCAAAAGTTAGGATTGTAAATTTGACCATTAACATGGATTTCACTTCAATGCTACAAACATAACCGATATAGGTTAGAGAAACTCCCCCATTTATAGTATTAAAAAAAAGTGCATTTTTGCTCATCATTATTTAGTACGGTGTATGCTTACCATCTTATTTATCACCGTTAGACATTAGATGAGTTTGAATTTTGAGATTTGTGCTTATTCCCTACACGAATCTCGAAATTCAAATTCATCTAACGGTGATAAATAGGGTGATGAGTATATACCACACTAAATGATGATGAGCAAAAATGGTCCCTTAAAAAAATATGAATCATCGGAATGTGAAGCGATCAGTCAGTTGGGCACTGACTCCGATAACTAGAAGTTGAATAGGAGGTGGCTGATGATGTAAGGGAGACGCAAAGTCAGTCAGGCTCCCTCCCTCCACGTGGATGTTGTTCTCAAAAGCTCCAATCTTTCCAACTTTCCAAGAGAATTCTCAAACGGCTCACTTAATATAGCCGTTACACTTTGCCCTTTTCTCCCACTTTAAAAACCCTACCATTCTCTCTCTAATTCCATTCCACCCTCAGCAGACAAAATATTTCAACTTTCTTCTTTCTTCTTTCTTCTTTCTGACAGCTCTCAATGGCTAAAGCAGCTCTCTCTGTTCTGCTCCTGCTTCTGCTATTGTCCTTCACTTCAGGTACTTCTTGCAAAAAACTGAGTTAGATTTCGTCAAAGATACAATAACTAGAATGTAACAGCCAAAACTTTATGTACTTCGAAGTTTAGAGCGCTATATTTTTTGTCCTTTTGGGTTTTCTTGCTCTTAGATTGTAGCATTGTGCTAAACTTCATGCGAGTTATTGCTTAATTATCACTTTACAACTGACATTTTAAGTTGTGTTGTCTTATTTTTTGGACAAATAAGTTGTACTGACTGGCACTAACTTATATGCACTGTACTTATCTCAGTTCTGAACCTCTAATTTCAAATTTACTGTTGTCTTTGCAGAAACTTTGCTCATGGTAAATGGACAGGTAATTAATATATCAAAAGTTACTAAAAAAATGAAACATGTAACTTCAAATACAAACCTACAACAACGCACTTTAAACTGATAACTTTTCTCGTTCTGTTACTCAAATGCAGAAAACTTGGTGTGTGGCCAGACCTTCGTCCGACCAAGCAACGCTCTTATCGAATCTGAATTTCGCGTGCGCGCACGTAGATTGCCAGATTCTTCGAAAGGGATGCCCGTGCTCGTCGCCGGATAATCTCATGAACCGTGCCTCCATAGCCATGAACATGTATTACCAATCCAAGGGAAAGAACCAGTGGAATTGTGACTTTAGAGGCTCTGCTCTCATTGTCGTGACTGATCCAAGTAAGTAACATTTCTTTTCATGAAGAACGTCACTCATTTAATTTGTGTGGCATTTTATTTATTTATTTATTTATTTTTGTATTGATTTGCAGGTTATGGTGACTGCATCTATGCGTAGTCCTCAGTAAAAGAAAGTGCATGGGATCGTTAGAATTTTAGCTTTTAATGTGCTACCGGGGATGTCAAATTTTCACATTACCTCAAATGGATAGATTTTAATAAGACTTTAGATTTGTAGTTAAGTAATTGTTGCGATTCAAGAACAAATATATGGATAAAACTCAATTTATATGACAAATTAGTACATGAATGAGGATGTGAAAACAAATATATGGATAAAACTCAATTTATATAACACCTTATATATAACGTGCTAGTTCCTGTGAAGAAATTTGCATGTTATTATCTTGAGAAAATTGTAACAGTAGTTCATTGACTTTAATTTAATTGGAGCAATGATCTCTCAACTAAAAAACCATGACCATTTGTCCTTTAACTGATCAAAACATGCAACTATGGTCATTTTTATCAAATCCGTTAGAACTTCAGTCAAAATGAGTGACCACGCATGTGAGGATTAATCAAGGGCAAATATGGAAAACCAAATGAGTAATGATTCTTCCAACACGATTCATGTTAATGGAAGTTCTGAAAAAGTTGACTTAAAGGACTATAGCTACATTTTTTGATGAGTTAAGAGATTAATTGTCACATCCCAGACCGACTCCGCCGTAGCATGATATTGTCCGCTTTGGGCCCCGATCACGCCCTCACGGTTTTGTTTCTGGGAACTCAGATGAGAACTTCTCAGTGGGTCACCCATCCTAGGAATGCTATTGCCCGAACTCGCTTAACTTCGGAGTTCCGATGGAATTCGAACCAGTGAG
Source organism: Malus fusca (assembly GCA_035220775.1). Taxonomy (NCBI): domain Eukaryota; kingdom Viridiplantae; phylum Streptophyta; class Magnoliopsida; order Rosales; family Rosaceae; genus Malus; species Malus fusca. The sequence continues at coordinate 37,783,799 of CM069069.1, forward strand.
TTCCCAAAAAATCTCATGCTATAGGAGGTGGGTCACCCCCTATCCGTTGGTCGATGTAGGATGTTACATTAATGGTCACAAATTTTAAATGAGGGATTATTGTTTCAATTAGATTAAAGTTGAAAGACAATTTCTACAATTTTCTCTATTATCTTTGTATTACAACAATTAGTAAACAAATGTCTCACAAAATTTCAAATTTACATATGCAAGATGCCAGTGGAATGATCGGCCCAATAGAGGCTGGGGTTGGTTCCTTCCCATCGCGTCTGAAGCGAGTGCACCAAAACAAGAAAAGAGAACTAGGTCGATCTATTCTATGCGAAGCATAACTGCACAGATGAAAGTGAAACTTCTATATAAATACTGTAGGAATAACCACATAAAGGACCGAAATTTGATCTTATAAAATCAAACAAATGCAACTTTAATAGGTAGTAAGTACAAAAATTACACATAATTCCCATACAACCATTTGATGCTACCTTCCTGCCACATTTAGTTGTTGAAACTTGAATGATTCATTTATTAAAATAGTAGATGAAAGTCATCACGGACTGCAGTAGATAAATAAAGACTCACAATTTCCTTCCAACCAATCAATAAAGACTCACACCTAATGTTTTGATTGAAAACAAGACCATGCAATGTGCATCAAGTGAGCTGATGTCAGTACAGGAAAAGATGCGGTCCATTAATTTCCTGTCTTGCTTTTCATTGGCTTAAGCGGTAACTAGTTAATAACTTAATACAACGTAAGCTGTTAATTTCAATTCAGCTCACGATATTTCTTGTAATTTGAAATGATCATTGTTTTTAATTTATCATCGAAAGATCATCTTTACAAAAATTTATTTAAATTAGAAGTTAGTTCAATGAAAAATTCACAATAATAATTAAAGGTCTAAACGATTGTTTGCGCCAATAATGACTTAAAAAATAGACTGTTTAGATCATGAGATTACTTTGTGAACTAAACCCAAATGAGCAATTAGAACCTTGAGAAATGCTAAGGAGACTCTCTCAAAGTAGGATTCTCCATTGACTCTCTGACACCTCACATTCTAACTTTAATTCCAGTGCCAACATTATAAAACATTCTTTGAAAAACATAAGGTGGCATAGACTCCATGAAAAATCTCATTTTTGAAAGAGTCTCCTTAGCATTTCTCGTAACACCTTATTAAATTATTAACTAGTTTACACTTGAGCACTTATGTCACAGCCCGTCCCGGAGGTACATTTGACGGGAATGTGAAATGACGAAATTGCCCTTAACGAGCATTAAGGTACTTGGGTGTGTGACATTATTTTAGTCTAATCTTAGTAATGTGTTGGAAGAAATAATAAGATAAGTTGACTTTAATTTGATTTTTGTTATTTTGGTTAGGGATGTAAAATGGATGGTGGGGATTGTTTTTGGACATCACAAACCCTCTCTCTCTCCCTCTCATTCCCGTAGCCTCTCTCTCTCTCTTCCATCTCGACTCCCTCTCTCTCACACACCCATACGTACGGACACACCTAAAACCTCCCAAATCTCGGTGGATCAAGGCAACCAAGGTATGCATCTTCATCCTTGAGTCATTTTAAGTCGATTGGTACTAGTTTTAGGAAGTGAAACCCTCGGAATCACGTGTAACCCGAACCTCCATTTTTGGTCACTGTTCATGCGAACGTAAAATGTTGTGTTTCAGGGAATTCTAAGCCTATAGTGAGCTTAGTGAGGTCCCAAGGAGGCTCGGAATACTTCGTTTGAAGGATTTGGACGTCGGGATCACGAGGGTTAAGTTTGGCTGGTTTTGCTTGAATTTTTCCGGTGAGATTTAGTTGTTTTTAGAGCCTTAAACTAGTCTATCGTGATTCTACATGTTTGGGGCTTTAATTTGGTATAAAATACGAAGAAAATGGTTGAGAAACGAAGGAGAACGAGACGTTCAAAGTTTGGCCGGAAACCGGCCGCCGGAAAAACTAGTCCGGCGAGCTCGCGAGGATGAAGGTGCGCGTGGGCGCGCGTGGACCCGTGCCTTCCCTGGCGCGTGGGGGCGCGTGCCACGTCAAAAAATTATTCTAAAAATATGTCGACGTCCGTGACGTCGAGTAGGTCGCTGTGGTATATTCATATACCCAATTTGAGCATCGTATGAGAAGTTATTTCGAATTGTTGGTTATGTGTTTAAATTAACGTTTTTATAGTTGTTTCGCATATAGGTGACACCTATCCCGAGGACGAGCGCATCCAGGGACGTCACGGGGGTTACGACTCATCGACTTATCAGTGAGTGTGCAGTTTTGATTTCGTATTACCTATATACAACTGTTTTTCCCAGAAAATGCGTTTTTATGAAAGTTATGAATTAATTTGCCATGCATGCAATTGTTGAGATATTTAATTTGATAATTGATGCATATATATGTGAATTGACGCGGTGGACGCACATGTGAGTTTTATTATTATTCAGATGAGTTATTTTATATGAATTGCACTGAAAGCTCATAACCTGCACCTAGGTGTTAGTGCTTATATTGTTATTCACCACACCGCACGCTCGTCTTGGATCCAAGTAGGTGGATGTCGTACAGACCATGTGAGGGTTCCGACATGCTAGTCGTACAGATCACTAGATGTGATTTCGACTAGTGGGTGACCTTAGTTATGCGCGCTGATGATTGATGAGGGAAGCACTATAGCGTATTTATACACCTGTCATCGTACAGACTACTATATGTAGTTCCGAGTGACGTGCAGAGTTAGACCGTACAGGTCACCGAGGTGACTCCGGTTGGATTGGATGTTGAGCTTTAGAATCAGCCGTACATGACCATTGTAGGGTCTCCGGTTGATTTATTATTTCACCTGATTGATATTGATGCATTCTGTCTACATTTTGGGCATAGCATATCATTACTGAGATATTATGTTGATGGATGTGAGCTGAGTTTTGTTGATGTGTATATATATGTTTATATACTATTTTTCTGGGAAAGTATACAGGTTTTTACGGTGAGGGGTTAGAAATGTTTTAAATGAAATGTTTTGGAAAATCTTTGGTTTTACTGACCCACTCATTTTGTTTTGCGCCCCTCCAGGTTCTAGTTAGCGGTTGGTGGCTCTCGAGGTCTTTTTCTGGCATTCTGACAGACACTTGACATGTAGGACTCACCTGAGGGTGATGTACTTTTATTTTAGTCCTACTTGACTGCACCTAAACCTATGCTCTGAATCTATGTGTTTACTTATTAACTCATCCTTTTATTCTAGTAGGTTGTTCTACTAGAGATTGGTTTAAATTCCTTCGTATTCTATTATATCTTGCTTCCGTGTCGCACTTTTGGTTACGTCACGCTCACGTGACGGCCAGCACGCCTTGATCCTCTGGGTCGAGGTGTGTCAACTTATATATATATATATATATATATATATATATATATTATTATTATCTATTTACCTTTGGGTGTTCTTATTCGGGTATTGTTATCATTCTAAAACCTCTAATTAGCTCGCTATTGTTTTCTTTTTGTTATTGAATACAGAAGTGAATATTCACCCGGTGAACTTTGCACATTACTGTATTAATTATTTTACATATAAAACGTGTAATAAAATGATACTTGCACAACTATTTTTCTTTTATTTTTGGGCCTCGATGTCCTCTTTCCTAAGAAACGATATTTGCACAACTATCATGTTAATGTGATTGCCTGATGTATCTAAGTGGATTACATGATATATTTTTTCCCGTATTATGCCATGTGGTCTCTTTGGACCTCTCATTGGATCTTATACAAGGCCGGATAAATATAAGATAACTCGGAAATTTACTATATATTTTATTTGACAAGACTATAATTAAAGATTGTTATTAGCAGATAAATACATTACTCTATGTAACTGACCTAATTGGCGCAAATTTACTACCTATTCTTAATTGCTCTAATATACGGACATGAGAATTCAAACTTTGACACTATTAAACAAATATAATACTTTACGCAACTGACCTAAACCGCATCTACACATGCACAAAAGAACAATTATTTGAGTTAATATTTGTGTAATAGTGTAATATAATAATTGCTAAAGAGGTAAAAAATCAGACAAGAGAATAATATTATATTCAGGACTTTCTCAAGATAAATTATTTGATAGGTGGAATATCCATTATCCATTACCGCCAGTCGTTTAGAGGGAAAATTGGTTTTCTGGCTCTTATTTCACCAACAAACTTGAAAAATTGCGAGGACACAAAGGCCAACTCTTTTTCTTAGGGTCACTCATCTTTCTCACCCTCTCCCAACTGATAAGGAGGTGCAAGGAGAACTCTCTCTGTCTCTCTATATATTTATACGTATGCGTGGGCTTCTTGGATCCACTCAATTGCTATTCGAACTTGTGCTTAATGTTAAAACAGAAGCTTTCCATTCCCAGTGGCCCCATTTGATTGTTTTTACGGAGTTTTCTTCATTACCCACAACTGTTTTAATGACTATTTTCTTGCTGGTGTTTGGTTTCTGAGAAAATTTTGGTGATTTTCCATTCTGGGTTTTTGAGCTTTGGTGATTTTGCTTCTGGGTTATTGAGCTTTGGTGATTTTGGCTTCTGGGTTTTGGTTAGAATGATGTCAATGACATGCCACACTCTTGATGCGAGAGCTGTGATGGATTTTGTGGCTTGTGGGTGTTCTTCCAATGCTTTGTTGGACCGTTATTCGGTGAGGAATTACTCGAAGGCGAATCCCAAGGGCAGTTGTAGAGGTTATGGAGCTCGGCTGAATCGAATTCGGTGTGGAGTTTCTTCAATGACAACAGCTGAGACTCCAGTACCAAAGAAGGCAGATAATGCTCTGCTGAATGGTAAGACAACAGAACTTTTTGTTTCAAGTTTGAACTTTTAATTACTTGAATTTATTTCAATACCATATGAGTTATTTCTATCAAATGCTTGAATTACAGGTGCGCCTGAAGGTCTTCCACAGGTTTTAAATTTAAAGAAAGAATCCAGAAAGCAGGTTTCGCTGACAAATTTGTTTGAAATTGTTGCTGATGACCTCCTCACATTAAATCAAAATCTTCAGTCAGTAAGTACTCCTTTTGGATTTCCTGGTGCCGTGTGATAATTTTAGCTATTAGGAAGTTTATGGTGTAGAATGTTGTTACAGTATCTAATCATTTGTTCGTGTCGGGGTCTAGCTGAGCTTAGTTTTAAACAGTCCTTTTCTGCTTGATGAGATTCTATCAGTTACTATGTTTTCCCTTGAAGCCTTTTCGAAAATAAAGTTTGCAATGCTTCTATGCGAAAATCAGTACTGCACTGACAAACGAGAATACGTGTGTGGATGTGTTTTCTGGTGTGGCGATGTGCTTAGTTTAGAAGCTGGCAATTTGGAACCTTTTGGTTGTTTTGACATCAATACAGATAGCTCTTTTACAGATCGATAGGACCTTGTTAAAGCTGGAATCGTTATGATAAATGTACTGATAAGTGGAAGTGTTATGCTTGTTTGGACGTTATTTTGCCTTTCCCATTTTATTGTTTGGCCTTACGAATGAATAGCATCCTTGTTCACTTATTTTGTCCATGTCTTCCCGTTCTATGTAGATATGGCTGTTATCCATTTGATCACTTATCAGTTATAGTTGAACATACATGTCCAATGGCAGAGGTCAGAAGGCCTTACTCCAACTGTTGGGGTAGGCAACATAATTCTTTACCCTGTTCTTTCTTGTTTACCTTATCCCATCTACAAATTTTCTCTGTCTTTTTGAAATTATCATCCTTTCCTTCATTCCGAATGTTGTCGATTGCAAAGGAAGAAATTTATGTGGCAGTCTGGCATGATGGTGTTATATTCGTTAGTTTGAGTGACCTGCATTCTTGGAACACTTTTCCAATCTTGAACTTGCTGTACTGTGAAAAATTCTTATCAATCATCCTTTGCTAGAAATGTCAACTTATTTCTTTCTCTCACTGTCGAGTTATGGCACCCTTGTCGTACCAAAAATGTTTGTCGATTAGATTTTTGTTGAGGTAGACTGACCGGGTTTAAAGTTATGGACGTTATTTTTAATATCCTATAGCTTTATACGATTTGCTAATATAATAATTATAGTTTACTTAGCAAGTGTTAGAAAAATCGACCATGCTAATGCAATGTTTCATCTCATTACTCCTTCTGGTTAAGTGTTACTGTACGATAAAAAAATTACATGCTTGATGATTTATGGAAAATTAGATTACTGTACATAACAGTGTCAGGGGGACTAGTTACAGGCCCTTATTTTCTGTTATACCTGCTTGAAGAGAAAAAGGATACTTTGTGATAATATGCTGTTTTAGATTGTTGGTGCAGAAAACCCCGTCTTAATGTCAGCTGCTGAGCAGATCTTTGGTGCCGGTGGGAAGAGGATGAGACCCGCATTGGTGTTTCTAGTGTCCAGAGCAACAGCAGAACTAGTTGGATTGAAGTGAGTTTCATTCAATGTTCTTAAACTGCTGTATTGTATGAGGTTAACAGATTATAACTTCTCTCTAAACTTCCATGTTCAGGGAACTTACCAAAGAGCATCGGCGATTGGCAGAGATCATCGAAATGATCCATACAGCAAGCTTGATACATGATGATGTTTTGGATGAAAGTGACATGCGACGAGGTAGCCATTATTATCTTCTTATGCATGTCACGTGTAAAATTATAGAGATGTCTCTGTGTCAAAATATATCACCTACCTAATTTTTTGCCCAAATTTCAGCTACTACAGTATATGTCCTTTAGTTATATGTAGTCTGAATGAACTTGATAACATTATCAGAAAACGGAATGGACGTTAAATCTAGACCTGACATTCCTCGTTGTTATAAATGCTTGAAATGTATGCATTGGCTGAGGGCAGAGATTATCTAGAAAGCATTGCCAGTAAGTTGTGTTACATTGAGCGGCAGTGTTCTCTAATAGACTAATACTAAGCGATTACCACGTTACCCAAATTTATTATTATTGTTTCATTTCTTTGTTTTATTTTCTGTCCCCTTTTCGATCAGATTCCATTGAATTTGAACCCAATTTGCAGGGAAGGAAACTGTTCATCAAATGTTCGGTACAAGAGTGGCAGTGCTTGCTGGGGACTTCATGTTTGCACAGTCGTCATGGTATCTTGCAAATCTAGAAAACATTCAGGTCATCAAGCTCATCAGCCAGGTAAGTTGTGTCATATTTATACTCTCGAAGCCTTCATGAATCAAATCTTCTTTCTAAAAGACACTTTCAAACTCACAAGTTGAAGAACCAAAAAATTAGAAAGAGGTTGCATTCTTTTACATACTTGCAAGTTGCAACCTTTAATTTAGACGTAATTCTGTTAGCGCTATGGCAGGTTATCAAAGATTTTGCAAGTGGTGAAATAAAGCAGGCATCTAGCTTGTTTGATTGTGACGTCGAACTTGAGGAGTACTTGCTTAAGAGCTACTACAAAACAGCCTCCTTAATCGCTGCAAGTACCAAAGGAGCTGCCATTTTTAGTGGGGTTGACAACTATGTAATGGAGAAAATGTACGACTATGGCAAGAATCTTGGGCTGTCCTTCCAAGTTGTTGATGACATATTGGATTTCACACAGTCGGCGGAGCAGCTGGGGAAGCCTGCTGGAACTGACCTTGCCAAAGGAAACCTGACAGCCCCGGTTATATTTGCTTTGAAGAAAGAACCAAAACTAAGAGACATAATCGAATCAGAATTCAGCGAGACTGGTTCCCTCGACGAAGCCATTGCATTGGTTAAGGCTTGTGGGGGGATTGAACAAGCACAAGAATTAGCGAAAGAGAAAGCTCATCTTGCAATACAAAATCTCGAGTGTCTTCCCAAGACTGCTTTTCGGTTAGCGCTGGAGGATATGGTGATGTTCAATCTTCAACGGATTGATTAACGGGCTAATTTTTTTGGATAGCGAGTATAGACAAGCACTCTTCAGGCAGAAGGAAGAAAGGCTAAAGATTGAAAGCGTCTACCGCTGCAAGCACTTTTCTGCACGCGTACGAAAGTGCTTCTGCCAGTGATGACGAGCTGATAGCCACTGCTTCTAGTGTTGATTTAGTTATACATTCTTCATAACAATGAAATTGATACTTCACCATTGTTGTACAATAAAATTCTGAGGTCATCAATAATCTTCACCAATATATTTTCTCTGTAGTTGATACTTTGAACTTCAACAACTTACGCATTTCGTGGTCGTTCGAAAAGATCTCGCCTGCAGAAAATTGATTGTCACACGGAAAAATTTCTTATCAGTCAATGACGTCTTGATTCCTAAGTTTTGTCATGCTCAAAATTTGATTTGATTTTATATACTATATATTTACAGGTTTGGGCAAATTCATATGTGCCTATCTTAATAATGTCATACATGCCAGTCGAACATAAGATTTTTCATTTACAATTAAAAATGAATATTGTTAGACTGTAATACTAATTAGTTCGTCGCTTATTGATTAAAAAGAAAAAAACCAAATCAAATGGTTGGATCATAAGTTTTGACTGTGGACCGGCCCAATTCTGCCCGCTAAATTACGAATCCGGATCCTTTTTGTGAGAATCCGTAAATCTTGTCTTTTTATCGTACATCATACGATCAGAAATCATTTTAAATATTTTTATTTAAAATTAAACATAAACATTATATAATAAAAACTGACCGCACGATTTACGATGACCGAACATGATTCACGGATATCCAAGATCCTCACCAAAAGGATCCGGAGAGGATCCTGTTGGCTAAATTACGCCCTAACCCGACCCGTTGGTCGGCTCGTCCTCCTGGCTTTTACATTGGCCTGATACACAAGCAAACTCCTTCAGCCTTCAAATTCATCGAATTTCTTACAAAATTTACGGCCTTTCAAGCTTTCTAGAGAGAGAAAGGAGAGAGAGAGAGAGAGAGAGAGAGAGAGGGGAGATGAGGCTGCTGAGCTACTTGGGACAATGGAGAAGCGTAGCAAAAGAAGCCATGGATCTGTCAGTAACTGTAGCAAAGTTCATGGGCTTGCTCCACGTCACCGACGCCTACCTCTGCTCATCCACCCTCGTCCGTCACTCTAACAATCCCCTCACTCCTTCTCTTTCCCAGTTTCCATTTTCCAAATGAGCCGTCGTCTGATTATCCGCTGCTTGCAGGTCTACGGCCCCAGTATGCTCCCTACCCTGAACATCTCCGGCGACGTCCTCCTCTCCGAACACGTGTCCCATCGCATTGGGAAGGTGGGTCCCGGCGATTTGGTCCTGGTTCGGTCTCCGACGGACCCTCGGAAGATCGTGACCAAGCGTGTCCTGGGTATGCAGGGTGACAAAGTCACCTACTTTGTCGATCCAAAGCACAGCGACAGGTTGCATACGACCGTGGTATGTGAAATTTTGCTATTTCTTCGTCTATTTTGATGGCTTTGGTAATTTGTTTGTGATTACAAGTTGTTATTTTTCTTGGGTAGAGTTCAATTTTTCACTGCTTTTTGTAATTTTCATTTAGTAAAAAGTTAGTAGCTTGTAATTGAATGACATTTTTTTGGTGTTTTTAATGGCTTGCTCTTACTAATTGAAGATGCATTCGACGTTTCGGTTCAGTAGAGCTTCTTGTAGGCGTAGTGTGTATAGATTTTAATGGTTTTTTAACCTATTTTTTTATCACTCGAGGTTCCGATGATCACTACCATATGGTGTAATTGGGGTCGTAGAAGATGCATTGGAGGTTACGGTTCAATAGAGCTCCTTTTAGGAGCAGTGTGTATAGATTTCTATGGCCTTTGTACGACTCTATGTTGTGATGATGACTAACATGTGGTGTATTTGATAACATTTCTTTGGCCTCCGTGGGACAAATAGAATGACCAATTTATTAAATAAATGGAATTCATGTTAAAATCTCAGTTGACTGCTGAGGAGGACGGCCGAATGTTTGATAACATTTCATAGTAGTTGGGCCTTGATTTGGTGCATCTTTGATGGTCTAAGAGTAATTTTTCTTAGAGTTATCGGTTTATGATAATGCTGGTTTAGTACACCACAAATGCAATATTGTATCCTAGTTATGTTTTTGATCCTTTATAACTCAATTCTTTGTATTTTGAAAACTGGGCACTAAGGTAGCTTAAATCTCTGTAGTTCTAAACTAGACGTAGTCCCAAAGCAGATACCATGAAGCTTACTGTTACCAGTCAAGTTAAGAGACTTGATCGAGAATATTGTACTGCTATTAACTGCTTTGGGACAGTGTAGATTACCTTCTTCCTCAGCATGATTGCTTGGTTGCTTAGGTTGTTATATCCTTTCATCTCCAGTCTAACACCTTAAAAAGAAGACACAAATTCCAGCTATAAAAAATTTAAGGAAGAAGCCACTGAAACAAGCCTATAGAAGCCGGTGTCCTTACTCCTCACTCTCTTCAACTATTCCATAGCTTTTTCACGTAAAGCTTATATGCCAGATGACAGAGCACCAACCAAACCACCCTGTTTTGGTAGGATAGCTGCTTTTATGTGACACACAGTTATTGGTTGAATGGATGTTTGTAATGTAGAAACTGAGAAAGCTACCGTCTTAAGAATACGTTGTGCTGGTTGATAGTATTATGAAGTCGTTTCGTTTTACTTCTTGACAATATTATATTATGTTTCTGATTGATGCGATTAATTTGTTGCTTTATTTTGTTGAAACCTGATGAATAGGTGCCTAAGGGGCATGTTTGGATTCAGGGGGATAACGTCTATTCCTCCTTCGACTCACGAACATACGGACCCATACCTTATGGTCTTATTCAAGGCAAAGTGTTTTGCAGGGTAAGGCTTTTTCATCTTCCCGAAATTTATCTTATTTTGTTTGTACTTGTGTTTTCTGTCATTTCTTATTTTGGTTGGACTTCTGTCCCTGATGGAAATTAGGATGTAGTTTATGTGATGAAAACAGGACTAACTTCAATATCTTTGTATAATGTGTTTATAAAGTTAACTTGCTCTGCAGTTATTTCAATTTGTCGAGGTTACTAGGATTGCAGGATATATTTATGCCTCTCGGCAATTTTGTGTATTGTCTTTACGCAATGTCTGGCTTACTTCACCTTTAATTATTGAATTGACGTGTGCAATTTAAGATAAATTGATTGCTGCCAATTCTATATCAAAAGCTTATCAGGGTTTAGATGCTAGAAAGCTTCTGACCAATTGTGATTAGTTTATAATGTGGGTTAACAGGACTTTTCGTGGTAATTAGTGTGTGTGTATTTAGACTTTTAGGTGACCTGAAGAGTTCTATTCTTTTCTCATGGCAATTACTAGGTCTGGCCACCCGATGGTTTTGGATCATTGGATTGATAAGCGTATAGAAGATTATAACATTGAAGGTAATATTTGTCATTTCATTACTTGAATCCTCTCTGAATTTGAACTTTTCATTTCGCACCTTCTGTTTGCTTTTTTGTAAAAGAAAACATGTTAGTTTGTATTGCTGCATTTTTGGGTGTGCTGAAGTTTATAATTCATGATTCCGTTATAATGACATTCTGATACTTGCTGTAATATGCTTATGGCTATTGCTTTGAATCTGATACGTTCAATAGCGATGTTGTTCTCGTGTAGGGGTGACATTTCTCTCGTCTTTACTGGCAGAAATTCTTTCTTGGTGTATTAGATGATTGACACAAGATCTGAGAAGCCCTAATTTGTATATATTCGAAGTGGAAGTGTATGCGTAGAACTACTAGAAATCTCATGTATAATGGCAGTTGCCATGGTCATCGGTAATTTTTTTGACACAACAGAGTGGCTTATTTGACATATTTGACACAACCATCTTGAGTCCTGAGGCTAAAACTTTCCTATCAGAAGGAAAATGAGATCGGATTTTGTGGGAGGATTATTCCGATCATGAACGTATTGCTTATTATCAATTGAAATTCTGTTTTCGACAAGTTTTGTTATCGTGTGTTCCACTCGTATACAAATTTCAAGTTGCCCTTCGGCAATCCTACTTATCTAATATTTTCTCCAAGAATTGTATCCTATTTTTGTTCTTAAAGTGCTTTTGGGATTAAGAGTAATCTTCACACATCAAATTTGGATATGATTGGATAAAGAGAGATTAGGCATTGAGGGCCATCGTCCAAATTTCCAGAACGCCCCTCCTCAAGGAAGTGATCAAGCAATTCAAAGTAGAGATCAAAGCAATTCTAAGCTACTTTGTTTCTCTAAAAGTTCTAAGTTTCCTCTCGTACTAAAAAGGTAGTTCCGCTCCCAAAGGGGAGTTTGGATCAAGTGGTATTAGGTGCCAATTCTGAGAGGGTGACGATGGTTTATGGTCCAAACTTGCAACCGATGCAAAGCTTATGGAGAAAACTTATAGGCCCTTTTCTTGTGCATAGAAAGTCCAAGAGAGGCACTATGATGGATATGAAACATAAGGTGGTCACCTTGAGAGGCACACTTTGAAACCTTTGTACTTGTTCTTATTCTTATTTGGTGATGCGATCACCATTACTAGATGTTTCATGTCCATCATACTGTTTCTCTTGGACCTTGACTTTATGTGCACAAGGAAGAGATCTACAAGTTCTTCAAAAGCTTTGTGTCGGCCGCGAGTTAGGACCGTAAAACACATCATCCTCATGGATGTAGCGCTCTAATATCACTTGAATTGCTTGATTATTCCATTCAACTATTCAGGTTTATATACAAGTCTTGATTCCTGAAATAGGAAAACTAAACTGGCAGGGTTGATTATATACCATGAGTGTAGTGGTTTAAAATCTTGGATGGTTTTAAATATTTCAGTTCTACCTGCTTTTCTTCTTAATTAGGAACAATTCTAAGGTTTGGAACGAATTGTTCCAAACCATTAGTTATTTATATATTATAATATATTAAGATACTCCTTTAAAATATTTAACATTTTATATTTTTATATAACGATATATTTACCAAGGTTCTAAAAGACGCTAGGCGCTAGTCGGGCGGCGGGTTAGGGCCTAGCGCCTAGGCGGACTAGGCGGATTTAAGTAAATCCATTATATTTCGTGTAAATAAATGTCTGTTCATACTTAAAATATATATAATTTCATCATAAACTACAAAATAGAATAACATATGTATTATAAAGTATTGGAACATAATGAAAACATGGGGAACAAGCATATAGTGTGTGCCCATTTAAGTATTCAACAAGTCTCTTACAATTTATTGAAAAAAATTAAATGCAAATTGAAAGTTATCTATTTTCTATCAAAGTGAGTCGCAACCTAGGCAGGTGCCTAGGCGGGTCTGGGCGGGCAAGGCGGTCTAGGCGGGCGCTTCAACTAGTCTAGGCGCCCTTTATTAATTTTCAAACGCCTAGACATTAATCGGGGCGGTGACCAGCCGCCTAGCGCCTAGGCGGGGATTTTTAGAACAGTGATATTTACTAAATAAATTGGCATCGAATATCAATTTATATAAAAGCTAGTGAAGAAAATATCGTTTGAAAGATCAAGTTCTCATACAAATCAAAACATTACACAAACATTTTATTGAAGTGCTAATTATTACATGTTATTTATATGGAAATATGAGAAGTATTACAACTAACAAAGTTGAACTTGAGTCCTAGATTTTTTGAAAAATGATTGGAGTACCATATTGTGGTTCAAGAGTGAGAATGTTTGAAGGAGAATGTCTGTAGGCTGGAGAAAGCTCAAACGTAAAGCGCTGTAAAATCATCGTTATAATCGTTTTCACTTCAATCATCGCGAAGTTTTGTCCAATGCACGTCCTGGGACCTGTGCTAAATGGAAAGAATGCTGCTACTTGATTCTTTGTTTCCTTTGAGATCCCTTCAGAAAACCTCTCAGGTTTGAATTCGTGGACATCGTCACCCCAGATTTCTTTGTCATGATGAACAAAAAGGATTGACACTGCAAGCTGCGTACCAGGTGGTAGAGAAATATCTCCTAGTTTCGTCTCCTTCGTGATCTCTCGGATCGTGAAACTAACTGATGGGTACAACCTAAGAACCTCGTACAGGATCATGTTCACCTGAAGGAGATATTTGGGACTTATGTACATTTTGAGTTGTCTCACAGAAATATTTATGAACTATATGGATAGATGGACTGACGATAATGAACGACATTGATTAGATTTCAAAAATGTAGTAGGTGATTCAGGTCAAGATTTTAAGAAAACAAAAAACATGGTAATAAGAGAGAATACTTGCAATTTTCAAGCAGTTTAACCCAGCATAGTCTGGTTTGTTGTTCTTAAAGATCGTCACAACCTCTTCTCTCGCACGCATTTGCCAATCTTGATATTTTCCCAATAGCACCAATGTCCAGTTAATCAAATCTCTGGTCGTTTCTTCTCCAGCTAAGTAGAATAATTTGCACTCTTCTATCACTTCTTCGATACTCATCCCGACATCCTTGTCATTGGCATGCTCTTGAATCTCGTTGAAATTGGATTTCAGAAGTATACCCAACAAGTCATCTTCAGTGGCTTCTCCTGCTCTCATTGCCTTCTCTCTTTTGTTAATTATTCCCCTTAACAAAGTATCCATTTCCTTGGCGATCTGTTTCATCCTTCTGTTCATTTTTGTTGGTAGAAACCTGCACATTGATGATTATGTTGCAGCTCTTAGTAAATTGTCAAATTTATAATCTAAAACAAGGTTTTCCTTGTGGTTTACTTTTATAATTAATTTAGTAAGAGAACTGATTTCCGCTCTCCTTTTGACCTTCTGCACTGATCTGTTTAATCATGTCCCTTGATTCTCATTTGGCTTACTCAATCACTAAAAAAAAAGATGGGGAGGGCAAGAGGTGAAAATGGGGGTGATTTCTCTAGTTTCACTTGTGTCTAGACAATGCTGTATTGCTATTCAAATGCATACACACTTCGTAGACAAAGTTTGAGTTCACCTGAAAAATGGTATGTAGACGGAGTCCAGAACTATGCGTATAAAAGCAGCTTGTTCCTTTTGGAGCTGGAAAAACCTTTGTCCTTCTTCAAAGTTACTACCAAATGCAGCCCGAGAAATCACATCGCCCGCAAAAGCACAAAGATAAGGCCACACATCCACTTCACAAGTCCCCTTTGATGAGAAAAGCATCTCCCATTTGCTCAACATGTTTTCAGAAGCAGCATGAAATGCAGGTAACATATCCTATGTGACAATGTGGTGATACAAACAGAACTGGGTTTAGCATCGAAAAGACATGAAGAAATCCTTCTCTGAAACTTGGTTTTTGAAAGTACATGTTCTTCAAATCCCATGCCAAAACTATTATGTTTACATATTGGTTATGTCCTCTTTTTATTTGTGGTGAATAAAAGTGAGACCAAGATATTGCTTATTTACATAGATTATGTATGACAAAATTCTTGGTTAAGGTAAATCAATTGTAAGACTAACATAAACTAAATTAGCTTAATACATTTGTAAACTGTTATTAGTGTACGATAAAAGAAAATAAACGTGCAAAAAATTGAATTTTTTTCCTCTTAGTGTCAAGGACTCAACATGGAACATGTCACATGTAGTTTCTGAGCTGTAGCGTCCCATGTTTCTTTAAGGGCATCTCCTCTACACTGTCAACATTTATGGTCCTTTTGAAAATATGCAGGGGAGCAATACCTCTTTCCATCTAGTCTTTGAATTAATTATTACTTCCATAACTTTGAAATTTCTCAATCTCTGAATATGAGGAGATTCTTAACTTTCTTAGCTGTTTGCAAGAATATATCCACGTTTCTCTGCCTCTTACATAACGTAATTAGACAACATGACATGAGAAATAGAGAGAGGAAGTAGACATATCATTCCCATGAATCCCATGCAAAAATGAGAAATACTTACCTTCATCTTTTCAACGTGGAAAGCTGGGTTGATAATCCTTCTATGTTTGACCCATTTGTCACCCTCGTGGCCTACGAGGCCAGTCACAAGTAATGAGATGAGTGGGTTTGAATGTGACTTCTCATACACCCTATACTTTGTAAAAGCTTCCCTCATTAATTCAGCATCAAACAGGATCACACTCGGCATTGGGCCAAGCCAAACGAAAGATTTTCTCCCTGCAAATTAATTTTGGGCAATTAGTAAGCACACAGTTTAAAATTTGTATCAACCTTAGGACTCTCACAAATCTAAAACTTCAAAATTTTTATAGGACTCTCACAAACAAGTCCTTTTTATTTTTTGTAGTAACGATATTAGATGAAGGAAGGATAAAGTCTAAGATCTCAGGTACGACTGTAAATGCTTGAACTTTAAACCCCTTGACACAACTAAAATTTTAAAACTCTCCTTCGTGATTAAAAACACAAAGTATATCAAAATATAGGTAGGAAACTCCAGACACAATTGTTACACCTATCTATTATCACACCTGACGTTACCAATTAATAGTTAAGAGTTTCCTTTTTATAGTTTGATTCTTGAAATATTCGCATTAATAATTATATATTCTTGTATTTTTTTTTCATTTTTGTAATTAACAGGGTAAATATTAATTAGTAACGTGAACATATGTAGATCCAAAATTAGAGAAGTGTACCGTATTTGTTGAAGATATCATGGAGCAGAGGTAGAACATAAGGCACAATGTCATGTGAGAACTCCATGGGCGTTGATAGTGCCGCTTTGGTCATCTTGGAGTTGTCATTCAAGTCTCCAATCAAGAGCCTGTAAGAATTTCCAGAAAGACCTTGCTGCCTTAGGTGCCTCTCAAGCTTCTTCGGCTTCAACCAAATCCAGTTCACTACTTTACACCCCAATGTTATTAACCCCACACAAACAATGGAGACGACCATGGAGCTGACTGAGAATTCCATTTTCTTGGAAGTCGACACTATGAGAAAGAGTATGGAGTCAAAGGCTCTTAAATAAGAAGGTGATTGCATCGTGGCCGGCCAACTAAATTTTAAATGTCGGGATGTCATCCTTCCTTAAAATTTTGGAGTGTCATTTATTTTTAATTTTTAAGTGCAAAAGTTTGTCACTAAGCGTTTATTTTAGTTTTAATTGTCAGGATGTGAAAAGAATTTTTTAAGTATGAGTAGTCAAGCGATACTATACATGTGATAATTCAAGTGGAAGAAGTGACCCTTTTCTATGTCATTCCACTTATTTATAACATATGGAGTATCCGTTTGGATAATAAGCACTTAAAAAATTTCTTCTAGATGTGCTAGTCTTGAAGGGTATTTGGGGTCCATAAAAGGGAGGGGATCCTCTATGGATCCACTTTGTGGGGATCCTAGGGATCCCCATATCCTAGTCGTTCATTGTACATTGTGCTGCTAGTTTTTGTCAGCTACTATTTGTGTTTAATTTTAAATAAAAAAAATCAAATAATCTTTGACCGTACTATACACGATGAATGGTTAAGATGTGAAGATCCTTAAGATTCTCACAAAATGAATCCAGATGGGATCCAGTTCCTACATAAAAACTTTGGAGTATTGTTTACGTGAAATAATGTGCAAAAGTTGTAATTGTGTGTTCATTTTATTTTTAATTGGTAAAAACAATCTATTCAAAAATAAAAGTGACAAATATGAGTTAGAGTAGTTGGCTATAACATTTTATATGTTTTCTTTCTTTTCGTGTTTGAATTTTCTTTCACATAAATAAGAATAGTTTAAATAAAATAGTTGTCTTACGAAAACTAGCTTAAATAAAATTGTCGTCTTGTCAAAACGATTTTCTTTGGGCAAAATGGTAACGTTAATTGACGAGGTTCTTCGTACCCAAAAAAAATCAGGAAAGGGATCCTCTCCGGCTTTAAATTTCCCACCACATTATGCAAAGTTATTAATGGGGATATGAGCAGTTTTTGGTGGGGAGATTGTGTGGACAAGAAGAAGATTTATTGGAGCAGCTGGGGAAGTTTATGCAACCCCAAGTCTGAAGGAGGACTAGGATTTAGAGATATTGAAAGTTTCAATGATGCTCTTCTTGGGAAGCAGTGTTGGAGAATCATTTGCAACCCCGACGCTCTATGGGTCAAAATTCTTAAGGCACGTTACTTTCCAAATTGTGGCTTCCTTCAAGCTACCCGAGGTTCATGTCCTTCATGGGCTTGGGTTAGCCTTTTGGAGGGTAGAAAAATGCTGGAAAATGGTGCTTTGTGGCAAATTGGTAATGGTGAAACTGTGAAGGTATGGAATGACAACTGGCTACCCGATATGGATAGACGGAAGCCCACTCCTAAAGCAATTCTACTGGGACG
Organism: Malus fusca; assembly: GCA_035220775.1. NCBI lineage: Eukaryota > Viridiplantae > Streptophyta > Magnoliopsida > Rosales > Rosaceae > Malus > Malus fusca. Next base: position 37,802,039 of record CM069069.1, read on the forward strand.
TGCTCCATCTCTTGTGTGTGACTTGATTGGGAGAGACGACTCAACGTGGAATTTGAGTATATATGAGCATCTGCTGAAGGATGATGATATGAGTCTGATTCGTGCTATCCCGCTTTACTTGTTGGATAGCCCGGATCGTCTTATTTGGCCTTGGACGAAAGATGGTGCGTACACAGTGAAGAGTGGTTACTTTTGGGCTATCAAATTTAAAAATCAAAGTACTATTGTCCACCAACACTCTTCTCATCAAGTTGACAAGAAAATATGGAAGTTTGTTTGGAGTGTGAATTTACTTCCCAAGATTTGCAACTTTCTGTGGCGAGCTATATCTTCTTTTCTCCCAACCAAGTTGATCCTATCTCGAAGACATCTTGCAAACAACCCGTGCTGCCCTATTTGCCTAGTTGACGACTAGTCGATTGAACACATGTTGCTGCTTTGTCCATGGACTAGGCCGGTATGGTTTGGCTCTCTTTTGAGCTACTTACCGAGCCCACAGTGTATAACCAAGTTTGATAAATGGTTTTTAGGGATGATTGAATCGACTACGACACCCGACCGTAATTAGCTCATTATTGTTCTTGGAATTACTTGCTGGGAAATTTGGAAAGAAAGATGTAGGGTGTCTTTCAATGATTCTATTCCAAATCCTGTCCAAGTGAACCACACAAGCCAATTGTCCGTTGTTGAAACTATGAGTCACCAATCCAGATTTAGTCACACTCGTGGGAATACTGGGAATGGAGTGCAGGTTGCATGGTGCCCTCCTACATATCCCATGATCAAAGTTAATGTAGATGGCGTTGTAAAGTTGTGAATGATAATGAATGATGTATTGGATTACTTGTGTTGTAAGCCACTTGTTTATCGAGTTGTTAACGACATAAGTAATCTGATAGTCCTAGTAAAATAAGGATTATGGAGTCTTAGCCTTTGCAATTGACCTCAAAGAAATCTAATAGGTTTCTCTACAAAGATATAGAATCATGGTAGGACTCAATCACTTAAGTGTTAGGGTTTGATTTTCGTAGATGTTAATAGGCCGGCTAATAAGGAACCCCAATGGTGTATAAATACTAAGTTAAGTCCTTGCTTCTATACGTTGAATTCCTCAGAGAGGGATATTTTGGAGTATTGGAAGGAGAAAGCAACCTTGTGAACTCATCTTTTGTCATCCGGAAGAGCCATGTCTTTCGTATTCTACAGATAAGTTCAATATATTTAGTTCATCTCTATTTTATATTGATTTGATTTATTCGTGATCCTAATGTCTTGTTGTTGTGATTTCAGAATATGTCTTACATGTGGTATTAGAGCCACACAACAAGCTTAGGGTTCTGATTAAAGGTAATTGTTTGATTACAGAATATTGTTTTGGTTGGCTGATTTCTATCTTTGTAGCCTATGAAATCAGTTAACATGCTTCCGTGATTCTGAATTCTGTATCAATTAAATTTTCGTAAGTTTATTATGTTTATATTTTACGGAAAAATAAAAGTATATACTTATATATATAATCAAAGTCACTATTGTTCTAGTACTTCACCGTTAAAAGAAAACTTCTTTTCGAATTGTAATATGACATGGTTTCTTTTCGCATTGCAAGAAATTTTGTAAACTAAGTGCAGGTTTTGATGGCGTATGACCAAGGTATTAAATATCGATGATATCGGAAATATCGGTAGTTCGAAAACACGGAAATATCGATGGAAATATCGGAATAATATCGATATCGATAAAAATAATATGGAAACCACGGAAATTGTAAGAAAAACTTGGAAATTTTTATTAAAACTTTGCAGGATGTTTATTTAGTCAATTATCTATTAGTTTATCACAAAAAATTGGAAGGAAATGCATTGCATGATGGATTTAACATTATCAAGTTGATTATATAGCGAGCTGACAAACATTGTGAGTGTAGAAAATTGTACCATTCCTAAAAGCTGTAAAAGTTGAATTATTTAGATGCTTTTCTTTTCTCACACCGTCACACACCACCTACACACACACACGCCACCGACACACACACACACACGCACACACAGGGATAACACACGCCACCACACATACACACCACACACGCACAACAACACATGCACACAGAGACGTCAGTCGTCTTTGGATCCTTCTCTTTTCTCCCTCTCCCTTCTCCCACAAACACACACACAGATCTCTCGAATTCTCGATCCTTCTCTCTTCTCCCTTCTCCCACACACACGCACATAGACCTTTCTTGATCCTTCTTCCACATGGCCTTCTCCTCCTCGTCCGCGTCTTCCGCCTCGTCGGCGAACCCAGGAACTCTCTGGTGAGTTCTCTTGATCCTTCTCCTCCTTCCTCACCGATCCCACCAACAACAACCCCACCTCTGTCGTTGACTCTAGAGACGACCACCACGACCCCCAATCGCCCCCAAACCCCAACCTCAACCTCCACAACAACCACCCATTCTCCTCCTCCCCTAGAGCCTGCCCCGCCGGCGCCGCGCTCGTCTCCGTCTCTGTTCCACGTCTGCTTCAACCAAGACCACGCCTGCTTCGCCGTGGGGACAGACCACGGGTTTTGGATCTACAACTGCGATCCGTTCTGCGAGCTCTTTCGTCGCGACTTCGACAACGGCGGGGGAATCGACGTCGTTGAGGCGCAGATCTTGGGTCTGAGCCTGGATTGCAGAGAGAGATTTGGGCAGCTGGGACGACGCAGCCTCGGCTGCCTTTCCGACGACGGAGCCACGACGACTTTTTCGATAATATCGAATATATCGCGATATAATCGATAGTATCGTGATATTTTGACGATAATGAGACAGATACGTGGGAAAATATCGGTGTCTCTGAAAAACGATAATATCGACGATATATCGCCGATATTATCGATATTTAAGTCATTGCGTATGACCAAACCTAATATTGGATGATATTTGGATTTATTATATAATCCTCTTATTATTAGTTGCGATAATTCTATTTCATTATTATTAAAAAAAAAAAAAGGTGAGATAGGGTGTTGAAACAGTACGGGGTCTTCTCTCTTGCGTGTGAAGTCTTTAGCTATCTTGCAAACTCCTCAATAGTGGCTTTTTGGATCTATTCAACGTTATCCGGTAAGAATTCTCTTCGGACAAGTATGAAATCGTGCAATTTAATCTACCTAATTTGGTTGAGTTAAAATTAAGCTTTTGGTTCTAACTAAATTGAGAATTTGATAAAGATGATGTTGATTCTGGGCAATCAACCTTTATTTTCTTATGGCTTTTTATTCAAAATGGTCCTTGAGATTTGCATCATTCATAAGTTTGGTCCCTAAGATTTAAAATCAATAGAAGTAGTCCCTGAGATTGTGCACCATCCATGATTTTGGTCCTTCCGCTGAAGCTTTTGGCCGAAAGTTTGGGCAATTTTCAAAGCTTCGTAACTCAATCGTTTCTTAACCAAATTCGACTCGTAATATATCAGAATGAAGAATAAGATTATATCTATTTGGAAGCCTAATGGTTGCCAGAGATGGTCAGAAAATAGCCTCAAAATTGACTGGTCCGAGGGAAAACTGGAAAACTTGCCGGAAACTGGATAAACTTTAAACGTTCATAACTTCTTCAATACTCAACGAAATTAGTGATTCAAAAACAAAAATCATACTTCTCGATGAGAAGAAGAGAATGGTACATTTTTTCAACGGCTAAATCGCCGTGGTTTGGCCGGAAAACGGCTCGAAAGTTGCTGACTCGTTTTTCAATAGCCACTTTCGAGCCGTTTTTCGGACAAACCACAATGATTTAGCTGTTGCAAAATGTACCATTCTCTTCTTCTCGTTGAGAAGTATGATTTTTGTTTTTGAATCACTTGATTTCGTTGAGTATTGAAGAAGTTAGGAACGTTTAAAGTTTACCCAGTTTTCGGCGAGTTTCCGGCAAGTTTTCCAGTTTTCCCTTGGACCAGTCAAATTTGAGGCTATTTTTTGACCATCTCGGGCAATCATTGGGCTTCCAAATTGATATAATCTTATTCTACACTTTCCTATCTTCATTTTGATATATTATGAGTCGAATTTGGTTAAGAAACGATTGAGTTACGAAGCTTTGAAAATTGCCCAAACTTCCGGCCAAAAGCTTCAGCGGAAGGACCAAAATCATAGATGGTGGACAATCTCAGGGACTACTTTTATTGATTTTAAATCTTAGGGACCAAACTTATGGATGATGCAAATCTCAGGGACCATTTTGAATAAAAAGCCTGTTCTTATTTATTTCTCCATCTCAAAATTGATTGAGTTGAGAATTTACACTTCCGCTTATTGCGTTGCAAAATTTAGCTTTAAAAAAAAAATTAAAATTTTTGGTTAGTTTGCTTATATTTTGGATTGTTCTCTGTTACGAATCTGTCAAATTATTAAATTAATCCTTGCAGATGTGAGTTTTTTGGATGAATATTGTATTGGATTTCATGCTTTCATGATTTAAAATTTGGATTTAGCATTGTTAATTGATATGTTCTAAAAGGCATTCCCAATTTGTTTGTTTTCTGATGAACCGATAATGGTAAAACTATTTGGCAACTTACGTATATATAAACAAATTATTGTGTTATGAAGGATTGCTTGATGTCATAATTTTGATGTGTGGTTAATTACATTATTATGAATTGCTTTCAGTCGGTTCGTATTGGGGTTTTCAAATTTTTAATAAATTGATTCAATCGTAGTGTGAATTATTTCTTGCCTAAACTTTTGTCAAAATTAATCATGCTAAATTATAGTCTTTTCAAACTATAATATTATAGGGGTATGACTCCATTAAAGTCTCATTAAAAGGAAACCCATTCATGTCAATAACCTCGGCTTGATAGACTTCCATAACTCCTTATGAAATTCGATCATGTTGTAATATTAAATGGATTGTAAACGCTGGTATTTTTCCACGTTTTTTGGACAAAAAATGGATTTATGGTAAATTTTTAAGTGTGATACCATGTTGCTGGAATTCTGCAGAATAGTCTGTTTGTGATATTATTTTGATATATCAATGTAACTCATAAATTCATGAAATTTTAGTATGATATACATTGAGATGTTTATTTTAAATATACAAAGTTTCACGAGCATTGGTTTGAAAATGAATTATTGGTGAATTCTTAATCTCGAGACTGTTCTGCAAAATTTATGCGGTTTCTGCAGCACATTCCATTTAGATTTTATTTTTAACCCACTTGTAAAATCGAAAAAATTATGGAACTTTGGGTGCCAGTAAATTTATATGTCTACTTCATTTTTGAAAATTTTCATGCATATCGGATGAACAATGAATATCTGGTGAATTTGTAATCTCATTTCTGTACCGAACATTTTCTGCAGTTTCTAAAGCACCTCTCTTTTTGAATTCATTTTTGGCTAGCCTATAAAATTTTAAAAATCATGAAATTTTGCGAAATAGTAGCCATATATGTCTAGTGCATACCTAAAAAGTTTCATGACAATCTAAAGAGAATTGAGTTTTTAGTGAATTTGCAAACTAAAGTAGTACTGCTGAATTTTGGTACTTCAAAACTAGTTTTGTTATGTGATATTGTTTCACTGATTTGTGCACATCTATTGGTACTGATTATTATACAAGGTTATGGTTCCAATATGTCCTTATTTTATGCAAATTCTCAATACTAATGAATTTTATAGACAACGTTGGTTAAATTTTGATTTAAAGATGTATTGATTTGTTTTGCTTAAACCAATGTTTTGTTTGGTCATCAATTCTGATTATGATGATAATTGTCTTTTGAGAGAAAATTGGAAAGTGGCATTACTAATTGATCATTTTGGTCCCTATCGAATAATTGAATAATCATGTTTCCTCTTTTGATAACTCTATTGTTCAATGCCAACAACGACATACTTTTTGTGTCTAATTGATTCTTTTGAGAATAATTGAATATCCAACAAAACAGTTATTTAATACCGTTCTAAAAGATTATTTTGAAAAATTAGAATTCTAATTTATATGGTGAATACTTTTGTCCTAATGGGAATTTCAGGAAATCACTCACCAATTATAAATTAGTATTATAGAAAATCATAAAATACTTTTAACATATGTTCATCTGGCCAAAGCTGTTGAAGCTATATATATTTTGTGTATTTTATGTTTTGGCTAGCTATGCAGGTATTTTCTTTGCATGATTAGTTTTTGCCCAGAGGTGTAACAATCATGGAATTTGAAGTTGGTTCGATCCTCCACAACTTGACTACTTCCATGATGAATCTTGCAGAATCGAGAATGAGTAGGTAAATTTGCCTTAATTTTCTCTGAGTTCTAAATTGGATTAAAATTGATGTTATTGATATATCTAAGTGTTTATTTTAATTGACTTTGTTTTAGAATTAAAACATAAATTTTGAGTTTGGATTTTCTAATTAGGTTTCATTTTAATTTATGACCTAATCTTTAACAAATATGTGAGTCTTCTCTCATACACTATATAAGATAAATTTTGTAGCCATTGATTTATCTAATCACTTGTCACTTTTATCGATTAATGATGTTGAGATATTGTTCCTTATATAAGCCTAATTTTGATACATATAGATTGGTTTATTATGTCAACCAACTAGTTTGTGACTCAACAAATTTGTTTAAGAAATTTTCGTGTTTTGAGCATATTAAAGATTGTAAATTGGTTTTATTTAAATTATGATTAAATCTGAAATTTTGGTAGAGCTTGGGAAATACTGATGGAGTTTTGCATACCTTGCAATGTGTCCTATTTGATTACAATTTTGATAGATATTTCTAACTCCAAACTTTGTAAAAATTTGCCATGTAATATTATATAATGGATTGTGTACACTATCTTTATTGATTCAACTAGCCTATATTTTGTTATATGAAAACCACTTTCTCTAGTGTTTAATCTTGAAATTTTGAGTGTTTGCCCAAGTGGGAGAAATAATGTATTATGGGCATCACACTCATCAATTTTGCATGCTTTTAATGGTCATAGTTTTGGTAGATAAAACATACATTATCATACTTGTTTATATTTTATATATGCAACTAATCTTGCAAGAAGGATTAATGAGTATATTCTGCTCAAAAGTGTTTTGCTTATTAATTCTTGTTTGTTGTTCAAGAAATTGGACTTGTGATTTATATGTTATTGATGGATAATTAATCTACTCAAAAGTGTTTTCTTATTCAGTACAAATATAAATCAATGTATAGTGAAACATGAAATTGACAAGATTGCATATACTTCATCTGCTCAAAAGTGTTGAAGCTATATACGTTTGCCCTTGTATTTTATGTTTTAGCTATGCAAATCTAATATAATTAGTTTCTGTGCAAAGATGATTATGAAATTATATGCTTTTGATGCAATAAGAAAACATTCAGTTAAAGTTTTCTATTTCTGTCAATTGTTAGATGAACAAAACTGACCAAATAATTTTGTATAGTTTTTCAGTCACGAGAATCACTTCCCTATAGATATCTAGAATAAAGATTTTGAACTCACAAATTTAATGTTCTATATATGCCATGATTAATGTTTTGCTAGTGGGAGAACTTGAAAGGTATCTGTTTCATTTTGTAGGCATTTATAAAGTTTTCTTTTGCTACCTTAATCAGTGGGAGTAATATTTTGTTTATCTCTGCTAATCAATGGGAATAAGAGATTATCTTTTGTGTTGAAAACTTGAAGTGTTAGTGGCTGATATTTTAAGAGTAAATTTTGCTTAAGTTTTGTTCATAAGTTTTAATAAGAGGTCCTGATTTTGTAAATAGTATGTCGTATTTGACTTGTTCTCTTATTATATTATAAATTGACAAAAAAGTTGGATTTTGTTACCAACGTTGTTGAGTTCTTTTGTGAACTACTTTTGTACTGAAATATATTTTCATATTTTCATATTTTCAGTTCGACTATTGTGAGCTAATGTTTTGACTATTAGCTATTGACACCATGACTTTGTTAATAACAAAGTGCTTTAAGTTGAATGTGTATGTGATCTTTTACTGCAAGGAACATACCAAGTTGTTCTTTATTTTCTTTGGTTTTGCATTCGATTCAAAGTGACAGGTTGCTAGGAAAGGTTGTTGCATACTTATGAAGACTCAGTGATCATCATGAGTTCTTATTTGTTAGGATAAATCATTGACATTCAAGTGGGAAAATGTAAAGTTGTGAATGACAATGAATGATGTATTGGATTACTTGTGTTGTAAGCCACTTGTTTATCGAGTTGTTAACGACATAAGTAATTTGATAGTCCTAGTAAAATAAGGATTATGGAGTCTTAACCTTTGCAATTGACCTCAAAGAAATCTAAAAGGTTTCTCTACAAAGATATAGAATCATGGTAGGACTCAATCACTTAAGTGTTAGGGTTTGATTTTCGTAGCTGTTAATAGGCCAGCTAATAAGGAACCCCAATGGTGTATAAATACTAGGTTAAATCCCTACTTCCATACGTTGAATTCCTCAGAATACTAAAACCTATTCATATAGTAGAGGGATATTTTGGAGTATTGGAAGGAGAAGGCAACCTTGTGAACTCATCTTTTGTCATCCAGAAGAGCCATGTCTTTCGTATTTTACATATAAGTTTAATATATTTAGTTCATCTCTATTTTATATTGATTTGATTTATTCGTGATCCTAATGTCTTGTTGTTGTGATTTCAAAATATGTCTTACAGGCTCTTGGAAGGGCAATCCACTAGTAGCTGGCAATGGAGTTGTTATCAGAGACTCAGTGGGCAGTCTGATTGGGGGAAATTGCATCCATTTGATTCGGTCGTCACTTGAGGAAGTCAAAGCTAAAGCTATACTTGAAGGTTTAAAACTCGCGGCTTCTAGCGGTCATCGTAAAGTGGTTTTGGAAAATGATTGCAAAAATGTTATGGACATAATTCAGAAAAGAAACTTGAAAGGTCTGTGGAAAATCATTCCTATTGTGGAGGAAATAAGGAGACATGCTTGCTTGTTCTCTTCTCTTCATTGGGAATGGATTCCTTGGTCTGCAAACAAAGCAACTCATGCAGCTGCATCCTTAGCGATACAGAGGGTGTGCTCTTCGGAATGGGACATTGTGCCCCCTCCCTCTCTTGTCGGTGTTCTGTCTAGGGATGGCCTCCCTTGTCCCCCTTTTGTATAATCCCAATTTGGGGTGGGAATAGCCCCTCCATCTTGGGGGTAGGTAGTATTTTTGGTAGCCTTTTAGGCTAGATAGCTAGTTCTTACTTACTGAAACATGTCTGTTCCTTCTCTATGTAAGAGCTGTGCTTACTCTTCTCCTTTTCTAAGGAGTCTTTCTGTAGTCCTTCTTCATGTTGCTTTTTAATGGAATTCTAATTGACCAAAAAAAAAAAAATCCACCAAGTTCGGGAATCTAGGCCATTGAAATTTGATCCAACGGCTACAAACATGGGTCCACTTTAAAAGTATAATAACTTTAGTCGGTGAATCAAATTTCAACGGTCCGAATGCCCGAAATTAATGAACTAAGAGGAAGGAATCTGAAGAAGATCTCTTTTCGTTGCTCAAAATAAAGTGGCAGCTCGGCTAACCTCTGCCCCACGGCATCGACATCTCGTCGGGCATGAATAATGCAGGAGCTAGAGATAAAGTTTCTCTTATGAATCTGCTACCATATAATATATCCTAGGTCAGACCTCTTGATTGGATACAACAATAGTTTATTATATATGAGTCGTCCGTTTTGATAGCTATTCGTAGCGCATATTTGACATGATATTTTTTTGTTAATTACTTAGAAGCACATGCACGCAAACAATACAAATCGGATTGCGTATAACATATTGTGGCTGTTGGGCTTCACTGGTGGGACAATCTGCTCTGTGCAATGAAGAAAATTGAGATTCCATCATAAAACATAACAATATGAGAGCTCAATTACTTGTAAGCACATTTAATGTGTCTTCTTTTTCCGATGTAGGTCTCATACTCTCAACATATACCGCATAGAAATTGAATTAGGTAAAAGAAAAAAAAAACCGTAAGAAGACTAAGCATTTAATCCCCTTAATCGACTACTCCATTCATCGCCTAAAAGTCGAAGAAGATGAAGTCATAGCCAAATTCAATAATATGCCCAAGTCCAATAATGAGCTTTTTTTTCTGTGTGAGAGTAGTGACCACTATTGATATGGACAAAAAAACCTCTACGATTCTTCTATTAGAATCCTTGTAGGAAAAGAACATTTCCTGGTTATATAATACAAAGTGAGAAAATCAGCAGTCTTTTGTAGTTTCAATCCATAATACGTAGGCAATCTAGCTGGGCTAGATGCAACCAAATACAAGTGGTAGCGTTCGTGCTCGCAAACAAAGAAGGATCCTAAAAACTAGACGGTAGTCCGAAATTCGTTAATTCCGCTAGGTATAACCTGAACGAATTCATATATTATTTGCATATATTCCTGATGTATATTATGTTACAATTACATTTAAAATTACTAATACTTTATTTCAAATATTAATCATAGAAGTCAATACCGTAATTAAGAAAATAATGAAAGTGGAGATCAATGAGAGAAACTTTCTCATATAATATAGTGGGAGAAACTTCCTCACATGGTGTTGGATGTTGATATATATTTCATCAGATTTTGGCGTTTACATTTAAATATGCATGTATGCCGCTCGCGTGCATTAGAATATAGCTGTTTATTGACTATAAAGTAAATACCCTAGTACCACGCAATAATTTATCCGATCGAAGAACAAAATTGTGACATATAAAGTCCCAGAAAGTATGTTTTAATAAGATGAATTCATAGCTAGCTGGTGAAGTGGTTCGAAATAAGAACAAATGAGAAGATGACATATCATTTGAGATGGAAGTTTCGGGACTGATTTGGTATCTCCTATATATAATATTATTAGTGGTGTACAAAGTTTGAAACTATCTTTCTGAAACAATTTTAAATAAAAGACAACAACAAAAGCACAGCTGAACCATTTCTTGTCTGAATTATCAAACACAGAACTGGACTATAAAATACAACGTGCATGCCACATGGCATTAAACTAGGGCTGCTATTGTCCTGAATAAGAATAAAAAGTAGAGCTGTTTGGATTAAGATCCCAAACGCAATTTTTCTTGTATTTATTGTGTACCTCTCAATTTTTGTTGTTGTTTACCAATTTGTAGACGCTTTTAGCAATAATCCTTCAATCTTTCGTTGATAGGCCCCCAATGTAAAGCCCTGTTAAGGGCCTAACAATGAGCCCCATTTTAAGGGCCTTACAAAACCACCATTTTAAGGGCCTTACAAAACTAAGAATGCTTTTTTTACTTGAAGTTTTAGGGGTTGTTAATTTTACTATTTTCCCAAAAAATTATGAGTGATTTCGAGGCATAATGAATCTCTGCGTGTTTAAAAAGATGGTTTGATCACCTTTCAGTACACAACCAAAAATCGTAACACATAATTACACAAATAGACAAAAGGGGCGTTGAGGGGAGCGAAATGTGCAGTCACACAGGGTCTCAAATTTGAAGGGGTCACTAAATTTTTGTCATCTAATATCATGTAATAATGTTCTATATTTAAAAAAAAATATTTTTATTAGCACTTTAAAACCACGTTGTGTTAGAGTTTTGAGACTCTTGTCCCACATTGGAGAAAACAAGATTCCCAATGTCCTTTATATATGTTTTGTCCTCTACAATATTAGTTAGATGTTGGATATTAATATTAATTAATCAAGACAAGGGCCTTGGGCCTTAGGGCACTTGGGGCCTAATAATTAAAATTAATCTGATCAATTAGTTTTAATTTTCGAATTAAGTTTTTAATTAAAATTAATTCAAAACGTTTTGATTAAAGACACAACTCTTTGGAAAGAGTTGTATAGCTTCAGATACATCCAAAAGGTATTTGAAGAGGTATGAAAGAGCCTATATAATTGGAGTCCTCAGTTCCATTCCAACGATCTTATCTTCTTCCTTTTCTTCCGTACAAACTTTCCAGAGAGAGTAAACACACAAAGCAATTCGCTAGAATTCTATAATCCAGTGCGGGTTGTAGGATTAGGTAGTTGTATCCTGGTCAAGCAGACGTTGTAGAACCACAAGCACAAGAGTGGGACGGAATTACTGTTCGAAGGACATAGCTTTTACGCTAGCCTCTACCTTCTGTAATCAAGTTAGTACTGTTGATATTCTTATATTAATTTCTGTATTTATTGTATATTTTTCATTCTGTACAACAAGTACTTTTTGTGAAATAAAATTGTGAATTTTAAGTTCTGTTTATTTATGTTATTTTGTTTATTTCTGAATTGTTCTCCAACAATCTTCGAACAGTATGGAACAATCAGGAACTAAACCTTATTCTGAGAAGCCTGAGAAATTTAAGGGCGGAGATTTCAAAAGATGGCAGCAGAAAATGCTGTTTTATTTGACAACACTGAACTTGGCTAATGTTCTGCTTGAAACTGAGCCTACTGTAGATGGAGAAAATATATTTTATGCAAAAACTTTAACGGCCATTGATGCCTGGAAACATAATGATTTCCTCTGCAGAAACTATATTCTCAATGCATTAGATGATACGTTGTATGATGTCTATGTGGCATTCAAAACAGCCAAGGAACTTTGGGAATCACTTGAGAAAAAATATAAAACCGAGGATGCTGGTTCAAAGAAATTTGTCGTGGGCAAATTTTTGGACTACAAAATGGTGGATTCCAAGTCTGTTGTCTCTCAAACTGAAGATCTCCAGAAAATCATCCATGACATTCATGTTGAAGGGATGGTAATCAATGAGTCTTTCCAAGTGGCGTCCATTATAGAAAAACTGCCACCTTCTTGGAAAGAGTTCAAGAGTTATCTTAAGCACAAACTAAAGGAGATGACCCTTGAGGATCTCATTGTAAGGCTGAGAATTGAGGAAGATAACAGAAAGAATGAGAAGGGTCTAGTTTCGAGTATGGAAGCCAAGGCGAATGTTGTTGAAGGAAGTTTATCAAAGTAAATGCCAAAATTCCAGAAAACTAAGAAGAAGGAAAGCCATTTTATCCCTGGTGCGAAAGGCAAAGACTTCAAGAAAATCAAGGGAAGTTGCTGGGTTTGTGGAAAGCAAGGCCATAGGGCTCAAGAATGTCGCCATCGAAGGGATCAAGGTCCTGGAAATCAAGGCAACAACAACCGCGCAAACCTGATTGAAAACAATGTGGATGCACTGGCTGCAATGATTCTGAAATCAACCTTGTATCTGACCACGCTGATTGGTGGATAGATACTGGTGCAACTCGCCATGTATGTGGTGACAGAAATATGTTCTCTTCGTACCAGAAAATCGAGGGAAACGAGCAGCTGTTTATGGGAAATGCATCCGCATCTGTTGTGGCTGGAATAGGGAAGTGTGTTCTGAAATTCACTTCTGGAAATGAATTAACCCTTCTTGATGTGCTGCATGTCCCCGATATAAGGAAGAATCTTGTTTCTGGTCCTATCCTTAGTAATAAGGGATTCAAACTAGTATTTGAGTCCAATAAGTTTGTATTAACTAAAAGGGGAATGTTTGTGGGAAAGGGCTACCTTGCTGATGGATTATTCAAACTCAATGTACTTGCTAATGCTATGAATGAAATAAATAATGCTTATGCTTATATTGTTGATTCTTCTAATTTATGGCATTCTAGATTAGGACATGTAAATTTCCGTTCTCTTTTTAGAGTGCATAATTTAGGTTTGCTACCCAAAATTGATTATCTAGATAATGTTAAATGTGAAACTTGTACAGAATCGAAATTTGCAAGTCAAAGTTTTAAATCAGTGCATGAAAAATCCAATGATTTGTTAGATTTAATTCATAGTGACTTGTGTGATTTTAGATCATATCCAACTCGTGGTGGAAAGAACTATTATGTAACATTTATAGATGATTTCAGTAAGTATTGTTATGTTTATTTACTTCATAGTAAAGATGAGACCTTGGATATGTTTAAGACATATAAGGCAGAAGTTGAAAATCAACTTAACAAGAAGATTAAAGTCTTAAGGTCCGATAGGGGAAGAGAATATGAGTCTCATGCTTTTGCTGAATTTTGTGCCACACATGGCATAATTCATCAAATAACAGCCCCCTATACGCCGCAACAAAATGGTGTTGCCGAACGAAAAATTAGGACTTTTAAAGACATGATTAATTCTATGTTGAATAGTTCTGGGCTTCCACACAATTTGTGGGGTGAAGCTTTACTTACTGCAAATAAAATTTTGAATCGAATTCCACCTAAAACGAGAAGGGAGTCACCATATGAATTATGGAAAGGAAGAACTCCAACGTTTAAATTGCTTAAAGTGTGGGGTTGCCTTGCAAAAGTACAAGTTCCATTGCCAAAGAGAACAAAATTAGGGCCTAAAACTATAGATTGTGTTTTTATTGGTTTTGCATCTAATAGTTCAGCTTATAGATTCTTAGTTTTTCATTCCGAAGTAAGTGATATACATGTCAATACTATTATAGAATCTATAAATGCAATATTTTTTTAGGATATTTTTCCATACAAAATAGGCAAGTCTAATTTATTGAAAAAGAGATTACATGATGATGTATCTGAGGTTACTAACGAACCTAGAGAACATGATGACGGTTCAACCTCGTCTAGAGTTCAAGAAGAAGAAGAACTTGAACCTAGAAGAAGTAAAAGGTCAAAAATTTGAAAGGACTTTGGGCCTGATTTTGTGACCTTATTAACCGAGACAGAACCTCAATCATTCAAGGAGGCCATGTCTACTCCTGAAGCTCCATTTTGGAAGGATGCAGTTAACAGTGAGATAGATTCCATTATGCAAAATCATACATGGGAATTAGTCGATTTGCCCCCTGGCAATAAGCCAATTGGGTACAAATGGATCTTTAAGAAGAAATTAAAACCAGATGGTACAATTGACAAATATAAGGCTCGTTTGGTAGCTAAAGGATACCGTCAAAAACATGGTTTGGATTTCTTTGATACATACTCACCTGTAACCAGAATTACTTCAATAATACTATTGATTGCTATAGCTGCACTCCATAACATGGAAATACATCAAATGGATGTAAAGACTGCGTTCTTAAATGGAGACTTAGATGAGGAAATATATATGGAACAACCTGAGGGGTTTGTAGTTAAAGGTAAAGAACACAAAGTGTGTAAACTTGTGAAATCGCTATATGGACTTAAACAAGCTCCAAAGCAATGGCATGAAAAATTTGACCATGTTATGATCACACACGGTTTTAAGATAAATGAGTGTGATAAGTGTGTCTACACAAAAACTCAAAATAATGCTTGCGTTATGTTGTGTTTATATGTAGATGATATGCTTATAATGGGAACTAACAAAGAGATAATAAATTGGACCAAGAAGATAATGAAATCAAATTTTGATATGAAAGATCTTGGACTAGCTGATGTGATTCTTGGTGTAAAAATAAAAAGAAACCAAGAAGGATATATTCTTACTCAGTCCCATTATATAGAAGCTACACTTAGGAAATATGGTCATTTGGAAAGTAAAGATGCAATTACTCCTTTTGATGCCAATAGAAAACTTAAGAAAAATAAAGGTGATGCTATATCTCAACGTGAATACTCACAAGTTATTGGAAGCCTTATGTACATAATGAACTGTACAAGGCCTGATATAGCATACTCCGTGAGTAGACTGAGTAGATATACATGCAATCCTGGGCATGATCATTGGGAAGCTTTAATTCGAGTTTTGAGATACTTAAAGCATACAATGAATTATGGATTGCATTATACGAGGTATCCTCCAGTGCTCAAAGGATTTACAGATGCGAATTGGATATCGGATAGTACTGATACGAAATCCACAAGTGGATATGTATTTACCTTGGGAGGAGCAGCAATATCTTGGAAATCTTCCAAACAAACATGCATAGCCCGATCAACTATGGAATCGGAATTTATAGCTCTTGATATGGCTGGAGGAGAAGCTGAGTGGCTAAGAGATTTTTTGGAAGATGTTCCCATCTGGCCTAAACCTGTAACGGCAATATGTATACACTGTGACAGTTTAGCTGCACAATATCGAGCTAAAAATAGTGTATACAATGGGAAGTCTAGACAAATTAGACGAAGGCATAATACAATAAAGCAATGGCTCTCTAGTGGTGTAATTTCTATTGACTATGTCAAGTCAAAAGACAATATTGCGGATCCGCTTACTAAAGGCTTATCTAGAGAGCAAGTTAAGCATACATCGAGGGGAATGGGTTTGAAGCCAATAGAGTAAAATGAAACTGCCAAACGGAAACCTAACCTAGTTGATTGGAGATCCCATGGTCTAGGTTCAATAGGCAAACTGGTTTGGCTAGATTCAAGACGAAACACACTTACATACCCATTCCTATGATGGAAGAAGTGTGGTGACTGCTGATGATGTAGGATACATTAGTTTAATGATATTGGTACTTGTAAATCAAGTGGAATAGTAGCAGCCTATTCATAATCAATATCACCTACATGAGAGTAAATGTGGGGTCGCATTTATGAGAATTACATGGCTACATTCTCTAAAGCTCTCATGAATCCAGGATTTGTTCAGGACCAAAATGAACACAAACGTATGAATTTGCGATGTGTTGGTGTGGCATATGTTTTGCTTATTGTCTTGGTTTACTGCGAAGATGAATAGTTCAAGATTTTATATTCACTGCGTCATCTAGTAAATCCGATAAGTATATACTAAGGTAGGTTCAAGTCCAAAAGACACCTCTCCTGATGTATGTCACATCTATTGTTTACTCTCGTGTCTCAGTTTCACTAGGACCACATAATCGTCTCAAAATGTGGGGTATTGTTAGAGTTTTGAGACTCTTGTCCCACATTGGAGAAAACAAGATTCCCAATGTCCTTTATATATGTTTTGTCCTCTACAATATTAGTTAGATGTTGGACCACTTGGAATGAGAATTGAGGCTTGGACCACTATTTGTGTGGATTGGGCTTGATGATTATACCATAATATTAATATTAATTAATATTAATTAATCAAGACAAGGCCTTGGGCCTTAGGGCACTTGGGGCCTAATAATTAAAATTAATCTGATCAATTAGTTTTAATTTTCGAATTAAGTTTTTAATTAAAATTAATTCAAAACGTTTTGATTAAAGACACAACTCTTTGGAAAGAGTTGTATAGCTTCAGATACATCCAAAATGTATTTGAAGAGGTATGAAAGAGCCTATATAATTGGAGTCCTCAATTCCATTCCAACGATCTTATCTTCTTCCTTTTCTTTCGTACAAACTTTCCAGAGAGAGTAAACACACAAAGCAATTCGCTAGAATTCTATAATCCAGTGCGGGTTGTAGGATTAGGTAGTTGTATCCTGGTCGAGCAGACGTTATAGAACCACAAGCACAAGAGTGAGACAGAATTACTATTCGAAGGACATAGCTTTTACGCTAGCCTCTACCTTCTGTAATCAAGTTAGTACCGTTGATATTCTTATATTAATTTCTGTATTTATTGTATATTTTTCATTCTGTACAACAAGTACTTTTTGTGAAATAAAATTGTGAATTTCAAGTTCTGTTTATTTATGTTATTTTGTTTATTTCTGAATTGTTCTCCAACATGCACTCCTTAGTAGAGATTTTTTTTTTCTTTCTAAATATAAAAACTTGGAGTACAATGAGATATTTTAAGTGTCTAATAACATCCTAAAAAACGAAAGTTTCTTAATTCTATTATATAACAATAGTATATATTCAAGTAAAACTTTAAAGTTAGAGGTTTGAAGTTTTTTTTTTTCATGTTCGATTGTTTAAGATAAAACTGCTTTTGATTATTTAGTGAAGGTTATGTTTGTAGATCTTTTTACTTATCATTAAGGACACTTGCAAACATGCAATCAGTGAGTCAAAAAAGTTTTTTTTTTTTTTGAACAAACGATATTATATATATTAAGGGGGTGGGGGAGTGGGCTAAGCCTTACAGTGGGCTAACAATAATGTGGTTTAAATTCGCCTTTGACGATAATTGAACCTAAGACCTCTCACTTCCAAGTAAATAGGAATACCACTAGACCGTAGTACTAAGTGTCTTTGTTTTGATTTAAGTGAATGTTTTCTAGTATTAATACATTGTCATACTTTTTTTAAAATTTAAAACTATCTGAAGGAGGGACTCTTTTACAAATTTTGCATAGGGCCCTCAAAATCTCAGAGATGACCCTGCAAATATATATATGCATACACATATCACTTTACTTTCGATAAGTGGGGTTTAAACAGATATGAATTCGCACAATAATTTCTCCATCATGAGACCGAAGAACAAATTGTGTCATATGCAATACCAGAAAGTACGTTGCTACTTGTAACTTTATTGATACTTATAGACTAAGTTTTCACAAGCCATAGTTATTGTAGTAAACATTATTGTGTGGAAGTGCCAAATATAAAACTAATAAATTAATACGAAAAAAATATGATGAAACAAACAATTCAAGATAATACAAGGATTTATACTGGTTTGGCTTAAGCCTACATCCAGTTCGAAGTCGGCAAAGAAATTCTACTAATAGTTAAAAGAAAATTACAAAGAGTGTTTAGTCTCTCAAACCCAAACCCCAAATGCACTCACAAATACAAGAGGAAAAAAAAAGAGAAACAAAATACTTCGTCCCTTTACAATTACAATGTTGCGGCACTCAAGGAACAATCTCCAATTGATTTTATTCTTACAAAAACCTTGAATGCAACAACTCCCAATGATTTCTCTCTTTTATTGGGTTCTTTTTCCCTCAAACTAGGGCGACTGCTTCTATTCTCACACACTCATCCAAATAGAACAATGTGCAGCTTTATATACGAGCACCAAAAAGTCATAGCACATGCTCCACTTATGTCAACGAAAGAGCCACATGATTTGGGTTTAGGTCCACATAGAAGGGGTTATGTTGGAGCAGTTATGTTTTTATTTAAATATTTAAATATATTTATATTTTGTTTTATTATTAATATTATATACATAATATTTTCCTTTATTACCAATGTTAATTTTCAAACTGTTTTGTTTTCTTTTTCAGTTTGAATTGACTACGTTTTGCCCCGTTGTGATTTTTTGTCCGTTTTAATTGCCATGACTCCTGGCGTTTTGGCTTTCAATTGCATTGATTCCTACAATTTGCAATCTCAACATATTTATTATTATTATAATATATACATACGTACACACATGCAATCATGATATATAAAAGTCGCCATCTCAACGGATACCAGGATACACACCAACATATATATTTGTAATTTTGGGTCATGCGGATAAGAAGAAAAAATAAGAAAAAAAAGTTTTACATATATTGATTTGAAAGCAACATATTGAAAGGGTGTGAGTTCGAAGGTTCTTTCAGTGTGCAAGGAAGAATCTTATCAGAAGAAGGTTCTGGGCTGTTTTATCCTGGGGACGACGTGGTATTTGAGTACTGCTTGCACACTTTGGGCAGAGCCGCGAAACGTCTTAAAGAGAGCGACTTAGTCCGCGACTCATCTCAAGAATCATTCACCACTCAAGGCTTCTACATTTTTCGGGTAACTTTGGTCCTTTCTATTTCAGTTTACAACAATTTTAAGACGAATCAATCTGCCATGAAATTGTGTTGACTGTATGTCATGTGTTAAATAGAAGTCCTAACTCAAAAACGAATATTTCTCCTTATGAAATTTGGAAAAATAAGAAACCAAATGTGTTGTATTTCAGAACTTGGGGTTGTTTCGCTTATGTTCATAAACCTGATCCAAAAAGATCGAAATTGGCTAGTAGAGCATATGAATGTGTTTTATTGGTTATGCATGTAATAGCAAAGCATATAGATTTTATGATTTGAAAAACCATGTCATAATTTAGTCACTTGATGCTGATTTTTATGAGAATAAATTTCCTTTTAATCTTCGAAATAGTGGGGGTTCTAATTCTTCTAAAATTTATGAACCTACTATCAGATACCCCTTTATGGGAGAAGAAGCAGGATGGTTGAGAAACTTACTGTCAGATACCCCTGGTTGAGAAACCTACTGTCAGATACCCCTTGGGAGAAAACGATTCCAGTCATTTACGGTCTGAAGAAAATTTAGTTGATCCGTTGACGATAGGACTAACATGAGAAAAGGTTTGGAAAATCCTTTGACGAAAGGACTAAAATGAGAAAAGGTTTGGAAAACCTCGAAAGGGATGGGACTAAAGCCCGTAGAAAATTGAGTCATTTGTGATAGCAACCCAACCTATAGATTGGAGATCCCAAGAAATAGGTTCAAAGGGTAATAACAAGTCACAAGTGATATGAGTGAAGTCTTGCTAATTTTAATTTGGAATATTATTTCATGTCCATCCCTAAGAAGCATGACATCCTGAAGCGTTTTTAGGTTGAGATTTTTTCTCTTAGTAAGATCTATACTCTATGTTGAGTGGGATATCTAGCTACATGAATATCCTTGATAGTCTTACCTATGTGAATGTGGAAGTGAGGCCGCTTCCTATGAAATCTTGGGCAAGTTTCTAGAGCATTCACTATATTAGGATACAAGCACATGGCCGTAATGTGCTGGCTTTTTGAACTTCACCTTAATAAAGTTATGTGTGTGATGTTGTCAGAGATAGAGTTCAAAATTATAAGTTACTCTAGTATAATCTGGATCACTAACACTATGTACATGTTCAAGTTGAGAAACACCTTTACTTATGCATAGCTTTTATGATATTTGCTTGATAGATAGTTTTTAAATAAAAACAAGTGGGGGATTGTTGGAGCAGTTATGTTTTTATTTAAATATTTAAATATAATTATATTTTGTTTTATTACCAATATTATATGCATAATATTTTCCTTTATTACCAATGTTAATTTTCAAACTGTTTTGTTTTCTTTTTCAGTTCGAATTGACTACGTTTTGCCCCATTGTGATTTTTTGTCCGTTTTAATTGCCATGACTCCTGGCGTTTTGTCTTTCAATTGCATTGATTCCTACAGTTTGCAATCTCAACATATTTTTATTATTATAATATATACATACGTACACACAAGCAATCATGATATATAAAAGTTGCCATCTCAACGGATACCAGGATACACACCAACATATATATTTGTAATTTTGGGTCATGCGGATAAGAAGAAAAAATAAGAAAAAAAAGTTTTACATATATTGATTTGAAAGCAACATATTGAAAAGGTGTGAGTTCGAAGGTTCTTCCGGTGTGCAAGGAAGAATCTTATCAGAAGAAGGTTATGGGCTGTTTTATCCTAGGGACGACGTGATGTTTGAGTACTGCTTGCATACTTTAGGTAGAGCCGCGAAACGTCTTAAAGAGAGCGACTTAGTCGGCGACTCATCCCAAGAATCATTCACCACTCAAGGCTTCTACATTTTTTCGGGTAACTTCGGTCCTTTCTATTTCAGTTTACAACAAGTTAAGGAAATAGAATTGAGCCATCAAATCCTACAATCTCCACTTTAGCGAAATTCTTTAGCAACACGAAGAGTCAAATCAATAATCGTCATAAGCACCTCATATACGAACTAGACAACAACAAAAGCCAAATCAATCTGAAACTTTCCATGCTCATAACAATCTCCACCTCGACTCAAATTGTAACAAAGCCAACAAAGAGAGGATATTCCTTCATCGTCTCCTCCAAATTCACAAACTATAAGTGTCTTGATCAAAACAAAGTGATTCAAATGAAGAAACTAAAATTCTTCAATATCACCAACAGAAAAATCAAGCACATCATAACAAAGTTGAACATCTTTCAAACTTCACATGCTTACAAACACCATGGTCCAAAATTGCACTGATAGACTCGTTCACATAACATAACACTTTCTCTAAGTCAAAGTTGATTATTAATAATTTGGCGACATATATCAAACAAACCACATACAAAACCTTTCTCCCCAAAATCAAAGATGAGAACCAATTGGACAACCAAATATTTCAAATTCAAATAACTAGAAGAAATCTAAAATCATACCTCAACTGGAGTCTTCAAAGAAAGACCATTGCAAATGATGATAACCAACAAACCAAATAGCAGGAGCAAACAAATCCAACCAAACTTTAAACAAAGTTAGAAAACATACAACTTGCCTTCTATAAGATGGTTCCACACAAATGTTCCTCAATTGTATGTGGTGTCTCCAAAATAGTGTGGTGTATCAATATCCCAACTTTGCAAAACTCAAAAAATTGGCCCTCATTGAATACAACTCTACCATAAGGCAAAACCATACCAATACCCCAAACAAAAAAACTGATGAAGAGGCAATTGATATAGCACTGATATACATATAGGTTATCAAGCAATTTTTCGTAAATCATAACAAAAAGAATCCCTACAAACTCTTAAATATCTATGTGTAGAGGAGAGATTCAAAAGTGCCCAAAAATACCAGATTCCTTCCAAGTCTGGTGCAGCCAAACATTCATCATAGAGCAAATTCGACGCCGTTGTCGATGACGTTAGCGCTAGCACTAGCATTAGAGGAACCATCAAATTTATCTTTGGGTTTAGGGCAATTAACTTTTTAATGCCCTTCCTTGCGAAAAATAGTTGCATGTACTGATTCTGTCTTAAACTTCAATCTCGAATTTTCTCTATTACTACTTGAACTATATTCCTTAACTCTACCTTTGCTACCAAAGCCTCAGAATGATTATCATTCAAATTTCCAGATACTTTGTTCTTCAACTCTCTTGAATTCAAAGCGGTTTTTGCATCGTCCATACAAATACAATCTCTCCCATATAACAAAGTGTCAACGAACATTGCAATGAAGGAGGTAAAGAACACAACAAAATCAAAACATGATCTTCATCATCAATTTTATTATCCATACTTTTCAAATCCATAATATCCTTATTGAAGTCATCAAGATGGTTTTGAATAGGTGTACCTTCAGTCATACTGACAGTGTACATACGTTACTTCAAAGACTAAAATAATTTCTCCATAGAATTTTTCAATATCATATTTCACCGACATATTCTAAGGCTTCATAGACATAATACAAGGCCCCCAGTTGAAACCTAGAGCTTTGTATCCATTTGTTGAGTGGAAGCGCCAAATATGAAACTAATAAACTAATATGAAAAAAATATGACAAAACAAACGATCAGAAATGACACAAGGATTTATATTGATTCGGCGTATGCTTACATTCAGTCCGGATATGGCAAGAAAATTCCATTAATAATAATAATTTTTTTTTATAGAGTGTTTAATTTCTCAAACCCAAACCCCAAATACACTCACAAATAGAAAACGAAAAAACAACAAAATATTTGTCTATCTACAATTACAAAGTTGTGGCGCTCAAGGAACAATCACCACTTAATTTCACTATCAGGAAACCTTAAATGCAGCAACTCTCAATTATTTCTCTTTTCTATTGGGTGCTGGCTCTTTTTTTTTCCCTCACACAAGTGCGACTGCTTCTATTCTCACACTCTCATCCAAATTGCACAATGTGAGGCTTTATATATGAGCGCCAAAAAGACCCAGCACGAGCTCTACATATGTCAACTAAAGAGCCACATCAATTTGGGTTTAGGTCTACATAGAAAGGGTCCAGGCAATAGAAAAACTACATTGCATCCATCAAATTTTATACGAATTTCAATTTGGAAGTTAAGAAAGCATAATTCAAGATATTGAGTCATCAAATCCAACAATCTCCACTTTGGCAAAACTCTCTTAGCAACACGATAAGTTGAATCAACAATCATCATAAGCACCTCAAGTACGAACTAGACAACAATAGAAGCCAAATCAAATACTCCCCTCTTAATGCTCATAACACACATTATCTTCTATGCAAAATAATGTGTAAAACAGACTGTGGCTGAAGGGTATAAATGTGAATGAAGCATGAGTGCGTATAAGATGGGAAAAGCTCTGTTGGAGAACAATTCAGAAATAAATAAAAAATAACAGAACTCAAAATTGTAGAATATTTATTAATAAAAAAACTTGCTGTGTAGAATGAAATACAAAAATAAATATAAGAATATCAATGGTACTAACGTGATTACAGAAGGTAGAGACTAGCGTAATAGCTATGTCATTCGAACAATATTTTCGTCCCACTCTTGTGCTTGTGGTTCAACAACTTCTGTTTGACCATGATTCAACTACCTAATTCTACAACCCGCACTAGACTCTAGAATTCTAGCGAATTTGCTTTGTGTGTTTACTCTCTGGAAATTTCGTACGGAAGAAAGGAGGAAGAAAAGATCATCTGGAATGGAACTGAGGACTCCAGTTATATAGGCTCTTTCATACCTCTTCAAATACCTTTGGAATGTATCTGAAGCTATACAACTCTTTCCAAAGAGTTGTGTCTATTAATCAAAACGTTTTTAATTAATTTTAATTAAAAACTTAATTCCAAAATTAAAACTACTTGATTATATTAATTTAATTATTAGGCCCCAAGTGCCCCAAGTTCCAAGGCCCTTGTCTTGATTAATTAATATTAATTTATATTTGTTGATGCACAAAACCGGAGGTCTTGGAACAACATAAATCCGACCGTGAATCTGCAAGTAATGTAAATAACACAAGATGTATCGTGGTTCACCCCAATGTTTGAGCTACGTCCACATTGATTATGTATTTATCTGAGAAATGAGGGAGAGAGATTCAGAGCCTCTGATGGAGAGAGTGAGGTCTCTGATAGCCTAGGCATTGGCCTTAGAAATGGCCTCCCCTAATTGTGAGGGTGAAGGGTCCTTTTATAGAATAAGGACTCCTCACTTATTCCATATTTGCCCCTTCCTTTATTATATAATTACATTTAAGTCCCCCGAGTATTTATACGAGGTCTAAATATGGAGGCCCTAAATATGGTATAAACAGTAGTCCCCCAAGTCTTCAGTCAAGAGAGTCTTTTGGCTGGAGACTTGAAATTCAGTCCATGTGTGGGCCGAAGTAACTAGATGCTGTCTTGAACTGATGCTCGATATGAGACAGTGCTCGATCTGAAATGATGCTCAACTAGAAGTAGCACACGCTGCGAGGCTGCTCGGGTCGTGGTTTATGTTGCCTTGGTTGGCTCGGCTTGTGGCGTTTGAAGGTGAGGGAGTCCCTTTTATAGAATAAGGGCTCACTCCTCAATACATGAATGATGGGCTAGAGTTGATGCTCTCTAATGATGGTGAGGGAGTCCCTTTTATAGAATAAAGGCTCGCTCCTCAATACATAAATGATGGGTTAGGAGTGATGCTTGCGGCGATGCGGTTGCTCAGCTGGAGGTGATGCTTTCTAACGAAGGTGAGGGAGTCCCTTTTATAAAATAAGGGCTCGCTCCTCAGTACATGAATAATGGGTTAGGAGTGATGCTCGTGGCGAGGCGGTTGTTCAGCTGGCGGCGATGCTCTCTAACGAATGTGAGGGAGTCCTTTTTATAAAATAAGGGCTCGCTTCTCAATACATAAGTGATGGGCTAAGTCCCCAAGTATTTTTCATGAGTGCTCTCTAATGAAAGTGAGGGAGTCCCTTTTATAGAATAAAGGCTTGCTCCTCAGTACATAGATAATGGGCTAAGCCCCTCGAGTATTTTTCATGAGGCCCAGTTGAGGCCCAATATATGGTACATAATGTAGTCCCTTAAGTCTTCGGTCAATAGAGTCTGTTGGCTGGAGACTTCAAATTGAATCCATGTATGGGCCGAAATGGCGGTTGTTCGGAGACGGTATTTGTATACCCTGCACTGAAGCTTTGTAGGTGAAGCTTTGCAAGTGAAGCTTTGAAGCTGGAGATCTGTAAATGAAGCTTTGTAAGCTAGAGAATTTGTAAATGAAGCTTTTGAAGCTGATTGACATGAGTAATGCTCATGAGTGTTTATGTTGATTGACATGAGTGATGCTCATGGATGTTGACATGAGTGATGCTCATGGATGTTGACATGAGTGATGCTCATGAATGTTGACATGAGTGATGCTCATGAATGTTTATGTATGATTGATATGAGTGATGCTCATGAATGTTTATGTATGATTGACATGAGTAATGCTCATGTATAATTTGAAGTACTGGGCGTACTTTTGATCACCTGGTTGGTGGCATGAAGGAGAGTACGGGTTGTACATTTCATCACCTGGTTGATGGCATGAATGGCTAGTTGCCAAATGATATTAGAGTACAGGTTGTACATTTCATCACCTGGTTGGTGGCATGAATGGCTAGTTGCCAAATGATATTTAAAGTACGGGTTGTACACTTCATCACTTAGTTGGTGGTAATAGCGGCGGGTTGCCGAATAATTTTGGAGTACTGGGCGTACTTTTGATCACCTGGTTGGTGGTAATAACGGCAGGTTGCCGAATAATTTTGGAGTATTGGGCGTACTTTTGGTCATTTAGTTGGAGTTATTTTGGGCTTATAGGCCTTCGCTCTCAACACAACATTCCAGCCCATTTATTTTGGGCTTTGCCCTCTTTTTTTTTTTTTTTTACCCTCTGATGAGGTTTATACAGATATATCCGAAAGATACAAAAAATAAATTATATCATTCAAAAATAAGAAAAGTAAATCACATCTTTCTGGTGGGATGTTTATTCCTTGCTTTTGCAGTGTCACCATGTGCTCTCGCAGAGGAAAGCCTCTCTTTTGCTTCTTGCTTTCTCAGTTTTTTTTTTTTTATGCTTTGCTTTCGCTTTTGTTTCTGTTTTTCTGCTTTGTTTCCCACTGCTTTTCTGCTTTTCAAAACTGCAGGGGTTGGATTCTTTCTGCTTGCTGGAAGAAAAAGTAGGGAAGCATGATAGGAAAACCATAAAGTCGCACTACTGTCGCTAGCCAATTGCCTTTTACTTTTCCTTTTCTCTTTTCCTGTTTCTGAAATATTCTCCCAACAACATCATGATCTTTCTTTATTATTTTTTTATTTTTTATTCCTTTCCATTGATCTTGTATCCTCATCCTCTTCCGCTCGTAACACTGGCCCAACAAACAAAATGCCGTCGTAACACTGTTACCTCATTCGGCGACTTCCTCATCTTCAGATTGTATGAGCACACATTGACAGAAACTAACAGCAAGAAAGGAAAGAAGATGGAAGTCTCTCTCTCCTCAGCGCAAGAAACAGGATCATTTGTTGCTACTGCTATTCTAGAGGCAGTGGAAGTAGAGTTGGATCTCTCCACTTGAAAGGTAAGATGGGAGCGACCTCTGCCTGAAGGGGACGCTTCGCAGTGATCTCAGACCTCCTGTTCTCAAACAGTCTCCAGCTTTAGTGACACAAATAGTTTCGTCGTGGCCAGAAACTGATGAGCTATCGGCATGCATCCTGGTTTCTCATTGTCAGGGAGATAGTGATTGAGTTGACGCTGGTTGCTGTTGCTACTGCATGTCTCGTCCGTCAGAGGAGAGAGAGGGAAGAGGAGAGAGTGATGCCATGGGCATGCTGTTGCTGCTGCATGTCTCGTTTTTCTTTGAGCCCCCTCCATGAGTTCCCAGGCGTTGATAACCTTCGGATCTTCCCGGGGTGGTGAAGATTTCATCGTGACCCTTTTGCTCTCTGCCATGCAGTCTTTGATGAGTTGCTGGCCGTTTTCGAGGTTCAGAACACCGTAAGTGCTGAAAGTGAGAGAGGCGATGTGGTTGATGACGTATTCGCCTCCGTCATTGTTATTTTCTTTCTTGAACAATTTCGATGAAGCGCAACCCATTGACGAGTGGGGCTGGGATCTTTGAATCCAGAAATATCCGGGGAGGCAGAGACGGCGGCATCATGGTCGGTGTAGGAGCTGTAGTCAGCGTAGCTCTCGACGACGACGTCGTCCTGGTCAAAGTGGCTGTTGAGGGCGTGGAGATCGTCGTCGTCCATGCTAAACGCGTCGAAGGAAGCCATTTTTCGCGGTGGCGATTTCTCCCTCTCTGTCTTACTGTCTGCTTTGAACTTTGACGTCAGACGCATTGTTTATTTAATACTTTGTGATTCAACATTTGGACGTCCTCGGTTTGACCATTCAAAGAAGAAAACAAGAGAGCCGGTGCTTGTCATGGCTTAGATAAGAAAGAAAGGGAGAGGAAGATCTGAGAATTGTGAAGCTTGGTTGTAGCTGTTACCGTGATAGGAAGCCGGAACGGAAGGCACGGGTTTTGCAGTGACTGTGCAGGGGCTTGGTTCTTGGTTTCTGCAAATTCACGGTGGAGGTGAAGAAATGAAAGAGAACCGACACAACTTTTCGTATTGATTCCTACAGATGGCGCCAAATGTTGATGCATAAAACTGGAGGTCGTGGAACAACATAAATCCGACTGTGAATCTGCAAGTAATGTAAATAATACAAGATGTATCGTGGTTCACCCCAAGGTTTGGGCTACGTCCACACTGATTATGTATTTATCTGAGAAGTGAGGGAGAGAGATTCAGAGCCTCTGAGGAAGAGAGTGAGGTCTCTGATAGCCTAGGCATTGGCCTCAGAAATGGCCTCCCATAATTGTGAGGGTGAGGGGTTCTTTTATAGAATAAGGACTCCTCACTTATTACATATTTGCCCCTTCCTTTATTACATAATTACATTTAAGTCCTCCTAGTATTTATACGAGGTCTAAATACGGAGGCTCTAAATATGGTATAAACAATATTAATATTATGGTATAATCATCAAACATAATCCACACAATTGGTGGCCCAAGCCTCAATCCCCATTCCAAATGATCCAACACTAACTAATATTGTAGAGGACAAAACATATATAAAGGTCATTAGGAATCTTGTTTTCTCCAATGTGGGACAAGAGTCTCAAAACTCTAACAATACCCCACATTTTGAGACGATTATTTGATCATAGAGAAATTGAGACCCGAGAGTAAACAATAGATGTGACATACATCAGGAGAGGTGTCTTTTGGACTTAAACCTACCTTAGTATATACTTATCAGATTTACTAGATGATGCAGTGAATATAAAATCTTGAACTATTCATCTCTGCAGTAAACCAAGACAATAAGCAAAACATATGTCACACCAACACATCGCAAATTCATACATTTGTGTTCATTTTGGTCCTGAACAAATCCTGGATTCATGAGAGCTTTAGAGAATGTAGCCATGTAATTCTCATAAATGCGACCCCACATTTACTCTCATATAGGTGATATTGATTATGAATAGGCTGCTACTATTCCACTTGATTTACAAGTACCAATATCATTAAACTAATGTATCCTACACCTTCAGCAGTCACCACACTTCTTTCATCATAGGAATGGGTATGTAAGTGTGTTTCTTCTTGAATCTAGCCAAACCAATTTGCCTATTGAACCTAGACCATAAGATCTCCAATCAACTAGGTTAATGATAATGACCATATTTTCTTCCATCAAACCAAAGTTTTGGCCAATGCATATCCGAGGACCCCATCCAAATGTGAAAAAAGATACTAGCTTGGCCCCTTGCATGCTTTTAAAACTTCCATCTGAAAACCTCTGGGTTGAACTCATTGCCGTCCTCTCCCCACAGTTCTTGGTCAAGGTGAAATTTCCAAGCTGTTTTCCTTGTGCATAGCTCGAACAAGCATAGGTAGTGGAGGGTATGACCTAAGAACCTCATGTAAAATCATGGTTAACTGTGGCATTCTTTAGTTAATTAGTCAAAAGTGGTATTTTATTAGAATTATAAATTCTCAGTTACATTAATTTTACAGAATCACATCTCTTATAAAATGGAATATCCACTTACAAATAAATGACGAGTTTCAAGTAAATCATTCCATTCCCGGGTACACGTGTCTGAAATGTGATGATACAAAAAATACCAGTAATTATATATATAAAAAAATATTTCCCTATTTTTTTACAAGAGAATGAAATAGCTAGTAAAGTGGTTCCAAATAGGAACAAATGAGAAGATGCCATATCATTTGAGATTGGAAGTTTCGGGACAGGTTTGGTATCTCCTATAATATTACTAGTGGCACACAAAGTTTGAAACTATCTTATTTTAAAGTTGTCACAACAAAGTTATTCTAGTTGTTACAGAACAGGAGAAGATCTGGACTGTAAAATAAAACATGCATGCCACATTAAACAAATCAATCATGTAGGTACCAAGTAACATACTAATGACAAACTATCCATTTATTTGATAAATTTTGATGACTAAATCATATTTGATTGAATATATTTAGAGATGATCTTTAATTGAATATTAAGAAATTGAAGGTTTTGAATATGAAATTTCTACGGAAAAAAATACTTATTTGCAAGTGGGGAATGCAAGTATTATTCCACTAGTTATAGTTACAAGTTTTAGGTGAAGTAGCCCTCTAAATCCAGGTTGTTGTTACAAAACTACACTTCAAAAACCTCTTCTCTTGCACAAGCCTGACAACTTTGATATCTACTCACCAAAACCACTGTCCAAACAAGCAACTTGAAGATAGTCTCTTGTCCTGCATAGTAAAACAACTTACATGCCCCCAACTATTTAACGTACGTTGTATTGCCAGAAATAATTCATTGAGTAGTGTTAATCCATGAATATGTAGGACTCATTACAATGGAATGACAATAAATAATTATTAAGTTAACATCAATATTGATTAAATTATGAGAATATATCTATAAGTTCTATAATACGTAGTTGATTACAAAATATAGTTTGATGTCTTTATTCTTCATCAACTTTTGTCGCAACTGCCATATACATCCATCATAACTAATCAAAGTTTGTGTAAAACGATATGCGCACCAAACTGTGGTTGAAGAAGGGTAATTCCAGAAGGAGCATGAGCATAGGATGGAGAAAGCTTAAAGGTGAAGTGTTGTAAGATCAATGCTACGGCCAGTTTTGCTTCCATCATAGCAAAGTTTTGTCCAATGCAAATACGTGCACCTCCTCCAAAAGGGAAGTATGTAAGTTTGTTCTTTGTTGCCTTTGAAACTCCTTCTGCAAACCTCTCTGGCTTAAACTGCGTTGCATCATCACCCCACAATTCTTTGTCATGGTGAATTAGTATTGTGGGCAAGGAAATTCCGACTCCAGCCGGTAATGAGAATTCTGCAAATTGTGTTTTCTTGTGAATCATTCGAGAGAGCGTAAAACTTGATGGATATAATCGTAGAGCTTCAAGTAAAATCATGGTTACCTGGGGAGTTATACAACCAAACCAATACATATTAAGTTAAACTTGACTTATATAATACAAATTCATATTCATCTTCAACATCAAAGGACCACCGAATTAAACAAAAAATGAGATGAAAGAACCTAAAATTGTACAAAAGAAAATGTGCATTAGGAGTCGCAACGAGCTTATGGAAGCTTGGAGAAATGTTCTCTTGCCGGACTATATTCAACTTGACATGCTTAATTATGTTGTCAGAATGTAAATTACAACCGTCTATCAGATTTGGTTTCCCAATAAATGTAGTTCATATTCACTTTATAGCAACATAAGCATTTGTCTATTGCATACGTTTGGTAAACAAAAATAACTCCAAGGTTTGATGATTCAGCCATGCATAACATCAAAATGTTTTTCTAGCGAGAATATGTCATTTTGATATTTGATTACTTTGTTTTATTATTGCTTGTAAACCTAATGAAACTTTTCAAAGTAAAATATAAATTAACGTTTTTTATTTTAAATAAATGTTTTTTTTAACTGTAAAATTTGAATGTATACGCATTCTCTACTTACAACTTTCAGGTGATTTAGCCCATCAAAGTCTGGTTTGTTCCCTCCAAAGACTTGCAAAACCTCTTCTCTTGCACGATCTTGCCAATTCTGGTTTTCACTTAGTAAAACCATCGTCCAAACCAGCAATATTGAAGTGGTCTCTTGCCCGGCAAAGTAAAACAGCTTACACTCACCAAGAACGTCCTGAATGCTCATTCCAACTTTTTTTTTGTTCCCATGTTCCTTAATTTCCTTGTTGTTGGACTCCAAAAGCAAACCTAATAAGTCATCTTTTGCGGCTTCGCCTGCCTTGATCGCCTCTTCTCTTTTATTTATAATACCCATGAATAACTCCCTTATTTCTTTGTCAACTTCTTTCAACCTCTTATTCGTCTTGGTTGGTAGAAATCTGCATAATAGAAGTATATGTTATTCCAATGGGTTTTGTAAGACAAAGATACGATATTATCGAAGAAAACGAGTACATTTAAATTGATTAATATGGATGTGAAAAAAAAAAACCCCAAGTATGAGATTTAACTTGTAGAGAACCCGCCTATCGTAGGGACCTTTTCTACTGAAATATTGGTTTCTCTGATAACTTCTCCTAACAACCTTTCACACTATTTTACAAATGACACAAAAAGTTTTGGATAATGCTTTCGTTTTTGTTGGATCACTACAAGAAAACAAGCATACCGTTGGGCACACTGATTTCAATCGGTACGTTCATGTAAAGATTGATTGCACTGTTTTCAATAGTTATTTACCAGCTTAATAGAAGAATAAGAGTATGCTACGCTTACCTAATTTTCATACCATATTTATACTATTTTTCTAATATAGGCAGGGTCCACCAATACAAGTAGGTCTCACATAGTGGTACCAACGTGATATGAAAAGTTTGATAAGAGTATTGAGAATGAATCCCACATTGATGGAAATAGGGACCTTACATGAGCTTATAAGTAAGTTAAGTTACTCTCCATATTACCAATTGGTTTTATGGTGGAACCTCAACTTTAGTATTTTAAAGAAAATAGAAATTTACCTCCATCCTGGAATGTAAACACTATGTTTCATTTTCAATGTAAGTTCTATTTGCAGTTTCAAGAGTTGAAATATTTCTCTTCCTTCTTTGTAGCTACTTCCAAATGATGTTCGTGAAATCACATCTGCTGTCATATTTTGAAGATAAGGCCACACATCCAACTCATATGAACTCTCTTTGGACACCAAGCTCTCCCATTCCTCAATCATCTCGCTACAACTTTGGTAAATTGCAGGTAACATACGCTATAGCAAACAAAGAACAACAAAAAAGAAAAAAAAAAAAACAGAAATGATCAATTCCATGATATAATGCACACCTAATATTAATCCAATTGAATCTAACTGTTAAAACTTGAGAAATTAACTTAAATAATGGATCCTGTCAAGAGTATGTATATGTAATACCTTCAACTTCTCTGAATGGAATGCTGGCTTAATAATTTTTCGGTGTTTTGCCCATTTCTCACCTCCATAGTTTGCTAGACCTGTTAGTAACAACTTGACTAGCGGATTTAGTGCTGGCTTCGGAAAATCTTCGTGCTTTGTAAAGATGTTTTTCAAATCTTCTGGATTTGTGATATTAACCCTTGGTGTTGGGCCAATCCAAATGAAAGAATTCTTACCTGCATTTTAATATTTTACCATAAACGTTTTAATATATAAGAACTTCTTTACAAGAAGTCATCGGCAGCGTCTTACCACTTCTATATATCAGATTGTGAATATTTTTACAAACTGTCACCAAAAGCTATCTTATTTTTGTAAGAGAAAATTATACTTAACAGCGAATATTGACATAAGGATGGTATTGATTCTGTACAAGGAAATGACGAAAGATATTTAACATACCATAAGTGCTCACAGATTGGTGGGCATAAGGGACGACTCGTGGCGCTGTATCATGGGAGAGGTTCATGGGTTTAGACACTGCTTCTTTTAGCATCATGGATATTTCTTTCAGGTCTCCTGACCAAAGCCTGTATGAATTGCCAGCAAGTCCTTGTTGCCTAAGGCATTTTTCTAGCTTCTTCGGCCTCAACCACACCCAATTCAGCACCCTCCATGCGCATGCTACTACGCTGACCAAAACAACACTTAGAACGACACTAAAAGGCGCCATTGAAACTTCCATTGGTGCGACAGAGAAGAGAGAGAGAGATGGAGTTCATCCGTACAAGTCCTTCGCGCGTGTGATCCTTTTGATAAAGAACAAAATATTTTTGTCCTTCTCAATTGACACTTGTATCACTATACTGGTGGAGAAGTTTATCTTGCAACCAAAAAAATATATACACACACATTGAGATTGTCCGTCTATTAAGTGCTTTGTTAGATTTCAAATAATGCATCCGTCGTTCAATAAAAACTTTGTTATATGAGTATATTTTGTTTTTGTGTAGTAAAAGTTGAGTCGTTAGATTAATTTTGTCAAATTTGGTGGCATCATTAGTCTAAAAAATACTTGTTATGCATTCAAAATGTTGATCAGTTAATAAATAAAAGTTTCTTACATGATAAATTAGTGATAAGAGGATATCTTGTTTTCGTGTGTGGTAAACTTGGGACTTGGGAGTCCTTGGACTAATTTTTTATTATAGTTCAGGACGAGTGCATTTAACTTTGTGGTCTTTGTTGTAGTGGGGTATATTTTTTTTGGAATCCTTGGACTAATTTTGTGATGAGTTCAGCCATGACGAGTGCATTTAACTTTGTGGTCTTTGTTGTGGTGGGGTATCTTTTTTTTGGAATCCTTGGACTAATTTTGTGATGAGTTCAGCCATGACGAGTGCATTTCACTTTGTGGTCTTTGTGGTGGTGCCGTACTTCTTTTTACAATCGCAAATTTCCTTGCCGACATATCACATCAGAAGTGTAATAATAATGGATTCCATAGTGGGAATAAGAGGTGACGTTTATAGTGGAGCATATGAGCATAGATGCATACGAAGACGCAGGGTCAAACTTTTGGAAAGATAGGTAGTGAATGATTTTCTCCTATTCATTTGAAGAATGCATTCATCTATCATGCATGAAAGGAAAAATGATTGAACTTTTTTACTTTCCTGATTTTGTTTAAGATCAAATCCCACCAAATGTTATATATCTTGTATCGTTGACAATGAAAATAACCAAAAAATCATTCATCAAATTATTTATTTATTCAAGTTTCAGATCTTTCACTTTAAAAATAAATATTATTAAACTATGAAACTAAGTGACATTTTCGAAAAGCACAAAACACAATTCTCGGAATTTTTCCGTTGCCAGAAAACACAAAATCCAATTTTCAAAACTACAATAAAAGTCAAGACCCAATCCCAAGATTTTCCACAGGATAAAATGCATAATTGAGTGCCATCAGAGACTTTTGTTGGGCTGATGTCCCATGGCAGCAAATGCATCATCATCATAGCATGCTGCCAATCATGCTGCCAACAAATGCAGCCAACGCATGCTGCCAGCGCGGACAACAAGGCACCTGCCTTCTTACATGCTGCCAACACAGCGGATGACTCTGCAGATCCGGCCCAGACCTCCAATTGAGGCAGCAGTCTCAAAGCTTTCATGAGCCGGCCCAGACCTCCAATCGACAGTCTTCTCAAGCGAACCCATTAAATGGGTTTTCCGCAAAAGAGCTTCAACAACTTGCTCACACCATATTTATAATAAATGCTAACCACGTCTTTGGTAATAAAAATTCTTAG
This sequence comes from Malus fusca, assembly GCA_035220775.1. Classification (NCBI taxonomy): domain Eukaryota; kingdom Viridiplantae; phylum Streptophyta; class Magnoliopsida; order Rosales; family Rosaceae; genus Malus; species Malus fusca. The sequence goes on from CM069069.1 coordinate 37,837,471, forward strand.
GCAAATGCTTCAGGTCTGTCACCTTTTAGAAATGTCTAAATTAATTTTACCTTTACTAAACTTTGAATTTTGACTAGCGGAGCTACTGACCACATTTGACCAAAGACAGAATCTTGCCCATTATTCATTGTTAATTAACCCACCGGATCTACGGTTTCAATCACTTCCACTGGCACCGGACCTTTCGATTCAGATATCACCTTAGACAAAGTTTTATGTGTTTTCTCCTTCTGCTTAAATTTCATGTCTGTCAGTAAAATCACTAATTCCTTAAATTGTTGTGTCATTTTGTTTTCCATTTTTTGTGTCTTGCAGAACTTGGCTAATGGGAAGATAATTGGTTCGGGTAAACAACATTGTGGTCTCTATTACGTGTCTCCATTACAAATGACACATGTCTCAAATCAAGTCTCTCTCCCCACATTCCCACATTTCATCTAAGGTTCATCTATGGTAACGCAATCTAAACATTTGACTTTTCTTGGCCACTGCTTGAGTCTAAAGTCATTAACTAACTTGACCGTCGGAGAGCCTTTGGTAGACACCCCCGGGGGATATTAGGCTTGCTCACGATTGTTTATTGTTTTGCAAGTTGCTCAAGTTTGTGCTCAACCACCACTTACAGCGGTACATGAATTTGGTTCCAATGAAGGAGGATATTCGAGATAAAGTAGGAGTGACCGCAATTGAAGATAAGTGAGAGAAAATCAATTAAGGTGGTTTGGACATGTGAAATGAAGACCTATAGATAGGGGTGGGTTCAAAAAACCGAAAATCGAAAAAAAAAGGGACCAAACACCGAACTGAAACCGAAAAATCGAAAACCAAAAAAGGAAAAACCGAACTGAACCAAACCGAATCCCTTTACACTTTATGAATGTATGCCCAAGATATTTGTTGCCAAGTTTGAAACTAAGCCTAGGGCTTTTTCAAGGAGTATAATTGGTTCAATTAGGGAGGATATTCCATTGGTTATAGAGGAAAGTTTTGGAACACTTTGGAACTTGGAAGAGTTTATCTATTTGTTTGCTTTTTGAATGGATACAGTGATCATTTTCTTTGCAATTGAGGTTATTGATAGAATATGATTGGTTTATATGATCTTGTATATGTACAACTACCTTCCCAAGTTCCCCATTTTCTTATTATTAGTCTACCAATGCAAGCCTCTTTTCTAAATTCCATATTAAAAAAAAGATAAGTTTTATAAAATAAAAAAATCGAAACCGTAATGAAACCGAATTGAACAAAACCAAACCGAAATAAGCCGAAATAAAATCGATCCGAACCGAACTGAATGAAACCGAACCCACCCCTACCTGTAAATACTCCGGTTAGAAAATACGATTATGAGATAGAGGCTCAGGAAAAAAGGTGTACATAAAGGCTTATTAAGACTTAGAAAGAGACTTTAAGAAAAGATATTGAGTACTTGGAGGTAACGAAAGACTTGGCTTAAAACAAAGCACAGTACGGTATTCTATGATTCCTACAAACAACCCCACTTAGTGGGATAAAGTATTCGTCGTTGTCGAATGTGATTTATATAAAAGTTAGTGCAAAAATATCATTAGACTAATCCAATTCTCATACAACCACCTTCACACATCCCATTTTACTTCATACACTCTAAAAAACTATAAAACTGAGAGTTAAAATACGATGTGTGAAAATCACCACACCCTTATTAATTTCAATATATCTATAGTTCTATAATACATCGTTTAATACAAGCGTATGACTATCTTTATTAGTTTGATATCCTTTCTTCATCAACTTTTGTGCAACTGCCAAATGGATCATAACTAATCAAAGTTTGTGTAAAATGATATGGGCACCAAACTGTGGTTGAAGGGTGAGTTTTCTAGAAGGAGCATGGGCATAGGATGGAGAAAGCTCAAAGGTAAAGTGTTGTAAGATCAATGCTAAGGCCAGTTTTGCTTCCATCATAGCAAAATTTTGTCCAATGCAAATCCGTGCACCCCCTCCAAAAGGGAAGTATATAAGTTTGTTCTTTGTTGCTTTTGAAACTCCATCTGAAAACCTCTCTGGCTTAAACTGCGTTGCATCATCACACCACAATTCTTTGTCATGGTGAACTAGTACTGTGGGCAAGGAAATTTCGGCTCCAGCCGGCAATGAGAATTCTGAAAATTGTGTTGTGTTGTGAATCATTCGAGTGAGCATAACAACTGGTGGGTATAATCGTAGAGCTTCAAGTAAAATCATGGTTACCTGGAGATTTATACAACCAAAGAGTACATATTTAAGTTAATATTGGCTTGTATAATACAAATTCGTATTCATCTTCAACATCAAAGGACCATCGAATTAAACAAAAAATGAGATGGAAGAAATTTAAAATTGTGCGAAAGAAATTGCGCATCAGGAATCTCAACGAGCTTATGCAAGCCTGGAGAAATATTCTCTTGCCAGACTATATTCAACATGACATGCTTAATTATGTTGTCGAAATGTGAATCACAATCAACCATTAGATTTGATTTCCTAAAAAGTGTAGTTCATATTCACTTTGTAGCAACATACGTTTGGTAAACAAAAGTAACTCTAGTGTTTGATGATTTCCACCATGCATGACATCAAAATGTTTTTATAGCGAGAATGTATCTAAAAATATTTGATTAAACGTATTCTATACTTACAACTTTTAGGTGATTTAGCCCATCAAAGTCTGGTTTGTTGCCTCCAAAGACTTGCAAAACCTCTTCTCTTGCACGATCTTGCCAATTCTGGTTTTCACTTAGTAAAACCATCGTCCAAACCAGCAATACTGAAGTGGTCTCTTGCCCTGCAAAGTAAAACAGCTTACACTCCTCAAGAACGTCTTGAGTGCTCATTCCAGCTTTTCTTTTGTTCCCATGTTCCTTAATTTCCTTGAAGTTGGAATCCAAAAGCAAACCTAACAAGTCATCTTTTGTGGCTTTGCCTGCCTTGATCGCCTCTTCTCTTTTATTTATAATACGCATGAGTAACTCTCTGATTTTTTTGTCAACTCCTTTCATCCTCTTATTCATCTTGGTTGGTAGAAACCTGCACAATAGCAGTATTATTCCAATGGGTTTTGTAAGATATATATACACGATATGATCGAAGAAAACGAGTAAATTTAAGTTGATTAATATGGATGTGAAAATAAAAAAAACCCAAGTATGAGATTTAACTTGTAGAGAACCCGCCTCTCGTAGGGAAATTATTTTTTTCTACTGAAATATTGGTTCTCTAATAACTTTGCCAAACAAAACCTTTCGCACTATTTACAAATGACACAAAAAGCTTTGGATAATATGCTTTTATTTTTGTTGGATCACTGCAAGAAAACAAGCCATAGGGCACCGGTCACCGATTTCAGTCGTTCACCGCTTATGTAAAGATCGACTGCATTGTTTTCAATAGTCAATAACCAGCTTAATAAAAAATAAAAAATAAAACTAATAAGAGAGGTAATGCTAGGAAGATTAAATTTTATAAATTAAATGACATAAAAGTTGATGATTGAATTATTACTTAAACATTGATAAATGTGCTCATTTTTATTGGTGACACATCATTTAGTTTGCAAATTTTGTCTCCTTAACATTGCCCTTAATAGGAGTATGTTACGCTTCCCATATTTTCATACCGTATTTATACTATCTTTGAAGGTAGGACCCATCAATACAAGTGGGTCTCACATCTATTAAAGCGTGGTACCAATGTGATATGAAAAATATGATAAGAGTGTTGAGAATGAATCTCATATTGTTGGTGTTAAGTAATCTGCAGAAAGAGAACAGAGAAATCGCAGAGGAAGAAGAAGAGAACAGAAGAGGTTTAGAGAGAGAGAGAGAGAGAGAGAAAGAGAGAGAGAATCACACTTGTATTTCTTGATTAATTGAATGGTTACAAGGGGCAGTTGCTATATAGATGAGTCCTAAGCTAACTGCCTTAACCAACTCAATCCCTTACCAACAATCCTAACTAATTATTCTAACAGCCACACTCCTAACTGCCTTATGTATTTGGTTAATAACATGTGTCATGATCCACACCCTTCATATCCTATATACTCTAACATCCCCCCGCAAGCTCATGGTGGCCTAAGCATGAGATTATTGCAGTGAGTATTGAACAATGGCGAACTTAGACCTTTGGTAAGAATATTAGCAAACTGCTTGAAAGAAGAGACAAACTGAACCAAGAGCTTCTTGCTTGCAACCCGTTCTCTCACAAAGTGAACATCAACTTCAATATGTTTGGTGCGCTGATGTTGAACTGGATTAAAGGATAGTGCGATTGCAGAAAGATTGTCACAAAAAAGAACTAGTGGGTGAGGAATTTGAACTTGCAGAACCTGATACAATTGTTGCAGCCAATCCAATTCAGCAACAGTGGATGAAAGAGCTCAATATTCAGCTTTAGTTGATGATCTTGATACTGTTTGTTGTTTCTTTGAAGCCCAATAGATAGGATTGTTACCAAGAAACACAACCAAATCTGTTGTAGACCGTCTATCATTAGGGTCTTCAGCCCAGTTAGCATCACTAAACGATCTAAGTGTTAAACTGCTTTTTGTATATCGAATTCCATGTGTCATAGTCCCTTTGAGATACCTCAAGATTTTCTCCATAGCCAAATAATGAGACGCCATTGGAGACTGCATAAACTGACAAACTTGGTGAACTGAAAAGGCTATGTCAGGTCTTGTAAAAACCAAGTATTGTAAGGCACCAACAGTACTTCTATAGAGACTAGGATTATTAAAAGGTTCCCTATCATCCTTCAATAATCCGTTATAAGGTAAGCAAGGAGTTGCACATGGTTTAGAATAAAACATTTCAGTTTTCTGCAACAAATCTTTCACATACTTTTCTTGAGATAGAAACAACCATTCATCTGTTCTTGTAATTTGTATCCCAAGAAAATAATGGAGAGACCCCAGATCTTTAAGATCAAATTCTTTTGTTAAATATGTAATAACCTGTGCAATCATCTTAGTGTCATTTCTAGTGATGATGTCATCTACGTAGAGCAACAAAATCACAAGTGAAGAACTAGAACTCTTGACAAAGAATGATGAATTAGCATATGTATTGTGTAACCCCAATTTAGGTAGAAAGCTTGTGAACCTGCCATTCCAAGCCCTTGGGGCTTGCTTGAGTCCATAGAGGGACTTGTGTAGTTTACAGACTTTAAGAGGATGATGAGGTTGGGACATATAAACTTCTTCTTGAAGAATGCCATGAAGAAAGGCATTTTTGACATCTAATTGATGTAGGAGCCAATCATGATGAGCTGCTAAAGCTAATACTAACCTGACAGTTGTTGGTTTAACAACCGGACTGAAGGTTTCTCCATAATCGAGTCCATGCTCCTGATTAAACCCTTTTGCAACAAGTCTCGCTTTGTACCTCGCAATTGTCCCATCAGAATTCCTCTTGATTTTAAATACCTACTTGCAGCCAACAAGGTTTTTATTATGAGAAAGATCTACTAGACTTCAGGTTCCTTGAGAATGTAAGGCTTCAATCTCTTCAGTCATAGCCTTATGCCACACTGGTTCTTTCAAAGCTGACTTATCTGTTGCAGGCTCTGTTGTAGTAAGATCAACCCCTACAGAATCACAAACTGATGCATATAAGGCTTTATGCTTCACAATGCCACTTTTGGATCGAGTCTGCATCGGATGGAGATTCATAGGTGGAATCTCAAGAACAACTTGAAGTGTCTCAGGACAGAAATCAAGTGCCACAAGAGATGGTATAGAGGAAGATGGAGCAGCAATAATGGACGGTGGTGTGTTTGGGGTATTAGTTTTATATGAGCTAAAAGAGTGGGACAAATCTGTGGACTCAATAGATCTTTGAATTGACCCTGTATGCATGGGAGGTGATTCACAATGAGATGGAGGTGACTGTGCATGCCCTTGAGGTGATGGAGATGGAGTATCTCTAAATGAAGATGAAGTTTGCATTCTAGAATTTGAAACTGGTGAAACAAGAACATTTTGAAGGTTTAGAGTTGGTAATGGTGCAGTGTCAAGTGATGGAGTGGGAGCAATGACTATAGATTTTGGGTAAATTGGTAGTGATAAGAATGGAAACTTTCATTAAACATGACATGCCTAGAAATGTAGGTTGTTTTGGTTTCTAAATGATAACAGATATAACCTTTATAATGAGGACCATATCCCAAAAATAAGCATCGGGAGGTTTTAGGTTGCAGTTTAGATATATTATATGATTTAAGGAGAGGATAGCACGAACAATCGAACACCCTTAAGTGAAAAAGTTCAGGGACAACTTTATATAGTAGTTCAAATGGTGATTTGTTTTGAAGGACATTGGTTGGCATTCTATTGATTAAATAGGTTGCAGTATGACATGCATAGGTCCAAAACAATGGGGGTAAATGAGCAGTTTGCAACAAAGTAAGGGCAGTTTCTACAATATGCCTATGTTTTCGTTCATCCAACCTATTTTGTTCAGGGGTATAGGGACATGAAATCTGATGAAATACACCTTGTGCAGTGAGAAAAGTTTGAAACCTTTTGCTTATAAACTCTCCTCCTCCATCACTTTGCAAAATCTTAATTTTGGTTGTAAATTGAGTGCAAACATAATGATAGAAAGAGACAAATGTACGGAAAATCTGATTTATTTATTAAGGAAAAGATCCAACTGAATCTAGTACATTCATCTGTGAACAGAACGTAGTATTTATAACCATCTACAAATTGACAAGGTGTTGGACCCGACAAATCACTATGTATCACCTCAAAAGGAACCACAAATTTGATTGAACATAATAAAAAGGTAACTTGCTAAATTTCCCTTCTAAACAACTTTGACACAATGTGGAAGGTGTATCATGTATAGTAACTATGTTCGACTTCTTAAGCATTGTAGAAGAAACTGAGTTGGAAGGATGACCTAGTCGATTGTGCCAAAGAGTTGAATTGACTAATTTTCCCAAGAAAGCCATGAGTTTCGAATTTGATGCAGATTGGTTTGGTAGAAAGGATGGTATAGGATATAGTCCATTATTGCATGCTCCATGGAATAGAACTCTCTCTGTGGCCTTGTCCTGGATCCAAAAAGAGAATGCATCGAATATTAACCAACAATTATTGTCTAAACATAATCGATGCATAGATAAAAGATTATGAGACAGTCTAGGCACATAAAGAACTGAGTTCAATTTCAAAGGATGATGAGAAGTCCTTAAGAGAGATGTGCCAACGTGAGACACTTGCAAACCTTCCCCATTTGCAATCTGAACAGTTTCAGTAACTGGATATGGTGATGCCAAGCTTAGATTCCTCATATCAGCAGTCATATGGCTTGTGGCCCCAGAATCCGTGAGCCAAACTTCAGGTGAATATTGTGTTGTGGTGGCCAAATGGACAGAGTTGGACATTGTAGGAGACATCATGTGAGTAGATGGCACTGAGTTTGAGTATGTGGTATTCATTGCGACCATGTGTGGGACTTGATTGGGAGATTTATTCATGAAGAAACAAGTTCTGGCAGTATGGTTTTTCTTGTCACAAATTTGACAAGGCTCAACAGGTTTAGCATCTCTATAGTTACAAGTTGCAACAGAATGACCGTGTTTAGAGCAAATCTGACAGATAACATTTGAAGAAGATGCACCATTATGATAGGAAGATGGAGTCCTAAGAATTCTAGGAGCAAAATCACGTACCACAGATTTATAATATCTCTGTCCTTGATTGTTGTTAAACTTCCCTTTCCTTTTATACTTTGATCGATTGCCACCATTGAAGAAATTGGATTGACTAGATTGACCATTAAATCCAAAATTACCACAATTGTTGATTGTCTGAGAATGATTATGAAGACCATTTGTAGAAGAATTCCGACAGAATAACGTTACGATATTTGATTATTGTTCTTGGCCACCATAGCAGACATAAAGGGCATCGAGGCATTGTTCTCAACAGTGGCTTCCTCTGCAAGTTATTGAGAACGAAACTTCTTGAGAGATATAGCGCTTTCCCTTCCACGAATAACACACCTGAACGTGTTATATTCTGCAGGAAGACTAATGAGAGCCAAGATCACAATATCTTCATCGGCAAAGATAACTCCTGCAGCTGCAAGAAAATCCCTTGCTGCTTTAATGCGTTGAAGATACATGGATACAGAATCAGAGCCCTTTTTGATGTTCTGAAGGTCAACTTTCATCTGGAAAATGGATGTACAACTAACAGTAGAGAATTGTTTGAAGCCGAATCCAAATATCCCTTGAGCTAGTACTGCCTATGGCACAAGAAATGGCAGAGGATGACAAAGTTGTAGTAAGAAGTTGCATGAGAGCCCTATCATGCATCTTCCAAATTTTGTACTCATCAGTTTCAATTTGTGGGGTTAAAGACGCAGAGGTTAGGTCCGAATCAAGAGACCCATGTGAAGAAAACTTAGGAGGACAAACATTGGTGCCATCTACGAACCCCATGATTCCATATCCTTCAAGCATTAATTGCAACTGAAACTGCCATTGAAGGTAATTGGAATCATCCAACTTCACAGTAACTAAATTAGAAACTGATGAAATCAAGTTGGTAATAAGTGATTGCAAGATTTGCAATTGATTTGCAGTGATCATCGTGAGAGAATTTGAGTAAGACAAAAAAATCAAACACCTGGTGTGCAAGAATTCACCAAGAACAAATTAGAGAATTAGGGCTAGAAAGAAGCCCAAAATTCCTAGAACAAGAGAAGAAGAATCAGTATGTAGAGATCTTAGCGGAAGCAAACCAAGAATCGAGAAAGCACGAACGGCTTTCAAGACGATGATACCATGTTAAGTAATCTGCAGAAAGAGAACAGAGAGATCGCAGAGGAAGAAGAAGAGAACAGAAGAGGCTTAGAGAGAGAGAGAGAATCACACTTGTATTTCTTGATTAATTGAATGGTTACAAGGGGTAGTTGCTATATAGATGAGTCCTAAGCTAACTGCCTTAACCAACTCAATCCCTTACCAACAATCCTAACTAATTATTCTAACAGCCACACTCCTAACTGCCTTATGTATTTGGTTAATAACATGTGTCATGATCCACACCCTCCATATCCTATATACTTACAGTTGGGAGGAGGAACCTTGCATAAGTTTATAAGTAGGCTATTCATATGGCTAATTAGTTTTATGGTGGAACCTCAACTTTCTTCATGGTATCAGAATAGGTTGTTCCACGTATGAAGCCCAATGACCAAACGTGCTCCACATCACCCCGTTTGTGTTATTAATATGTTAGGTTTGAAAATTTACCACACGTAAGGGGACATGTTGAGAATGAAGTTGGATTACTCTCCATTTTGCCAATTAGTTTTAATTATAAAGGAACTTAAAAAGTATCATTTTTGAAAGAATATACAATTTTACCTCCATCCTGGAATGTAAACACTTTGTATCGTTTTTATTGTAAGTTCGGCTTGCACTTTTAGGAGTTGAAATATTTCCCTTCCTTCTTTGTAGCTACTTCCAAATGATGTTCGTGAAATTACATCGGCTGTCACATTTTGAAGATAAGGCCAGACATCTAACTCACATGAACTGTCTTTGGACACCAAGCTCTCCCATTCGTCAATCATCTCGCTACAACTTTGATAAAATGCCGGTAACATACGCTACAGCAAACAAAGAAGGAAAAAAAAAATAACAGAAACGATCAATTTCATGATATAATGCACACCTAGTAATAATCCGATTGAATCAAACTGTTAAAACTTCAGAAATTAACTTAAATAATGAATATTGTCAAGAGTATGTATATATAATACCTTAGCTTCTCTGAATGGAATGCTGGGTTAACAATTCTGCGGTGTTTTGCCCATTTCTCACCTTCATAGTTTGCTAGACCTGTTGCTAACAATTTGACTAGCGGATTTAGTGCTGGCTTCGGAAAATCCTCGTGCTTTGTAAAGATGTCTTTCAAATCTTCTGGATTTGTGATGTTAACCCTTGGTGTTGGGCCAATCCACATAAAAGAATTCTTACCTGCATTTTTATTTTTTACAGTAAAAGTATTAACACATAAGAATTTTTTTACAAGAAGTCATCGGCAGTGTCTTACCACATTTATAAATCAGATTGTGAATATTTTTACAAACTGTCACCAAAAGCTCTCTTATTTTGGTAAGAGAACATTATACTTAGCAGCTAATTAATATTGTCATAAGGAAAGTATTAATTCTGTACAAGGAAATGACAAAAGATAACATATATACCATAAGTGCTCACAGATTGGTGGACAAAAGGGAGGACTCGTGGCGCTGTATTGTGGGAAAGGTTCATGGGTTTAGACATTGCTTCTTTTAGCATTATGGAGCTTTCTCTCAGGTCTCCTGACCAAAGCCTGTATGAATTACCTGCAAGTCCTTGCTGCCTCAGACATTTTTCTAGGTTCTTTGGCCTCAACCATACCCAATTCAGCACCCTCCATGCGCATGCTACTATGCTAACCAAAACAACACTTAGAACGACACTAAAAGGCTCCATGGAAACTTCCATTGGTGTGAGAGAGAAGAGAAAGAGAGATGGAGTTCAATTGAAAGAAGGAAAATTCGTATATACTTTTGTTTTTATAATACTACATATGGAGTCTTAATTTACTATTAAATGGCTTCAATATTGTATGAAACTCGAGGAACTCCTTATCCCCAAATCCATACAAGTCCTTCCACAAATTTTCTCGTGTGTTCCTTTTGATTAAAAACAAAATAATTTTGTCCTTCCCAATCAACACTTATCACTATACTGGTGGACAAGTTTATCTTGCAACCAAATAATTTTGTCCTTCCCAATCAACACTTATCACTATACTGGTGGACAAGTTTATCTTGCAACCAAATAATTTTGTCCTTCCCAATCAACACTTATCACCATACTGGTGGTATATTGAACGTACCACCAGTATATTGAATGTACCACCAGTATGGTGAGATCATCCGTCTAATAAATGCTTTATTACATTCGAAAAATGCACCACCCGTTGAATAAAGGGAGTTTTAACAAAACACTTCCGGTACCGTTCACTTTTAACGAAAAACCACATTTATACATTTCCCTGGTAATATTCACTATACCTTTAAAAATGGTTTTTCATTAAAAGGGAAGTTTTTTTGGACTTTTCGTTAGTTTTCCTTTGAATTGAATAAAAGCTTTGTTATATATCTTGTTTTTGTGTGTAGTAAAAGTGGAGAGGACTAATTTTGATAGATTTGGTGGCATCTTTCGTCTAATAAATATTTATTACGCATTCAAAAAGTGATTAAGTTGATAAATAGAAGTTTGTTACTTATTAAATTGGTAACATGAGAGTATCTTGTTTTTGTGTGTATTATAGTTTTGTCTTGTTACTTGATCTATGAATGTTTGTTTTTTGCGATTTTTGGCGTATGCGATCTCGAAGCATATACAAACATTTTTGACGGTTGGATTGTTGAAATTAGTTTCGTAGGATGCGTATCCCATCAAAATGATAGATTCACTAACATTTAAGAGTTTATTTATACTTTCATTAAGCATAACATAAGTTTTTGTGGTATCCACTTGTGTAAATATTTTAAATTGAAGATCAAATTCAATCATTGTATTCATATAGGGTCAAGGAGTGTAGCTGTAAAAAATCATCAAAATCGGAGTTAAAATAACCGTTAAATCATGATTTTTCGTTTATAACCGTCGAAAAGTTTTGTCTCGTTACTTGATCTCTAAATGTTTGTTTTTTACGATTTTTGGCGTATGCGATCTCGAAGCATATACAAACAAGTTTGACGGTTGGATCATTGAAATTAGTTTTGTAGAATATGTATCTCATCAAAACAATATATTCACTAACACTTGAGAGTTTATTTATCCTTTTATTAAGTATAACATAAGATTTTGTGGTATCCACTTGTATAAATATTTTAAATTGAAGATCGAATTCCTTCATTGTATTCATATAGGGACAAGGAGTGTAGCTGTAAAAAATCATCAAAATCGGAGTTAAAATAACCGTTAGATCGTGATTTTTTGTTTATAACCGTCGAAAAGTTTTGTCCTTTACTTGATCTCTGAATGTTTGTTTTTTGCGATTTTTGGCGTATACAATCTCAAATCATATACAAACAATTTTGACGGTTGCATCGTTGAAATTAGTTTCGTAGGATGCGTATCCCATCAAAATGATAGATTCACTAGCACTTAGAGTATATTTATACTTTCACTAAGCATAACATAAGTTTTTGTGGTATCCACTAGTGTAAATATTTTAAATTGAAGATCAAATTCAATCATTGTATTCATATAGGGTCAAGGAGTGTAGCTGTAAAAAATCATCAAAATCGGAGTTAAAATAACCGTTAAATCGTGATTTTTCGTTTATAACCTTCGAAAAGTTTTGTCCCGCTTCTTGATCTCTGAATGTTTTTTTTTACGATTTTTGGCGTATGCGATCTCTGAATTATAATTATTATAGTTTTTAGGGGTATAAAATTGTTGAATTAATATATATAATTATTATAGTATTTTTTAGGGTTATAAAATTATAAAATTAATATTTTGCTTATCGTGTTAACCACGTGTATACCCAAACCAACCCGTTATCTTAACAGGTGCTTATCGGGTTACCCGATAACGACCCGATTCGTTATCGTGTCGACCCGAACACCTATTAATTTCGTGTCGTGTCGGGTGTTAAAACCCACCCCCATTTTATTTAAAAATGGTTTTTTTTAGTTCTTAATTGGTGAGCCAAGGGGCCCACCCCTTTTATTTTTGTATCCCGTGACCCCCCTCCTTTCCCTCTTTCCCTCTTTCTTCTCTCAGTCATCTCTCTCCCTCTCAACTCTCCCGAATCTCTCTCACTCTCCCGTGCATCTCTCTCTCTCCCGAACCTCTCTCCCTCAACCTCTCGCGTCTCTCTCTATCTTCCTGTGGACTCACTAGGACAGTAACCACCAGGAGAGACTCTCTACGAAGCAGGGACCCCTGCCCTGCGAGGTAGACGGCACGGAGCAAAGCTCCGACGAATTTTCTTCCTTTTTCAGTAGGGGTAAGTCTCAAATCTCTCACTCTCGTACCTAGTTTGTGGTTTGGTTGTGATTTAGAAGCTTGAACCTTACCTTTTTACGTAGGTTTTTGCTTCGGGACGGTCGTGGGTGAGCACACCCATTTTTCCAGTGAACCCGTGCATTCCGTGGGCTTTTCTGGTCACCTCCGACCGAGTTACGGCGTTTGGAAGGTAGAAATCTCTTCCTCTCTCTTTGTTCTTCATGTTCGTACCTAGATCGGAGCTTGAAGCTCCCGTTTTCAGCTGACCGGAGCTGTAGCAGCTCCGGCCTTCTTCTTCCTCGGCACCAGGCCGTCCGGCCTCTCCCATTTCCCTCGGGCCCAAGCCCGTTTTGTTTTAGCCCAGCACCCTAACCCTTTTTGTTTTTATTTTTTTTTAGTTATAGTTTAGGGGCCTTGGGCCGGTTTTAAAACAAGGGCTTAAAGCCCTGTTTTCTGTTAATGAGGCCTTAGGGCCTTGGGCCCGTGGGTGTGTGTGTGTGTGTGTGTGGACTAAAGCCCAAACCTAAATTCTCCCTCTAAAACCCTTTCAACCCAAACCTCTAGGGTTCTAAAATTCATTTAAAACCCTAAACCCATCCAAACCCAATTCTCTTATTTTATTTAATTCAAACCCAATCTTTTAGGAAATCCTTTTTATTTATTTATTAATTACATTCTTGTTCTTAGGTAATATTGCTAGTGGAGAAATTCTATATCCTTATTCGCACGACTCTTCTGCTAAGGAATATTTGTGAGTGAACCCCTTCTAAAATTGCATGATTTGATAATTCAATTGCATAAATGATTAGCATGCCTACGAATTTATGAAGTCATTTATGTGAAGCATGTTTATTGAATATATTGATTTTCGTCTCGTGTTTTTGTGAGGAATAAATTGTTAGCCTATATTGAGCTATATTTTGATATATCTTATTTCTATAAAAACCATGAACTAGTAGACTATCCGATGGATGACGATAGGATGCTAGAACATGTTTTAGAAACCCCTCTTTATAGTATAGACGATGGATGACTTTATACTATGAAGTGGTTATTTATGAGAGGCGTAACTATTTGTGCGTACCTAGTAGACACTATGCCGCCTGGGGCGAGGATCTGGTGTTGGCATGTAGGCCGGGAGAAATAATCCCTAGCGAAAGGCTGAGGGACACGGAGACAGGCATTGGGCCGGGAGGGAGTTATCTCTGGCTACGGGCACAGAGACTGAGGTGCAGGCATTGGGCCGGGAGTTATTATTTATTCAGTGATCTTTCTAGCAGCACACCGCGTTTACGAGACGATTTATGATGCGTTTATTGTTTTGATTTCCGCGATGCGTTTCCGCGATGTGACTTTTGAGATATTTGGCATGCTAGGATTTTGTTAAATCCATCACTTACTATGCTAGTAGTTTTCACTATTAAACTTTGGGGGTTAGTATGTTGATAACTGTTTTATTATTATTATATATATAAACTTGGTCCACTCACCTTTGTTTTGCGCCCCCATTCAGGACTTAGAATCAAGGCACATAATCCCGGCGTTAAGGAACTTCCGCAGCAGCATCTTTGGATCCTCTCGATGTAGGACCCACTTCTTTATTCATTCAATTTATCTCAATTCTTTTTAGTGATTAGGTTTAGTTGTATGTTCTGAACACGTTCCTAAATTATTAACTCATTGTTTTTAAATTCATAACCCTTATTTATTTCTTATTCTTAGCTTTTGTATCAATTAATGGCTTTCGTCACCCTCGGGTGTCGGCCAACACGTGTCTATCCTGGTATTCGGGGAATATCAGGGTCGGGGCGTGTCATCGGGTCTGGTTATCGGGTAGTGTCAGGAATTGCCAGGCCTTGGGGCGTGTCAGAATCTGTCAACCAAACTGATCCAATCCACACGTAGAATGAGAAACTAATATTTGGCATAGGCTAAACTCTATCTTCCAGATGGCTGACTTTTCAAACAAAATAAAAGCCACACTTCCACGCTTGAATCTGTCAACCAAATTGATCAAATCCACACGTAGAATGAGAGGTTGATCTATGGCATAGGGTAAAGGTAAAGCCTATCTTTCAGATGGCTGACCTTTCAAACAAGATCAAAGTCACACGTCCACATGTCCACACTTGAATCTGTTAACCAAACTAATCCAATCCACACGTAGAATAAGAGACTAATATGTGGCATAGGCTAAAGCCTATCTTCAAGATGGCTGACTTTTCAAACAAAATAAAAGCCACACTTCCACACTTGAATCTGTCAACCAAATTGATCAAATCCACACGTAGAATGAGAGGCTGATCTGTGGCATAGGCTAAAGCCTATCTTCCAGATGGCTGACTTTTCAAACAAGATTAAAGCCATACGTCCATACCTCCACACTTGAATCTGTTAACCAAATTGATCAAATCCACACGTAGAACGAGAGGCTAATCTGTGGCATATGCTAAATCCTATATTCCAGATGGCTGACTTTTCAAACAAGATCAAAGCCACACGTCTACACTTGAATCTGTCAACCAAACTGATCCAATCCACACGTAGAATGAGAGACTTATATGTGGCATAGGCTAAACTCTATCTTCCAGATGGCTGACTTTTTAAACAAGATAAAAGCCATACATCCACACTTGAATCTGTCAACTAAATTGATCAAATCCACACGTAGAATGAGAGGCTGATATGTGGCATAGGCTAAAGCCTATCTTCCAGATTGCTGACCTTTCAAACAAGATAAAAGCCACACGTCCATACGTCCACACTTGAATCTGTCAACCAAACTGATCCAATCCACACGTAGATTAAGAGACTAATATGTGGCATAGGCTAAAACCTATATTCCATATGGCTGACTTTTCAAACAAAATAAAAGCCACACGTCCACACTTGAATCTGTCAACCAAACTGATCAAATCCACACGTAGAATGAGAGGCCGATTCGTGGCATAGGCTAAAGCCTATCTTCCAGATGGCTGACTTTTCAAACAAGATAAAAGCCACACGTCCACACGTCCACACTTGAATCTGCCAACCAAACTGATCCAATCCACACGTCCACAAGCCACATGTCACATCCCGGCCCGGGCTTGACTCCGTCGTAGCACGATATTGTCCGTTTTGGGTCCCGACCACGCCCTCACGATTTTGTTTATGGGAACTCACGCGAGAACTTCCCAGTGGGTCACCCATCTTGGGATTGCTCTTGCACCATTCTCGCTTAACTTTAGAGTTCCTACGGAACCCGAAGCCAATGAGCGATTGGCTCTGATACCAAATTGTCAGATCCCGGCTCGAGCTCCACCACACCCCGAGCTCGACTCCACTGTAGCACGATATTGTCTGCTTTGGGCCCCGACCACGCCCTCACAGTTTTGTTTCTGGGAACTCACACGAGAACTTCCCAGTGGGTCACCCATCATAGGATTGCTCTCGCGCCATTCTCGCTTGATTTTGGAGTTCCTACGGAACCCGAAGCCAGTGAGCTCCCAAAATGCCTCGTGCTAGATAGAGATGTGAATATACATATGAGGCTTACAGGATCCACAACCCTGGGCGATGTGGGATCTTACACCACACATCCTAAATCAATTTGAATTGTACTGTTTGCTTGGAGATATAATTATGTCCTTTATTTTATCAAACCCATACTTGCATAAGGAGTCAAAATCTCCTACTGATGCATTCCACGTGGCAAGAATCAAAAGGCATATACCATTTGTATTCATGTGATAATCATTCCATCCTACTACATCATCTGATGTCGCGCCTTAATGCACATCCATATTCCATCATATTCCATCATATTTTGGGGGTATAATTATTCGAGTATATATAATTATTATAATTATTATAGTTAATTTAATATATATATATATGTATATATATTATAGTTTTTAGGGGTATAAAATTGTTAAATTAATATATATTATTTTTATATTATTTTTTAAGGTTATAAAATTATAAAATTAATATTATGTTTATCGTGTTTCGTGTTACCCACGTGTATACCCGAACCAACCCGTTATCTTAACAGGTGTTTATCGGGTTACCTGATAACGACCCGATTCGTTATCGTGTCGACCCGAACACCTGTTAATTTCGTGTCGTGTCGTGTCGGGTTATCGGGTCGTGTCAGGAATTGCCAGGCCTACTTATGCCTAACAAGAGTTATAGTCACCAACAAAGTCTTATTGCAAGCCAATAACGGCTTCAGTGCATGGTATATTAAGATCAAGCTCTTCAACCTTCTTGCATCTGGTTTAGACATTTGTCCTCTGTAACATTGTAAACACTACAACTCGTAGAAAGCTTCACACACTCTTGATCAAGACTGTTCGAAGCAAATTCAATCTATATGGTTCATCCAAACCTTCGACTACTACAAGGTGTGGCTTGCACCACAATCTCTTGCTCAACAGTGTGGAAGCAAAATTTGTATATGTTGTCTCTCCCATATTTTCAAATTTCTAGTTTTCCCAAAAAAAAAAATTAAAAAAAAAGGAAATTGGGACATTCAATAAATTTTTAGTTTTCCCAAAAAAAAAAGGAAATTGAGAAATTCAATAAATTAAAAAAAAAGGGAAATTGGGAAATTCAACAAAGCTTCATCAATGGAGGACAACTACAAATTCTCAAAAGCTTCACACAGTCTTAATCAAGATAGTGTGAAGCAAAACCAATTTATGGTAGAAATCAAAAGCTTCATCAATGGAGGACAACCACAATTCTCAAAAGTTTCACACACTCTTGATTAAGACAGTGTGAAGCAAAACCAATTTATGGTGCCAACAAAACCTTCATCAAAAGAGTTCAACTACAATTCTCAAAAGCTTCACATACTCTTAATCAAGACAGTGTGAAGCAAAACCAACTTATGGTGCTTACAAAAGCTTCGACTCTAAAGCTTCGCCTACAAAGCTTCAACACAAAAGCTTCACCTATAAAAACTTCACCTACAAAAGCTTCAACTCTAAAGCTTCACCTACAAAGTTTCAACACAAAAGCTTCACCTACAAAGCTTCAACACAAAAGTTTCACCTATAAAAACTTCACCTACAAAGCTTCAACACAAAAGCTTCACCTACAAAGCTTCAACACAAAAGCTTCACCTATAAAAACTTTACCTACAAAGCTTCAACACAAAAGCTTCACCTATAAAAGCTTCACCTACAAAAGCTTCAACTCTAAAGCTTCACCTACAAAGTTTCAACACAAAAGCTTCACCTACAAAGCTTCAACACAAAAGCTTCACCTACAAAAACTTCAACTCCAAAGCTTCACCTACAAAGCTTCAACACAAAAGCTTCACCTACAAAAGCTTCACCTACAAAAGCTTCAACTCCAAAGTTTCACCTACAAAGCTTCAACACAAAAGCTTCACCTACAAAACTTCAACACAAAAGCTTCACCTACAAAGCTTCAACACAAAAGCTTCAATTCCAAAGCTTGACCTACAAAGCTTGACCTACAAAAGCTTCAACTCCAAAGCTTCACCTACAAAGCTTCAACACAAAAGCTTCACCTACAAAGCTTCAACTCTAAAGATTCATCTACAAAAGCTTCAACTCTAAAGTTTCACCTACAAAGCTTAAACACAAAAGTTTCACCTACAAAGCTTCAATACAAAAGCTTCACCTACAAAGCTTCAACTCCAAAGCTTCACCTACAAAGCTTCAACTCCAAAGCTTCACCTACAAAGCTTCAACACAAAAGCTTCACCTACAAAGCTTCAACACAAAAGCTTCACCTACAAAAGCTTCAACACAAAAACTTCAACTCCAAAGCTTCACCTACAAAGCTTCACCTACAAAGCTTCAACTCCAAAGCTTTACCTACAAAAGCTTCAACTCTAAAGCTTCACCTACAAAGCTTCAACACATAAGCTTCAATGAAGGGCAACTACAACTCGTAGAAAGCTTCACACACTCTTGATCAAGACTGTTCGAAGCAAATTCAATTTATATGGTTCATCCAAACCTTCGACTACTACAAGGTGTGGCTTGCTTCACAATCTCTTGCTCAACAGTGTGGAAGCAAAATTTGTATATGTTGTCTCTCCCACATTTTCAAATTTCTAATTTTCCCAAAAAAAAAAAAAGAAATTGGGATATTCAACAAAGCTTCATCAATGGAGGACAACTAGAAATTCTCAAAAGCTTCACACTATCTTGATCAAGATAGTGTGAAGCAAAATCAATTCATGGTACCCAACAAAAGCTTCAACACCAAAGCTTCACCGACAAAGCTTCAACACCAAAGCTTCACCTACAAAGCTTCAACTCCAAAGCTTCACCTACAAAAGCTTCAACTCCAAAGCTTCACCTACAAAGCTTCAACTCCAAAGCTTCACCTACAAAAGCTTCAACTTCAAAGCTTCAACTTCAAAGCTTCACATACAAAACTTCAACACAAAAGCTTCACCTACAAAGCTTCAACTCCAAAGCTTCACATACAAAGCTTTAACTCCAAAGCTTCATCTACAAAGCTTCAACACAAAAGTTTCACCTACAAAGCTTCAACTCCAAAGCTTCACCTATAAAGCTTCAACTCCAAAGCTTCACTTACAAAAGCTTCAACTCCAAAGCTTCACCTACAAAGCTTCAACATAAAAGCTTCACCTACAAAACTTCAACATAAAAGCTTCACCTATAAAAGCTTCAACACAAAAGCTTCACCTACAAAAGCTTCAACAAATGGAAGGTAACTACAATTCTCAAAAGCTTCACACACTCTTGATCAATATAGTGTGAAGCAAAATTAATTCAAGGTATCCAACAAAGCTTCAACCTCAAAGCTTCACCTACAAAGCTTCACCTACAAAGCTTCACCACAAAAGTTTCACCAACAAAAGCTTCAACAAATGGAGGGCTACTACAAATGCCAAAAGCTTCACACACTCTTGATCAAGATAGTATGAAGCAAAATCAATTCATGGTACCCAACAAAGCTTCACCACAAAAGCTTCACCAACAAAAGCTTCAACAAATGGAGGGCAACTACAATGCCAAAAGCTTCACACACTCTTGATCAAGATAGTGTGAAGCAAAACCAATTCATGGTACCCAACAAAGCTTCAACCTTCAAAGCTTCACCTACAAAGCTTCACCTATAAAGCTTCAACCTTCAAAACTTCACTACAAAGCTTCACCTCAAAGTTTCACCACAAAGCTTCAACCTTCAAAGTTTCACCCTCCAAAACTTCACCTATAAAGCTTTAAAAATATATATATATTTTCGAATATTTGAAAAAAAAAATTTCAAAAATTCGAAATTTTTTTTTTTCGAAATTTTGAAAAAAAAAAAAAAAAAAAAAAGCCTAGGCCTCCCATTCTTTGGGTCTAACAACTTTCATAACAAATATACATGAAAGAGGAGTTTTGGGCTACCACTTAGAAAGGAAAATGGTGAAGTTTTGTTACTTTGGAATCTTGGATATTAGCAAGACACCTCATTCGTCAACTCCCTCAACCGGAGACTTTGGGGACTCTTACCATGTGCTACTACACCTCGGTACGTGGAATACTCAGTGACTTGGATCTTTCAAGTCTCCAATCGAGAAGTTTTCCTCACTGGGGAAATTAAGGGAGCACTACCTCAACCTACATGCTTCACTCACAAAGCTTCAACATACAAGCTTCAACAAAAGAAAAAATTCAAAGAACTTAGTGAAGAAGACTTTGGTGTATTTAACACAATACGTTGAAATGAAGCAAAACTTATTTATTGATATCTCCGATAAGTTACAAATATGTACATATACATGAATCAAAATAAACAAACAAAATGGAGCCTTCACAAAGGTTGCTCAAGAAAAGTCCCAGCAGTCGGCAGAGCCCCAGAAAGAGAAGGCACCGGAGGGTGATCATTCGGAGCCTAAGTACTGGGCAGAACCCCAGAAGGAGAAGGCACCAGAGGTTGATCATTTGGAGCTTCAGTACATGGTACAGCCCCAGAAGATGAAGACAATAAATTCCTTTGGAACAAACCCACAAACCTCTGATGATCAAGTAAAATCTTACCATCAGATTCTTGCAGCTGGTCAAGCTTCCTCTTCATGTTTGTAGCATAGTCATGCTCGAGCCTATGCAACTGTTTATTCTCATTCTTGAGCCCTCTGATCTCTTGTTTGAGACTTATCACTTCAGCCGCCAATGATTCAACTTGACGGGTTCGAGCAAATAAGCGTTGGGCCATATTAGACACATAACCTGTACACTGAACACTGAGAGCCAGAGAATCCTTAACAGCCAACTTATCAGACAATTTGGAAAATAGTCTGTTATCTTTGGGAGTGAGAAGGTTCATGGCCACCACCGCAGCGATCATATCATTCTTCATCATAGAGTCCCCAACGGTAAGAGGATCAGTAGGGGATAAGAATGATGGGTGCCATATGTTGTCTTGAGGAGGCATGGCTGCCTCTTCACCAAAGTTCAAGTCAAAACGACGGTCGGATGGGCCAGACATTTTCAGAAATGATGAAGGAGAATAAATCTCTGAAGTATAAAAATAAGGGGAAATTCCTACAAGCAAGAAGTCTCTGAACGTACTTCTTGCACATAATTGCTGCCCCTATAAAAGAAAGGGCAGCATGGCCGTTTGTTCAAAAATCGAAGAGGCACCACTCTTCGGATTTCGAGAAGCAGATTTTCCTGAGTAAAATATGTCGACAATCCCCACACGCGACATCAGCTCATCGGGTACCACATATAACTTTGCCAAAAATCTCTGACAAAGTTTAGATACATAAATTTTGAAGGTCCAACTACCCTACCATTACCCATAAGGGTAAAGGAACAGCACCACTGCTTGATAACTGGAAAGTCCATACGTGTGTCAACCTCCGTGCTCCGTGGCAAGACAGACTGGCAAAAATGCCCAACCTTTACTCACATCGAGAAAACACTCCCAACATGATTACTTGCTCAAAAATTGAAGAGACACCGCTCTTCGAATCTCGAGAGCCAGACTTTCACCAGGATTGCTTTCTCAAAAATCGAAGGCACCGTTCTCCGAATCTCGAGAGCCAGACTCCCACCAGGATTGATTTCTCAAAAATAAAAGAGGTATCGCTCTTTGAATCTCGAGAGCCAGACTCCCACCAGGATTGCTTTCTAAAAAATCGAAGAGGCACCGCTATCCGAATCTCGAAAGCCATACTAACAACATGATTGCTTTCTCAAAAATCGAAGACGCACCGCTCTCTAAATCTCGATAGCTAGATCTCCAATAGGAGTGCTTGTTCAAAAATCGAAGAGGCAATGTTCTCCGAATCTCGAAGAGCCAGATCCCCAATATGATTGCTTGTTCGAAAACCGAAGAGGCACCGCTCTCCGAACTTTGAAAGCTAGATTTCCTTGGATAAAATTTGTCTGCAATCTTCACACACAACATCAGCTTTCCAGATACCACAGACCACTTTTTCAAAGTGCTCTGACAAAGTTAAAACACGTGAATCTTGCAGTTCCCACTACATTGCTATGATCGATAAGGGTAAAGGAACAACGTTACTACTCGCTGTTGGGACAATTCCTATATATGTCGACCTCCATCCTCCACAGCCAGGCAGACCTGCAAATAAAAAAAAATGCTTAACTTTTCTTCACATCCGAGAGGGCACTCTCAGTAGAGTTTCTCGAAATACTCAGCTTCTTTGCCTCTCAATAATACCTTTACAAACTAGCCACACCAGAGCAAGAGTATCTCATATCATCAGGGTCAAAAGCAAGAGTATCTCATATCATGTTTTTTCCCTGTCTTTTCCTTTGCCCTTGCTCTTACCTACAAGATAAGGAGAAAGAGAGCAATCAGTCAGCACTTGGAATCAAGCTTCCAGTCAGGAACTGACTGCCTGGAACCCCTTTCCTGATTACTTACCTAGCATTGCTCTCGAGTACTCATCTTCAACATTTTGTGCTTCCAGAAAATATACCACATCTGCCTGAGGAATAGATAGGGCAAGTGAAAAGGATACAAGGAAGCATGTGGAGACAAACGCAACAGAACACGTGCCGATTCACCTATTACTTCTTCAAAAGCAAAAGTATCCCATATCATCAAGCTCGAACGAAATTTTGATTTGATGGACTTGTTTTGACCCTCAAATTCTTGAGTCGGCCTTATACTCTGGAGGAAACCAGAAAACCCTCCAGCCCAGTTCAAGAATAAGCCTGTGGAAAGTTACTTCTTCAAAAGAAAAAGTATCTCATATCATCTCTTCTCTTTTTTCTTCTCTTTATCCTTCTTGCTGCCTACAAGATAGGGAGAATGAGAACAATCAGCTGAAGCTTGAAATCAAACTTCTGATCTGGGATTGATTATTTGGAACTCTGATTACTTACCTTATCTGTCACCTTTTTCGGCAGATCTCCTCGTTCAAAGACTTGGGGGACTCCTACTATAGGGTTTGTATCATGCTTGACCAAGTCCGAAACTACAAGTAAGCTTCAAGTGAAATTGATACATTACCTTGTGCATTTCCACCGGTTAAAGATACTACCCTTGGATGGAGGAAAAGTACTTCCAGAGAAGATGCCACATCTACCTATTAGACAGATAAGGCAAGTGAAAACGATACCACACTTCGGTACTTAGAAGTTTCGTGATTACTCAGCAGCTTGGATCTTACAAGTCCCCAACCGAGGAGCTTCCCTTACTCAGGAACTAAGGGGAACACTGTTTGTACCATACTTGACCAATCTCGAAACTACTGAGCACCGGTCAACGTTATACCGTCAAGGACCCATAAGAGTTTCCCTTCAACCAGGAGGCCAATCACAGCGCGACACATGTCGACATTAGAAGCCAATCATAGCACGACACGTGTCAACATCAGAATCCAATCACAACACGACACGTGTCAATGTCAGAATAAAGCTAGAAACTCTCTTATATAAAAGGAGATCATTCTCCCACAATATTTCCTAATGACATTTGTACTAAATCATTCACTAGTACTCACAAAAGGAGAGCTTGAACCTATGTACTTGTGTAAACCCTTCACAATTAATGAGAACTTCTCTACTCCTTGGACATAGCCAATCTGGGTGAACCACGTACATCTTGTGTTTGCTTCCTTGTCTCTATCCATTTACATACTTATCCACACTAGTGACCGGAGCAATCTAATGAAGGTCACAAACTTGACACTTTCTGTTATACCAAAGTCCTCACTGATTTTGTGCATCAACAAACTACATATTCATGCTAAGGCTCGTGGCCTCGCCCTAGCAAAAGAAATTAGTTACAAACAATCATAAAACAAAAAGAATTTTATTGAAATAGAAAAATGATAGAAAACACCTTGAAAATAAACTTGAATTGTCAAAAGCAGTTCTCCTAATTAGTGGGTGCGTTCCCCTCAAACCCTAATGGTTAATAAGCCTTATTTATACTAATACAAAATAAAATCCTTACTAGAAATGGTCTTCTGAAAACTAGGAAACTTAATAACTTAAAAGATTAGGATAACATATATAATATAATATGGACTCATCATATACACTATCAGAAATTACCATTTGCGACAAACTTTACCTGACGGATTGTTGTCGAGCAAAACCTAAGGCGACGAAATCTTTTTTTTTTTTTTTTTTGTAGTGATATGTAATCCAAATCACCAATCATGAAAACTGGTACGGAATAAATTAAACTCTAAATATTAATGGAAAATCATAAGAGTTCTCAGAGCATACAACATGTAAACTTAAAATTGGGTAAAGTCATGAGACTCGATTTATGAGTCAAAATCTTGAACTCCATGATATTCACACAATTAATGGGGAAGACGTAAATCACATAACTTGATAACTAGTCGTTAAATATCATCTACAAACTTTCTCTTGAACATTCTGTAGATGAGCCGTCGGTGTGGAGGAAGTTAGGTTCTCTCTTTAACCTTGCTTGCACGTTAAAACCCTAATACGTGTTTTTCGTTAGTGTAACACTATATGGGTATGTGCATTGTTATAGATAGAGAGAACCTGTTTCGTTGAAACTCATAATTATTTATCACCCATCACAATAATATCCATTAAACTGAATATATCACACTCGGACCATATCATGTGCACCACATTAGGTTATAATAATATTCTTACCCGAGGCCACGTCCTGCAGGCGAAGCTGAACTCACTGCGTCACTATGCCTATCTATATCTAGCTCATTCTTATGTAGCAGCTGCTAGAAATAACATGCAAGACATATTAGGTGGCAAAGTTCTATTTAGCGAAAATATATGCATTACAACACAATACATGGTTTAGAACTTTAATGTCAAACATCGATACTTAACAAAACTAATAACGACGTTTACGTAAAATTATGTGAGCACCAGATTGAGGTTGAAGAGTTGTGTATGTTAAAGGACCATGAGCATAGGATGAAGAGAGCTCGAAGGTAAAATGTTGTAAGATCAATGATAAGGCCAGTTTTGCTTCCATCATAGCAAAATTTTGGCCAATGCAAATCCGCGGACCAGCGCCAAAGGGGAAGTATGTGAATCTGTTGTTTGTTGCCTTTGAAACTCCTCCTGAAAACCTCTCTGGTTTGAACTCATCTGCATCGTCACCCCACAATTCTTTGTCATGGTGAACAAGAAGTATGGGTACATAGACGTCGACTCCAGCTGGTAATGATAATTTCCCAAGTTGTGTTTTCTTGTGAGTGATTCTGGACACCTCAACACCCGGTGGGTATAATCTCAGAACTTCCAGTAAGACCATGGTCACCTGGGGCATATTATAGGTGCAGCTAATTGTTTCATGTAAGCGACATAAAACATTCAAATTACAAGTTTATACATATAATTAGTTTACAAGAAAACATTAGACACTTACAACATGTAGGTGCATTAGCGCATCAAAGGTTGGTGTGTTATTGCTTCCAATAACCTGCAAGACTTCTTCTCTTGCTCGATTTTGCCAATTCTGATTGTGGCTTAGTAAAACCATTGCCCAAACAAGCAATGCTGCAGTGGTCTCTTGCCCGACAAAATAAAACAGCTTACACTCCTCAATCACATCTTCAATACTCATTCCAACGTTTTTGTTGTTCCCATGTTCCTTAATTTCCTTGGAGTTGGACTCCAAAAGCATACGCAATAAATCATCCTTATTAATGTCGTCACCTGCCTTAATCGTTCCTTCTCTTTTGTTTATAATATCCATGATTAAAACTCTTATCTCTTTATTAATTTCCTTCATCCTCTTGTTCATTTTTGATGGTAGAAACCTGCACAAAGAAGAACTTATTACAATAGTAGTAATTTTTTTCCCTTTCCAATAAAAAAGTTAAATTTTACCTCCATCCTGGGATATAGACACTTGTTGCGCTTCTTAGAAGTGTTGCACCAATTCTCGCTTGCTCTTTCAGCAGTTGGAATATTTTCTTTCCCTCTTCATAGCTACTTCCAAATGCAGCTCG
The DNA here is from genome assembly GCA_035220775.1 of Malus fusca. Lineage (NCBI taxonomy): Eukaryota > Viridiplantae > Streptophyta > Magnoliopsida > Rosales > Rosaceae > Malus > Malus fusca. The sequence continues at coordinate 37,863,959 of CM069069.1, forward strand.
AGAAATCACATCGCCTGCCAAACTCTGAAGCCAAGGCCACACATCCAACTCAAATAAACCCTCGTTGGCCATCAAGTTCTCCCATGTGTCAATCATCTCGCTACAACTTTGGTAAAATGTCGGTACCATAAACTGCAATGAGAAGAATTAGTAATTATCACTTTATCACCATATATATATAGATCTCCAAGAATTGTTCATAGTGCTGGTGGAGTATATGAACAATGAAAAACGACAGGGAGGCTAGTTACTTATAAAATACACACAATTGTTAATTAGATCTCCAGGTATTGTTCATGCAAAAAGAACAGAAGAAAAAGAAAACTAAAGAAACTTTGAATGCATGTTGGAAATATACAGTACAATACCTTTAGCTTCTCTAAATGGAATGCTGGGTTGATAATCTTTCTGTGTTTCGTCCATTTCTCACCATCAATATTTACGAGTCCCTGTGAAAGTACCTTTGTAATTGGATTACTAAGTGGCTTCCGAAAATCATCATATCTGTTTAAGACATCTCTCAAATCTTCTGGATTCAAAATGTTCACCCTCAGGGTGGGCCCCATCCAAATAAAAGAATTCTTACCTGCAAATTTTAGTTTTTGTTTAATTAACTAATCCATGTCATGTTTAACTTATACAGAGTACTACACATGTATGGTGATATGAATGTAATCAAATATTTGGCATACGGTGAGAGTTCACAATACTAATTAGTACACACACACACACACACACACACACATATATACATATATATTTGACAAATAAGACTTGACATACCGTAGGTGATCACCGTCTGGTGGAGAAAAGGGAGGATGTGCGGCACTATATCATGTGAGAGGTGGTTCATGGGTTTGGATCTTGCTTGTTTGTGCATCATGGAGCTTTCTTTCAAGTCTCCAAACAAAAGTCTGTAGGAGTTGCCCGCCAAGCCTTGTTGCCTCAGGTATCTTTCTAATTTCTTTGGCCTGAACCACACCCAATTCAGCAAACTCCATGCCCACGCTACAATGCTAACCAAAACAACAGTTAGGGCAACAGTGCCCAGTGAGGCTTCCATTAACCTGTAGCGAGAAAGAGAGGGGAAAGTAAAGAGAGATGGAGTTTTGGTGATGAGGAACTTGTTTGAATGGTGTGGAAAATGCTTGCTTCCTGTAAGCACCTTATATCCAGTCTTGATTCACATGTAAAACGATGGTGGTACGTAAGAGGATGGTTTGGTGTCAGTTTGCATGCAGGTGTAGGGATCCAAGTGTAATAATCTAATTGATTGAAAATTTAAAAAAAATTAAATAAATAAATAAAATAAAAAAACCACCAACCAATAGCATTAAGACACTTAATATATCAGATGGTAACCAATAGCATTAAGACACTTAATATATCATATGGTATTTATGATATACTGAAAAATTTCCATGACTTGGGACAAATTTAATGGTTGGCACATCATAATGATGCGTTAATAACCGAAATTTTTTTATAACATGGATAAGCATAAAATTGATGTCGCAATTTTAGAATATATTAATAAAAAAGTACATAAACAAACGTGCTATAATTTTAGTGAAATCGCAACATCGTATGGTGGTGATCCGGACCAAATTTTTTTTCCAAATAATTCATATGCATCAACAAAAGTGCAATTTATTATGATGGGATCGATTGATTTTCACATGCAAAGATGGTTAAATAATCTTCAAATTAAATAATTTTGTGCAATGATGATCTTTCGATGATGATAAAAAAGAAAAAAAAACAATTTGAATATGATGTTTGTACGATAAAGATACGTTAATCTTAAGTGGAGGGACAAATAGGTTTCCCCATAGAAAGGACACATATTTTTCAAAAATGTTCTACACTAAATTCATCTGTACTACAAAAATAAAGACTCGAACTTTGAAAGTAAAGCAAAAGAGCACGCTAACCAACTTGACTAAACCTAAGTATGCACCAAAATCGGTACTCTTATCTTTCCATTAAGCATAGATTCAAATTGCAATTATTCCTGGTTATTATCAATTTAGTTAGTTTTATTCATATAGCATGACTAAATTATTTAAAAAAAAAAAAGGCAACTAAAACATAACCTGAACACTAAATCACTGTCAAGAAAGAACTTAAAATTTTTTTTAAGACATTTGTTGAAATATCTTTGCTATGTTTTCTATCATATTTTAGGATACATGGATACATATAGTACAGTTAAACAATTTGAATATGATGTTTGTACGATAAAGATACGTTAATCTTAAGTGGAGGAACAAATAGGTTTCCCCATAGAAAGGACACATATTTTTCAAAAATGTTCTACACTAAATTCATCTGTACTACAAAAATAAAGACTCGAACTTTGAAAGTAAAGCAAAAGAGCACGCTAACCAACTTGACTAAACCTAAGTCTGCACCAAAATTGGTACTCTTATCTTTCTATTAATTAGCATAGATTCAAATTGCAATTATTCCTGGTTATTATCAATTTAGTTAGTTTTATTCATATAGCATGACTAAATTATTTAAAAAAAAAAAGGCAACTAAAACATAACCTGAACACTAAATCACTGTAAAGAAAGAACTTAAAATTTTTTTTAAGACATTTGTTGAAATATCTTTGCTATGTTTTCTATCATATTTTAGGATACATGGATACATATAGTACAGTTCTACATTCATCTGGAAAATCGCATACAGCTCATTACAACAAAGGCAATAGGCACGGAAAAATCTTTCACCCAACTACGAAATAAGCAAACATAATACAAAATGGAAGCAACAAAATACTCTTTCAACTTTGGGGTTCCGACGCTGGGCTTTGACATTGTTCAAGAATTATGTTACAGTTGTTCATGGTCCGTGCGTCAAGGAGACCGTGATTCCACAATTTGAGCATAAATAATCTCCAACACCTGCCAAAGTGAGTCGTTGTTTGAGATTCAGAAATTCTAATCAAAAGCAAAGCATGATAATGCTACATTTTCCTCCAAGGCAATACGTAAAGCATCAAGCGCGTGAAGAGACAAATTATCTTCTTCTCATATAACAGTCAGTCAAATGATACTAGGTGTTTTCCGGATGGCTTTCGCTGGATAGGGGCTGGACAGGGGCAGGAATGATGCAAAGACAAAATCACTTTACACAGAAACTGTTCAATACTGAAGGTGACGTCCTTAAACTTAAAACCAAAGAAAAGGTCTGACCAAAAAAATCTTGAGGGCAAAGAGTGAAAATAGTTAAATACTTAAACTAGGTCCTTATGTGAACGCCACTGTACATATAGTCTTTAGTGGTACGTTCGAACGAGGGACTTTTAAGTTCATGAAACTTAGGCTTTAATTTGTTAGGAATGGATTAGAAAAATTAGATAAAGGGGGTTGTAAATGACTAGATGCAATAAATTCGAAGAAACTTACGATCAAATGAGTGCAATTATTACCATATCAGAGCAGGATATTTGACAAGATCTTGCCCGTGCAACCTCAAAATTGCCTTGCACCCCCAAAGAATATGACCATCAGCCAATACCCTGCTAACATTACACAAAATATGTCATAAAGAATCGAGAGAAAAATAATGTTCTTCCACATACGAAAATGAACTTGTCCCTTTATTTTTGGTCCAGTGCTTGTCCATCACTGAGCATTATTGTTCGTGGCTGGAATTTCCGTCGGGGATGTTTCCTAGCCGACGAGCACACAGCTCCCCGAGAGGTTGGCGCCGGTTGATGCTTTATGTCGGGCTTCTGCTTTACTGGCGGGCTTGTTGGGCAAGGCTGAAAGAGAATGACAGAGTTAACTTTGAAAGGTGCCTTTGTGGGACCTTAGGTATAGGCCTTGAGGCTCACAATCAAGATTAACTTTTAAGTGCTCAGGCATGCCACTGCCATCTTTAGCATGGCAGATGTAAAATGGATGTTGAGTTTTAGTTGTACATATACCCGAGAGGCTGTGTTAGTTATGACAGGTGCCTCCTTAGGTGTAGGCCTTGAGGCTTCCAATCAAGAATTAACCCAACACTCGAATATACGATGTCTGTTTCATTGATTGCAGAAGCGTTATAACCATTATACTTCTGATTATCCGAGCCCGCAGAGCAGAATGAACCCAAATAGGTGCCTTTGTAAGGCCTTAGATATAGGCCTTGAGGCTTCCCATCAGAATTCATTCTATACTCAAACGTTCTACTATAATCATAATATAATAGAAATAAAACTAAGAGATAGGTCGATTACTTGCGCCTCAAGTAACTTCGGACTTCTTGTTTATCAAAGCTTATCGCGGATGGGTTAAGTCCACATAAGGTTCTTTTTTATGCCTTCAGACCAAGGACTTTTGAATGATCAATCTTACATGCCCGAGAGCTTAGAACTTAGATCTGATTTAAACTGTGAAGACATATTCAAATCGGATTCAAGAACTGAGAGAGTCTTTTAATCGTCATCTTACTAGAAATAACTTCAATACAACTGGAAGTATACAACATATTGCTAGGCTAATGAATGAAAAGACAAAACCAAAGAGGGTCGGGCAAGGCTGATCGTCTTGCAACTCCCTATCTTTGTGGTTTATCAAGGGGTTTGAGAGCTTTAGAAAGGGGGGTAGGGAGATGAGTTTACAGGAAGAAATCGATACTACAGCAAGTTTTAAGACGAGGTAGCAGAGCTATTACAAAAGGTTTGGGTGAGGGTTGATCTCGAGAGGGATGAAGGCTTGGGCTGACTACAGCTTCGTTTGAAGGCAAATCTGGCTTTGAGCAGAGTTTGTACTTGTATTTGTTTGTTTGATTGAGTGTCCTTATCTCTGATTTCTCTTTCTTCTTTTATAGACACTTCGGCTTGGCCTCCTGTAGCAATAATCTTGCCCGAATGCAGCTTGAAGGGTAATGACTCATCAACTATTTACTTGTACTGCCCCTGTAAAGTGCTTTTGGGCTGATTAGCTGGCTGGTCTACACCACTTGACCCCTAAGTAGGTGAGCAAGTGGTTCAAATGATCTGCACCTAGTCGAGAAAGGCCTTTTCTGCCTTCTGGGCTTTGGCTGGGCTTCGGGCTTTTCCCCTTTCCAGACCTCCTTTTGGGCCAACTCCTTCTTGAGCCCAAAGTTCAAGTTTTAACCCAAACAATTATTAGTGCAAATGAAGAGCCCTACCAAAAGTGCCACTTGATATCCAAGTCCAACAGTTGTTATTGAAAGAATTGAGAAGTGTAGAGAAATTACTGTTGCTTCCTCACGAAGGAGTTCCACATATGCATCATTTTCTTCTCATCTTTTGTCACATCAACGAAATCATCAAGCATCTACAATAGAGTAAAATATCACTTGTTCATTTGCTGGATGCCACATCAATGTAAGGTGGAGCTAATATATTCCCAAATAAGCTCCCATATGTTCAGCGCAGATACATCAGTGCACGGGAATACAAAGAACTTAAAACAAGTCCAGATGGCAAGAAAATCTTTTCCTCGATGGCTCGATCAGCCATTAATAAAGGTCATGTCTGACCGAAAATTAGTTGCCTAAGAAACATATGCTATTGCACAAGAGAGAGGAGGTTTAGTATTATACCCTTCGATCTTCAAGATCAGCAACATCATCATCAACCTCATCCTCACTATCCTGATCTGACAAAACTTGTTCCAACATCATCGGCTTCAAGCATAAAAATAATAATTAGAAATACAGTGCCGCACATTCTAAGCAATAGTGTCATTTAAATATATGAGCCAAAGAGAAACTAAACTAGTGACACCTGTCGGCCTCTGGAGCTAGCAACTAAGCAAACGGCACTACAATAAAAATAGGCTAAGACCACAATTGAGTTGTGCCCTTTTCATTTTCAATGGCACAAAAGCATATTTGTGCTTTTTAAATTTTATTGAACACAAAACTATTTCAAACGTTCCCTTACTTTGTGTCCAAAAAAAAAAAATGGAAAGTGTATTTGTTCCTATTAAAACTTGAGCATGAGCACGAAAGTTTGTATGTACCATCAATAAAATTTGTAAGTGACTTCTCGATATCCGTAATTCTAGGTTTTTTTTTATTAATTTACAAAAACACGAAAATCATTTTTGTGTCCTTTGTATTATTATATTTAAATAAAAATAATTTTTTTGCCCAATTTTTCTTGATTTTTTAGAACATAAGCTCACATATTTATTTTTTATTATTTTTTGAATAACCTGTGGCCCACCCACACTTCAACCTTTCACGGAACCCGTCCACCTTTCTCTCTTACCGAAAAAAATTAGAGGATTAAATATGATTCTAGGACTAAGATTCTTTTTTCTTCTTTTTTCATTTTTTTTTTAAATATCTTCAAAGGAAATGTCAAAAATATACACATAAATTATAATAGTAAAAAAAAGATCACACTAATATTCTCAGTGTCAAATCCTATGTGGCGATGACATGGATTGGCAGAAAAAAAATTTTGTTGTCAAATTTGACAACAGCTTCAAATGTTTTTTTTATTAATTATTAAATGTATTTTATTAATTTTTAATTAGTTTAATCATTTATTATAATTATGTTGAGTTGACCGATGCAATTATCTTTTTTTTTTCTTCTTTTCAATCAAGGAATGTGAACATATTACTGATTAAACTTTAAATGTCATATATTAATTTTTAATTAGTTTAATAATTTATTATATAAAATAATAAAATAATAATTTAATTTGACATATGAGTTGGAGAACAAAATTTTAAAAGATGTCAAAGTACCACATAAGCTGTCAAAATTTAAATTTTATGTTCAAAATAAATATAAGATGTTTCCAGGGAAGGGGAGGATAAAAAAAGAGGAGAGAATCCTACTACATGATTCCAATGACGAAAGATGCAGCTGTTAGTGCTTATCAAATCATAAGTTTCTTATTGCTTAACAAAGAAATCGCTATTCTAACAAATCTTCTTCCTTCTTCTCAGAATGACGAATCTCTCATTATAAGAAAAATGGCTTTTGGGTACGAAATTAAGGACAGAAAAAATAGGTTGTGTCTTTCTGAAAACCAATAAGGTGAAAAAGTGCCAATATATGATATAGGGCACGTATTGTGCCCAATGTAAAATTAATACATTATTGCTTGTACTAAGCACGAATAAGCATGTAAATTTGAAAATCAAATTTTTTTTCTAACAACTATATAAATAAATGGACTTAATTATGTCAATTGAGTCCAATTTTTACTTTTAAAGACACAATTATATTAGTACTTTATTACTTTCTCAAAGACTTATGCCCACCCACAGTCATCTTCTCTCTTCCCTTAAACCCACCCACACCACACAAATTTCTATCATCCACCCAAAGCTCTCTCTCTCTCTCTCTCTCTCTCTCTCTCTCTCTCTCTCAGCCAAACAAAATCATATGTTCATCTATCCTTTTCTCTCTCTCATTCTTCTTAGATCTAGGCTTTACCTTCTATTCGGGCAAAGATTTCGACCCTTGCACAGCTCCCCTTGGCAGCCCTGGCACTTGGTGATGTGAGTGTTGGGGTCTTCTTACTAGTTGGTACACTACAAGAAGAATACAAAGTTAGTTATGAAATGTGCCTTTGTGGGGCCTTAGGAGTAGGTCTTGAGGCTCGCAATCAAAACTAACAAAGTGCTTAGGCGTGCCACTGCTATCTCAGTATAGCAAATGTAGAACAAGTGTGTTTTAAATTGATTACTTGTGCCTCAAGTTACTCAAACTTCTTGTTATCAAAGGATTGTCACAGATGGGTTAAGTTTGCATTAAGTTCTTTTTCTTGCCTTGTAAATAAGGACTTTTAGTTCATGATCTTGTATGTTCGAATGGAGGGAGTCCAGAGCCCTTTAAGTCATTTGTTTGATTCCAAGTTGCTCTTAATGAAAACAGATCTATTAAGTTAACTAGATCTAGATGCAAATGAGACTCTTAAAATAGAAAACAAGTGGAAATGACTTGAATACATGCTGAAAAGTGCATTAAGCAATAAATCTAATAATTTAGAGAACAAACAAAGAGACTCTGGAAAGATTTCACCTTGTCTGGCAAGGTTGAACTTCTTGCAGCCATTTCTCTTTGAGTTTACAGAGGTTGTATGTTAAAAAGGGATGGATGGTAAACAGGTTTACACGAGGGAATCGATACTACAACACTAAGGGAGGTAGCAGAGCTTTTATACTAGACAAAATAACGCTTTTCTAAGAGAACTATTGCTAAAAGGACTGAATCTGGGTTGATTTCAACTTTTTGGATGCAAATTTGGCTTAAGAGCAGAGTTTGTATGTTTGTTTATTTGATGGGTGAGTCTCTTTGTCCCTGATGCTTGCTTCCCCTTTTATAGGCAGTTTGGGCCGACTGCTTTTAGTTCTACTCTTGCTCAAAAGCTCTTTGAGGATAGTAAGTCATCATTTTTTAACTTGTAGTGCCACTGGAAAATGTTTCTTGGTTGATAGTAGGTTAGTCTTCATCAGTTGTCACTTATGTTATAGACACGTGGCTTGTGTCTTGGCTGAGAAACCTTTGCACTAACCCACGATCCTCAACGTTAACTAACTTCCTTACTATATAATCTTCACTTAAATCTCTCGGCTAAATACCTTAGCCATTTTAATCCTTCGAATTTCCAGAATTCTCAGACTTTCCAGAACCTTCTTGCTTCTTGTTCTTTCTCGCTTTCTGCCTTCAATTATTTCCTACTTTCTCTTCAAAATCAATCAATGGCACCCAAAATTGTTCAACCTTCCTGTGAATCTGGCGAAAGGATTGTCACCATGCGCCATTTGCTCAACGACCTTCATTACGATTGGGTTGGTCTGCAAACTTCACTTTTCTTCGAAGAGGTAGGAGTGCACTCCCTAGGATCTACATGGACCAAATCCCAATTGCTGTGAAGAACAATATGCCCAAGGCTAAATGGTTCACCCCCAACCCATATTCTGACGAGGCTGGCATTTCGGCCTCCAAGTGGTTGAACCATTGAAAAGGTTTTCCTTTGATAAAACACGAGGGTTGGACACAATGGGTAAACGAGCTTGAGCCTATTTTCATGAAGAAGTGGATGAACAATGACATATACGAGCTGATAATGATTTCCAAGACCACCGTGATTGCCAAGCCCAAGTTGCTAACCACATCTCTTATATTTTGGAACAACGACACCAACACCTTTGATTTCAGGATGTGGTTCCATGTCCCCAACCATTCTTGATATGGCTCAAGTCTTTAGGCTAAGGCCCTCAGGCAGAATCGTGGATGTTACCCACGACTGGTCTTCCCCATCTCGCCTAACTGTTGAGAGCTTAGGCACTTCTGATCTCATAACTCGGCTGGAGTACACCCCTTCAACCTTCAAGAGTTATGGGACCTCTTTCGCAGGCTTCATCCTGTTTGCTAAGAAGGACTAAGAGCACATGTACTTTCTCTTGTACTGGCTCAACAAGTATGTCTTCTTCAACAAATCTAAATGGGTAAAGGTTGAGTGGATTCCTTTGGTGGAAGTTCTCCACTATTTTGATGATGTAGCTACGAGGTCATTCCTCATCGCACCTCTACCACCTCATATATGAGATGACCAGAGGCACACCCTTTGAGACCAACCTCAACGGGCCAACCTGGATGGTCCAGTTGTGGCTACAATGGTACTTCTGTTGGAAGTATGCCCACAAAGCCACTCATTTGATGTAATAGCTTTTTGGAATACTTAATATGTTAAACTTTTATATGTTTAACGGAAGGGCAATACTTATTGTTAATCACTATTTATTGTATCATGTGTTTAATCAATAAGAGAATCCAAGGGATGTATTTGACATAAGAGATAAGTGATCTAATGAGTTAGATTAAGGAGACCTTTCTCTTATGTTCATTCCTAAAACGTTCCTAGCCATAGGATTGCCAATTGGGCATTGACAATCCGCTAAGGTTAGTATGTGTTATGTTGACTCAAACGTGAGTATGAACTAGTCTCAAGTTATTTGGTGTTGGACACTAAGACAAACACATAGGTGCTCGAAAGAGTAATCGAGTACACTGAACTGCGATTAATGAGAGTTCAAACATACATGTCATGTACGAACTCTAAAGGTTACAATATGCAAAGTAGTCCTTAGACCTGAGGCATCATAGATGTCTAATGGTTAGGTCCTTGATCTTTGATCATGACAAAGGCATTCCCTCGGATTGTCCACGGCATTGTTGGGGTCATGTGATGTAGTCATGTAGGCATATGAATGCACAACAAGGGATCTCTAACCTTCCATGGTGGAAGGAGTATACTCTAAAATATGATTCTAAAGTCTTTGGCCAAAGCAAATGAATATGACTAAGGAAGATGTTCCAAATCATATTCAAGGGAATCATATAAGAAAGTATCACATTGGATAGTAGACATGAAACAAACTATCACTTAAAACAATGTGGTTAAGAGTATTGTATTAGAGAAGGACCGTATTGCATTGTAATTGTAACTGGATAGGTTCTCCAACCAATTCTACTTAGCTTGGGTAACCATGACATACTGCTAGGTGTCACTCATGGTTTGTGGAAGCCCTATTGATTAGCAAACACTAATCATCAAAAAGGGAGAATTGAAATGTGGTTTCAATTCACAATCGATAGTTAAGAGTAACATCGCCCACTGCCTCGCTAATTGGAACCTAATGGATCGCACACCAAATAAGGATATATGTGAAGCAATTAAATGAAATGGATAAGCAATTAAATGGTTTAATTGAAGAATGGTCAAGATTAATTAATTAGTTAATTAATTATACGAAATGTTCGTATTGGGCTTTTAAGTTGGTTTTAGGGCTTCGGGGCCCAAAAGTGTTTTGGTCCACAAGGCCCATTATGTTTAAGTTGTATGACAACTAAAACAAAATGGGCAATAAGCCCAATAACCATATAGGCCAACCATTTAGTGTGAGGGTATGCAAGTTTGCTTAATTGCAAGTTTGCCACTCACCTAAGAAATGAAGTATAAATTCATCTTTATAGCTTTGTTTTCAATTAGGGTTTTCTAAGCTACTTGGGGATAGTTATCTAGCAAATTTACTTCCCTAAGTGATCCATTTTCATTCTCACAAATTACATCCTTGGTGAAGAGACATAGAGACATCAAACTTTTGGTGTTTTGGAGAACTAATCCTCAAATCCTCAAAGAAGCAAAGGAGCACTAAAAGGAGGAAAATCACAAGGAAGATCCAAGGAGCAAGGAGGTGACTTGAAGGCCCTCCACTTGGGTGAATCCCTTGTGTAATCAAGGATGAGCTTCAAGGGTAAAGAATCTCTAAATTCTTAATTATCTTTAATGTTGTTAAAGAGTCTTTTGGTTCACCATATACTAGGCTTTGAAAGTCATGGGTTTCATGAATTGTTTTTTGGATGCATGCCTACTTTAAGAGTTAATTGTTAGCATATGTATTCAAATGTTCATACATGTTCTTAGCTAGGACAAAATTTTTCCTTCAACTTCCCCGAGCTTTGGGCACCAAAATTAGAATTCTTTGAAGGTGTTGCTCATGCCCGCATCTTAGTGGAGGCTTCTCCTACCAACCATTCAACATTTTCTGTCTCTACTTCTTTAGAGTTTGCCACATTTGGGCAGACTTGAAGTGGGGAGCTTCAGTACTGAGAAAATACCCTTGGTTTTCATACCAAATCTTCTAGGATGCCTTCAGGGATGATGTTAGTGCCTTCTGCAAGAAGAAGTTTATCAGCTGCATCCAGCAGAGAGATCTAGCCTGGGGGGTGATGAGCGACCGTTATGAACACAGGCTGGAAGTTTACCACCCGAACTTTTACAGTAGGCAGCTGAGGTTTAGACAAGTCATCCCAGTGCCTTTCTTTGACTTTGTGCATTGCGGCACCTCCTACCGTCTCCACTCTCATTCGGAAGTTATGTTTCGGGCAGCTCGGTGTAGCTTAGAAGTGATGAACAAAATCACCTAAAAGCCCGTGGCGTTAAACTTCGAGTGTACTCCCTCATTTTCTACTTGGTAGGAAGCCAAGTGGACCAAGAAGTGTGGAGTAGATATCAGGGAGTCTCACGATCGTTTCTTCGGGCAACTCATCATTAAGTCATATCCCAAGCTGAGCAAGCTTGAAAGCTGGAAGGAGGTGATTCATTAGAAGAACCAGCTTCTTCTAATAGGTAACCTTTGTCGTTTCTAACTTGTATTTTATGATTCTTTTATAATTTGCTTTCCACTAATCCTTCCCTTGGTTATCTTGGAACTTGCAACCCAAGGCATTACTGAAAAAGTAGACGTCAGGCTAGATGAAGAAGCTGCAGACGAACTTGTCCTCCAAAGGGTTGCAGCTGATGCTGCAAGGCAATGGGCTGGGTTTAGCAAGCAGGAGAGGCTGAGGATCTCTCTGAGTTGTTTGGAGACTCTGAGGGTGAGGTTGAGCCTATAGCAGAGGTTTGGGAAACCAGGTGGACGAGGGCAATAGTGGTGGAATCTTCTGAGTTTAAGCCTGATGAGCAATAGTGGTGGAATCTTCTGAGTCTGAGCCCGATAAGCAACCTTAGCCTCAACTCTCTATACCAGGTCTGCGAGTAACCCCCATGAAGAAGAGAATTAAGGCTAAAACTTCCAAAGCCTCAAAATCTTCTAAGTCATCCGCTGCTTCTTCAGTTAAGGCGGGCAGGAAAAAGCAGAAGTCTTCCAATAAGTGAACTTCATCTCAATCTTTTCCTAACTGCAATTTCCCTTCATTAACTAATAACTCTTTATTTCTTGTAACTAGGGTCTTAAACAACCAAAAGACCTACATTTGCTTCAAGAGAGGAACCCTTGGGCGCCGAGATGTACTAGAGGGACATGAAGCTTCTTGAAGTTATCCTTGAGGATGTGAAAGTATGGACACTATCCTTTTAAGTATTAAATCACTTTTTTTTTTAAATTCACTTCCTTTAAACCCCTGTATTAATCTTTTACCCGACTGTTTAACATAGGCCACCAGGGAAGAAAAGATCTCCCAGCCCGAGGCTTCTTCTTCTCCTGTACAAGTAGTGCATGCTTCGCCTTCTTGGGCTAAATCTTATAAGGTATATTCCTTTTTCACTCTTGGTTTAGTCTTTTAACCCTCAAAATACTGACATACTTCCTTATTCTTTCCCTAGGCGAAGGTTGGGGCACCAACTCCTCAAGTCCGGCAAGGCTCAATTCCATCTCTTTTACTTCTCCTCATTCTACATTGCCCAACTTACCAATTTGACCCAAGGACTAGGGAGATGCTGCACTTTGTGGAGGACAACAGTAACTTGGTGAATATTTTTCTTTAGCTTGAACTTTTATGTCTTTAAACTTTCTCTTTATTTATACTTATATTTTACTTTGTTTTTCAGTCATCCCTAGCACAAAAGATCAACCAACCACGTTCAACTTCATTTGGGATGCCCATAGTCCCTGGATCCTTATGGTCTCAGAAGTAACTAGCCCACGGGCTTCCCAAACTACTCATCGGGCCAGCCTGCCTGCTCCTTCTGAGGCAGTTGTAAAAACAAAAGTGCCTATCCCCCAACCTCAAGCTTCATCTCAAGCAACAATAACTCATCCACCTTCTAAGGCTCCGAGCTCAACCCAGGTACACTAACTTCCCTTCTCTAATCTTTCATTTAACTTACTATCTTCTTTGACTCATTTTTCCTTGGTTTGCAACAGGGTCCTAGAGAGGGTTTAGGCAAACTCCTCATCCTTTGGTGCACAAAGCAGCTCTTCCGAGGCCTCCATTGGCTTCTGGGGTCATGGGGGTTCCAATTCCTCGGCCTAAGAAGAAGATCAAGGCTGCTACCTCCACTCTGACTTTTGGGCCTTATCCTTCAATTCTTTCTAAGGCTACCACTTCTACTGCTGCCACTGGAAGTGTTAGGGTACTGCCCCCAACTCTAACATTTATTCCTGCAATGGCATCTATGCCTGAGCTTGTTAAAAAGTTCAGGCAAATCAAGACTAAGTTGCAATCTCCCCCTCATCCTTCTGAGCCTTAATTTCTTTAAAATGCATGCCAAAATTTCAAGGAGTGGATGAGGAGAGACTTCATAGTTTTTTGCAACCTTAAGGCTCTTTATGATGCTGAGAAGGCCTTGACTGAGCTCTACAAGGCTCAATTGTTGTCGAAGGCTCAGTATGAGTTTTTTCTCTACTTCTTTGATAATCTGCGAGAGCTGAGGGATCAGCATCAGCGGGCAGAGCAGACATCCAACAGAGTGAGGTCTTACCAAGAAAAATACACTCAGACTTCGACCATACTTCAACAGTTGGTAGAGGAAAGATCCGCTATGGAAGATAAGATAGTAATGGTAGATTCTAAGATCTAAAAGTTGGAGGAGCCACTTTCTTCTTTGAAGGTTGAGAAGTTGAACCTGGCCAACCAACTTTACAAGAAAATATAAGAGGTAGAGAAGGTGAACCATGAAGTTGAAGCCTCTGAAGTCCAATTGGCCAATAACAATATGTACCTAGAAGAACCTGGTCGAATTTTTGTAATCATGCAGGCCTATCATTCTAGGATAGCTACATTAGCCAAGGATGTGAAACTATTAAATTAAAGCTTTTGTGACTTCCTTCTTTTGCTGAAATAAAAAACTTTTCTTCATATAATCTTGTCATCTTATTTTTTGAAGTTCTAACTGCACCATCTAACTTTATTTCTTCTTGAAATAACTAACCCTATTCAATATAATAATCCCTGACATCCCATAGAGTTAGATGATGTTTCTTTAAAAACTTAGTATTAATTGGATGCCTTTACAAGTTTCCTTCCAAATCTGCCATGTAATATCCTCCATTATCCAATACTTGGTTGATAATGAAATGACCCTCCCAAGTATGGCTTCACTTCCCAAAGCCTCTGACTTGTGCTCCCATGGCAGAATTGCCTTCCATGCCAACTCTTCTTCCTTGAAGGTTTTTAACTTCACCTTCTTGTTATAAGCTCGGGAAACAGCTTTCTTCCCTTCTTGAATTTTGTTTAAAGCTTCAATTCGGGCCACATCTAGATCTTCAACTTTTTGGCATATAACTTGAATGTATTTTTCGCTGTGTAGCCTAAACTGGTTTTGAATTCTAATAAAGCTTACATTAATTTCCAAAGGTAATACAACATCTTGCCCGAATGTTAGGGCATAAGGAGTTGTTTCAGTTCTTGCCTTCTTGGAGGTTTTGTAAGCCCACAAAGTGTCTCCTAACTTCTCATGCCATTTCTCTAGACTATCTACTATCGTCCTCTTTATAATATTTACCAAGATCTTGTTCCTGGCCTCTGCTTAACCATTTGATTGGGGGTAATAGGGAATGGACTGGATCATTTTTATCTTGAATTTACTTGCAAATTCCTCTACTTCTTTTAAAATAAAAGATGTCCCGCGATCTGTAACAATCATCTCGGGCACCCTATATCTATGTAAGATCTTGGTTTCAATGAACGTCTTGATAGCAATTGAAGTAATAGTCTTTACAGCTGAAGCTTCTACCCACTTGGTAAAGTAATTTGTTGCCACAATTATGAATGTGCGTCCCTTGCTAGAAAATGGGTAAATTTGCCTGATGAAGTCCATTGCCCATCCCTGATAGACCAAGGCTTTACCACAGGATTCAAGGGTATTGATAGCACATGTTGGAGAAGTCCATGTCTTTGACATTCTTCACACCCTCGGGCATAAGCTTTGCAATCTTTCTCCATCTCGAGCCAAAAATAACCATATCTTTTGAGCAATTATCTCATCTTAGTTCCAGCTTGATGTGACCCACAGATTCCTTCAAGTACTTCGGCCATCACTCTCATTGATTCTTCTTGGCCTAAGCATTTCAACAACAGTCCATCTGGAGTCTTCATTAGCATAGATTCATCCCACATGACATACTTAGTTGCTTGTTGTCTATTCTTCTTACTTATGGGGAAAGAAGGGTTTTTCGGTACTAAGTAATGGGTGCTCTCCAGTCCTCTATCTCTGGTTCTTTAGCCATCACATCCAGGTTGAATCCTCTCTCAAAGATATAAGGTAGGGCTCCCATTTGTACTTCCACATCTACTTCAAACCCTCTTTCTTGGATCTGCACTTCATAAGCTAACTGTGCCATCTCATTGGCAATTGAATTTGACTCTCTGGGGATATGATTGACTGATATTTTAGTGTCCTAATAACTTAATAGCTGAGTAGCTGCCAAATAATAACCAGCCATGGTGATGTGTTTGCACTTATATTCCCCATTCAGCTGGTTGACCACCAACTCTGATTCTCCAAGCACTTCAACTTCAGTTGCCCGCTAACTCTATCAAGATTTCTAGGCCAATTATCAGTGCCTCATATTTTGCCCGATTGTTGGTAGTATCTTGGTAATCCAGAAGAAATGAATATCAGTGTTAAACCCCATGAGGATCAATGATGACAATCCCGGCCCTAGCAGCATGTTGAGTGCAAGATCCATCAAAATACAGCCTCCAATGAGTGATCCAGAGGCTGGTTATTCTCTTTACTTCTTGCTGAATCCATTCGTCCTTGCCCGAGTGAGCATTACTTGGTGGAATCCAAACACTGGCCACCTCAAGAGTTCCTGGGACGTTGACTAGTTTATCCTGTGGTTCTTAGTGCTCGGCCAAGAAGTCTGCAATTGCTTGCCCCTTTATTGCTCTTTGAGGCACATATTGAAAATTGAACTCTGACAGTGCTAGAATTCATTTTTTCAATTCTCCTAACTAGCATTGGTTTTGATAGCATGTACTTAATTACATCTGTCTTGGCAATAATGTGGATGTGGCAAGGCAATATGTAATGTCTTAGCTTGCAAGCAGTGAAGTACAAAACTAAACACAACTTCTCCACTGGGGTATATCTTGTTTCTACCTCAGTATGGATTCTACTGAGGTTGTATATTGCTTGCTCTTTCCCACCTTCATTGTTTTGAGCTAACAAACTTCCTAATGACTTTTCAGAAGTAGAGACGTAAAGTTTTAAAGGCTTCCCTATCTGAGGTGGCATGAGCACTGGTGGAGAGGCTAGGTAAGCCTTTATTCTGCCAAATGCCTTTTGGTGTGGTGGGCCCTATTCGAACTCTCTTTTATTTTTCAATCTTAATAGAAGAGTCAACGACTGAATCTTGCTTGCCAAGTTAACAATAAATCTCCTTAGTAAGTTGATTTTTCCCAATAGCCTCTGCAGTTGTACTTTATTGGTAGGAAGAGGCAATTCCATTATTGCCCGAGCTTTATTTTTGTCTACCTCTACCCCTCTTTGATGAACAAGGAATCCCAAAAAGTTGCCCGATCTTACCCCAAAAGCATATTTCTTAGGATTCATTTTCAACTTATGGGTACTCATTCTTAATAAAGCTTGTCTGAGGTCTATTAAGTGTTGTTCTTCGGTTTTAGACTTCACCACAATGTCATCAATGTATACTTCCATGCTATGGCCAATCAAGTCATGAAAAATGGCATTCATTGTTTTTTGATAAGTTGCACCAGCATTTTTTAGTCCGAATGGCATTACCAAGTATTCATATGCTCTGATATATCTTGGGCATCTAAAAGTTGTCTTATGTATATCTTATTTAGTCATTTTTATTTGATTATAACCAGCATTTCCATCCATGAAAGATAGAACTTTGTGTTTTGCAACTGCATCTATGGATAAGTCAGCCATGGGCATGGAGTATTTGTATGTAGGAGTGGCTCCATAATGTTTCTATCAACACAACACCGAACTTCATTAGTTATAGCTTTTAAAACAAGTACAATGTTGGCCAACCACTCAACATACTTGGCAAGCCTAATAAATCCATCATTCCGATCTCTTCTTTGACATTTTCTTCTATCTCTTTTGACATTCTTCGTGGTGCTTGCTTTACAGGTTTATATCTCTCCTTAATAGGCATCATGTGTTCTACTAAGGTTGAATCTAAACCTGGCATTTCGGTGTAATGCCAAGCAAAACAATCTTTAAACTCGTGCAGGAGGCTAACCATCTTTGCCCGATCTTCTGCTTCCAACAGGCCGCTGATTTGTATAGGCCTTGGATCTTCCTTAGTTCCCAAATCAATGCTTTCTAAGGGGTCTTGTACCTTTGGTGCTGGCTTGTCAGGTTCTGTACATAAAAATTCAACTAACTCTAGGCCCTCTGGCATGTCATCGGGCAAATCTAAGTCATATATACATTCAGCCATATGTATGGTTGCCTTTATCTTTTTCTCAAAAAACTCTTATTCTCTTGTGTTTTGGCTGCTTGAAGCTTTTTTCTTGGCCGAGCTTTCCCTTTCTTGCTTTCTCTCTACCGTACACCAATAGTCTATAGATTAAGGACCTGACTGCAACTACTTGGTCCTTTCGTTTTTGTCCTGACGTTACTGGTGTTGGGGAGCTGGGATGATATGGGGTATATCCCATTCTTCCCTAGTGAGAAACAATCTTTGTTCTAAGAGCCTTTGGATTGTCACCTTAGTCGAGCAACAGTTTTAATTAGCTCATAGGCACTGGAGAATCCCAACACTGGGATTGTAAAAACTGGCTTTTGCAACATTGGTTGTAGGGATAAATGGTTGTGATTCGGCCTCTACTATCTCTCAAAATCATGGTCATATAGCCCTTTTATAGTGGTAAACAAATATTTGTTAATGCAGGATGGAAGACACGGAAAGACTTTGGTGAATCCAATCTCTGCTAAGCAAGGCTCCATAAGCGGAACTGTTATCCACCACAAAGAAAGCTAGCATGATTTGCTTGGATCCCAAGTCAACTTCCAAGAGCAATATCTCATGCGTTCTGGTGATGGTCCTAGAAAAGCTAGAAACTGTTAAGTCAGTAGGAATAAGATCTTCCTCACTCCTCCATAACTTTTTCATTTATTTTACTGGCACGTTGACCGCAGCTCCTCCAATTAAAACCCTCTTGTAGGGCACCCTCTACAGATGAGCAATTACATATATTGGTTTGAGATGGTTAGCTAAGGCCATACATGGGCAAATGAAGACCATCATGTTAGAATACACTCTCTCGGGCTCTCTCCTTAGAAGTCCAGGCAAACCTGTCGGACTGGACTCTTCTTTTTCTGTTTTCTCAACACTAACATGTGGCATCATAGGTTTTATTGCCAAATAATCACCCTCCATTGTAGCAGGCTAATCAGGCTCAGCACAAAACATGGCAAATAATGCATATGTTATGTTTACGTGGAAGTTGCTAGGTCGAGGTGAATCATCAATCTTCCCTCTAATATGGTCCGTGAATTCATTTAACCAGGTCTGTGCTTCTTTTGGTAACATTAGTTCGGGCAATTCTTCCTCCCTAGTTATACCAAAGTTTAGCACTTGCCCTGGGATTTCACAAAGGGTTTCAAACAACAAAGGTGAAGGTATTCCCCTATCAGGTGAAATAGTTCCAAAACATATTGGTTTTGGACTTCATTTTGGGGTTAGCATCGTTATCATATCTTCTTAAGCTCTCCTCAAGATTCTGTAATTCCCCGAATGAAGGTTTTATGGCACATGATCTCCTTCTCCCTCAGTCTTGCTATTGCCCTTTCCACCTCATTTTTGCTTCTCCATTGAAGTTGATTTCTCCCCCCATGAGGCACTTTTCAAACTTCACATTTTCAGAGGTTTCTGATGTAGCAGGGACTTTTAATGATTTCATATGGGCTTTGTGTTGCCTTTAAACTCTCCTAATCATAGAAGCTCCCACCTCCTTTACTAGTTTTCCATCCTGCCCCCTTTACATACCATTTTCGCCCGAGTCAAGCATAATCCTTCTTAGTGACTGGGGATACTAGGTTCTTTGTTCTTCCTTTCATTATAACATCATTATAACTTGGTTGGGGAGACCTTACATCCATCCATTTTGGCATTTTGGCCTCTCTATCCTCCACTTCTTTTGAGGCTTCATAATTTCTAAATGCCTCGGACAAACCTTTTGATTCAGAGTCCCCTCCTAACCTTTGGAAGACATTTCTGGAGGTTTCCTTCTCAGTTGTTCGTCTGATATTCTTGCAAGCTTCTTGCTCTTCTTTCTCTCTTCTCCTGATCAATTCTTAATCAATAATAGCTTATGATGCTGGACTTCTAGCTTAACTCACATTGGCATTTGCTACACAACACCACCCATTTGACTATGGCTGCTTTAGGTCTCTCAGGCAACATGATAGCTCATTCTGTAAGTCTGTCAACTTACCTTCTCTATGCCCAAGTCAGGTTGATCATGTTTATTGGGCTCTCTGGGAAGGGGTTTGTGTCAATCATCATGTTGGCCTGAGGTTTCTCTAACAGCAACTTTCCCTTGACTATGAGCTCTTGTATCCAGTCCCTGAACTGTACACAGTTGGTTATGAATGGTTGAAGGTATAGTGCAGCTTGCAATACTTATTTCCTCTTAATTCCTCGGGCTTAGGCATCTTTTTTATGCTGTCGGGCACAATCACTCTTGCCCGCACCAACTCTTCATAGATATCTGAGGCTTTGGTTAAATCAAACGAATAACTATGGTATTTAGGGAGCTTCATAGGGACAAATCCACCATCATTCATCATTACTTTTTTATCTTTGACTGGCTGGACCAACCTTTTTACCATTAAAAGTTTGAAGGGAGTAGTAATCTCTGCTGCACACATTTCCATTCCCTCTTCTCCATGACCATTATTTTCTTCTGGCGCTGCTCCTTCAAACTCTAATTGGTGAATTCCAGCTTTATTCTTGTAAAAATGAGGCACCTTGGATGAGTGTTTCACTTGTTGTTCCTCAATGAACACCTTGGATGAGTGCTCCATTTGCCCCCAATTAGCAATGGAATTACGAGGCAATAGAGAATACCATTGAGACGCTAGGCCAATCAGCGAGTTACTAAACAATCTTAACTTATAGTTAGGATTGTTTTCAAATGCTATGCAATGGTTGGAAAACTTGAAGATATGATCTCTGGATGACACATTGCCATCTTCTCCACTAAAAGTTAGGAACGCGGGCATCTTAAAGTTGAGGGGAAAAAGATTCTGCTCATCAATATACTCAGGATAGGGCTTCTGGTAGGTGATCCTGAATAGCGGGCAAGCTTGGGGTTGAGCATTCTGGACCACCATTTTTCTTAACTCGGTTAACTCATCTCTGAGTTGCTGGTTGATTGTATTATTATGTGGGGTGTAAGAAGGTTCCCACTTCGGGCTACACTCATTGCCCGAGGAAGTTTCCTTCTTTGGTTCGGGCTGTCTCCATTTGGCCCATCCTCCCTTATTAGCCAATGGTGGTAGCCTATAATGAGGATGCTTACCAGCAGATGTAGACACAAATTTTCCACTGGATTCTTGATAGGAGCATATTTATGCGACTTAGTTAGCTTGTTTCTTGGCATTTATATTGTTAGTTCGTAGTTATTTTAGTATTTTAAGTTATTTTTGTGTGTTTGTAGGTCCAAAGGGTTAATGTGGCAAAGAAGTGCATTTTGGAGCATTTTTTGGCATAGAATGGATAACATATGCTTGGAGCAAAAGGAATGGACGAAATTTGAAGTTTGTGCATCATCCTCTCCCTATAAATAACCATTTTAGCACACTCATTTCACCCAACAAATTCACCTACCACTACATCCACTCATTTCACCTAACACATCCACTCATTACAACCACCCAACACATTCACCTACCACTACATCCACTCATTTCACCCAACACATTCACCTACCACTACATCCACTCATTTCACCCAACACATCCACTCATTACAACCACCCAACATATTCACCTACCACTACATCCACTCATTTCACCCAACACATTCATTCACCTACCACTACATCCACTCATTACAACCACCCAACACATTCACCTACCACTACATCCATTCATTTCAACCACCCAACACATTCACCTACCACTACATCCACTCATTACCACCACCCACTACATCCTCTCCCTAGCCTATAAATACATCCATCCACCCTTCATCATGGGAGATATCAATCCAAAACACACACACACATCATCTACACAATTCTCCACTCTTTGCCGCATTCAATACAACCTTCATCCAAACACATCCATTTATCTTCACATCCATTCCTCCATACAAACAAACCTTCAAACACTTACCAACACTTTGTGCCGTAGCAAAGGAAGGGAAGGAAAGTGCTTGGACGTGCTTGCTGTCCAACTTGGATCGTTGGAGCGTTTAGATGTTTTCTTTCTTTTGTTTCCAATGTTTAAATTCATTTTCTTTTATTTTGTTGTGAATATGAGTGGCTAAACCCCTCTTGGCTAGGGGTGATTTCAAAGCCATGATTATGTGTGTAATATGATTTGATAAATTCCAGTTATGAACTCTTGAATCGTAAATGCAATTGGCTTAACTATTTGATTGATAACTTATTTGTATTTGTTGATTAAGGGTCGACACTTAATTGACATGCATAAATCCGATGCTAGAATATAAGAAAGTTTCACATAATTGTTACAAACTTATATTCATAAGTAATGGAGGTTGCTTATAAACGATCGCGTTAAGTTTAATTCTAGCATGAGTAACATGATGTCATAGTTGCAAGTGATTTGTCAATGCTTATGATTTTCATTAAACGTAATGATCTTTGATTGTATCTCTATTATGATGTCATGTAGGGAACTTTAGAAGAATGTTTTAGGTTGTCAAATGATGTCGTCCAATCCAATAAAACAAGGAAAATCTGAGAGTTAACTAGTGATGTCACGGTTAATTTGGAGCATTGTCGTTCATAATTCAATAAAGTAGTAACTGGAAATCGAGTTATTCGCATATATGTCATGTGTGGAGAAAAAGCCTCTAGCTATCTCATCCATCATCTTATTTCTCACATTTGTTTTACAATCTGTCTAATTTTTCATACTTGTTTGTTTGTTTCAACTTCATCCAAATCAAAACCCCCCTTTTAGTTTCTGGTTTCAAAGTGTTTCAAATCTGTTTTAGTTGTGTTCTTAAGTGTTTTGATTCAAGTAAAAGTCAATTTTCGTCCAAAGTCATTCCTAGTGTCTAGTTTAAGTTTATTTGGTTGTTTTAAGCTGTTTTGAGTATTTTAAGTTTGCTTTGAGTCTTGTGAGTCTTGTTAAGTGTTTTTAAATTTAGTTTTATGTTTTTGAGTCAGTTTAGAGGTTATTAGCAAGCCCTCCTAATCCCCCGTCCAGAACGATCCCTACTTATACTTGTACTACAATTGTCAAAAGAGGGTTAAATTTGTCTGTTAAGATAAGTTTCGCATCAATTCTCCAACTTGTTGGTTCATTCTGTACTTGTTCTTGTCTTGCCCGGCTCTATTTAGTGGAAATAGTAGTGGTTTGAGCAAATCTGTTTCCAGGATCTCTTCTAGTACTAGTTGGCTAGCCCCAAGCCCTACTTTTTCCTTTCCTCTTTCCTTCCCTTCCTCGAGTAAAGGAAATAGGGGAAAAGTTGGTTCCTTCTCAAGGCTTGCATTCCTTATCATTTCTCTAGCATAACTATCTTTTAGGGTAGAGTACTCCAGATATAGTCTTCTCTGCAAACTTCCTGTTAAAGAACAGAGTCTGCTCACATTTCCTCTAGTATCCAAAAAGATCTTCTTCATACTTTTCAACATTTGCACCATGGTGGCTTGTAAGTCTTCATTGGTGACCTTTCCTCCCGACTTCTCAGATGAAGTCAGGCTTTCCATAACAGTTGGTCCTCGTAAGGAGGGGAAATCTTCTAGATGATCCGTCATTTCTGATCTTGGTAGACAATGGGGTGGCCTGTATTCTGTGTTCCACTTGAAGGTTTGCTCATTCCTCTTCCTTCTTGGTATACAAGATTAAAGAGGTCCCACTAGGCATGCCAAAATTATGTTCAGGCAAAGAATTCGACCCTTCCACAACTCTCCTTGGCAGTTCTGGCACTTGGTGATGTGAATGTGGGGGTCTTCTTTCTAGTTGCTACACTACAAGAAGAATACAAAGTTAGTTCCTAAAAGTGCCTTTGTGGGACCTTAGGAGTAGGCCTTGAGGCTCGCAATCAAAACTAACAAAGTGGTTTAGGCGTGCCACTGCTATCTCAGTATAGCAAATGTAGAACAAGTGTATTTTAAATTGATTACTTGTGCCCCAAGTTACTCAAACTTCTGGTTATCAAAAGATTGTCATAGATGGGTTAAGTCTGCATTAAGTTCTTTTTCTTGCCTTGTAAACAAGGACTTTTAGTTCATGATCTTGTATGTTCGAGTAGAGGGAGTCCAAGGCCCTTTAAGTCATTTGTTTGATTCCAAGTTACTCTTAATGAAAACAAATATATTAAGTTAACCAAAACCAGATGCAAATGGGACTTTTAAAATATAAAACAGGTGGAAATGACTTGAATACATGTTGAAGAGTGCATTAAGCAATATATATAATAATTTAGAGAACAAACAAAAAGACTTGGGCAAGATTTCACCTTGTCTGGCAAGGTTGAACCTCTTGCAACCACTTCTCTTTCAGTTTACATGGGTTGTACGTTATGGTAAACAGGTTTACACAATGGAATCGATACTACAACACTAAGCGAGGTAGCATAGCTTTTATACTAGGCAAAAAAGTGCTTTTCTAAGGGAACTATTGCTAAAATGACTGAATCTGGGTTGATTTCAACTTTTTGGATGCAAATCTGGCTTGAGAGCAGAGTTTGTATGTTTGTTTGTTTGATTGGTTGAGTCTCTTTGTCCCTGATGCTTGCTTCCCCTTTTATAGGCAGTTTGGCCCGACTGCTTTTAGTTCTACTCTTGCTCAGAAGCTTTTTGAGGGTAGTGAGTCACATCTTTTTACTTGTAATGCCACTGGAAAGTGTTTTTTGGCTGATAGTAGGTTGGTCTTCATCACTTGTCACTTCTGTTATAGACACGTGGCTTGAGTCTTGGTTGAGAAAGCTTTAGTTTGTTTCTGAACTCGAGTCTTCATTTAATTTGGCATCTTTGAACCTTCCTTCATCCAAGCCCAATATTCAAATATTAACCCAAACACCTTCATTTTTTTCTTTGAAAAACACCAAAACCACTCATGCATCAGATTTGAGTTTGTGCTTTTTACATTTTGAGTTTATATCTTATGAGATCTGGCATATATATTTTCAAGTCTCGCCTCGATCTTTATGGATTTGATATTTGGAAGCAGAAAAGAGGAAGGCGAAGAGGATGGTGAAGGAGGTGGCAACCTATGTCAGGATGAAAAGGTCAAGATCTCTTCTTTCTCTTGCATGCAGAAGTAATTTCACTTTCATATTGAACTTATAATTTGGGTGATTTGCAATTTTGTTATGCATTTAATTAAAAGCACCTATTCAATTTTGCAATTTTGTTGCTTTGTTCTTTTTCCCTTCATTTCTGTTGGTTTTGTAAGATATGTGGTTTTTTTATCTTTGATTTGGTTTTTATTCATAACTTTGGCAGAAAGAAGTTCAGATTTCACATAGACCATCCTGATGACTTAATTTATGGAGCAGCAAAGATGGGATGTAAGTGCAAAGGTTTCCACGAAAGATGTAATTTTCAAGTCTTTTTAATTAGGGATAAAATATGTAAAATTAAAGTTGTTTTAATATATTTCAATGGATAGTTTTGAATGTCGTAAATTGTAATATTCCAGATGCTTGTGCTTGTGGGCAGCTTTGATTTTTGGAAAAGAATTTTTTTTTTTTTTTTTTTTTTTTTTTGGTTTAGCCTCTATTTTGGCTGCCGGGAGTGTTTAGATTTTTTTCTATAATTTTTTTAATTTTTAATTGATAGGGCACGATTACAAAAATTGTGTGAATACGGATGGGAAAGTCTTCTAACAACCTTGTCAGAACAGGGCACAAAAAGGCTCTTGTTTGTTCTTAAATGTTAGAGCGCAAATGACCATATTGTGCCTGACACGCCCCAACCCTGAAATTCCCCGAATACCAGGATAGACACGTGTTGGCCGACACCCGAGGGTGACGAAAGCCATTAATTGATACAAAAGCTAAGAATAAGAAATGAATAAGGGTTAGAAATTTAAAATACAATGAAATAATAATTTAGGAACGTGCTCAGAGCATACAACTAAACCTAATCACTAAAAAGAATTAAGATAAAATTGAATGAATAAAAGAGTGGGTCCTACATCGAGAGGATTCAAAGATGTTGTTGCGGAAGTGTCTTGACGCCGGGATTTGGTGCCTTGATCCTAAGTTCTAAATGGGGGCGCAAAACAAATATGAGTGGACCAAGTTCATATATATATATAATAATAATAAAACCGTTATCAATGTACTAACCCCCACAGTTTATATATAATGAAAACTACTAGCATAATAAGTGATGGATTTAATAAAAATCCTAGCATGCCAAAAATATCTCAAAAGTCATATCGCGGAACAACATCGCGGAAATCAAAACAGTAAACGTATCATAGATTGTCTCGTAAGCGTGGTGTGGTGCTAGAAAGATCACTGAATAAATATAACTTCCGGTCCAATACCTGCTCCGTGGTCTCTGCGCCCGTAGCCAGAGATTACCAACTCCCGGCCTAATGCCTGCTCCATGTCCCTCAGCCCGTAGCTAGGGATTATTTCTCTCGGCCTAAATGCCAACACCAGATCCTCACCCCAGGCAGTATAGTGTCATCTAGGTACGCACAAATAGTTACGCCTCTCATAAATAACCACTTCATAGTATAAAGTCATCAATCGTCTATACTATAAAGAGGGGTTTCTAAAACATGTTCTAGCATCCTATCCTCATCCATCAGATAGTCTACCAGATCATGGTTTTTATAGAAAATACGATATATCAAAATATAGCTCAATATAAGCCAACAATTGATTCCTCACCAAAAACATGAGACGAAAATCAATATATTTAATAAACAGACTTCACATAAATCAAATCATAAACACGTAGGCATGCTAATCATTTATGCAATTAAACTATAAAATGTAATTTTAGAAGGGGTCCACTCACAGTACTTAGTTGCCAAAAGCTGCGCCACTAGCGAAGACGGAAACGTCACAATAATTTGCCCTAAGCACATAAAGAGTCCAATAAATAAAACTATATAATAGCAATTGAATTTGGGAAAATGGACATTGGAAACGGATTCAGAACATCGAATTACACTAAGAAGGGTCCCGAACGAAAACCCAAAAAGTCAACCCTAAAGTCAACGTTGACCCTCGGTCAATGGTCAAATCAGGTCTAACGGGTTTTAGGCTTGAAATGCGGATTAGGGTTTAGGTTTAGGTTGAATAAGGTTAGAATCTATTGAGTTTTGGTTTTGGATAGGTTAGGTACAAAATGGGTGGTTTGCGCTTAAGCCCAAATCCACACACAACACACACACACACTCACACACACACACACTCACAGCCCAAAGGCCTCACAACCAAAAGGGTTGGGCTCGGCAGGGAAGGCCCAAAGGGATTGGGTTTGGTGGGTCGCCGGACCCAATGGGAGAGAAAGCCAGAAATCGGCCGGAAAATGCACAACCTTTAAACGGCCATAACTTTGTCAAAACTAAACGAAATCAAGTTATTCAAAAACAAAAGTTGTAGCCCTCGAAGAGACGAAGAGAATGGTACCTCACATGACATCTAATGCGCCTTGGTTTGGCCGAAAAATGCCTCGAAAGCCTCGAAGGTCGCCAGAAACTGGGTAAGATTTAAATGAGTATAACTTCTTAAATACTCAACGAAATTGAGTGAAACAAAAAGGAAAGTTGTAGTACTCGACGACATAAAGAGATTGATAGCTTTCACGGCTGCCAACCCACTGTGGTTTGGCCGGAAAGTATCTCGAAAGTGACGGTGCTCGTCGAAAAATATGGAGAATGCTCCCCGAGTTGTTTTCACGTTTAAACCTTCACCAAAAACCACTTTTTAACAACCACTAAGCCTTCTAGACTACCAGGGAGAAAGATGGAAGAGTTGTTCAACTTACCTTTGTTGGCAAACACCTGCACAGTGACTGTGCATAGTGCCAAAAATAGACCGGAGAGGTGAGGGAGAGAATGAATGTCTGAGTGTTGGTGATGGGTGGTGTCGTCTTCGTTGATGTGGTGTGGAAGTGAGGGTGTGTGGGTTGGTTCACGGGGAAAAGGAGAGAGTGCAGAGAAAGAGCACGAGTAGAGATGAGAGAGAGAGAGAGAGAAAAGAAAGAATTGAGAAAGAAGAGAAATCGGGGACACAAAAGCAAGGTGGGCCCTCTGGGCACACCTATTAAGACCCAAAAACTATTTTAAAAGCAAGATAAACTCAAACTTAGTGAAAATACAATTTAAATTAGGGGTGGGGTGTAACAATCTACCCCCCTTAAAAGAATTTTATCTTCGAAATTTAAAATCATTTACTAAACTGAAATACTCGAAAATAGGAAGAAGAATATATATATAAAGAGAAATCAAGTCAGTGTGGGTGCATCAAAGAGAATATGCCACACCGTCGCGAGCGGGTTGCAAAATCCTCTATCATGCCTCCAAACTCTTACTTTCATTCACAACAGTGTGAAAGTAGAAAACATACTTTATAAAGATATAAAGTCGAAAACGCATATTAACGTAAGGTCAAAAATATGTATGTAAAATACAATAACATCAAAATAGATAAGTAATAACATATAGGTTGAAAACTCAAATCAACTTAAAAATGAAAACAGAAATACTTTTCCAAAAACATTTGTAACGTCAAAACAATTAACTAGAGTAAATGAAGTTAAAAAACTTATACTGAAAACCAAAACTGAAAAATGAGAATGAGTCTTACCCAAGAATTCGAAACGTCACGTACTCTGAGAACAGATGTATCTTTAGGTCGAGCTCCAAGAATCAAAAATCCGTAACAACTGTCATAGACGAGTCTTCCCGCCCACTTGCTGAATGAACCCAACAAATAAGCTATCGAGATCATAGTCTGCAGCCCACAATATCGACCTCACATTTGTTGTCTTGATAAGCAAGTAGTAATTTCTCAAAGGTGTACAATTTCCCATATCGTAGGATCGATCATCCAAATACAAGTTCGCAAGACTTTTCTGTCAACCAATATTGTCCGTGAAAAACTCTTGTACCATGTCGTAAAAAGTGCTATACACCAAACCGAACAAAACAGAAACTGTAGTCGTAACACTCTATCCAGCACCAAGCATCAAATTCTCTTCAGTTTTAACTATACCTTGGGATTCAATAGAAGTGGCTACCATGTTAGTAGTAGACCCAAAAACTCGAACTAAGCAAGCAGAAAGCAAGAAGTCATCTTCCTCAACACACAGTATCTCTTGGGAACTGTTGTAGTGCTCAATCCACCTCTCCATTTTTGCTTAGTTGCATATTTCTAGTCAACCAAGGTCAAAGTTAGTAGAAAGAAGAACGACTCGCAAATGGTCAACCTAAAAACAAAAGAGAGTACACACCTTTCGAGAGAAGTGTAAAGATTATCCAATTCTCGCTTCGACCGTCCTGTAGTGCCATCCTAGAATGCACCAAACAAATCTGCTAGAAATGTTTTAACAACCACGTACTCACAACAATAAGGTTCAAAAGTGAAGCAGTGGAAATATGCGTTGAGACGAACACATGTCGTTGGAAAATAACCGATATGATACCTATGAATTCTAGTTAGATGGTAATACAATATGCTGACCTTCAGTACTAAAACCTTCAACCAACTCTTACTAAAAGACCGCTTGAACCTCACACCCATGTGCTCTCGAACTAAAGGATCCTAGTGAGAGGTAGTGGAAAGCTACGTTGAGGCGAACACATCACATCATCAAAAAGGTCTACCAGAGTAAGATATGATGGTTATGAATTGTAGCAAGATAATGAGTGGTGACCATTCAATTCAACATGAAGATATTGATGCAATCTGCTGATCACCTGCACTACAATCTTCACCAGTTTCTTACCAAATTACAGCTTAAACCTCATACCCATATGGAACTCTTTCTGGTAAGTCTGGTAAACTTGTGAAAAGATTATGCTCCTAATATTCCTGTCCAATTCGATAAGAATTGGGCGCACACTTCCGCCAAATCCATTGATCGTGAGTTCCTCACTAATTGAGCGAGAAACCATGTCGGAAAGGCTGAGAGAATACTCCAGAATTTGAGAGTCAAAACAAGTCCATTACAATCCAGAGTACAATATATCGAGATTTGAACTAGAAACCATGCCGACAAAATGATCCAGTTTCACAATGAGAGACGAATAAGCAAAGGAAGGTGAAAATGCAGAAATAGAAGTCACTGTTTATGATTATTTTGCAAATCATCATAGTATGGTCAACTGGTTTCTTAGCCAAAAAGGAATTAGGTCTAGGCTAAATAATAGTTAAGAACTGTTGATAAGATTTGATAACGCTAAAGAAATTTCGAAATTCACAATACTTTGTGAGAGCTGTTTCAAAGTTCAAAAATTAAACATAGAGCCTCTGAATCAGCAGAATGATGAAGAAGAAAGATACAAAGCAGCATGATTATGCATGCAGTGACACAATTGGCTACCTTAAAGTGATGTTCTTGCGCAAACCAAAGCTCATTGAGTCTAGAGAAGTTCAGAGTAACGCTCGATCTTCATACAATGATGAATATGGTAGAGTTTCAAGCCATTAAACTGAAAATTACAAGGCTGAACATTTAGTGGACAAGAGTACTGATCAGTTGGGCTACAAGCGAGAAGCTAAGTCCATCTCTATCGAAAAGTACATGGACAAGGAGCTAGGGTTTTTCACCGAGTACCAAACCTAGGTGAAGTTTAAGGAATCTGTTTATCCAAACAAGTTTGGATCTTCACCATCTAATTCCAACTACGACAACAATAAGAATTGCAACTCCTTTTAGAAATTGATGAAAACGTCTGTTACCGAGGAGTTTCCCAAGAAAAGCAATTAATGTAAACAAAATCAACACTCGAAGAATTTGGTGTAAAGCTGACGGTCAACGGTTAAGGAACTTGACTTCATCGCTAGAGAAATCAAGAAGATTATCGATAGAATAATCGCCGAGGACTTGTACCAAAGATCCACACGAATTTCCTCAGTGGAAACGAGTTCGAGAATGTTGATTCCAATTCCAACTAACACTTTCCAGACTTCATCACAACCAACGTTTACTTGTTTTCTCCAACATGCATGTCAAATGTCTTAAGTAGTTTCCACATAGATGTGACCTTGCCCACCATTCCTAGGTAACGCATGTCACAGAGTGACACCATCGATTCAGAACCTCGATTGGTCTTAACCAATTCGTACAGCCAATCCAAAGATTTCGATGTAGAGCCAACTTTACCTACAATTCCTAGGAAACGCATGTTGCAGAGTGGCATCGCCATTTTGGATCAACGGCTGGTTTTAACCAGAATTCCTCAAATTGAGATTTCTAAAACACGTCGCTGAGTATCGATCCGATGTTAAAAGTCGTCTAACAAAACAAACACGTCACCGATGAGGCACAATCCCGACAAGAATTCTTGTTTTTCAACCAGAATGTGACAATTCAAACAAAGAAAGGTTCGCACAACTGCGCCGAATAACACCAAATCTAGAAGTCCTGACATCCAAATGATGTCAAAACTGACACTTTACGAGAATAGAAGAGAATCCTAAGTATGCTCTAAACAAACCATGCTCTGATACCAATCTGACACGCCCTGACCCTGATATTCCCCGAATACCAGGATAGACACGTGCTGGCCGACATCCGAGGGTGACAAAAGCCATTAATTGATACAAAAGCTAAGAATAAGAAATGAATAAGGGTTAGAAATTTAAAATACAATGAAATAATAATTTAGGAACATGCTCAGAGCATACAACTAAACCTAATCACTAAAAAGAATTAAGATAAAATTGAATGAATAAAGAAGTGGGTCCTACATCGAGAGGATTCAAAGATGCTGCTGCGGAAGTGTCTTGACGTCGGGATTAGGTGCCTTGATCCTAAGTTCTGAATGGGGGCGCAAAACAAAGGTGAGTGGACCAAGTTCATATATATATAATAATAATAAAACAGTTATCAATGTACCAACCCCCACAGTTTATATATAATGAAAACTACTAGCATAATAAGTGATGGATTTAATAAAAAACCTAGCATGCCAAAAATATCTCAAAAGTCATATCGCGGAACAACATCGCGGAAATCAAAACAGTAAACGTATCATAGATCGTCTCGTAAGCGCGGTGTGCTGCTAGAAAGATCACTTTATAAATATAACTCCCGGCCCAATACCTGCTTCGTGGTCTCTGCGCCCGTAGCCAGAGATTACCAACTCCCAGCTCAATGCCTGCTTCATGTCCCTTAGCCCGTAGTTAGGGATTATTTCTCCCGGCCTAAATGCCAACACCAGATCCTCACCCCAGGCGGCATAGTGTCCTCTAGGTACGCACAAATAGTTACGCCTCTCATAAATAACCACTTCATAGTATAAAGTCATCCATCGTCTATACTATAAAGTGGGGTTTCTAAAACATGTTCTAGCATCCTATCCTCATCCATCAGATAGTCTACCAGATCATGGTTTTTATAGAAAATACGATATATCAAAATATAGCTCAATATAGGCCAACAATTGATTCCTCACCAAAAACACAAGACGAAAATCAATATATTTAATAAATAGACTTCACATAAATCAAATCATAAACTTGTAGGCATGCTAATCATTTATGCAATTAAACTATAAAATGTAATTTTAGAAGGGGTCCACTCACAGTACTTAGTTGCCAAAAGCTGCGCCACTAGCGAAGACGGAAACGTCACAATAATTGCCCCTAAGCACATAAAGAGTCCAATAAATAAAACTATATAATAGCAATTGAATTTGGGAAAACGGACATTGGAAACAGATTCAGAACGTCGAATTACCCTAAGAAGGGTCCCAGACGAAAACCCGAAAAGTCAACCCTAAAGTCAACGTTGACCTCAGGTCAACGGTCAAATTAGGTCTAACAGGTTTAGGTTGAATAAGGTTAGAATCTATTGGGTTTTGGTTTTGGATAGGTTAGGTACAAAATGGGTGGTTTGGGCTTAAGCCCAAATCCACACACAACACACACACACACACTCACACACACACACACACACTCACAACCCAAAGGCTTCACAACCAAAAGGGTTGGGCTCTGCAGGGAAGGCCCAAAGGGCTTGGGTTTGGTGGGTCGCCGGACCCAATGGGTGAGAAAGCCGGAAATCGTCCGGAAAATGCACAACCTTTAAACGGCCATAACTTTGTCAAACCTAAACGAAATCAAGTGATTCAAAACGAAAGTTGTAGCCCTCAAAGAGACGAAGAGAATGATACCTCACACGATGTCTAGCTCGCTGTGGTTTGGCCGAAAAATGCCTCGAAATCCTCGGAGGTCGCCGGAAACTTGGTAAGATTCAAATGAGTATAACTTCTTCAATACTCAATGAAATTGAGTGAAACAAAAATAAAAGTTGTAGTACTCGACGAGACGAAGAGATTGATACCTTGCATGCCAGCCAACTCGCCGTGGTTTGGCCGAAAATTATCTCGAAAGTGACGGTGCTCGCCGGAAAATATGGAGAATGCCCCGAGCTGTTTTCACGTTTAAACCTTCACCAAAAACCCTTTTTTAGCAACCATTAAGTCTTCTAGACTACCAGGGAGAAAGATGGAAGAGTGGTTCAACTTACCTTTATTGGAAAACACATGCACAGTGACTGTGCATAGTGCCAAAAATAGACCGGAGATGTGAGGGAGAGAATGAAGGTCCGAGTGTTGGTGATGGGTGGTGTCGTCTTCGTTGATGTGGTGTGGAAGTGAGGGTGTGTGGGTTCACGGGGAGAAGGAAAGATTGCAGAGAAAGAGCACGGGTAGAGATGAGAGAGAGGGAAAAGAGAGAATTGAGAGAGAAGAGAAATCGGGGACACAAAAGCAAGGTGGGCCCTCTGGGCATAACTATTAAGACCCAAAAACAATTTTAAAAGTAAAATAAACTCAAACTTAGTGAAAATACAATTTAAATTGGGATGGGGTGTAATAGTGCCCTTTGACAAAACTGCACAGCCATAGAGGGCACAATAATATTTTAGTTGATGCATTGTTGCTTTTGTTCTATGGGCACATATGTTGGTGTCCTTTGACTTCATAGGGCACATTTAATTTTTTGTGTACAGTGCTCATATTTTTTTGTAGTGCGGCTAATATAGCAACTGTTACAGACTTATGATTATACCAATATATAGTCATACCATAGTAACTATTACAGACTTCTGATTATACTAGTATATAGTCATACCATAGTAGTTACAGACTTATGATACAAGTGCAATTACTAAGGGAAAGAATAATTTACTAGAAAGGGGTCATCTTCAGATTCTTTTCACCTAATCCTTCTCATCAAATAATCTGGGGCCTTGAAATTTGATCAAACGGCTAAAAACACGAGCACACTTTAAAAGTTATAATAACTTTAGCCGTTAGATCAAATTTTAAGAACTCGGATTGTTTGATGAGAAGGATTAGGTGAAAGGGATCCGGAGAGGATCCCTTTCTGAATTTAGTGCGACGCTATTAAGAACACGTGCTAAAGAAAAGAAATAATACTATGGTGTGTCATGCCATAAAATTAGACTGGACTCTCGTTCAAACACCATGGAAAGAAAAATTGGCAAATTCACAATGGCTTCCATATATGCTCATTTCAGCACGGTTCAAGGAGTTTGTGGCAATTTTCGGATAATTTTTTCAGTTTTGTATGATTTTATATGAATTTTACACCGTATATTGTATTTTATCGAATATATGATTCAGTATCAAAACGACGAGCCTGTTTCAAGGAATCTGTATCAATTTTAGAATATTTTTACGATTTTTCTCTGATTTTATTCTCAAGAAAAACACATATAACTTCTTATTCTCACTGCCATGTGACAGCTTCTATGTCATCACTAGGGTTTAGGGTATTATTTCATTACGTGTCACAAGGCATCATCCAAAAATACCCACAAGGGTAGTATCGAAATTTGGTTGTACACAACCCAAATATGTGATGCATTTTGATTGGTCCAAACTCTTGCAAAACTTAGGTGGCAGCACCTGATAAGGCCACATGTTATTTAACAATAAATTAATTTGACATCCGAGTTTGTATCTGAGTTTACATCCAAGTTTCATCAACGCAACTCACCCAAGTCAACTATGTTGGATTTTGTGGCTCAATACTTCTTGGGCCTTTAGTTTTTTGTCTCAAGCCCAAATAGGTTTGGCCTTTTGTTACCCATTTGAAAGCCACATGGCAGCTAGGGTTTGATTAAAAGGCACCAGCCTTATATAAGGCAATTCATGCCTTTTGGTCAGAAAAGGAGCAGAAACGCAGCGGCAGCAGATAGCAGAAAAACAGAGAGCAGCCGATAGAGAAGAAAATTGAGTGCTGCTGTTTTACTGTTCTCCATTTGTGCAATCATTCAGTCAAAGATATTGTGCTACATTTTGTGGCTTTTGAGAGAGAAGGATTTGGTATGTGTTTATTCTTCTCCATTTGTTCTTTGTATGAGTGAGAGCTATTGGGTGTATGTGGGATTTGAGTTTGAGTGTTGAACTTTATTTGTAATCTCCTTTTGATATTAGTGGAATTTCCTCGCCGTCTCGGAACTGGACGTAGACTTACGCCGAACCAGTATAAATCCTTGTGTCATTTGGATTATTTGTCTTATTATATTTTGCCGTTGTAGCTTATTGGTTTCATATTTAACGCTTCCGCACAACAAACTATAAGTCCAACTCAACCCAAGTCAACAATATAAACCCTAAACACAACATGTCAACAAGTATTCATAAATTTAAACAAGTTTTCATCAACACGACTCAACCAAGTTAAAAATATAACTCCATCTCAACCAAATTTAACAATATAAAACCTAAACACAACTTTCAACAAGTATTCATAAACCTGTATCAGTCTCAAATTTCAACAAACTTCATCAACAATCATGAATAATTAACCATGAACGCTAAATTAATTTTAAAAAAATTGAACATAAATAAAAAGTTTACTTACCAGGGTTCCAAAATTTCAAAGTCACCAAATCAACAACCCGAAATTTCAAAGTGACTTTAAGGGAAGGAACTATGACGTCGATTTGGAGGAAGCAAGTTTGTCGTCGATTTGGAGGAAGCAGGTAGGCAATCGATTTGGAGGAAGTAAGTAGGCTGTCATTCCTCAGCACAAGCTGCGAACGAATTAAGGTGCGTCTTTTGTGTCGGAACAGTTTAAAACGAAGTATGCCACTGTCGATTTCGAAGACGCGGTGTGGAAGACGCCGTCAGAGACAGTGTGAAACTCGAACGAAATTTTTTGAATTCGCGTGGAAGTGTTGGGCAGAGGGAGACGACAAAGTAAACTCACGGGGAAGTTACAAATTCAATTTTTGTAACTATTGTCCAATTCTGTAGGCCAATAATTAATGGGTCATTTATGACCTGGTTTCACGCTAAGCTTAATTGGCTGATGTGAGCCGTTTAGATAAAATTCAACAGTTTACGTTGGTCCAAACAGAATTTGCGAACTTCAGGTTCATGGTAATAATAATCGGATCAGTGGCTGAGCCACAATGGGGCCATGACAGTCCCAGACCCGTTCTGCAACTCCTACCATATTGCATATAGCACGTTGTTTTACAAAACTGTTATAACACAAGTATATCCAAACTGCATGAAGGATCAATTGTGTTGAAAGAAAACTAATTCTGTTATAAATAAAGGTCCATTGTATTGACAGTTTGGCCGCCATGTGTTCAACAATTAGTTTTATGTTTATTGTATAATTTTCCCAATACTAATTAAACTCATAAAAACTCTATAGGTTCATCCTTTTCTTTAGTTTATAAAGACCCATGCCAATGTAAGCATTATGTGTTTTTTTTTTCTTCACTTAACACTAGAAGGACTTAGGTTAGACTCATGTGAATAGCGAGTTCGATATCAAATTATTGTTATGGACTTATTATATGATTTAGCTCAAACTTTCACCCATAGTGTAAAATAAGGTTGCATCAGAATAATTATTCATGCTAGTACAAAAAAATCTCTAAATTTCCTCCCTTATATTTTGTTTAATGATGACCTAGCTTAAAGACCTTCCCAACCTGTATTTATGGCTCCGCCACGTGATTGACCCGCTTCAGGAGGCCCAAAAAGGTCTTAGGTCCATTCGGTACACCCTATTTCAATGCCGAAATCGTCACACATGATGGTCCTCCACCTATTTCGATGCCGACATCGTCACACATGATGGTGGCGAGGTGCACCGACCTCGGAGATGTTACGGGTGCCCTTAGGATGCCCTAATCCAATGAGATTCTTTGGGTAATCTCTTGGATTCCAGTCGTCATAGACAACCCCACCATCACGGGAAGGCGGCTTCTGGCATCATGTTGACTAGCTAGTCCTCGTAGATGTAGGATTTTCTCGGTTTATGGCGAGAAGATAGGGTGGCCTTGGAGTCTAGAGGTTAGGAACACTACCGTAAAAAAAACGATGTGTTGTCTGGGCCAGGGCTAGGGTTTGGTGACTTGGCTCGTTGCTTGGCACGGCTCATTGTCTTGCCATGGGGCGCGTCTTCCAGTTGCAGCTACTAGGATTTTAGGATTTTTGAAATCAAAATTGCTATTCTTACTGTCTCTCTAATAAAGATAAGACCCAAATGCATTGGCGGGCTCTATTTCTATTAGAGAAGTGGTACAACTAGGTGGTAAATGTAATATTACTTTTTTGATATCCCTTTTTTTCTTTTCTGTTTTTGATATACCCACACATACATCGACAAGTAATTTGCATATAACGAAGCATAGTAATCTCAGTATGCAAAGTATGAAATAAAAATAAAAATCAAAGGGATTAGGGTTAGAGTTGCTTTTTTTTCTTTTTTCTTTTTTTTGAACAAATAATATTATCTACACTAAGGGGGAGGAGGTCGGCTTAGCCTCACAATGGGCTAGCAATAATGTTGTTCAAATTCTCATTTGGTGAAATCAAACCTAAGACCTTTTACTTACAAGTAACATAAGTCATAAAGGATTTGATCTCTACAAACACCTACTGAATTCCTATTTCTAATTTACACATTCACATTCCTATTACTTTAGTCTAAAGAAAGCATTGCAATTGGCACTGTTCTTTACTGTTCATTGTACCTGATTTCAGTTTATTTACAAGATAGCCACCGATGCTTTTAACCCACTTTCACTTAATTTACAAAATTGCCACTCAGGCTTAAAAACCTTCTTTCAGCCGTTGGCTGCATTTCATGTTTGACTCGGCAAGAGAGAGGGGAGAGGGACATCACGCCTGACAAATTGGAGAGAGACAATCGCTCCCATTTTTGACTCGGAGACAGCTGGGTGTGCCTCTGGCGAGCGGAGAGAGGGGGATGGGAGCTACGGGTTGGAGAGAGATGGGAGCTACGGGTTTGGACTGAGTGAGAGAGAGATTGAGGTAGGTGCTCTGCCAGGATCTATGGAATTTTCTCCCATTTTAGAGAGAGAGATGGCCAGGGAGAGAGATACAGAGCGGAAAGCATAGGTGTGTGTATTCTTTAGGGTTAACGGGTTACGCATAGAGGCGGTGAGGAGGGGATGGGTGAGGGACGAATGGCAGGGTCTGGGTTTTCAATTTTCTCCCTTGATTCAAAAGGTAATGAACTGCCTTTTTTTCATTGTTTAGTGTCTAATTGCCATTTGCTTTGTTAAAATTTTCATTTATATTTTGTTCTTTCATTCAAATTGTAATGGATGTTTATCAATTGTTGAGTTGGGTGGTGGGATTATGTCTCTGTTTTTGTGAATTAGGGTCTTCCATTGCTTTAATTTGTTTGTTTCTTGATTAATTTTTGTCTGATTGATCCTTTTTCTGTTTTAGAATTGTTACAAATTTTTTTGCTTTTTTTTTTGCTTCCTCTCTCTCTCTCTCTCTTTCTCTCTTACTTTCCCACTTTACTTTTCAGTTCTACTCCGCAGATCAAAAACCAACCGAAATCCCAGTTCAATTCGAACTCCCCATTTCCTGAAAGCTTCAAGCCTTTTTCAATGGTGACCATCACAGAGGAAAACGAAGACCAACACCGCCGTGACCCGAAACCGAAACGGTCGTCACCAGAAGAGATCAAGCCAACTCTCTTTCAGCCGCTGATCGAATA
Source organism: Malus fusca (assembly GCA_035220775.1). Taxonomy (NCBI): domain Eukaryota; kingdom Viridiplantae; phylum Streptophyta; class Magnoliopsida; order Rosales; family Rosaceae; genus Malus; species Malus fusca. The sequence goes on from CM069069.1 coordinate 37,903,033, forward strand.
CGATCTGTGAAATGCTTGCTCATTGATCTCTCAGCTCCGTCCGATCCGCGGCCTTCCAAAGATGATGATCTTTAGCACTGTAACTGCCGGTCAGGTACTCGATTTCTCAGCTTCTACTGTTTTCTTCCAGATCTTGCTCGAATTCAAGCCATTGCTTCTCGTATTAGTGTAATTTTGTCACTGATTTTGGTATAAAGTGGTGATTTTTGTTGAAAGATAGTGATGATTTTGTTCCGTTTGGTTGCAGGTTTCGTTCTTGCTCGGAGTTATTCCGATTCTCCGGCGAGGTTGTGAGTGTCGAGAAACCAAAATATCGCGATATTTTGACTAAAATTCCTTGGATACCTATTAAAATATCGGTAAAGCAAAAAACCGATAATATCGTCGATATTATCGATTTTTTCTTCCTTGCTTACAAGTAACATAAGTCATAAAGGATTTGATCTCTACAAACACCTACTGAATTCCTATTTCTAATTTACACATTCACATTCCTATTACTTTAATCTAAAGAAAGCATTGGAATTGGCACTGTAGAAATGAATAGTGTTTGGGTCCGAATTTCATTTTATTTACGGGCATGCCATTTCCTTTAAAAAATGGGCTTTGTGGGTGTGGGCTCCGGATGGGATTTTATTTGCTTGGTTGGAATTGTATTGGGCGGATGGGAATGGGGTTTGGGCACAGAATCACCCACAGAGAGGAGTCACCTGCAGATTAGAGAGAGATGAGAGCTGACAGAATGGAGAGAGAGTGAGGGCCGCCAATTTTGACTCGGGGAGAGATGGTTATGCTTCGGGTGGTTGGGGGAGGACAGAGGGACTGGCATATTGGAGAGAGATGGGTGCTAGGGCATTCGACTCAGTGAGAGAGAGATTTATCTAGGTCCTCTGTCAGGACCTATGGGGTTTCCTCTGATTTTAGAGAGAGAGAGGGAGAGAGAGAGAGAAAGAGAGAGAGAGAGAGAGAAGGACGGGGAAGGCATGGTTGTGTGCAGTTTGTGGGGTTGGCCGGTCAGGAAGGGGTGACTAAGGGAGGTATGGGTGACTTTGAGGGACTGACAGATTGGATAAAGATGGGAGCTAGAGGTATGGATGAGTTTATTGTTTTTAATTCATTGTTTACTGTTTGATTTGCCATCTGCTTTCTTCAAATTGTTAGATATTTTTTCCTTCTTTAAAGTTGTCATAGATTTTTATAGGTGGTTTAGTTCATCGGCAGTCTATTGTTTTCCCTGGTAGAAAGGTCCAGTCTTGCTGTATCCTCCGACTCACTCCACTATGTCTCTGTCTTTGTGATTCTGGGTTCTGTTCTGCCATTTTTTCTTCTCAAAGAAACCTAATTGCAGGTTCCTTTTCCATTTCCAAGCTTTTGTTATGCTTTGTGCTGCTGTATTTTCTATTTTTAATGAGGCTCGATTGAAATATACATCAGTTTAATTGAAATATGCATCAACTTGAATGATTATGCTGCTGTGTTTCGAAGAATAGCAACTTTAATAGGTCTTAAGTCTCTTATTCATTGAACTATTGCATATATTGTGAGGTATTTAATTTTTCCATTGATTTTCATGTTAAAGGTATAGATTTTCATTCTGTCGCTGGAGTTAACTTTCCTTTTAAGTGAAGTATTTAATTTTTTTTGTTTCGTCAGCAGATCATTTGTCCGTATTTTTCATTGCAACCTTTTATGTGTATAAATATGCATGTGATTTTTTTTTCCAGGAAAATAATTGCAGAAAGGGAAGGTACTTGCCACCAAGGTGCGTTTCGTTTGCGTTTCTAATGTCTATAAAATTAGATTTAATAATTGCAAGCGATTTTTCCCTAGAAACAATCAGATTATTGGATCTAAGTTGCTAATTGTTTTAATTTTGTATAGGCTGCAATAAAATCTACACCCACAACTAGAGGAGTCAAGAACCGTAACCATTACCGCCCTGGAACCGTCACTCTTTGGTGAGTTTTCAACACAATATAGTTCAAATCCTCTTAATTGTGATCTTGAATTTTACTATGTTGCATTTCGTTATCTGAACTCTGTTCTTTCATTTATAAATCCGTTTGATTGAAAATTAGTCCATTCGGACCGTCTTCCACCCAAACAACCACTATATAGTTAGAAGAATGCATTTAATCTTTCTGGCGACACCATTTATTTATCTCTCAGCAGCCTTCAAGGGGATTTGATTGCATCATATTGGTTTGGTCACTCATCTCTTTGTCCTCTTTCTATAAAATTTTGTGCGATGTGGATGTGGGTTATTCTCAATGTTTAGATGGTAATTATTTGACAACTTCTGCAAAATTCTGTGTATGATATAATAAAGCTTTTTCTAACTGAATGTAAGCAAAAGTTTTGCAAATTAGAAGTGATAAAAATCTCTGTTTCATATAGCTACACTACTGCATATCAGTATTTGATCAAACTATAATTATTATTTTTTTTTTACAACAGTGATGCAGAAGGGTTAGCGTTGGAGTTGGAAATAAGTAGGACTTTGTATGGATTATTCTCTTCCTTCCCTGCATTAGAAGGTAAGTATTATTCCAAAATGTTCGGTATAAGTGAAGTTCAGATTGTTGAACCGTAGCTTTTTAATTTGACGAGTTCAAAAATTTTCATTGAAATTGAAGCATTTTGAGGATCTCTTTTGAGTTTTATTGTTGTATTATTGTTTTATTCTCACCTATTTTTGTTTCTGCCAGTTTTGCTTATATACGTTTGATTAGGAATATGGAAATTGAAAGTTTTGTTAATTTTTTCTCATCCCTCTTTTACAAAATTCGGTGAAATGCATTGCAGGTCATCAGTGCCCTTTTGCCTCCAAAGTTTCCAAGCTAACTGAACTCACGTCCCTCAGGCCCGTTTCTCCTCCTTGACTCACTGTGAAAAAGCTCAACTTCTCAGGGTTTGGTTTTTATTGTTAGAACTTTCGTTTTTTACATATGTTTGTGATTAATGGTTTTCTTTTGAAAAAATTGCTAATGGAAAACTGAATTTGAGTTATGATTTGTGATTTTTATTCGTTGTCTTACTAAGATTTTTTTTCATTTTCTCCAGCTCTCTCTCACAGCGGAATCACCATCACCACCCAACAAACCCAAGTGGGGGAATTTCGATTACTGTTCTTGGAGGGGAGGTAAAGCTGCTATCTTTCTCTACAAAGCGTTGGATTTTTTAAAATTTGGGTTCCATATTTTTTTTCTCTATTGGTTTAGCTTATGTCAAATTTCGCTATGTCTTAAGGTTCACTTATGCCTTATAATTGGCAATATTTTCAGTGCAGCTGTGTACAACACTACATGCTATTCACGCATAGCCGTTTTGTTATTGGTTTTGGCTGTTTGTTATTATGTTCCATTCCACTTTGATATCCTTTAATAGAAAATGCTAAAATCCTAACTCATTCCCATTCAATGACATCTTAAGTTGTTGTAGAAGCAAATGATCCAATAATTACATATTTAATCAGAACTCCATGAGTGTTTTTTTTCAATGATTTGTTGATTTTGTGTGATTTCGGTTGGATGGCTATCATAAAGCGAATCCTCAACTTTGTTCATGGATATTGATAGTAAATTAGAGAGCTAAAAGGTAGTAAAGTTTGAATATTTATTTGTTCAATGTTGTTTTGAGTTTGGATTAATTTTGTTTGTTTGATATTAGAAATTCAGTGATAGGGAATTGGCACTTTTCTCCGTTTTGAACAGCGTTCAACTCATTTCTAATTTTCTGTTTGGTTTCCAAGATAATCGAGGGAAAAAAGGATAAGAGATTAATGAATTCACTGAATTGAGTGCTAATTGCGTGCTTTAAGTCCATTTTTGGTTAAAGTTATTCCCTTTACTTTCATTTCTGTTTTTTTTCTTTTGGGTTTCCAGCACGTTGAGGATGGTAAAATAAATTATTTTGATTTTGGAAGTCTACTTTGTTTTTCAGCTTTAGTTCTTAGGAGAACCGAAAATGTGATTTCATGTATAGTGGTTGTATTTGTCTGTCATTTGAAAGCAATTGAAACGGAGAGAGAGAAGGGAGAGGAAAAGGATTTGGTCCTCATTTAATTCTTCTTCTATTTCATAGATTCAAAATGTGTGTAGTATCTCATTTAATTGGTGAGATAATTTTCCCCAAATTTTCCCCAAATCGTATTCAATTTATGTTGCTTCATTTCATTTTCCATTTTAATTTGGAATTGGTTGATATGTTAGGTGGGTATCGCATGTATAACCAGAACAATTTTGTGTTTGATTGGGGTCAAATTTTCCAGCTTTCTTAGCTATTTGGTCCCGTGTATTTGTAATCTGAATAATATGAATTAGGGTTTTCTGTTAGTGTCCAATTAGTGAAGAAAGGATGCTTCTTTTTGTTATCATGCATTGCTGAAAAGTTGCTTAATTGAAGTGAGATTTCCATTTTTTGAGCTCAATTTCATTTCTTATAGACAATTTTTTTCAAGATTTATGGGTTTCTTTTTGCCTCTTCTCTGTTAAATTACTCATCTAGAAGTTAATTTTGTTCAAATACCAAGTATTGTTCTTCAATTAAAGATTTCTGGGTTTTTTTGTTTCTTCTTTTCTGTTAAATTACTCATCTAGAAGTTAATTTTGTTCAAACACTTATTGTTCTTCAATTAATCTTACAAGAAAGCATATGAGAACGTGGCACATTAGGTGTTCGATGAAATGTGTCTGAGAATCTGTCAGTATGATATATTATAATTATGAATCTCCTCTTCAGCTCCGGCCACAGGTGCGCGAAGGCGACTTGGTCCTGGTTGACGGTTCGGAAGCTTTGGTGATTCTAATTGAGAAAGAGGTCAATAACAGCAAGGTAATGGAATTCAATGTTTTGTGTTTGTTATAGAGGCATATTTGCAACAGTGTATCAGATAATAATTCTAGATAGCCTGTCCACATAGCATAGATTGTGTTTCATGATGCATATAGCTGAAGCGGTTTTGGCTACTTTTTCGATTGCTCATTAATTTTTTTGCTGGCCTTGGCTGGTACAAATATATATAAGAAATACTATCCTTTTATCAACTTTTACTCAGGTCAAATTTAGGATGCATTTGTACTCATACGGCATTGGGGTAAAGTGCATGTGCTTTGTTTTCTGTTGTATTTTTTCATCTAGGGCATAACGTTTTGTTGTTTGTTGGAAGGAATATTAAAACACATCCACACCCTATTTTGTCAATTTGTTCTAAAGTATCTCATGCTGGTTTTAGAATTCTCCTGACTTTCTAACTCAAATTTGTGCCAAGAGAACCCAACTAAAGTGGTTCGCCGCTCCATGTATGAAGTATTAGTGAATTATTTGTAATTTTACGAAACGAAACGAAATTTTTTGCATTGTAAGCATACATATTGAAATTTATGTTATAATTTTTTTATAAGAAACAGATGTAAATTAGAATCATACTAATATAGGTATGCTATATACATAACTTTGATAGGACCATAAGTTCAGAACTAATCTTTAGTGTCATTAAAAAATATACGTAAATTTATGTACATAAATTTGATAGCACCATAAATTTGGGGTGCTGTTATATTTAGTACATCCAATATGATGCCGTTCAGGTGTTTATTTTATTTTTTTTTTGGGATTTGGGTAATGTAGTGATTACACAATGAAAGATGAGGAAACACAAATGACACATGTAGTTGGGAATTTGTGAGTTACATGCAAAGCTCATGGAAAGTAAGCTTTTGTACTGTGTCTAATGACATAATCAAAGAGTTGTCCACCTAATGTTGACTCTACAACAATCGTCAACGAACATGGTAGTCACATACCGTTGAGAGGAATTTCAAAGTAAGTTGTTAATGTCTGAACCAAGTCTATGTTGAAATTTCAAAGTAAAACATTTATTTAATTGCTTCGTTTTTGGTATAAAAAATATTTATTGTTGAATAAGGATCCCTTTATATGGATTGTTGACATATGTAAGAAATTGTTTCTGTCCTAACATATTAATTTCGCTCAATACTAATGCCATAACTGAAATTTTATAGAAATGGTGTAATTGGTCAATCTGAAATTTCGAATTTTAGACGATGAATGAACTCTTACATGATTGCTAATGCATATACACATATTTTTTGGTTGTTAGATTTTGTTTTTCTTTCATTTTTTGGTATATGCAATTGTTGGTTTTGCAAAGGACTGACTTTTAACTTATGTAGTTTTACCTTTTTTGGTGTCAGAGTATGGGTTGGTTTTATTTAATAGATTGACAGGAATTTGTGCGTTATTTGTTTTCAATAATCAGTTTTCATTTTTGGTTTATTGGTAATTAAAAGTTTCATCCTTTTAAATTTTATTATGGATAAGTGACCATAAGTATCAACCATTTATCCTCATTCATATTCAAATATAATATGGATAAGTGAACACAGTTATGAGTATCAACGCATGCCTGAATAGCGTCCATAATGGCTGCCTTTGTTACATTATGATTTATGTTTTTTGCTATAGTGTCGAAGATGTCCGGTCTCAGAAAAAGTGAACAGCCATGCTCTCCGTCATCGAATATTGCACACCATGCTGCATATTTTTTTGTTTTAACATCTATGCTTGACGACTTACCTGCTCAAACACCGTTTTTTCAGTGTTTTGCTAATTGCTAAGTGAGGTATGTAGGCTGCAGGGCATATATTTTGCGGTCTTAACTGCAGGGGCAAAATATGTGTAAATTGCAACTTGCTTCTGTTTCTTCAGTTTTGTATGGAAACAGACCACCTGCTTATTTTTGCGTTTGAACAGTTGTGGTTACAAAATTAGCTACTTGAACAAGTCCTCAACACTTTCTGTTTTCAATTACCAGTTGAAATGGCTGCCTACACTGCAGGACGCATATTAGATGTGTGAACTACATGTTTGTTCTGTTTCTAAAGTAAACAGAACTTTTTGGGTAACCATCTCTTTCTAATCAAAGACGTTCAGTTTCTTCCTACTTATCGATCTCATTCACTCATTTATCCCTTTGTTCATAATTGTGTTGAATTTATTCAACTTAAATGTGTTTTATTCATCCGATTACTCTTAAAACAGCTGGTTCCCGCGGCAATGCGCGGGCCTAATATCTAGTAATAACTATAATAACGTTGTTTACGACACACATGATAATACATCCTTCATAAAGCAAAAAAGGGAAAAGACCCAAACGAAAAGTTCTTATAATCTTTATTCGTGTCAGGCCAAACCAAAGTGAGAAATCATTTTAAACACCCACGTAAGAAATTGTTCATCAAAGATCACTCCACGCTACGTTTGAGTATACACACATACAGTAAAGTTGCTATAGATACACTATCAAAAATTACCATTTGCAACGAATTTTACCCGACGGATTGTTGTGATATGTAATCAAAATCACCAATCATGAAAACTGGTACGGAATAAATTAAACTCTAAATATTAATGGAAAATCATAAGAGTTCTTAGAGCATACAACATGTAAACTTAAAAGGGTATTCATCACAAATAGTCCCTAAAATTGACCATTATCATCAAGATGGTTCCTGAAATTAAAAATCAATTAATGTAGTCCTTGAAAATAGGTATTGCAAATCAATGTGGTCATTCCGTCACAATTCTGTTAAAATTTTCGTTAAGTGCCGATGTGGCACATAAATGGGCCCCACAAAATTTATAGGTTTTTATCACAAATGGTCCTTGAAATTGACCCACACAATCAAGATGGTCCCTGAAATTGACCCACACCATCAATATGGTTCCTCAAATTGAAAATCAATCAATGTAGTCCTTGAAAATAGGTGTCGCACATCAATATGATTCTTCTGCCACAATTCTATAAAAAAAAATTGTTATGTGCTGATGTGGGTTTAATAATTAATTAAAATAAGTTGTCTAAATACCTTTTTGCACAATAATTTTTTTTTCTTATAGTAGGGCCTACTCCAAAAAGAGATCCATTCCATAAATTCACAAAGGCACAAGGCTTAACCAAGGCCTAAGAGGGGGTATGGACATAGTTTTCAACCAATAATGGACGCACCTCGGTTATAACCTCATTATCTCAAGGCAAACATCGTCGTTCTTTGCATCACCAGACCACCTGGGAAGCGCAACAAGCTCTCCAAGATTAAGGTTGTGAGGATGTTGATCGCCTAAATGTTAACGGTGATGTTCCAATAGTCGTTGCTAATGGGCCAAGCTGTCATCAAAGGTGATCTTGATCTAGGTTCAATTCGGTGAAGGGTGTCGAAGTGTGTAAAGATAGGTGTATTGAGATTTCTTTTAGAGAATAGAGAGCGAATGAGGTAGAGAAATGTGGACTGGGATCAGAGGTGATTGCAGGACTGGGTTTTTGAGTTGACAATTTTTTTATTAACTATTAAATTATTAAGCCTTTTTTTTTTAATTTAATTAGACTCGTGTGACCCATTTATGTGTCACATCAACACATAATAGTATTGTGACAGAAGGACTACATTGATCAATTTTCAATTTCAGGAACCATTTTGATGTCGCGGGTCAATTTCAGGGACCATTTTGATGTCGGCGGTCAATTTCAAGGACCATTTGTGAGAAAAAAAAGACTTATGGGGCCCATTTATGTGCCACATCAGCACTTAACATATAATTTTTAACAGAATTATGACAAAAGGACCACATTGATTTACGGCACCTATTTTCAGAGACTGCATTGATTGATTTTCAATTTTAATGACCATCATGATGGTGAGGGTTAATTTCAGGGACCATTTGTAATAAAAACCCAACTTAAAATTGGGTAAAGTCATAAGACTCAATTTATGGGCCAAAATCTTGAACTCCATGATATTCACACAATTAATGGGGAAGACATAAATCACATAACTTGATAACTAGTCGTTAAATATCATCTACCACCTTTATCTTGAATGTTCTGCAGATGAGCCGTCGGTGTGGAGGAAATTAGGTTCTCTCTTTAGCCTTGCTTGCACGTTGAAACCCTAATACGTGTTTTTTGTTAGCGTAACACTATATGGGTATGTGCACTGTTATAGGTAAAGAGAACCTATTTCCTTGAAACTCATAATTATTTATCACCCATCACAATAATATCCATTAAACTGAATATATCACACTAGGACCATATCATGTGCACCACATTAGGTTATTAAAATATTCTTACTGGAAGCTACGTCTTGCATCACAGGCGAAGCTGAACTCACTGCGTCACTATGCCCTATCTATATCTAGCTCATTCTTATGTAGCAGCTGCTAGAAATAACATGCAAGACATATTAGGCGGCAAAGTTCTATTTAGAGAAAATATATGCATTACAACACAATACATGGTTTAGAACTTTAATGTCAAACATCGATACAACAAAACTAATAACGACGTTTACGTAAAATTACTTGAGCACCAGATTGAGGTTGAAGAGTTGCGTATGTTAAAGGATCATGAGCATAGGATGAAGAGAGCTCGAAGGTAAAGTGTTGTAAGATCAATGATAAGGCCAGTTTTGATTCCATCATAGCAAAATTTTGGCCAACGCAAATCCGCGGACCAGCGCCAAAAGGGAAGTATGTGAATCTGTTGTTTGTTGCCTTTGAAACTCCTCCTGAAAACCTCTCTGGTTTGAACTCATCTGCATCGTCACCCCACAATTCTTTGTCATGGTGAACAAGAAGTATGGGTACATAGACGTCGACTCCAGCTGGTAATGATAATTTCCCAAGTTGTGTTTTCTTGTGAGTGATTCTAGACATCTCAACACCCGGTGGGTATAATCTCAGAACTTCCAGTAAGATCATGGTCACCTGGGGCATATTATAGGTGCAGCTAATTATTTCATGTAAGCGATATAAAACATTCAAATTACAAGTTTATACATATAATTAGTTTACAAGAAAACATTAGACACTTACAACATGTAGGTGCATTAGAGCATCAAAGGTTGGTGTGTTATTGCTTCCAATAACCTGCAAGACTTCTTCTCTTGCTCGATTTTGCCAATTCTGATTGTGGCTTAGTAAAACCATTGCCCAAACAAGCAATGCTGCAGTGGTCTCTTGCCCGACAAAGTAAAATAGCTTACACTCCTGAATCACTTCTTCAATACTCATTCCAACGTTTTTGTTGTTCCCATGTTCCTTAATTTCCTTGGAGTTGGACTCCAAAAGCACACCCAATAAATCATCTTTATTAATATTGTCACCTGCCTTAATCGTCCCTTCTCTTTTGTTTATAATATCCATGATTAACACTCTTATCTCTTTATTAATTTCCTTCATCCTCTTGTTCATTTTTGATGGTAGAAACCTGCACAAATGATGAACTTGTTACATTAGTAGTAATTTTTTCCAATAAAAAAAGTTAAATTTTACCTCCATCCTGGGATATAGACACTTGTTAAGCTTCTTCTTAGAAGTGTTGCACCAATTCTCGCATGCTCTTTCAGCAGTTGGAATATTTTCTTTCCCTCTTCATAGCTACTTCCAAATGCAGCTCGAGAAATCACATCGCCTGCCAAACTCTGAAGCCAAGGCCACACATCCAACTCATATAAACCCTCGTTGGCCACCAAGTTCTCCCATGTGTCAATCATCTCGCTACAACTTTGGTAAAATGTCGGTACCATAACCTGCAATATGAGAAAAATTATTAATTATCACTTTATCACCAATATATATAGATCTCCAAGAATTGTTCATAGTGCTGGTGGAGTATATGAACAATGAAAAACGACAGGGAGGCTAGTTACTTATAAAATACACACAATTGTTAATTAGATCTCCAGGAATTGTTCATGCAAAAAAGGAACAGAAGAAAACGAAAGCTCAAGAAACTTGAATGCATTTTGGAAATATACAGTACAATACCTTTAGCTTCTCTAAATGGAATGCTGGGTTGATAATCTTTCTGTGTTTCGTCCATTTCTCACCATCAATATTTACGAGTCCCTGTGGAAGTACCCTTGTAATTGGATTACTAAGTGGCTTCCGAAAATCATCATATCTGTTTAAGACATCTCTCAAATCTTCTGGATTCAAAATGTTCACCCTCAGGGTGGGCCCCATCCAAATAAAAGAATTCTTACCTGCAAATTTTAGTTTTTGTTTAATTAACTAATCCACGTCATGTGTAACTTATAAGAGTACTACACATGCATGGTGATATGAATGTAATTAAATATTTGGCATACGGTGAGAGTTCACCATACTAATTAGTATACATACATACATACATACATATATACATACATATTTGACAAATAAGACTTGAAATACCGTAGGTGATCACCGTCTGGTGGAGAAAAGGGAGGATGTGCGCCACTATATCATGTGAGAGGTGGTTCATGGGTTTGGATCTTGCTTGTTTGTGCATCATGGAGCTTTCCTTCAAGTCTCCAAACAAAAGTCTGTAGGAGTTGCCCCCCAAGCCTTGTTGCCTCAGGTATCTTTCCAATTTCTTTGGCCTGAACCACACCCAATTCAGCAAACTCCATGCCCACGCTACAATGCTAACCAAAACAACAGTTAGGGCAACACTGCCCAGTGAGGCTTCCATTAACCTGTAGCGAGAAAGAGAGGGGAAGTAAAGAGAGAGATGGAATTTTGGTGATGAGGAACTTGTTTGAATGGTGTGGAAAATGCTTGCTCCCTGTAAGCACCTTATATCCAGTCTTGATCCACATGTAAAACGGTGGTGGTAAGTAAGAGGATGGCTTCGTGTCAGTTTGCATGGAGGTGTAGGGATCCAGGTGGCATTTGCACGTTTATGTTTTTCCAATATGCTGGGTACACGGCCCGATAATACCGAGTGTAATAATTCAATTGATTGAAAATTTAAAAAAAAAAAGTAAAATAAAAAAAAACCACCAACTAATAGGATTAAGACACTTATAAGTGTATCGGATTGTGTTTCCAATATACTAAAAATCTCCGTGACCTAGGACAAATTTAATGGTTAGCACATCATAACGATGCGTTAATAACCGAAATTTTTTTATAACATGGATAAGGATAAAATTGTTGTCGCAATTTTAATATATATTAATAAAAAGTAAATAAACACACGTGCTATAATTTTAATTAGTGAAATCGCAACATCGCATGGTGGTGATCTGGATACATCGAAAAATTTCTCCAAATAATTCATATGCATCAACAAATGTGCAATTTAATTGATGATACGGCTTTATATCAAAATCGTCAATTGATTTTCACATGCAAGGATGGCTAATAATCTCCAAATTAAATAATTTTGTACAATGATGATCTTTAGATGATGATAAAAAAATAAAAAGAACAATTCGAATATGTTGTTTGTACAATAAAGATACGTTAATCTCAAATGAAGGGACAAATAGGTTAACCCCTAGAAAGGACACATTTTTCAAAAAATGTTCTACACAATTCATCTATAATACAAAAATAAAGACTCGAACTTTGAATGTAAAGAAAGAGAACACGCTCATCTAACCAACTTGACTAAACCAAAGTCTGCACCAAAATTGGTACTCTTATCTTTCTATTATGCATAGACTCAAATTGCAATTATTCCTGGTTATTATCAATTTAGTTAGTTTTATTCATATAGCATGAATAAATTATTTGAAATAAAAGGCAACTAAAACATAACCCGAACACTAAATCACTGTAAAGAAAGAACTTCAAATTTTTTAAAAGGCAACTAAAACATAACCTGAACACTAAATCACTGTAAAGAAAGAACTTCAAATTTTTTAAGACATTTATTGAAATATCTTTGCTATGCTTTCTCTCATGTTAGGATACATGGATACATATAGTACAGTTCCTACATTCATCTGGAAAATCGCATAGAGCTCACTACAACAAAGGCAATAGGCATGGAAAAATCTTTCAGCCCAACTATGAAATAAGCAAACATAATACAAAATGGAGGCAACAAAATAATCTCGTTCAACTTTGGGGTTCCGACGCCGGGCTTTGACATTGTTCAAGAATTATGTTACAGCTGTTCATGGTCCGTGCGTCAAGGAGACCGTGATTCCACAATTTGAGCATAAATAATCTCCAACACCTGCCAAAGTGAGTCGTTGTTTGAGATTCAGAAATTCTAATCAAAAGCACAGCATGATAATGCTACATTTTCCTCCAAGGCAATACGTAAAGCATCCAGTGCGTGAGAAGACAAATTATCTTATTCTCATATAACAGACAGCAGATGATACTAGGTGCTTTCCGGATGGCTTTCACTGGATAGGGGCTGGATAGGCGCAGGAATGATGCAAAGACGAAATCACTTTATACAGCAACTGTTCAATACTGAAGGTGAAGTCCTTAAACTCAAGGTAAGAAAGGGTCTGACCAAAAAAATCTAGAGGGCAATGAGTGAAAACAGTTAAATACTTAAACTAGGTCCTTATTTGAACGCCACTGTACATATAGTCCTTAATGGTGCGTTTGAATGAGGGACTTTTAAGTTCATGGAACTTAGGTGTTAATTTGTTAGGAATGCATTACAAAAATTAGATGGAGGGGGTTGTAAATTAATAGATGCAATAAATTCGAGGGAACTAACAATATGAGTGCAATTATTACCATATCAGAGAAGGGGATTTGACAAGATCTTGCCCGTGCAATCTCGAAAATGCCTCGCACCCCCAAGGAATATGACCATCAGCCAATACCCTGCCAACATTACACAAAATATTTCACATAAGGAATCAAGAGAAAAATAATGTTCTTCCACATAAGAAAATGAGCTTGTCCCTTTTCTTTTGGTCCGGTGCTTGTCCATCATTGAGCATTATTAGTGCAAATGAAGAGACCTACCAAAAGTGCCCCTTGATATCCAAGTCCAACAGTTGTAATTGAAAGAATTGAGAAGTGTAGAGAAATTACTGTTGCTTCCTCACAAAGGAGTTCCACATATGCATCATTTTCTTCTCATCTTTAGTCACATCAACGAAATCATCAAGCATCTACAATAGAGTAAAATATCACTCATTCATTTCCTGGATGCCATCAATATAAAGTGGTGCTAACATAGTTTCAAATAAGCTCCCATATGTTCAGCACAGATCCATCAGTTAAAACAAGTCCAGATGGCAAGAAAATCTTTTCTTCGATGGCTGGATCAGACATTAATAAAGGTCATGTCTGACCGAAAAGTAGTTGCCTAAGAAACATATGCTATTGCATAAGAGAGAGGAGGTTTAGTTTTATACCCTTCGATCTTCAAGATCAGCAACATCATCATCAACCTCATCCTCACTATCCTGATCTGACAAAACTTGTTCCAACATCATCGGCTTCAAGCATAAAAATAATAATTAGAAATACAGTGCCGCATATTCTAAGCAATAGTGTCATTTAAATATATGAGCCAAAGAGAAACTAAACTAGTGACACCTGTTGGCCTCTGGAGCTAGCAACTGAGCAAGCTGGCTAATATAGCAACTGTTACAGACTTATGATTATACTAGTATATAGTCATACCATAGTAGTTACAGACTTATGATACAAGTGCAAGTACTAAGGGAAAGAATAATTTACTGCAACACTGTTAAGAATACGTGCTAAAGAAAAGAAACAATACTATGGTGTGTCAGGCCATAAAATCAGACTGGACTCTCGTTCATACACCATGGAAAGAAAAATTGGCAAATTCACAATGGCTTCCATAAATGACTACTTCATAATTAATGATAACTGAAAATTTCACTCCAGAATAAAGCTTAAATGGTATTGGGTGATACATTCATCACATGAGTTGTTCTCTCACCTGGGCCCTATGTGAGTGAAAGAACTTTCGCTTCCGCAGGAGGGCACAGCTGAAAATATAGATAAAACTTCTAGATAAAAACCTTATTCATATGTGGCTACATGCAAGATTAATAATCGACATGCAAAAGGATCTATGAAAAATACCACAGTATTTGCTTAAAAACCACATTTAACAGAATTGAAAACTAGGCATAAAAAATGCTGATCAATTGGCAAGTGAAACACAGCCTGTCCACACATGATCAGTTCTGAGGGTGTGCGTGCATGCGTGTGTGTGTGTGTAGATTTGACAAGTTAACATCAGAGCGGCTTGGGAGCAACGGTTAGCATCCATCTATTAAGGTGAATTCACGTGCATGCACAAGCTCAACAGAGCTATACACATCCTAAAAGTTGTTTTAACAAGTTTTGTTGAACCAGTCCTTTTGGTTTCAGGAAAATAGGAACTGAACCGAAGCAAATAACCAGTTCAGGTCAGTTTAAGTCAGTTGCTTCAAATGGTTCAGATTCAGCTGGTTGTTGGACAGCGCTACCTGAATTTTGTTAGTTTTATTGAGTTCACATGATAAAGTAAGAATGAGTAGCCATGCATCCAAGCAACATACATGTATCTTTTTTATTATAAACATATGATGGATCGAAGCACATGTGAAGCCTTAGATTGGGAGCTGAATACCAGGTAAAACCTCATACATTTGACTTTGATGAGACAGATCCACCCATAAGTAATTACACTGCATTATTTCATGAGAGTGAGAGAGAAAGATACTTTCTAGGGTCTGGGCGCTCAACAGATAACTTTCTTGTCTTTGCAAACACAAGCATTGCAGGAGTTGCAAAATTGTTTCCCGATACTGATTGAACACAACCAGGATCACCATATGACTGTGGCGTGGAGCTTGAAACCCCTGCAACAGTAAAAAGCTGGATGAAACAAATTGCAGAGACAGCAACACCATCCGTAACATTCTGCAAATTACTCCTACCCGATATTCTAGCCTTATCACCTCTACTAGAATGAGCATCTGAGCAAAGAATTTGAGTGTTTGACGACAATATCCGGAAAAGGAGTGCATTAAGAGATATTAGTTCAATCTGCCTCAAAGAATAATAGACTACAAAATTCTTTTCACACATCAGGTAAAGAAAAAAAAATACAATGCAATGGGTTAACTCAATATGTTCAGCTCAAAGTAAAAATAAAAAACGTTAACTAGATGTGTTAGAACATCTCGCAGGGTCATTTCTAATAGGATCCTAAACAAGGATAGCTATTTGTGGCAAAAAAATAGCTATTTATCATTTTGCCCCAAAGCAAGTCTAATAGAAACATTGCTCAATTATTCAGGCCTAATTTAAGTAAATTTTCGTAGAAAAATATATTCGCGGGATGCTTAGTAGGCACCTGAAGGAGGTTACTACATAGGTCTCCAGGAGATCAATGATATTTCATCTGCAGTCTGGAGCTTGAAATTTCATATTGCAGGATATGTTCAGATTCACTATGTCAGGAACACTTTGGGTTCCTAACAATAATCCAATCAACTAGATCAAGACACGCAAGAGGATTGGTTGATCCATAATTTTTGGACCAGACACTTATTTTGCAAGGAATTAATACACAATTTACTTATTCATGTCAAGTTTTCTCCATTACTAAGATATATCTTTTCCATATAATTCCAGAGGAAAGAATTCTTAGCTAAAAGACAGTTTGAATCTTTGACACAGTTCAAAAAAGCTTGATTTGTTCCATCTTTTTGGTCATTTTTGTTTGTCTTGCCTCCACTGATTTTAAAACAACAAACACCCACCCAAAATATAATATTGAAAAATACATATAAGGGGGGAAAACCGGAGCTTCAGCACCTTCTACTTTCTCAAAATTTTAAAAGTAATAGATCATATAGTCAATTCAGATAGTTTATGTAAACATGAGAAAAGAACATGTACCATCAGCCTTGTCCAGAAGCTCACAGAGTCCTGCAGGCAACTCAGACTCTAAGACATGAGGATGCACGTGCTTTGCATTTTGATATAGGCCCTTGGGTCTTCTGCGTCTAAGTGGCTTTGAGCTGGAAAATGTATGAGCTTACTCCTTTCAGTTTAAGGCATTCGTATATCTCAATAAAATGACACAAGGTTAAAGAAATTATTAGGCACAACTATGGCCCAAGAAAGAAGAGAAAACTTACCAAAAGGAGAATGCTTGTAACTTAGGATCAACACCACCAGCAACAATCTGAAAAGAAAAAAAATAAGATCTAATTTCTGCAGCTAGTTATCAGGGATTTGTGTATGCTTTTTCTTTTGTACCACTACCATCCGTTTGTGTAGAAAAAATATATTCTCAAAGTTAACTACAATTCCTAAATTGGCCTAATAGTCGTTTCATCCGTCATCTTCGGCACCCAACATCATCTTTACTATTTCAACATGTATATCCGAAGAAACTAGAAAAATTATATCACGATGAAATGTCCTAATCTAATTCCAAATTTAACATAGGAGAAACTAATGATCAGGGACAGCTAACTTTTATGGAATTTGCATAATTCCTCAGGTAACGATATATACAGTGTAAATATCAATTTTTCTGAATGGATATGAGATATGGTTGCTAATACTTAATACAGAACTTGATTGCTGAGAAATGGTACTTTTGCTCTATCATGCAAAAAAGACGTAAAATGATAATAAAACAATACATACCTCTGATCTCCAATTATTAGTTTTCACAGACACATTTACAGCTTGATACTCTTCGGTTACCTATAAATACTTATCAGTTTAGTAGCCATTGGTCTACCCTAATTAAATGAATATAATCCCACTAAGATTCTCACAGAAGACTAACCCAAAATTCAAAGTTGAAGAGATCATGTGATGAGAACAAATGATGTCTCAGACCCTACAAAAAAGATTGAATAGATTCTGAGCATCAGTCATAAATTCACTAGCTACTGGTTCATTTTAAGATTGCTATACTCCTACTTTTCCCATAATCTTAAGCTATTAGGATCAATTCTATGTATGGATCCTAAAAGCTTAAGTTGTTGGGTTGTGAAGTAATTTGTTATCACAATACAATAACACAGATTTTGAGCAGAAAGTTGCACCTTGAAGCTTGCACACCTAACCAAGCAAAATGGACAAGAAAAGTCTTCAGTTACTGCAAGATGAACAAACGATTATTTCACAAACAACGGAATGTGTAGTCATTGGTATGCAAAAATATCTTAATTGGTTAAAGAATGTGAGGAAGAGGAAAAAGAAAAAACGTATTAATTGAAATACAAAAATATTTTTTTTCATTTTTTATCGAAAAGTAAATGCAAGTATGGAATAAAATTACCAATTTTCATATTTTAACTTTAAATGCCAACTTGTCCCATAACGAAAAATACCATTTAGAAGTTGCCAAGAATTATAGGAAATCATTAGTACCTTCTGTCCTTTGCAATGTATTGTTGTAGTATCTATAATTAAAAATCACATTTCCTGCCCTTAACCTGGACAAGACAAGTCACAAATATTTAAGCATATCCCCAAGAGCTCAAACACAGACATATATACATACTGATCCAAAAATAAAATCCGCTTGAACAATCTGCTAAGATCAAATGGATTTACTCTCGATGAATAGCACCACAAATCACCCATTTGCATGCAAGAAAGTGAAGCATACGAAGTTTTTTGGGAGTATATCCAAATTAAGTTCATAGAGTTTATTCTTATGGGAAAATACCAAGAGACTAATGATCAACTATTTCAATTTAGACTGAAACAAGAAAATTATGAAATACAAGTAGAGACCCAAAAACTAAGTTTATTAATGATCAAACAAAACAGTATCCAATAACAACAATTTCAGGGAAGCAAAAAGTAGGAAGAAATAAACAGAATGACGTGAATAGACAAATTTACTTGATGAGAGATGATAATTACCGAATGATATGAGGCAATGATGAAGAAGGAATGTCACTACATATGTATGTACTATTATAAGGAGATTTTTCCCTCGCACCATACTCCTCTGCAGAAATGGTGACCTGCACTAGCTGAGAAATGACCTTTGAAAGGCCCAAACAACCAAAAGTAACAGATATTCATCAGCAACAGTTGCCAAGAAAAGAATGTTGAATACACGTACATGTATTTTCCGTGCCTAGAGAGAGAGAGAGGTGAGATTCAAATTATTGATCTAAGAAAAAAACACCAAAAAAAAACATACAACAGTTTCGGGATTATGGGGAGTTGCAATCATAAGGCACTTGTCCTCATTTAAACAGCTCAACTGAAAAAGGGAAAAAACTATATCAACTGAGAGTGGAAAACAGGAGGTCTACAATTTATACGGGTCCAGTCACAAACAAGTGATGAGAAAAAGAAAAAAAAAGTATTTTGACAGCTAAAATGTCAAAAGGTTTAGCACATTGTTAACCAGGAACTCTTAGTCAAGAAAAATTGCAAATAGTTAATCAATAGTCAGGGTACTGATGCCATACCTTCAAGAAGCAAGAGCGCATGTCAATCGTTGAAATCATCTCAGCTCTCTGTCCCAAACCAAAATTAGGAGAATTCTCCCAAGAGATATAAAGTAATTCAAGTGGTATCTTGCTCCATAGGCAATATCCTCCTGCATTTGCTGTCAAGCAAAATTGATGGTGAATTTAGATAAAAAAAAAAAAGAACTGATTTGGGCAACCAATCCCTTAAGAAAGAAGATTAAACTTGGTAAAATAATTCTCAATATTACAAGTAACAAAGAATGCTTCATCTTTCACTCCACATATATTGGTGTGAAGAGACAAGGGCATGACATAAAGGCCTCGTTTGATAGAGAGGATTAGCTTGGATAGGACTATTTACTATATTGAAGGCATTTTGAAGGGAGAAATGGATGACAACTTCCCTATTTTGTCCAAATGAAAATTACTCACGAAGAAAAGTTGTCCCTTTTAATCCTACCATTTTTTGTGGGGACTAGTAGGGATATCTTTTCTTCATGAGTAACCTTCAACTTGGACAAAATATGGAAGATCTCATCCATTTCTTCCTCAAAATGCCTTCAATGTAGTGAATAGTACTATCCAAGTAAGTCCTCCCTATCAAACGAGGCCAAAGTATACTCGTCCTATCTTATTTTTAAAGTTGATAAAATATATCAGAAATTTAAAATTTTAGGGACTTGCAAATGTTAAACATCTGGTCTCTACATATGCTAATGTGCCTGCATCATGTAGAACCTAAAGTTTACTAAAGAAATCCAAATTGCAAAATTATGTCAGACCTGTCACAGTTTTAAATTTTAATCTGTTAAAGAACGTATCAAAATGACATCAAAATTCAAACATGTGATAGAACTTAGCAAGTAAAGCTATAACTTACAAGGGAAAAAAGACATATCCACAGGACCCTTGGATAAATTGATTCCACGAAATGGGTTTTGAGCTCCCACTACAATGAACTAATATATGAGCCCAAACAGTTCGATGACATTCCACATAAAAAAGGCTTCCATACCAACAAAATTTCACAACGTACCAAAGCTGACGAGCAAGATTGCAAGGGAGCCAGATTTAGCCTCCAATGTTAGCTTATTAATGTCGGGCAGAATAAAATTTGCTTGCAGTTGACTACTCCCATCAACCCCAGTGGAATTACTTAACATGCAAGCTCGACTGAATCGATATGTAGCAGAATACTTGTTCATACATTCCAAGACAGAACTCTTATCAGATACATGTAGATGAAACCACAACAAAGCAACACGTTGATCAACAATTCTAAAACTAAAAACATGCATATACATACCTCTGGAACCGCAA
This sequence comes from Malus fusca, assembly GCA_035220775.1. Lineage (NCBI taxonomy): Eukaryota > Viridiplantae > Streptophyta > Magnoliopsida > Rosales > Rosaceae > Malus > Malus fusca. The sequence continues at coordinate 37,923,606 of CM069069.1, forward strand.
CATCAGGAACTAGTCTGGCCAAAAACACATACAAAGGAAAGAGATTCTGGGTTTGTAGACCTTCCATCTCATTCATCGAAATGGAAACCGTCATTTGTATCCTAAATTTCAAACCCAGTCAGGAAAAAAAAAAAACTAGCACACACATTGTACAGAACAAAAGTTAAAATTTTATTGCTGCCATTACCTCCTTTTGTGTTTGGCTTCTATTTTGTAGCTCAAACATCTCTGAAGAAACGCTGGCTACATTCGAAAAATGCACACAAACCCATTACAAATTGGCAACCAAAGTATAAATCTTCAATTTCATTGTCACACATATGCAGATAATTAGGCTAAACAATACGAAAAAAAGTAGTACATTTCTAATAGCGCGGCGTTGGAGAATGTTGTAGAACTCGACAGGCTTGCAATAGACAGAGAGGCTCTCCTCCGCCGCAATTTCTTCCTCCGACGACATCCGCACCCGCTCCTCCTGCCGGCACATGTTACCGCCGCCGCTGCTCCTCGCGTGCCTGCAACCAAAGTTTCAATTTTTTTCGCGGAAAGTCGCAGCACAAGAGGAGTGAGAGAGAACCCAGATGAGAAAACGAGAGCTTACGGAGCCAGGAGGAAGAATTGGAGCTGAAGACGAAGAGATTGGGTGGAGGTTTCGGGTCTGCAATTCTTCTTCTGGCTTTTGGGTTCTTCGCGGTGCTCTCTTCCTCATCGAAAATCACGATGGCGTGCTTGCTCTCTTCTACCGGATTCTCTCACTCATTCTCTCTGCGTTACGCTGCCAATTTTACTCAGCTGGCAGCTTTGGCTCATTTTTCAGACCAAAAATTATATAAATACTCCCTTGTCCTTTTTTTTCGAAGGTTTTTTTTAGCTTAATTTTGAAATAAATATGATAACCACACACACTCGCACATGATAACAATGAACGTTAAATTTGATTTCTACAAATACTTAGATATTTGACTTTCAATTTTAGTCATTTGTTTCCCGTACAGAGTTGAATACTTTAAATAATAACAACGAACGTTAGATTTCATTCCATAAATACACAGATATTTTATTTTCAATTTCAGTCATTCATTTCTCGTGTCGTCAAATATACAACCTCACACTTTAAATGATAAGAACGAACCTTTGATTTCTACAAATACTTAGATATTTTACCTTCAATTTTAGTCACTTGTTCTCCGTATCGCACAATTTAAATGATAACAACAAACATTAGATTTGATTTCCACAAATATTTTGATATTTTATTTTCGATTTTAGTCATTTATTCTCCGTATCATTAAACATATAGTCGCACACATTAAATGATAACAACGAATGTTAGATTTGATTCCACAAATATTTAGATATTTTATTTTCAATTTTAGTCATTCGTTTCTCGTGTCATTAAATGTACAGTCCTACACTTTAAATGATAACAACGAACGCTAAATTTGATTTCCACAAATATTTAAATATTTTATTTTTAATTTCAATCATTTGTTTTTCTTATCATTAAATGCTACGTAGATATTAAAGAATAATTTACGAATGTGATTAAAATATGTGTATAAGAGAAAACAAATGTGTACTAACAAAAGTATTCCACATCTTTTTTAAGTAATTCACATCTTTTCTTAAGGTTCCTTTATAAGGGACAGTTTAGGATTACTATGCTTTTTTCAAAAAAAAACTGCTTTTGATGTGTTTTAAAAATAATCAGCTGCAAAGTAAAGCATATTAGCATTTGGTTAACTGTATTTTTAAAGTACTGTGAGTTTGAAAAACAGTATAAAAGTGTTTAGTAAATTGCAAGGTAAAAGTGATATAATTGTATATAGTGACAAAATGGACATAGTAGTAGTGGAGGTGACGACAACATCGGCGGGGATGGTGGTGGTAATAGTGGTGGTGGTGGTTGCAGTAATGGTGATAGTAGCAACAAATGGTAGGTATGGTGGTGATGCTAATAGCGGGATGTGGTGGTTTGAGTGCAGAGGTAACAATGGTGGTAGGGATGGTTGTAGCACCGGTGATTGCGGTTGTGGTTGTGGTGGCAATGATGGCGGTTGCAGTTATAGTGGTGGTAGTGGCGGTTGTGGTTGTGGTTGTGGTGGTAGTGTTGGCGGTTTTGGTTAGGGTGGTGGCGGCAACGGTGGTGGAGGCGGCAGTGGTGACAATGGTGGTAGTTGAGGGTTGTGGTTGTGGTCACATTGGTGGAGGTTGTGGTTATGGTGGTGGTTGTGGTTGTGGCAACATTAATGGTGGTGGTAAGCGATAGTGATCACTTTATTCTCTAAGGGTGCATTTGTTGCACCGGACTATCTCAGATTGGACTAGCTTCAGGGACTAAGCTAGACTGGCTTAGACTACACTAAGCTGGACTAACTTAGTGAAGCGTTTGGTGCAGTGTCGAACTAAAAAGAAGGATAATACCAAACTACAATATTATATTTTTTAATTTATATCTAATAATATTATATTATACCTTTTTATCTCATATTGGACTAGCTTCAGGAAGCCTCCATCAGTCTATATTTTTCTCCCTTTTATCTCCCTCGTTCTCTTCGTCCCACGCTCTCCTTCCCTTCCTTATTTTTTCTGATTAATTGACAAATATTGTTTCTGCAAAATGAAGAATCGAGCTTGGTATTTTAGGTTTTTGTTCGGTGGGCGTGGAATCTCGAATGGGCGAGCTTGGTTGACCTAGATTCGTTCTATTTTGCGTCTAACCTCGTTGAAGTGGTGGTTTGTGCTTGCAACGCTGTCGTTGAAGCGGGGATTGGGGATACTTCTGACCGTCGTTGTGCTTACAGCAACGCTCCTCTGGCAGCGTTCTTTCAAATATCTTGTATTTTGGGGATTTGAGTTTCGACGACGATGCAGGTCCGTCGTCGATCGTCGGACGGCTACAAGGACAATGAGAAGCATACTGGAGTCCTAGAAAAGCCTAAGATGAAGCAAAGCAAGTGTAGGAGACGATATTAACAATCTTCTCCTTTTCGGGGGGTCTCGCTAAGGCCCCTTAGCAAAGCGTTTAATCCCAGCGAGTTCGGCTTAGTCTCATTAAACATAATCCATGCTTGCACCGAGTTCGGCTTAGTCTCATTAAACATAATCCATGCCTGCACCAAACACGGTCTAAGTATCCTAGCCAGTCCGGTGAAACTTAGAGAAGGCAATCAAACACGCCCTAAGAGATAAAATGTGTGTGAAAGGCTAAATATGTCATTTTCAAAAAAGTTATGAAGGTATTACAGTAATTGAAAATATTTATAGTGGCTCAACTTAGCTTTTTATTAGCAGTTTTTAAAAGCAACATACATGCTACTTTTAAAAACTGTTATTTAGAGGTCATTGCTTGTAAAATAAGTAGGATATTTTACGTTTACCAAACATTTGTTTACTACTTAACTTTAAAGGGAAGCGGTTTCTGGTGAAAAGAAAGCAATACCAAATGGGACCTATGTATTACTAGACTTTCTCTGCTCCTTTTTGCCTTGAGCCTCCGTCTTATAGTTGCATCATCTAACCGAATCATAAATAGGTATTCGGTTTACGTGTCCAAACCACCTTAACGGATTTTAAACCTAGAATTAGATTCCCAAAGTAAAATCCTCCTACATCTCGATGAATTCCACTTCACAAATCACAAGTCTTTGAAGCCATTTCGAACATTGAGAAATTTTCATATAAGTCCTCCTTCCTAATCAAAAGATCAGCAGTATAAAATAGTCATCTTCTGCAAGACTTCACCATTCATTAACAAAAACCTTGCTACTTTAATCTCATCTGGATTTCCCTGGAGTGCCCTCATGGAGATAGTTTTGATTTATGACGATAAAGAAATGGAACAAAATCCAGTGCATACCATGGAAACTTTGAGTAGGTGATCCCCTGAGCAAAATAATAGGAATATTATTAAATAAACGAGAATGCCGAAACGGCTACAAAACCCTAAGAGGCTACATTGTGACTCACTTGTTATTCTATAGAGTTACAAAGTACCATATATATATAAAACTAACCTAACCCTAATAGGCAAGGAAACGAAACCTTAATACTGACGGGCTAAGCCCAAAATACCAAACATTAAAATAAATCTAAATAATAATATTTTCCAACACCCCCCGTCAAATTCCATTGCCGATGCCGATGCCGATGCTAATGCCGATGCCGATGCTGATGCCGATACCGATACCAATATCAATACCAATATCAATATCAATACTTCTTTCTTGCCCTTGTGGGCACAAAGTCAAAACCTCAAAAAACAAAGGAATAGATGTGATGTGGGTAGAGGTCAGAGTGCAGTTGCGGTGCCGCAGTGGGTGCAGACGGTTTAGTTTTTCTTTCTATTTTTTTTTTCAAGACTACCACGATTTGACGGTCAATACCGAAATCCAAAGACAAAGAACATAAACAGAAATCCAAAGACAAAACGAACAAAAACAGAGTGACCAAGAACAAAGGACACAGACCAAAGCGGAAGCGAAAGCCTAAACGAGACCCAAACTAAACCAAAAAACAAAAAGCGACAAAACAAATTGATACCAACAAGAACGGATTGAACCATAAGGCTTGAACCCGCTCTGATACCAAGTTGAATACCAGAGTGCGCGACGAACGAGATTAACAAAATAATAGGAATATTATTAAATAAACGAGAATGCCGAAACAGCTACAAAACTCTAAGAGGCTACATTGTGACTCACTTGTTATTCTATAGAGTTACAAAGTACCATATATATAGAAAACTAACATAACCCTAATAGGCAAGGAAACGAAACCCTAATACTAACGGGCTAAGCCCAAAATACCAAACATTAAAATAAATCTAAATAATAATATTTTCCAACACTCTATTAGCATTTCCCACCCGTAACAACAACTGTGAAGAACCAGTGTCGATTTGCTCAAATTATCAAAAGCAGGTAGAGAACAACCATTCAAGAAAGATGAAGTAATAAATAAACAGCTGTGAAGAACCAGCGTCTTCCACGCTTTCGTTTCTTTCAATCTGTCCAGCTATGAAGGGATTAAAAACTATGATCCTAGATGTATTTTTCACCACTTCCCCCTTCCTCTCTACAAATGGGGAACATGACAACATGAATCTTGCTTGATTCTTAACTCCGAAACCATTTTTAACCTGATGGATTTTAGAAAACATTGTCGGGGTTGCAACCACAGTTATCACTTGGAATAACACTAGCAAAATAAAATGGGTAACTTTGGATGCGGTCTCTATTTAGCAATATTTTTTATTGAAACCTTGTTGGTTTTCGATTTTTTATTGAAGTCCCTGAAATTAATGCAATAATGTATTTCTATGTAGGTTATTATAATTTTTAAATTAGAATTTGATATTTGTAGTTATTTATTGTCACATCCCGGACTCGACTCCACCGTAGCACGATATTGTCCGCTTTGGGCCCGACCACGCCCTCACGGTTTTATTTCTGGCGGTTTTATTTCTGGAAACTCACACGAGAACTTCCTAGTGGGTCACCCATCTTGAGATTGCTCTCGCGCGAACTCGCTTAACTTTGGAGTTCCTACGGAATCCGAAGCCAGTGAGCTTCCAAAACGTCTCATGCTAGGTAGAGATGAGAATAAACATATAAGGCTTAGAGGATTCACTCCCTGGGCGATGTGGGATGCTACATTTATATTAATGAGATTTTAAATAAAATCCATAATTTGTTGAAAATATTTATAAAAAAATATACTTAAATAAAACCAATGATTTGTCATTACTTGTATTAATGACATTTTACTTACAAAAAATTGGTAATTTTTACGATACATTTTACATACAAAAAGTTGGTACATTTTATACAAAATAAAGGTGATACGTTTTATATAATGGGTACATTTCATATAAAAAAAACAATGGGTACATTTTACACAAAAAGAGATGGTACTTACAAAAAGAAAAAAAATGGGTACATTTTACATATAACAAAGTGGTACATTATATTAAGACAAATGGGTAAATTATTACTAAATTATGGGTACAAATAAAAGGTCAAAAAATATGGGTACAAATAAAAGTTTGAAAAATATGGACACAAAAAGAAATTAATATATGGGTACAAACTAAAACTGAATAGAAAATTGGCACAATTTAAAAAAAAAGGTTGCAAATTAAAATGGGCACAAAATAAAAATAAAAATATATGATACAAAATTTAACCATAAATATAAATATATCAAATGTAACGTTTCTAACACTAAATGAATAATTTATAAATAAAATTTAATTATCTTGATATGTAAAATATTTTATTATTGAAATAATTAATGATGTTTATTAAAACCAAGGACCTTGATTAAAAATTAAAAAGGAATAAGGTTTCAATCAATGGAGTTGAAAAAAGAGGGATGAAAACCTAATTTCTCCAATAAATTTTTTCTTTGTTTAATACAAGCAACACTGGCAATGGAAAGTTGACCCCGAACATTTGTATAAAGGTGAATGCTCTTAACCAAATTGAGTTACAAGCCGTTTACTTATGCTAGCACATCTTTTGATATACTAAAGTAGTGATTTTTTTAGAAAACCAGATATATTAAAACTTAAATAATGTTCATAAACTGACTAATCAATTAAGCAAAACTTGTTCAAAACGATGACACAAAAATTACAAAACAACGACTACAAACTGACTAATCGGTACTGATTACTTAAATTGTTTGTAAATCTTTGAGGCAACGCCCAAAAAAGGTGATCTCTTGAGGAAAAATTGTGTGCACGATCCAGTAATTTCTTTGGAACAATGTTCCTTCCAAACTATTGAAATGCGCCTGAAAATGATTCCATTATGAAATCCCAAATCGAATTTCAAGTTGACAGGTCTTTGAACCCCTTTGAAACAGTGAAACTTCCTTTGATAACGCCTTCGTACGTGCATGCGGAAGATTTGTATTCCCTGAAGCGTCAATGGTCATCTTATTTAGTACTCCGCCATTCTTTAACAAGTACTTTACCAATTCCATCTCACCACGCCTTCCCTTGAATCTGTTTATATTAATAGTCTTGAGCTGCGACGACAAAGAAATAGGCACAACTTCGGGTGGAATAAATTCATGCCTGAAGTCTTCTGCATTGCATATGGTACAATCCTAAAATGCATGTAACATAAATAAATCATGAGAATCCGAAAGGCTGGTCTATGATGGTAAACAGTAGCATAAGTTGAATTATGTCTTACTTTGTGTTCAAAGACGAGATATTCTAGATTAGGTGATCTCTCGAGTAAATTTGTCAGAAATCTCCAGTAACCGCAATCGTAAAAAACCAGCTTCAGTTGGTTCAAATTGTCAAATGCAGGCAAATCACCCTACATGAAAATAAGTTCAAGTAATGATCAAAGAGAAACTCATTTAGAAACTGAACATTTATTTACGCGTTTTTGTATCTTAAACAGTAAAGAACTTACTTCCAAACTATGAGATGAAAGAGACAGGTACTTGACATTGGAGACATTTCTCAGAAGTGCTATTGCGCGATCAGGCTCTTCTGCATATAAGAGAATATCTTCCACGTCTGCAATATCACTATTAGGCATTTCTGTGTATGAGAGATCCACATTGGCCTTGACTATGAGATTTTCCTTGATCAACAAAGAAAAATTTAACAAACTAGTAAGTAGCTGGACATCAAGGGATTGAAGTTTCGGAGCTTCAATACAAATCTTGAACTCCTCATCATAATCGTCAAACTCCAAACATATAGCTAACGTCTTCAGTGCTGGTGCAGAGATGTTGATATCCAGACTTTCAACATCATAATCGTCAAGAGATCCCCCAATTCTCAAACCTTCCAGTACAGGGAGGTAAGATAAAACATTTTTCACTGATTCAATATCAGGATGATGAATTAGAACATAGAGGAACTTGAGATTTGGAAAACACCTTGATGTAAGAGGATGAGCAATAAAATGAAACTGCAGCTTCAAAACTTCTAGTGTTTCGCACATGAAATTTGTTTGAGGCAATTCCAAATTGTCGTCTGGATCTAAGTGAGAAACACAAAGATCAAGTTCAACAACCTTCCGTCTAATTGCACTGTGAATCCAACGATCAATAGGTGGGGGTTCGAAGTAGTCATGGTCACATCGAAGACGGAACTTTTGGATGCGTGATAAGTCAGGAGAGTCAAGTACATGATCCACAAATGATATAAACGCATTAACATTAGGGTAGTCATCGTCACAAAAGTACAGATTAGGAACGGAAGTCCATATGTTGTTCCATTTCTTAGACAAAACAGTGGTCCTAACAACATACTTCGTTGGAAGAAACGAAAGTATGTGGCAAAGAACCTCATTTGGTAGTGCACTTATCCTATCACTGACTCTCTCTTGAGGCTTTGGCATTGAACCCATTTGTACCTTTTAGTCAAAATTTAAAAAGATAAGCATATTTATGATGTGCATATGGTAACTTACAATCTAATGGAGAAGTAAATGAGCAAAAACTTTAGTATATCATATTTCAATATTTCAAATCGAGTATTTACAAATGAATGGCAATAACTTTGCATTTAACCATAATGTCCTCTAATGATAATTGCCTTCACAAATATCTAATTACTATTTCTTAATGAAAACAAATATTTCCAAGAAAATATTCATTATATTGGAACAATTGTTCCGGATACTATATTCTAGACAGAATGAACAAAATAAAGATTTCATATTCTCTAGAGATAAACGACAGAAAGGGTAAGACTTAAATTTCTCTATTCCTCTAGTGTTTTTGACAGTTTTCTTGGTAGCCAAACAGATGTTAATGGAAAGGAAGTCAAAATGCTAGTGAGACAATATCTGAAGTATGAGACTGAAGCACAAAACAATACACACTTTTTAAAATTCACTTGCTACTAAAATAAATAATGACTAATATGAATCTTTTCTCTATATAGGTTTTTGGTCAGTTTGATATGAGTCTATTCAGCAGATCATTGAATAAGGAGATCATATTCCAAACATACATTTAATTTGATAAAACGAAAATGCAAATTAAGGGAGTTCTGAAAATCAAACCAAGGGTTTCAATGATTGCTCACCTTCACTCTTGTAGAGGTGCCTTAGAACTTTGATTCTTCGTCTTATCGAGGTGTGAGTGTCGATAGATGACTTTGATTCTTCGTCTTATCGAGGTGTGAGTGTCGATAGAAGACCCAAATTTTCAATCTTAGGGTTTTCAGTTTCATGCCGCAATGAAATTTTGAGGGGATGAGGGGTCAATAGTTATCTATTTATACATAGAACACTTTGATAGCAGGTCCCTTCATACCTTTTTATGAACAATATGAATCTTCACGGTACACGTGTCATAATTAGAATCGTTCAATTCGAACGCTACACCTCCCTTTGAGCTGTCTTTGTTTATCAATGATGAGATTGCATAATTATGAAAGATTACAAAATAAACTTAAACATTTAAAGGAAACAATCTGGAGAAAAAAATTACAAGTTCTCATTTCCAGTAAAACAAAGTTGATATATTATCATATAATAGGAAAAACAATCAAATATAGTAAGAGCACTATTCCATATTCAGCATCCAATTTCGCAAGCATAGACAACAAAGTGCATATCACATACCACAATCAAATTCATAACAAAGCTTGACGAAAGAAAAGAAATGCATAGCATTAATCTTTGATGCTTCAAGCAGAAATTGCAGTTTGTCTGATATAGAGATATTTCAGTTTTTCCACCCTTCGCAACCAAACCTAATTGCTACTTAATTTCTTTCATTCCTTCACATTCAGTCGATCTAACTTTAAAGGGATTGAAAACTACCGGCCAGCATGAATGCCGCACCCCATAACTGTTCCACATTACACAAAATCACCAATGGAACATGTATCCAGACTATCCAGTAGCATCCTTCGCTTCATCCAAATTACCCCTTCCATTTCCTTCTTACAATTGTAAAAAAAACAAGTTCCGATTTACCTACCTTTAAAAGATGAGCTGAAAGGGATACATGTTTAACATTGCAAATCCTTGCCAGAAGCTTGGTTCCACGGTTAGAATTGAGGAATTGGTTCATTTGCATGATGGTCATGGAGGTCAATCTTGGCTTTGAATATAAAATGTGCTTTCTCTAAAATATAATCTGAGAAACCCAGCGGGCATCAAGGTTTTCGAGCAAAAGCTCATGTAAAACATTGTACCCATCTTCACAGGGCTCAGTTAAGGAACATAAATGTTGAAATTTAAAACGACATCATATCCCTTTTTATAGCCAAATTTTCAAGTACAGGCCAGTTCAGGAAAAACTTAAACATTGAGTCATTTTCAGGATAATTAAGTATAATGTAAAGGAATTTACGGGAAACAACCGCATGCAGGAACATTGGTAAAAATTAGACCACAGGGTCAAAACCATTAGTGTTTTGGACGATGAAAATACTATTAGGCAACTCAATAATCTGGTCTCCATATGTAGCAGCATAAAGATCAAGCTCAATAAAATTATATTTCCAGCTAAAAGTAGTGTGAATCCAACTATCAATGTGAGAAGAACTGACGGTATGAAGATAATCACAGGCATGACCGAATTTTTGGATATCCGATGAATCATGGCTGCTCAACAAAATTTTAAAAGAGCACCAGAATCAGCAGGAAAATTCCCGCAGCGGAAATCTAGATAGGGTTAGAAACACATACATTTTCCCATCTTGTAGTCAGAGGGTTGTCAGGCAATGCAGTGATTATATCTCCATCGCTTGCTTGACGCTTTGATATCGAACCCATTTGTACCCTGATACTTAAACCTCCCCTCATCCATGTCTGGTCATTTCAGTTAAGATTGAGTAGAGTAAATACGAATTTTTTTATTTAAGCTCTAAATGGAAATAACTATAATCTGCATTTAGTTTATCAATAAATTCCTTGAATGCTAATTCTCTTCCCAGGATCACAGATATCTACATATAAATAATTCCATTTTACTAATATTTTTATTATTAGATTTAGGAGAACTAAACACCATTTTTCTCCTCTTACACACCGTTCTTATTTTTTGTCACCAAATTGAATAAAATCAAACAAAATCATTAACGAAAATGATTAACCAGAGGTATGTAAGGGAGAAAATTGGTGGTTGGCAGGTTTTGTTTTGTTTGTTCTTTTTTTCCTTGAGAAAAACGACACAAAGTATAAGACTTAATTTTCTCAAATATTCTTTTGCAGTTTTCTTAGTAACCAAACAAAATGTTACGGAATGATAAGGAAATCATTTCTTATAGGGAAAATGATATATAACCTGGTAGAGCTGAGCTGCTGTGATTACCCTGGAAAATACGGACTGGTTATCACCATCTCCATCTCTACAACTCTCTAGGGTTTATTCAAAACTCTCTTCTATTTATTTTGATGTCGAACTTTTAGCTGCAAATACAATTATATTTTTATCTTAAAAATTATAAATAAATAAAAAAATGACTAATGATGCCAATGTTTTTGGGGCGTGGTCTCCGGGCCTTGATCCATAAGTTAGCCTGCTAATAAGTTCAAAATTTGGCCTATACTAATGTAATAATGCCGGTATTCTAAACTATTCTAATTTGCGGGAAGAAGAATTTGATCCTAGATGCCAATCTTCCTAAACTCACTTCTTCAATATATTTTTCTTAGTTGCAATGTTGCCTTGGCAATGCTAAGCACCGAGCATGCGCATTTGCCGATATTGTTGGAAGCTAACCAGCTCCTGGAGTCGAGGGGTTGAAGGCAGTAAGGAGCTCCTAAGCAAAAGGTGTTGTCTGCATCTAAGAAGGAAGAAGAAGAAACGAAGGGTTAATCTCCAATGGCTAGTTTTTTGTTTAAATGCGAGTGACAAATGTACACTCCAGATTAGATCACTTAAATCCCAATGAAGGGCTAGGATTTAATCTGGAGTAGTAAGGTGATTTAGTGTTTAAATATTGTCTTATCACCAACTCTTTTACACAAGTATGGGTGATGGAAATGTACCATACCCTTACACATCTTCTCTACTTAATGAAGTATGGCTGATGCATTGAATAATACACAGCCTTGAAGTTGAAAATTACACTTTAATATCCTCTCAATTCTCTGCCATTCTATCCCTAAGAAACCGATCAAAATAAACCAACCAAAACACCAGAAACAAATCAACTTTATCATGGCCTCAGAGCTCAGTTTCTGACCTGAAATCTTTTTTGGCGTAATCTGTGAAAGTTAAGACTTTTGGGAGCACCAACGAAGTGTCCTCAACAACAACAACCAACAAACAATTCTGAAAATGAAGGGATCCAGCAGTAGCAGTGAGCTAAAAGCTCCAGTCTTTGATGGGGAGAATTATGATTTCTGGAGAATAAGAATGACAACCATTTTCAAATCCTATGATCTATGGGATATGGGGGTATGAACTACCTAAGATGGAGATTGATGCTCTTCCTCATCTCACAGAAACACAACTCAAAACACTGAAGCAGAATCGGATGAAGGATGCTAGAGCACTTGGAATCATTCAAGGTGCTGTCTCAGACACCATTTTCCCGAGGATAACAAATGAAGAGATTGCAAAGGGAGCTTGGGAAGTTTTACAGCAAGAGTACATAGGAAGCACTAAAGTCAGAAAGGTAAAACTTCAATCCCTTAGAAGAGATTTCGAGTATACAAGAATGAGAGAAAATGAGATGTTAAAAGATTACTTCACTAGGCTGTTTGATGTTGTAAACAAGATGAAAACATATGGTGAGGAACTGCCTAATGAAAGAATTGTCCAAATATTGTTGATTAGTTTGACTAAACCCTATGATTCAATAATGAGTGTTATAGAAGAAACCAAAGACTCTGAAACTCTCAGTGTGCAAGATGTGATGGCATCCTTAAGAGCTTTTGACTAAAGACTCGAGAGGCATGCTGATTTTCCACCTGAGAAAGCCTTTCAATCACTCAAAGTTGGATCTGGTAATCAAGCTAGTGCAAGCAATCAGAAACCACAGTGGAAAGGCAAGAACAAGAAATGGGAAGGAAAAGGGTTTCACAACTCTAGACCTAACCAAGGCAGCAACATTAATGTAGGTTCAAGAACCAAACAACAATGCAAACATTGTGACAAATTTCATCTTGGAGAGTGTTGGTTCAAAGACAAGCCTAGGTGCCACAAATGCAACATGTTTGGGCACATTATGAAGGACTGCAGATCAAAGATTGTGCAGTAGGTGAACTGTGCAAACCAAGTGGAGGAAAAAGCAAATGAGTTATGTGCCTTCAATGCAAAAGTGGAGAAAAACAATAAAGTGTGGTACATTGATAGTGGCTGCAGCAACCACATAACTGCACATGAGTCATTACTCATTGACATTGACACAAATTTCACTGGAAAGGTGAAAATGGGAGATGGAAACATTGTCAAGGCCACTGGAAGAGGAACTCTGGTTATCAACACCAAGAAAGGAAGAAGATGCATAAGGGATGTGATGCTAGTGCCATGACTGGATGAAAACCTACTTAGTGTGGGTTAAATGATGGAGCATGGGTATTTCCTACTTTTTGGGGGAACTGTGGCTGAGATCTATGATGACAAATCCTTATCAAATTTGGTGACCAAAGTGGAAGTGAAAAACAGAAGCTTTCCACTTGTGTTGAAGTACTTAGAAGAAATGGCAATGAAAGCAAGTGTGACAGGTTTTATGAAACTATGGCACAAGAGGTTTGATCACTTAAACATGACAAGCCTAGAAAATCTACAAAAGTATGAAATGGTACAAATGATACCTAAGATGGATCACTGCAATGAAACCTGTGAAGGATATACATTTGGGAAGCATCACAATGATCCATTTGAAGTTGGCAAGGCTTGGAGGGCAACAAAGCCACTTGAATTAATTCACACAGATGTGTGTGTACCAATGAAAACAACAACAATAAGTGGAAACAGGTATTTCTTAACCTTCATTGATGACTACTCACGGATGTGTGTGGGTGTATTTCATAAGGTTCAAGTATGAGGTATTCACAATATTCAAGAAGTTCAAGGCAATGGTGGAATTGCAAAGTGGATACCAAATCAAAAGATTGAGAAGTGATAGAGGATGTGAGTACACCTCACATGAGTTTAATGCATTATGTGAAGATGTGGGGTTGGAGAAGCAACTCACTGTGGCATATTCACCACAACAGAATGGCATTGCAGAAAGGAAGAATAAGACTATAGTTGAAATGTGCATGAGAAGAACATGCCTTATACATTTTGGGGTGAAGCTGTGAACACCTCAGTGTACCTATTGAATAGGTGCCCTACTAAAGCACTGGACAAGAAGACACCATTCGAAGTGTTCAGTGGAAGGAAGCCCTCTGTGAAGCACCTGAGAGTGTTTGGCTCAGTGTGCTACACTCTCATCCCTCACCAACTAAGGCACAAGTTGGAGAAATCAAGTAACAATGGTGTTTTTGTAGGCTATGGTACCAGTGAGAAAGGGTACAGAGTTTATAATGTGTTGACTTAGAAGATAATCTTATCAAGGGATGTTATCTTTGATGAAGACTCAATGTGGAACTGGGAAACAAGGGTAGAAGAAAAGGGCAATGTCTCTCTACAACTTGACCTTAACAAAAGGCAAACAAAGAAGCCTATGGAGACCTCAGTTCAGGAAGAAGTCACAGATAATGGTGACATATAAGGGACTTCTCATCAAGCTACTATGAGTCCATAATCAAGTCAATCACATATAACAACTCCAAGTTCAACTCCAGTGAGATTGAGAAACCTGGATGAGATTTATGCTACATGTAATTACTGTGTAGTAAAACCAGAAACATATGAAGAAGCTGAGAAAGACAAAGCTTAGAAAGCAATGAAGGAAAAGCTTGAAATGATAGAGAAGAATAACACTTGGGAACTTGTAAATCGACCAAGTGACAAACCTATGATTGGAGTGAAATGGGTGTACAAAATGAAGCTCAACTTAGATGGTTATGTGCAAAAGAACAAGGCCAGGTTGGTGGCCAAAGGTTACTCACAGAAACCAGGTGTAAACTTCAATGAAACCTTTGCTCCAGTAGCAAGGTTAGACACCATAAAGACCTTGATAGCCCTAGCAGCCAAGAAGGGTTGGAAGTTACATCAATTGGATGTCAAATCTGCATTTCTAAATGGAGTGCTAGAGGATGAGGTGTTTGTGGATCAACCTCAAGGGTTCACAAGTCAAGAGTTTCCAGAAAAAAGTGTACAAGTTAAGGAAGGCTCTCTATGGCCTAAAGCAAGCTCCAAGAGCTTGGTACAATGAGATTGATTCATATTTCACTAAAAAAGGATTTCAGAAAAGTCCTAGTGAAGCTACACTCTACACCAAGACAGAAAGCAACAACAAGACACTCATTGTCTCACTATATGTGGATGATGTTGTCTACACTAGAAATGATGCTGCAATGATTGAAGAGTTCAAAGAAGAAATGATGAAGAGGTATAAAATGACTGACCTAGGCTTCTTGCATCTTTTTCTTGGCATTGGTGTAATTCAAGAGGCAAACAACATCTTCATTCATCAAAGGAAGTATGCTGAAACCTTACTTGAAAAGTTTGGTTTGAATGGTTGCAAACTGGTCTTTACACATCTAATTGCAAATGAGAAACTTAAGAAGGATGATGAAAGTGAATCTGCAGATGCTAGTCTATACAAGAGCATTGTTGGCAGTCTATTGTACTTAATTGCAACAAGGCCATATCTAATGTTCTCAGCAAGCCTACTTTCTAGGTTTATGCAGAATCCTAGCAAGATACATATGGGCACAGCTAAGAGAGTGCTGAGATATGTGCAAGGAACATTAGATTATAGGATCAAGTATGAAATGGGGAAGTCAACTATCCTAATTGGATTTTGTGACAGTGACTAGGGTGGCAGTGAAGATGATAGCAGAAACACATCGGGCTACGCTTTCACCTTTGGTTCATGGGTGTTTTCGTGGGCCTCTATGAAGCAACAAAGTGTTGCACTGTCCACAGCCGAGGCAGATGACGTGAGTGCATCAGAAGCAACGGCTCAAGCTATTTGGCTAAGGTTTATACTCAAAGATTTTAGCGAGTTACAGGTTGATGCCACACCACTTTTGTGTGACGACACTTCTGCAATTGCCATGACCAAAAACCCAGTTTTTCATCAAAGAACAAAACACATCAAGAGAAGATATCATTTCATCAGATAAGCATTGCAAGACAATACGATCAAACTAATCTATTGCAACACAGAAGATCAGATCGCAGACATATTCACAAAAGCACTACCGAATGAGATATTCAATTACCTGAGGAGTTTGCTCGAAATGACTCCCAGAAGCAGTTTAGAAGGGAGTGTTAGAAGCTAACCAGCTCATGGAGTCGAGAGCTCCTGAGCAAAAGGTGTTGTCTGCATCGAAGAAGGAAGAAGAAGAAATGAAGGGTTAGTCTCCAATGGCTAGTTTTTTGTTTAAATGTGTGAGTGACAAATGTACACTCCAGATTAGATCACTTAAATCCCAATGAAGG
The DNA here is from genome assembly GCA_035220775.1 of Malus fusca. Classification (NCBI taxonomy): domain Eukaryota; kingdom Viridiplantae; phylum Streptophyta; class Magnoliopsida; order Rosales; family Rosaceae; genus Malus; species Malus fusca. The sequence continues at coordinate 37,940,109 of CM069069.1, forward strand.
GCTATGATTTAATCTAGAGTAGTAAGGTGATTTAGTGTTTAAATATTGTCTTATCACCAACTCTTTTACACAAGTTTGGGTGATGGAAATGTACCATACCCTTACACATCTTCTCTACTTAATAAAGTATGGCTGATGCATTGAATAATACATAGCCTTGAAGTTGAAAATTACACTTTAATATCCTCTCAATTCTCTACCATTCTATCCCTAAGAAACTGATCAAAATAAACCAACCAAAACACCAGAAACAAATCAACTTTATCAGATATATAGTCAATCCCTACTGCTTACATAATTTGATGATGTGGCCGGTAGGATCAACATAAAAATAAATATATATTGATGCTACAAAATATATGCATGTCACTCTTAATAAGAAATTTATACAAAAAACAAGTAGCTACAAATAGCAAATAGATTCATTCACCTTGTTTCAATAAATTACTCGTAGAAATGAAATTACACTTTGATGATTTCAACTTCATAAGTGTTTGAATCCTTTTCAAATGTAGCAAATTCCTGGTGCAACTTATTCTTTTCCATATGTTAACGATTTGCACATATAGTCATTTTACTCGAAACTATACCAGTCTTCAACAAATACTTTGTTGCCATCTCAACATGTCATCCTTGGAATCTCCGTGTAGAGAGTCTTAAGCCAAAACAAACAAACAAGCACAAATTTTGGTGGATTCCACTGATGCTCTAAGAACCTCGAACTACATTCAGTGCTCTGACAGTTATTTAGAAAGAGTGAAATGAGAAACTGTAAACACATCGATTTTACTGACAGTTCTAAGTTGAGATGTTGTAGATTCTGTGATATCTGGAGCACTGCTGGTAGCAAATCCCAGTAAGAGCAATCATGCAAAACCAAGTCCTCCGGGAGGAAGTATTAATGCCGACAACCCTTCATGAAAATATATAGACACAGATCAAAATAAACGCATTCAGAAATATATTTCGCCTACTATTTCAAATATATTAGGGTTAGGTTAGTTTTTTATATATATGATGTTTTGTAGCTCGTAGAATAACAAGTCATTCGCAATGTAGTTTCTTAGGTTATGTAGCCGTCATGGCAATCTTTCGTTCACTTTATAAAATTATATTAGTTTATAGTTAGTTTGTTCGTTTGCTAATAGTGCACTCTGATATTCAACTTGTTATCAGAGCAAGTTTGATCATTCGGGGTTTAATATGTTCTTGATAAGTATCCATGTTGTTTGTTTGATATTAGTTTTCAGTATTCGTTTTGAAAAGAAGAAAAAAAATTGAATATGTTTGCTCGGAACCATTCCTAGATCCTTACATACCTGAAGCCCTGAACCGTACCCGACATTGTTTCCTCATCAGATCACCACCACGCTACCACTGAAACCACCCACTGCAAATCCGACTGAATCTGCACCTCGCCTGCTTGAACCACCGCGCCACAATCTTCTCGAACCCACTGTTGCATTCTCTATCTTTTGCATCCACCGCCGTTGCACTTGATGTTGTCCACCGCTGTGCTTGTTCCGATTCCCTTCTTAACAATCTGATCACCAGCACCGTGATCAGATGAATTCATCACCATCCACCCATGTTGCTGCTGCAATCAGGAACTCTGATGATCTGTATTCATACCATCACCCAAATTCGACTAACCCAAGATTACATGCCCGCTGCTCATCACATCCTTGTTGCACTGCTGCACAGACGACCACCGCACTACTGCTCGACCCTGTACTCCGCTTCCGTCTTGAACCCACTGAAACACTGTTGCAACAGAATCTCGTCGCCACTGCACTTGCATCAGCCCCATGTGCACACTGCCGCTGCAACCAGAAAAACATATCATATCTGTCGTCCGAATGGATTGTTCGTTTGTTCACTTGAAGCACTTGCCTTGTCGTGTCCACCTAACAGAGCTTGTCTTGTCGTGTCCGTCACCTAACGGAGCTTGCATCTGCATCTACTTGTTAGCAATCTCATGACGTGTACTGCCACGAGTTTGACTGGGGATGTTGGAATTTAGGATTATTTTATTGTTTGAATTTGGGCTTAGCCCATTAGTATTAGGGTTTCGTTTTCTTGCTTATTAGGGTTAGGTTAGTTTTTTATATATATGATGCTTTGTAGCTCGTATAATAACAAGTCATTCGCAATGTAGTCTCTTGGGTTATGTAGCCGTTATGGCAATCTTTCGTTCACTTAATAAAATTATATTAGTTTATAGTTAGTTTGTTCGTTTGTTAATCATGCACTCTGATATTCAACTGAAAATTGTACTTTCCTGATACCTGAAATTGCATTTCAACTCGACAAGTCTTTGAATTCCTTTGAAACTGTAAAACTTCATCGAACATTGCCTTGTTACATGCACATACAAAGTGCACTAAGCTTACTTTAGTTCAAAGACAATATATTCTAGATTAGGTGATCTCTCGAGTAACTTTGTTAGAAAATCCCCAATAACCATCATAAGAAACCAACGTCACTTTGTTCAAATTGTCAATACCATACCAATGTGTATGTCAACAGACACCTCTTGATTCAACAAAGTTCAGGCTTATACAAATTTGAAAACAGAAATGTGTCAAAACCAAATAGATTCCATCATCTTGTTTCGGTAAATTACTTAGAAGAAACCAAAGTACAAGTCGTTAATCCCCTTTCAAACATGGCAAATTCCTAGTATAACTTATTCTCTTCTATAATCCCATGACCTGCATATATTGCCATCTTACTAAAAACTAAACAATTCTTCAACAAATACTTTGCCACCGCCATCTCAACATGTCGTCCCTGGAATTCCCGTATGGAGACGGTCTTGAGCTGGAACAAACAAATAGGCACTAATTCTGGTGGATTCCACTGATGCTCTGAGAACCTCCAATTAAATTTGGTGATCTGACAGTTACTCAAAAGGAGTGAAATGAGGTTAAGAGGCGCAAGTTGGCATAAAAATAGAGAAAGTGTAAATAGATCGATTCCACTCACATCTTCTAAGACAAGATGTTCTAGATTTAACCTTTATGAAAGATATAAACATCTATCAAACATAAAATAATTCAGAAATTTAACCTTTTGCCACCCCCCTTCTTTTTCTTTCCTTCTTTAATGTTGTCTACAAGCAATAATGTAAGGGACTAAGAGTTAGGGTGTACTTACATCTGCAAATTCACCCGAAAGCAAAAAATGTTTAACATTATAAATTGCTCTTGACAGGCTTTGAAAACAATATTGGCTTTCACAAGGGATTTTACATTCACGAAACAATAATGTGCCATTGTATTCTGGTTGAGATGAATGTTTTCCAGCTTTGGGGCATTAATGAAAACATAATACGGCTCGGTTGGACATCCAATGGACAAACTTATTGGCAATGTCTTCAGTTCAGGCGGAGAGATGTCGAAATTAAACTCTACATAACTTGTAAGGCTTCCAAGTGTACCATCTATAGTCAAAGCTTCAAGTACAGGGAAGCAAGAAATGAGCCTTTCAACAGAGTTGTTAGGATAATGAAGTGTAACATGAAGAAACCTGAGACTTGGGAAACAACCCGACGGGGGAGGAGAACAGGCGGTGCAATTTGAAAAAATCTTTAAAACCACCAATGTTTTGCACATGAAAATGCATTGAGGAAACTCAAAAGTGGTTCTGGGCTTATCAAGACAATGATGAAAATCAAGTTCAACAACATTGTGCCTAGCCAAGCCCAAGACAATGATGAAAATCAAGTTCAACAACATTGTGCCTAGCCGTAGTGCAAACCCAACCATCAACTCTGGTGAAATCAAATTGGTAGTTACTATTGGAAGAAGATCTAGTCTAGTTATCTGTCACTTACCCTAGCTGGTAGGTAGCATGGGTGTATGCATGGGGTGCTATCTAACAACTTGAGTATGGCTGTCATTCTCACTAATTTAAGGGATTGCTGACCTTGCTTTAGTTGTTAGTCTAGTTGCTACCCTTGTTTTAGTTGTTAGGTGATTAGGCGTAAATCAAGGAAGGAAGATTGTTTTTTGTTCCTTGTTTTTCTCTTCTTCCCACGCTCATATATATGAGCTATCTTTGTACTTTGTTTCTTCATAATAATAAAAAATACACCTTCAAATTTCAATATGGTATCAGAGCAGTGATCCTAATCGACCTACTTCTGAGTAGTTTCTTGAGAGATCTGTGAGTTTTTCCTGATTCTCTATCATGGCTTAAGAGAGTTCAGTGCATGGCGAAAAAGTTAGCTCGCATGCTGCGCCATCTTCATTTCATTTAGATGTTGATGTCAACCAAAATCAATGTCTCAGTTCTGTCTTACTAAATGAGTTCAATTATCTTCCTTGGGAGAGAGTAGTCACCCTTGCCTTGGGAGGACGATCGAAACTTGGTTATGTTAATGGTGTTATTCCAGCGCCTGATGTGTCCTCATCTGATTACAATGATTTGTTGTGTAAGGACCAGTTGGTCATGTCATGGCTACTCAATTCTATGGATCGAAAGATTGCAGAAATTTTCAGCTATGCCGAATCCTTCTGCATCATTTGGAAAAATCTCAAAGAAATGTATGGGAATCAGAATAATGCATCTTGAGTGTTCCAATTAAAAAAGGATATTGTTGGTCTACAACAAGAAGGAAACTCATTTGTGTAGCACCTTGGGAAGTTAACCACCATGTGGAATGAGTTGAATGTCTATCGGCCACACACCATTGACGTTGTCGTGCTGACCAAGAGAGCTGATGAAGATAAAATATTTCAACTTCTTACGAGTTTAAGTCCTGAATACGAAGATCTCATGAGTCATGTCCTCATGAATTCTGATCTTCCCTCATTCTCAAGTGTGTGTGCCACGATTCAAAGGGAAGAAACTCGCAGAAAAATCATGACTGGAATTAAAGCCAAATATACCAGAAGCTAGGGTATATCTCTCTAACCACAAAACTAGTGAAGAGAGAGGCTACAAAGGAAAGAAACCTATTGTGAAATGTAGCTATTGTGATATTGGTGGGCATACACGAGATCATTGTTGGATTCTCCATCCTGAACTAAGGCCCAAGTTTTCTAGGGACAACTACAAGGGTTTCCCTAAGGGTTCACACAACTTATCCTACAAGGCAAATCATACCGTCACCACTCATTTCGAGGGAGCACAGAAGTTCACCTCCAATCCAGCCACCCTGATCAATGAATTTGCTGCCTTCCTCCATAAGAAACAAGGTCATGGAGACAATGAAGGATCAACTAGTCAAGGTGACAACAAACAAGCTGCTCTACTCGGGCAGTTTGCTGGTTTTTTGGCTGAAAATGAAGGTGTGACATAACAAGATATTCCAGGTATCTTACAATCATTCTCAACTGCTCTCAAGGTAGGTAATGTGCATGATTATTGGATTATAGATTCAGGAGCTACTGATCATATGACTAACAAGTCTACAAATCTGCATAATTTTGAAAAACTCTCATGTCCATCTCAAGTGTCAGTTGCTAATAGCAAGGGTGCTATGGTTGTAGGGAGAGGGAAAACACATTTGATTTCTAGTGATGTCGAGTCTGAGGCTCTTTATGTTCCCTCATTCCCTTTTCAGCTTTTATCTGTTGGAAAAATCACAAACTCATTGAACTGTCTTGCTATTTTCTCCCAAAAAACTATGGTTTTTTAGGATATCACCACCAAGAAGACGATTGGTGAAGGTTTTTTCTTAAATGGCCTCTACTACCTTTCCAAGCATGTCCAAATTCCCAAGGTTTTCTAAGTCACTTCAAGCCTGGTTTAAGAACAACAACTTTGGCACCAACTACTTGCACATCCTTCTAATAAAGTTCTGTCTTTTTTGTTTCCAAACCTGTGCAAAGTTACAATTTCCTGTGATGTTTGTCACTTTTCTAAGTCCACTAGATTACCTTTCACTTCGTCATTGTCTAGGGCTAGTAATCTTTTTGAAATCGTGCATTCCGATGTTTGGGGACCAGTCCTAGAGTCATTTGACGGATACAAATATTTTGTAACTTTTGTGGATGATTTCACAAGGATCACTTGGTTGTATCTTTTGAAATTTAAAAGTAAAGTGCTGGAAGTTTTTCAAGATTTTCATAGACTTGTAAACACACAATTTTCTTCAAACATTCATGTCTTACGATCAGATAATGGCTCCAAATATATGTGCCATAAGATGTCTCACTATCTAAGCACACATGGTATATTCCATCAAACTAGTTGTGTTGGAACACCTCAACAAAACGGGGTAGCAGAAATGAAGAATAAAGATCTACTTGAAAAAACTAGAGCTCTTATGTTTCACTCGAATGTGCCTAAAATTTTTTGGTCACAATGTGTTCTTATTGCTGCATATCTCATCAATAGATTGCCTAGTAAGATATTGAACTTTAAATCACCTTATGAGGTCTTAAAAGATAGACAGATCAATCTATCCCATTTGAGAGTTTTTGGATGTACATGCTTCGTTCACATACAAGCACCAAATCATGACAAACTAGATCTAAGGGTTGCCAAATGTGCTTTCCTAGGCTATTCATCCACTCAAAAGGGTTACAAATGCTATAATCCAACTAGGAAAATAGTTGTTTCAAGAGATGTGAAATTTGAAGAAACCATGCCTTACTTCACTCAACCTCTGAACTATTCTAGAGAGGGGGAGAATTTGCTTGATTTGTTCCCAATACCATATCTAAGTGAAGATGATACAACAGATATTTCAAGGGACCAGGTATTGAATGAGGTTGATTCTCGCAACCTGCAGAATTCTCCACATGTGGTCCCTGAAGAACCTATTTCATCAAAACCCTCAAGTAGACATTCCAAACAAGAAACTGCTTAATTGCCAGCAACTCAATCTCCCACAGTTCGTCGAAATCCTCCCCGTGAGAGGAAACTTCCATCCAAACTACATGATTATGTAACTTACAATGTCAGGTATCCCTTGACTTATGCTATTAATTACAGCAAAGTTTCATCCTCCTTTGCTGCATTCCTCAATGCAATTACTGAAACCTATGAACCACAAAGCTTTCAAGAAGCTAATCTACACAGTGAGTGGATAGCTGTTATGGCAGAAGAGCTTCAAGCTCTTCACGAAAACAATACCTGGACTATAGTGAAACTTCCTAAAGGAAAGAAGGCTGTGGGAAGGCGTTGGGTATACAAGACCAAGTTCCATTCAGATGGCACAATTGAAAGGAACAAGGTTTGTTTGGTTACTCGAGGATTTACTCAAACCTATGAAGTGGATTACAAGGAGACATTTGCTCCCGTGGCAAAGATGAACACTGTGAGGGTGCTGTTATCTGTTGCCATTAACAATGCATGGCCTCTTTTTCAAATGGATGTTAAAAATGCTTTTCTGCATGGTGAGCTTGAAGAAGAAGTTATGAAACTGCCTCCAGGTCATCCTCAATCAAACAATCCAGAAATGGTGTGCAAACTTCATAAATCCATTTATGGTCTCAAGCAAAGTCCACGTGCATGGTATGCCAAGCTCAGTCATGTTCTAGAAAAAGTTGGTTTCTGTCGAAGCAATGCTGATTCTTCCTTATTTGTGCGTTCAAGCACATCGGGTAAACTTGTGGTGCTTATTTACGTTGATGATCTCATTGTGACAGGTGATAATATGTCAGAGATTAGTGCTCTTAAACAATATCTCAATCACAAGTTTGCTATCAAAGATCTCGGCATTCTTAAATATTTTCTAGGGATCGAGATGACACACTCTCACAAGGGTTGTTTTCTAAATCAGCGCAAGTATGTTATTGATCTTCTTCGTGAGGCCAACATGACAGATTGTAAACCTGCTCGCACACCTTTGAATAGTAACTTGAAGCTACAATCTCACGGTGATCTTATTCCCAATATAGAGTACTATCAGAGATTGGTCGGCAAACTCATTTATCTAACTATCACTCGCCCTGATATAGCATATGCCATGAGTCTTGTTAGCCAGTTTATGCATGCTCCAAGCATGGATCACATGAAGATTGTTCATCGTGTGCTTCGATATCTGAAGGGCTCCATTGGTAGATGGATTCTCATGCGCAACAATAATCACACTCATATCTCAGGATATACAAATGTAGATTGGGCGGGGAACGCTCTCGATCGCAAGTCTATCACTGGTTTCTGCACCTTCGTAGGAGGTAACCTAGTCACTTGGAAGAGCAAGAAACAAAGCGTGGTTGCATGCTCTAATGCAGAAGCAGAATACCGTGTTATGGCTTCGACTGCTTGTGAACTTATTTGGCTCAAAAATCTGTTATTGGACTTAGGGTTTCCTCATCAGCAACCTATGTCTATCTACTGTGATAATCAAGCTGCGATGCACATAGCATCAAATCTTGTCTTCCATGAACGAACTAAACACATTGAAGTTGACTGCCACTATGTTCGAAATCAAGTGCAGTCCAAGGTGATTGATACACACTTCATTCATAGTCATGATCAACTTGCATATATCTTCACAAAAGGATTACCGTTTGCTATTTTTCATCACCTCTTGTCCAAGCTTGGATCAATCGACCCATTTGATCCAGCTTGAGAGGGAGTATTGGAAGAAGATCTAGTCTAGTTATCTGTCACTTACCCTAGCTGGTAGGTAGTATGGGTGTATGCATAGGGTGCTGTCTAACAACTTGAGTATGGCTGTCATTCTCACTAATTCAAGGGATTGCTGACCTTGCTTTAGTTGTTAGTCTAGTTCTTGCCCTTGCTTTAGTTGTTAGGTGATTAGGCGTAAATCAAGGAATGAAGATTATTTTTTGTTCCTTGTTTTTCTCTTCTTCCCACACTCATATATATGAGCTATCTTTGTACTTTGTTTCTTCATAATAATAAAAAATACACCTTCAAATTTCAATAGTTACAAAAGAGAGTAAATTTTTGGATGTCTGATGAGTCATGAAATAAGAGTTCTCGATTAATAAATGTCTTAAATCGACTAATACAACCTTCAAATGGATCTTCACCTTCAGACGAAAAACTTTTATGACCATCATTGAAGTCTAAATTTGGAACAGAAGTCCAAATGTTGTTCCATCTCGTAGACAAAACGGTGGTCCTTACAACATGCATTGTTTCAAGGAAAGAAAGTATGTGACAAAGGATTGTATCAGGCAATGCACTGATCCTATCTCCATCGTTTCCTTGACGCTTTGACATCGAAGCCATTTGTATCCTGATACTAAATCTCTCTCTCCCCCCCCAACACACACACACAAACACACCATTATATTTCGAATTTTGCTTGACGCTTTGACATCGAAGGCATTTGTATCCTGATACTAAATCTCAACCCCCCCCAAACTCAAACACACCACTATATTTCGAATTTTGTAATCAAGAATTTGCAGATTAATGGCAATAATCATAAGTTTTACATGTAACAACAAATTAAGTACTTGAACGCTAATTTTCTTCACAGATATCTACTCATAAAAATCCATTCCGCTAAGAATTTTATTATGCTGAGCCTGATAGCGTGGGTTTGTAACTAAGCAGGGCATTAAAGTGATTCATTGCCTCCTAACTAGGCGAGGTTATGGTGGTCTTGGTCTGTTCACCCTTGGGTGAAATCACACAAAGAATTTTACTATTATTATTTTTTAATTCAATCAAGGTATCAAAAAAATCTATAGATAAGAACTTGAATATATTTCTCTATTGTTTTTTGGGCAATTTTCTTGGTAACCAAACAGGTGGTAAAGTTATTAAGAGAAAGAAATATATAACCTGATACGAGAGAGCTTGAGCTGCTGAGATTGGATTACCCTGGAAAATACCAACTGGTTATCACCACCACCATCTCTGTAACTTTCAAATTATCAATCTAGGGTTTATTCAAAACTCTTATATTACTGACCCTTCAGAATCGAGTTTTTGGCTCCAAACTATGGTGTGGCCACGTCACCCACTTGTCACTTTCAAATAATATAAAAGTGCTACTAAATCCATCTCATTGTCTTATTTTCCATCCACCTTTTAATCAAAATGTTTATTGAACTAAACATGGTAAATACCAATATTAAACTAAACATGGTAAATACCAAAAATATATATATGACAATATTTGGGAATTTTTAATATATTCATTAATCTCCAAAGTGGAGTATATATAGGAGTTACAATTGGTATTACATATGTACTTCACCAATGTGGGACAATAAACTACTATTTACACTCTAACTAATATATAACTCGCAACACTCCCCCTCAAGTTGGTGCAAAGATGTCACGCATGCCCAACTTGTCAAGCGAGTTGGAAAACACACTATTAGACACAGCCTTAGTAAGAGCATCAGCAAGTTGATCTTCAAATCTCATAAACGGAAACATAATAATTTCAGCATCCAATTTTTCCTTAATGAAATGTCGATCAATCTCTACATGTTTTGTTCGATCATGTTACACTGGATTATGAGCAATCTCAATAGCAGCCTTGTTATCACAATGAAGTTTCATAGCACCTTTAGGGTTAAACCCAAGATCTCTCAACAATTTTTTCAACCACAACAACTCACATGCGCCATGAGACATACCACGAAACTCAGCTTCTGCACTTGACCTAGCCACCACTTTTTGTTTCTTGCTTCTCCAAGTAACTAAATTACCACCCACAAACGTAAAGTATCCAGATGTAGATCGCTGATCAGTGATAGAACCTGCCCAATCTGCATCTGTATACCCTTCGACATTCAAATGACCATTCTTGGAGAAAAACAGGCCTCTGCCAGGAGCCATCTTCAAGTACCTCAAAATACGGGTTACTGCATCCATATGAACTTCACTAGGTGAGTGCATAAACTGACTTACCACACTAACTGCATAAGCAATGTCAGGGCGAGTGTGAGACAAATAAATTAATCTCCCCACAAGCCTCTGATACCGTTCCTTATGAGTATGAACTTGATCTGGAAATAAGCCCAAACGATGATTCTGCTCAATCGGAGTATCAACAGGTTTGCAATCTAACATACCTGTTTCAGCTAACAAATCAAGAACATATTTCCGTTGAGACAGAAAAATACCATGCTTGGATCGTGCAACCTCGATTCCAAGAAAATACTTCAATTCACCCAATTCTTTCATCTCAAACTCAGTAGCTAGGTACTTTTGAAGACGTTGTATCTCCTTATGATCATCACCAGTCACTATCATGTCATCAACATAAATAATCAATGCAGTTAGCTTACCATTTTGTCGCTTTAGAAACAAAGTATGATCTGAATGACTCTGGATATACCCAAACTTCTTCATTGAACTTGTAAACCTCTCAAACCACGCTCTAGGAGATTGTTTCAAACCATACAAGGCATTTCGTAACCTGCATACAACACCTTTTCCATAAGATGTTCCAATACCAGGTGGGAGATCCATATACACTTCCTCCTTAAGATCACCATGAAGGAAAGCATTCTTAACATCAAACTGCAACAGAGGCCAATCCTGGTTTGCTGCTAAGGACAGAAGAACACGCACAATATTAAGTTTGGCAAGAGGAGCAAATGTCTCCTGATAGTCCACCCACTGTTCTAAAAATCCCCGTCTAGCGCCGCCTAGGCCCCAGCCCACCGCCCCGATTAATGCCTAGGCCCCAGCCCACCGCCTAGACCACCTAGGCACCCGCCTAGCCCGCCTAGGCACCCGCCTAACCCGCCTAGGCACCCGCCTAGACCCGCCTAGGTTGCAACTCACTTAGACAGAAAATACATAACTTTCATTTTGCATTTTGTTTTTTCCCAATAAATTGTAAGAGACTTGTTGCATACTTAAATGAACAAACATTATATCCTTATTTCACATGTTTTCATTATGTTCCAATACTTCATGATATATATGCATTCTATTTTGTAGTTTATGATGAAATTATATATATTTCAAGTAGAAGCAGACACTTATTTACTTGAAATATGATAGATTTACTTAAATCCGCCTAGTCCGCCTAGGCGCTCGCCTAGGCGCTAGGCCCCAGCCCGCCGCCCGACTAGCGCCTAGCGACTTTTAGAACCTTGAGTCCACCCCATAGGTTTGAGTATAACCCTTAGCAACTAATCTAGCTTTATACCGGTCAATAGAACCATCTGCTTTGTGCTTAATAGTAAACACCCATCTACATCCAACGGCTTTTTTCCGTTTGGTAAAGGAACCAAATCCCGCGTAGAATTCTTTTCCAAACCTTCCATCTCAACTTGCATGGCATTAACCCACTTAGGGTCAGACAAAGCATCTTGCAATTTTGTTGGAATTGATACACTAGACAGCTGACATATGTAAGATGCATATGGTTTGGATAAACTATGAGTAGACACATAATTGTTGATAGGATATTTGGCTTTGGCATGCATATCAGGCTCATATTGTACTTTAGGTTTTCCACGATTAGCTCGTGGAGGCAACTGATAAGTAGAAGAATCATCATAATTTACCTCATGTATGCCACCATCTTGTACCAAACTGTTAGAAGAATCATCACTGGACGAGCCATCATCAGACAACTCGTTAGACATATCAGCAGCAGGCAACCGATCATTAGAAGGTAATTCGTCAGACATACTAACAGGAAACTTGCTGGGCACATCTGATCTATCGTCAGTAGAAATAATTCCGGGAATAACAGGTGACCGATCACTATCTGTAGTCGACTGATCAGTATCACGCAACATAATAGGTTATGTTCCCAACTCTGCCTGTAACACATCATTCATACCATCTCTTCGAATCTGCACTTCACTCCCATTCTCCCCCTGAAGTGAAGAGTCGGAAGAGGGCTTCACAAAATACGAAACTTCCTCATGGAAGGTGACATCCATGGTAATATAAGTTTTTTGAGTCGGAGGATGATAACACTTATAGCCTTTCTGATTGTTAGCATACCCAATAAAGACACACCGGAGAGCACATGCATCAAGTTTACTCCGCTGATGAGAGTAGACATGCACATATGCAATACACCTAAACACTTTCAAAAGAGGCTTTGATACAGAAACAAGAGAAACATGTTTTTGTAGCACATCGAACGGTGTCTGAAAATCAAGAACCCTACTTGGAACACAATTGATCAAATACACAGCAGCCAAAACAGCATGACCCCGCAAATGATTAGGAATACATTTATCCAACATTAAAGAGCGAGCCACTTCCATTATTTGACGATTCTTCCGTTCGGACACACCATTTTGTTGAGGTGTAAACGGAGTAGTCGTCTAGTGAATAATACCATGATCACGAAAAAAACATGCCAAAGTGTGATTTACATATTCTCCCCCGTTATCAGACCTGAAGACCTTAACTTTGGTCTAAAACTGAGTAGACACCATTGTACAAAATTCTTGAAGAAGTAACGGAACATCACTCTTATTCTTAATCAAGAACACCCAAGTTAACCGAGTACAATCATCAATAAAAGTAATAAACCAACGGAATCCATTAGAAGTAACTTTCGCCGGACCCCACACATCAGAATGTATCAAATCAAATGACAAAGTAGCTTTGGAATTACTTACGGGAAAGGAAGCACGATGACTCTTAGCCATGACACATGTTTCACACTTGAACTCCGAATCATTACAAGTGTGAAACAAAGAAGGAAATAAATGTTTCATATAACTGAATGATGGATGTCCCAATCGTCGATGCCACAACCAAATTTGATGTCTGTCATCCTCTTTAGCACTTAAAACTTGATGATTATTTGAACTAGAAACAACAGTATCCTCCATAGTCAAGATGTACAAACCCCCTATTCTTTTACCATGACCAATTATTTCTGAGTTTGAATATCTTGAAAATAACAATACGTAGGGTAGAAGTGAGCAGAACAATATAATGTATCAAGAAGTTTTCCTACCGACAAAATATTGCACTTAAGATCAGGAACAAGTAAAGCACAGACCAATGATAAGGTTAAAGTCAGAGAGATAGTGTCTTCACCCTTCACAGGGGAATGTGCTCCATTTGCACTAGTAACATACGGATCACAAACATAGTCACATAACTTATCAAACACTCTAGGGTCACTAGTCACATGATCAGTGGCCCCAGTATCAATTATCCATTTATTTGTTCCACCAAGATGCATAACAACACTATGATTATATTGAGCCATTGAACAAAATCATGAACAATAAATGCACAAAAGATACGCAGCGGAATGAAAATAATTTTACTAGAATATTGTAGCAGCAGACTGTTCACGGCACTGTAGCAGAGCACTATTTATTGCACTGTAGCAATCACTGTTTACAGCACTATAGAGGACCACTGTTCACGCACTGTACAGTTGCACGACACTATTCACTTTTTTTTTTTTTTTTCACGAAGGAAATCACGAAAAATGTGGGCACAAAATTAAAGCACACAGGTCACCAAGAGCGAACTGCTCTGATGCCATATTGAACTAAACATGGTAAATATCAAAAATATATATATGACAATATTTGGGAATTTCTAATATATTCATTAATCTCCAAAGTGGAGTATATATATGAGTTACAATTGGTATTACATATGTACTTCATCAATGTGGGACAATAAACTACTATTTACACTCTAACTAATATATAACTCGCAACAATTGGCATATACATGGGTAGCTGATGTGTAAATGCCGCATCACCATCAACCACCATAACCACTTCAATTTGCACCAAAAAAAATGTTGGGTTCTAGGGTTTAGGTTGGATGAGATTCATTGAAAATCCAGATGAGGATGGGGTTTGGGGGCTGTCTAGAGTAAGGATTATGGATTGGCTATGAAGTTGGAGAAGGATTTGGTAATGGCGTGAAAATGGGGACAGGTTTGGGTGGCAGAGAGGCAGAGATCAGGAGAAAGTGTGGTGGCGGGTAGGTGAGAAAGATACTTGATTATTTAGAGGTGGTGGTGGATGAGTTGCGAGCAGAGGTGAGTGGGCGGACTGGGGCTTCGGCTGTCGCCATGAATGTGGTGCTGCGATTAAGGAAGGGATATATTAAAAAAATGTGTAAAACTTTGAATATATATTAATTAAAGGTTATTTTAGGAATAATATAGGATGAGAAAATAACATTTTAATTTTTTAACATTTTAAGATGAGTGAAATTATAATATGGGTAAAGAAATAGAATAATGGGATGAGTCTATCAACATTTATAATATAATTACAATAGCTAAATAAAAGAAAATTAGAGTTTCGAGCTAGCCCATGACTTTTGGGACATTGGTTTATAAGATCTAAAATTGAAAATGACTTGCATGGCACGGTATACCGTCATGGTGGTACTTTGTGCCAATGAAATCAAAATATATGTAAGTTGTTCTCCAAATTTTAATAGTAATCTTCAGTTCAGGAGCATGAATTAATGTTGAAATTTATAACTTTGCTATATCTGCGAGATCCTTCTATAGCCAAATCTTCAAGGCCGGAACATTGGTGATAAAATTCGACCCCAGCTTCAAAAACTTCAGCGTTTTGCATGTGAAAAGGTTTTCGATCGGGCAACTATAAATCTCAACACAAAATCAAGTTCAACACAACATTATGCAGAATAGCTTGCGAATCCAGCCATCGACACAAGATGAATTGTTGATGTCATCGCGTGAAGGCGAAACTTTTCAATGTCTGAAGAATCACGCAAGGAAAGTACATGCTCGACAAAAGCAATAGTGTGGGAGAAGTATGCCGCGAATGTCAAGGGTGGGAGCAGAAACCCATATATTCTTCCATCTCGTAGACAAAATGTTGGTTTTGTTTTGAGGAATGGAAGCATGTACCAAAGCACTCGTCTTGTAATTCACTGATCCTATCATGACCCGTTGTTTGACGTTTTAACTGCAATTATTTGATCAATTTGTATTTTCGGTTTAGGATCACATACTAAAAGCCGCTGCGGACCGACTCACCCGCTGCGGCTCTCTCGGATGCAGGCTGCTAGAGATTACTTAGAGGGAAAGCAACTTAAACGAGTTCCACTTAAAAAAAAAATCAAAGTTGTTACACGTTTAATACCACTAGGATTCGATAAATAACTGTAACACTTTCAAATCTCCACTTTACCCTCGTGAAATTAACTTTCTTGCCGTATAATAAACCGCATAATACGGGGGCAAAACTGTCACTTTGTCATAAACTAATCTCTGCTTTTCAAATACGGAGAAGAAGGCGGGTTGGAAAAAATTGAAAACCCGGAACTTTATGCGGGTCCAGCGGGATTTCTGTCGACGAGATGAAACGCTGCGTTTCGGTTTTCAATTTTCCAAACCAAATCCCCAGAGGAGGTCAACAGGCGGTCTTCTTCTTCTCTCTCTCTCTCTCTCTCCTCTCTCTGCACTCAGTGAGGATGGCGATCAGCATAGTGGACTACGAGCTACCGTACGACACCCACAACGAGTACGACGTGACGTTTTACGGCGACAAAATCCACACCATGCTCACCAACAGCCCCGCCATGGTGGAATCCTGGCTTTCCACCGTCACCCTCGCCAACCCCAACCACCGCATCGTCGGCCTTGACGTCGAGTGGCGCCCTAACTTCAGCCGCAACTCTGACAACCCGATCGCCACCCTGCAGCTCTGCACAGGCCCCAACTACGCTGGCTCCCTCCAAATCCCGCCCGGCACTGTGCTTCCCGGCGTCTGCTTGGACCCCAATTGCCTCATCTTCCAGGTCTTACACTCAGAATCGATTCCCCAGTCCCTATCCAACTTCCTCGCCAATCCCGCCTTCACGTTCGTCGGCGTCGGGATCGAGAGCGATTGTGAGAAGCTACTTTTGGACTACGAGCTGCGGGTCGCCAATGCGGTCGATCTTCGGGGTTTCGCGGCGCGTAGGTTGGGCTTTCCGGACCTGAGGAACGCCGGGTTGAAGCGGTTGGCGAGCGCAGTGCTGGGGAAGGAGCTGCAGAAGCCGAAGAGGGTGACGATGAGCAGGTGGGACAGTCAGTGGCTTACTTATGATCAGATTCAGTATGCTGCTGTTGATGCTTTCATTTCTTATGAGATTGCTCGGCAATTGAATCTTAGGGGTGCTTAGTGGATTGCAATTCGACATTGTTGCGGTGAGAATTCAAATGTCGATTTTCTATGGCTTTCGCACGATTGCTTACAATGTTGGGTAAGTTTAGAAATTTGGATTACAATGCTGGTTTTAATGGACCTGAATTAGGGATTTCGGTTTACATTGTGGATAACTTTTCGGGTTGATGTGTTGTTACTTGCACTTATGAGCTTGTTTAGTTACTGCTTTATGTTTCTCATCTGATCAGATGGTTCTGACTTTGGCTTATGTATATACATATATCGTTGTTTCCTGATTGCTTCTGTTCAATTCGAGTTTGTGGAATGGAATAGAGATGTTGAAACTTCGAGATGAAAATTGAAATGTCGGGTTTTTTATGCGTTTAGTAGCGTAGTAGAAATTGTTTACATTGTTGGGTAACTTTAGAAACTTGGGTTCGCTTTGCTGGTTTAATCAGTCGTAGTTAGGGATTGGATCGATATTGTGGAAAGCTTTTGCTATTGGTGCTTTGTTAGTTGCAACTTTTGAGTTAGTTTAGTAATTGCTTGATGTTTTCCATCTGATCAGAATTTTCTGACTTTGGCATATGTACATAAATATATTGTTGGATTCCTGTTTTAATCTGTTCAATGCAAGTAGGAAAGGTAAGGAACTCCTTCTCGTTCGATTGCATGATTGGTATTAGTTGGACTGACTGGTTTTGGATCCTGTTGAACAAAAAATCATAGTTTCGGTGACATTGAATCGTTCTCTTTTCTTTGATCACAAGAAACGGTAATAGTCTGCCTGATGATGAACTATTATAGGATCAATCTGCTGAAAGGAACTCCAAAATGCTCTCTTTGTAGTTGATATAAAATGAGACTGGTTAGGAATTTCCTTTTGGTCTGCACCCAGAAGAATTGCAACTTAGTTTCGTATTGGTCGAGACGTGATAGTACTGGTCAATTTTCTCATTAGATTTGTTGAGGGGAGTCCTTGAATTGCTGCTTAATCCGTCGTTTCTGACTGTAAGAGCCAGTTTCTCATATGTGCTGCATACAGGTTTATGTTCACATGTTTACAATTTGAGCTTGCATCAAACCGTATTGCGATTTAATTTGTTTCATTCCTCCAATCTGTCCAATTTTTACGGGGTAGAATGGTGATGGGTCTGCATCCACGCGACACCCCTCCACTCTTCCTCCGTACAGGAAAGGAAGAGAAAATTCCTTCCCTTTTTCCGTCCACCCCATGCTTTTCCATCTCAGCCAGATATAGGAGAAGGGGCAGTTGGCTTAGTATAGATTGTCGATAGTTCAACTTGATCGATAGTTCCTGGGGTCGGTTGAGTAATGTAGTTTGCTATGCTCATAGCAGGCTTGTTCTTCAAGAACAAAAGTAGCAAGAGAAAGACTTTTGCACCGACGCATTATTATGGATGACCAATTGTAGTGTAGAGGAATTTGAGACTTGGAAGTACAAGTATTACAATTTGACATCATTTTCAAAGCCGCCAGCGTTTCGGACATGAGAATGGCTTCGAGGGCGACAACAAAGTTGTGTCCTTTGCATCACTCGCATAAAGATCGATGAAGATCAAGTTCAACAACATTGTGCCTGATGCAGTGTGAATTCAACCGTTAATACGAGAGAAAGCCTCAACATGTACCGATGAAGAGAAACTTTTCGAATGCCGGATTAGTCAGGAATGACAAAACACATATTGGGTGCAAGACTCATACGTTCTTCCATCTTGTAGATGTTGTTGTCTTAACAACAATTTTTGAAACACGCATAATTATGTTTCCAGAGGTATGTTGAGTCTTAGGAGTCCTGTTCTTTTGATCACCTGATGGCCCTATATGCATAGTCATATTTTATTGGATTTAATATCAATGGTTGAGATTAAAATCTTAAAACCACGTTTCTCACACAAAGGAAATATAATATTACAATCTCGAGGCAGTGATGTTCAATATTGTGTCCATATATACATACATATATATATATATATATATGTGTATATATATTTTAGAAGAATGTTAAAGTGATGGTTCTTGTAAACTGAATGGTCAGGTTGTAAGAATGTCTTATATTTGAGTGTCATTGAAACCACAATGCAAATATTTAAGTAGATTTTGGTTGACAATGAGTGTTTTATTAATTAGTAGAGATGTAAGAAAGACTTTTATATGAATTACACCGGATTAATTCTATATTAGAGGGAAAACTAAAGGCGGTTATCAATTCAAATAAAGAGCAGTTGCAGCATATAAGGTTGATATTGGTCTCTCTTCTTGGGTACTACTTGTTCTCGTATTGAATACCGATCCTATTGAGAGTATTGAGATACTATTTCTGAATCCAAGAGAAGAGAAGACAAAATCATGGCTTCATTGTCTTCCACTCCAAGTAAATATATTTATCTATCATTCCTGCCCATGAGGCCTTGGGGGTGCTTAGTAACACTTCTGGAGAAATTCAGAAGTTCACTCGTCATTTTTGGCCTAATGGAAACGACCATTTTTGGTATATGATTTTTATGCATATTTTTTACATATCAACAACTCTCATCTTTAAGATTTAAACTGAAGACATTATTTACATTTTTTCCTGTAGTAGTGTAGTTTATGGACCAAAATATTACATACCGTAGGATTTTAAATCAATGGTTTTGATTAAAACATTAGAAACAAATCTTTTTTTGGGGCTAAGAAGCAAATCTATTTATTCTCCATCCTTGATATAAAATCCAAGGGTGGGTGATTATATATGCATTCTTTAGTCATCACCAGGTGACCAAGAGAACATTAAATTATATGCATATTAATTAATGTTTAACATATTGACTTCACTTGTAACTTCCCATTTAGAGAATGTTCTTTATTGACCAGTGAGGGTGCACTTGAGTATGCAAAAGCGATGGAAGAACTAAATCAAGTTGTGACAAGAATAGTATTTGAAAACTACGGTGTAGAGAAGTATCATGATGCTCACGTTCAATCAACTTCTTACCATCTCCGATTCAATAAATACAAAAATCCCAAGAAAACTGGGGATGTGGGGTTAACCCCTCATACGGACAATAGCTTCTCCACCATACTTCATCAAAATCAGGTCTGTGGTCTGGAGATACATACAAGGGATGGTGACTGGATAGTCTTTGATCCAATGCCATCATCCGTTATATACCTAGCAAGAGATGTGTTCGTCTGGAGGAATTTCCGATGGGGACGTTTCCTGGCCAACGAGCACACAGCTCCCCGAGAGGTTGGCACCGGTTGATATTATCTGTCTGGCTTCTGCTTATTGGCGGGCTGTAAGAGAAGGACAGAGTTAATTCTGAAAAATGCCTTTGTGGGGCCTTAGGTGTAGGCCTTGAGGCTCATAATCAAAATTAACTTTAGGTGTTCAGGCGTGCCACTGCCATCTTTAGCATGACAAATGTAAAACATATGTTATATATGTCCGAGAGACCAAATTAGCTATGAAAGGTGCCTTTGTAGGGCCTTAGGTGTAGGCCTTGAGGCTTCCAATAAAAACTAACTAAGTACTCGAATATATATAGGTTGTTTTATTGTTACAGAAGTATCACAACTGTTATCCTTTAATCGCCCGTGCCCGAAGAGCAGAACGAACCCAGATAGGTGCCTTTGTAGGACCTTAAGTATAGGCCTTGAGGCTTCCCATCAGAGTTAATTCTATACTCAAGCGTTCTATGGCAATCATAATATAACAGAAGTAAAACTGAGAAATAGGTTGATTACTTGCACCCCAAGTAACTTCGGACTTCTTGTTATCAAGGACTATCGTGGATGGGTTAAGTCCACATAAAGTTCTTTTTTATGCCTTGAGACAAAGGACTTTTAATTCATCAATCTTGTATGCTCGAAAGGTTAGAACTTAGAAGTCTTTTAATCATAAACTTGCTAGAAATAACTTGGATGCAGATGGAAGTATACATCATATTACTAGATTTATGAATGAAAAGACAAAACAAAGAGGGTCGGGCAAGGCTGATCGTCTTGCAACTTCCTCTCTTTGTGATTTACAAAGGATTTGAGTGCTAAAAGGGGAGATTGGGGGATGAGTTTACAGGAGGGAATCGATACTACAACAAGATTTAGACAGGGTAGCAGAGCTTTTACAAAGGTTTTTTTGGTGAAGGTTGATCCCGAAAAGGATGAAGGCTTGGTGCTGACTACAGCTTCGTATGCAAATCTGGCTTGAGCAGAGTTTGTGTATTTGTTTGTTTGTTTGAGTGTCCTTATCTTTGATTTCTCTTTCCCCTTTTATAGACGATTTGGCTTGACTGCCTGCAACATTAATCTTGCCCGAATGCAGCTGAAGGGTAGTGACTCATCAGCTTTTTACTTGTACTGCCATTATAAAGTACTTTTGGGCTGATTAGCTGGCTAGTCTACACCACTTGATCTCTAGGTAGGTGAGCAAGTGGCTTAAGTGATCTGCACTTAGTCGGGAAAATGGCTTCTTCCTTCTTCTGGGCTTCGGCTGGGCTCCGGCTTCCTTCCTTCTAGATCTTCTTTTGGGCTAACACTCTTTTGAGCCCAAAGTTCAAGTTTTAACCTAAACAAGATGTATTTCAGGTACATCGATCTCGAAATATTAACCTCTTCAAATTTCTCGAAATAAGTTTGGAGTAATGATAAAATACGAACTTGTAGATATAAAGTTTCGTTGACGGAAGATGGGGTAAGATTCTCGATTAGGTAATTCACATTAATGAAAGACGTGGTGAGCATACCACACGAACTCGTGGACGAGGATCACCCTCGACTGTACAAGCCACTGGATCATGTAGAATTTTTCAAAGAAGTACTTGACGGTAAGGCTGACCATACAGTCCAGGAATACTGTCGGATTTGAGTTCTTTGGTCCAAGGTCCAAGCAGCTGGTTCCTCTTTTGCCCTTTATTTTCTACTGTCATGTATTTTCTTTTCTTTAATTGTTTCTTCCTTTTAGATTGCTATCGTTAAATAAGATGTTTTCTTGTTAGAGACCATGTAACTCAATTTGTTAAGAACCCTCCCACGCCTGAGGTCTTGAACGACCCCTCGTACACTGTCGCTTGTATTAAAGAAAAAAGAAAGTAGATGTTTTTTTTTTTTTTTAGATGTTTCTCAATAAAGTATTGTCGCATTTGAAATGACCCAGCACATCTTGACTTTTCAAGGCCACGGATTGAACAGTGGCAATTTTCCAAATTTCTAGTAGTGACTCTGGTGCTTCACCATATAAATCATTTATGAACCCACAAGGATATTCAAAAAATTCTAATAGCCATTGTCAAATTCTTCATAATAAATTAAAGAAAACTAAACAAAGTATGACACGCCCCGATCCCGATATTTCTCGAATACCAGGATAGGCACGTGCTGGCCGATACCCAAGGGTGACGAAAGTCATTTATTGAGTGCAAATGCTGAGAATAAAGGAATAAATAAGACTTATAAATATAAAAGAATAAAGAATATGCATTTAAGGAACGTGTTCAGAGCATACAACTAACTAGAACACTAAAATAAATAATATAAAATTTTAGTTAACAAAGGAGTGGGTCCTACACCGAGAGGACTCAAAGATGCCGATGCGGAAGTGTTTGTACATCGGGATTGTATGCCTCGATTTTAAGTCCTGAAGGGGCGCAAAACAAAGGTGAGTAGACCAAGTTCATATATACAATAATAATAAAATAGTTATCAAGATACTAACCCCCACAATTTATATAAAGAAAACTACTAGCATAAAAAGTGATAGGTTTACTGAAAACCCTAGCATGCCAAAAATATCTCAAAGGTCATATCGCGGAAAAACATCGCGAAGATCAAAACATCAATCATCTCACAGATCGTCTCGTAAGCGCGGTGTGCTGCCAGTAAAATCACTGAATAAATATAACTCCCGGCCCTATGCCAGCACCGTGGTCTCTGCGCCCGTAGCCAGAGATTATCAACTCCTGGCCCAATGCATGCTCCGTGTCCCTCAGCCCGTAGCTAGGGATTATTTCTCCCGGCCTATCTGCCAACACCAGATCCTCTCCCTAGGCGGCATAGTGTCCACTAGGTACGCACAAATAGTTATGCCTCTCATAAATAACCACTGCATAGTATAAAGTCATCCATCATCTATACTATAAATAGGGGTTTCTAAAACATGTTCTAACATCCTATCGTCATCCATCAGATAGTCTACCAGTTCATGGTTTTTATAGAAAATACGATATAGTAAAATATAGCTCAATATTGGCCAACAATTAATTCCTTACAAAATAACGAGACGATAATCAACATTTCAATAAATCTGCTTAACATAAAATCAGTTAATAAACTCGTAAGGCATGCATTTCATTTATGCAAATAAACTATAAAATTATGCAAATTTTAGAAGGGGTCCACTCACAGATACTCCGTAGCAGTAGAGTTGTGCGGATAAGGATTAAGAATTTCCCCACTAGCAACTTCACCTAAGCACAAAAATGTAATAAATAAATAAAAGGGTTTTCTAAAGGATTTGGGCTTGAATTAAATAAAATAGAGGATTTGAGTTGGATGGTTAGAGCCTAATGGGTGGGTAAAGGGTTTTGGGCTTAGAGCCCCAACAGAAATGGCCCAAAGGCCATTTTGGTTTTTAAAACAATTAAATTAAAATAAAAATAAATTGGGCTTAACGGGCTGGAGGCTTGAAGCCAAAGGGTTTGGGCCTTGCTGTCACGACCCTAAGGCATTTTGGGTCTTAAGGATTTAAACCAAAAATAAAAAGGGAATGGTTGAGGATACTGGGCTGGCTAAAACGGGCCTAGAGCCCGTGGGTTTGAGAAACGGCCTAAAAGGCTTGGTGTCGACGGGAACAACGGAGAAGAACGCCGGAGCCTTCCCAACTCCGGCCGACTGCAAACCACGACCCTAGACTCTAATCTAGGTATTAAAATGAAGCACAAGAGAAGATGCGTGTGTTTATACCTTCCTTTTTGCCGTAGAACGGCCGGAGATGAACAAAAGGCTCATTGACACTCACGGGCTCGCCGGAGATGGGTGTGCCTTCACCTGACTCGATTTCGTTCTAAAGCTTCAACAACAACGCAATAAAACACATTCATACTTCAATCTAGAACGAAAAGAAGGAAATTCAAGGCTCACCTAACCGGAAAATTAAGAAAACCTCGCCGGAGGTTTCTGGGGTTTCATCGTCCCTCGCAGTGATGGGAGAGGGAGAAAGAAGGACGAGGTTGACGATGATGGTTGTGTCTTCCTTGAGCAGGGAATGCAGCTGGGTGCGAGTGTGTGTGTGTGTGTCTCGGTGAAAGAGGAAAAGAAGAGAGAATGGAGAGAAAGCAGAAACAGAAAGAAGAAGAAGAAGAAGTCACGGGGGGGGTGGAACAGAGAGAGAGATGAGGTTTGTTAGGGTGCTGCCACGTGGCAATTTGAGGGAGTTTAGGAATCTAGATAAAGGGTCCATATTTAGTCAAGCTAGGGACCAAAATGAAGTTTTCATTAAAATTTTAGGGACTTACGAAATTATACAAATATTTGGGGGTTGGGTGAAACAATCTACCCCCCTTATAAAAAATTTCGTCCTCGAAATTTAAAATCACTTACTAAACTGAAATACTCGAAAATAGGAAGAAGAATATATGTATAAAGAGAAATCAAGTCAGAGTGGGTGCATCAAAGAGAATATGCCACACCGTCGCGAGTGGGTTGCAAAATCCTCTATCATGCCTCCAAGCTCTTACTTTCTTCCCCATCCGTGTAAAAGTAGAAACATACTTTATAAAGATATAAGGTCAAAAACATAAAATAGCTTAAGGTCAAAGTAAGTACGTAAAATACGATAACGTCAAAATACATATGTACTAACATATAGGTCGAAAACTCGTGCTGAACTTAAAATTGAAAACGGAAAACACTTTCCTCAAAACATTTGTAACGACAAAAAACAAATAACTAAATTAAAGGGAGTTAAAATACTTATACTGAAAATCAAAACTGAAAGATGAGACTGGGTCTCGCCCAAGAATTCGTAACCTCACGTACTCCAGAACAAATGTGTCTTTGGGTCGAGTCCCAAGAATAATAATTCTGTGACAACTGCCGTAGCCAGATCTTCATGCCCACTTGCTTGATGAACCCAACGAATAAGCCATTGATATCACAGTTGGCCGCCAGCGATATCGACCACCCATTTGTTGTCTCGTTAAGCAAATATTGATTTCCTGAGGGTGCACAATCTCACACGTCGAAAATTCGATCATTCGAATACAAGTTTGCAATACTCCTCTGCCAACTAGTGTTGCATATAGCAACTTTCGTACCATGTCGCAACAAGTGCCATACTCAAACCGAACAAAATAAGAACTATCGTCGTAAAACTTTACCCAGCACCAAGCATCCTATTCTCCGCAGTTCTTCCAAAAGTGACCAACTGCTCCAGAGTTTTGTCAACAAGAACTGATTCGAATACCAGGATAGGCACGTGCTGGCCGACACCCGAGGGTGACGAAAGCCATTTATTGAGTGAAAATGCTGAGAATAAAGGAATAAATAAGACTTATAAATATAAAAGAATAAAGAATATGCATTTAAAGAACGTGTTCAGAGCATACAACTAACTAGAACACTAAAAGAAATAATATAAAATTTTAGTTAACAAAGGAGTGGATCCTACACTGAGAGGACTCAAAGATGCCGATGCGGAAGTGCCTAGACGTCGGGATTGTATGCCTCGATTTTAAGTCCTGAAGGGGGGCGCAAAACAAATGTGAGTGGACCAAGTTCATATATACAATAATAATAAAATAGTTATCAAAATACTAACCCCCACAGTTTATATAAAGAAAATTACTAGCATAAAAAGTGATAGGTTTACTGAAAACCCTAGCATGCCAAAAACATCTCAAAGGTCATATCGCGAAAAAACATCATGAAGATCAAAACATCAATCATCTCACAGATAGTCTCGTAAGCGCAGTGTGCTGCCAGTAAGATCACTGAATAAATATAACTCCCGGTGCTATGCCAGTACCGTGGTCTTTGCGCCCGTAGCCAGAGATTACCAACTCTTAGCCTTAAGGCTTGAAGCCAAAGGGTTTGGGCCTTGCTGTCACGGCCCTAAAGCTTTTTGGGTCTTAAGGATTTAAACCAAAAATAAAAAGGGAATGGTTGAGGGTACTAGGCTGGCTAAAACGGGCTTATAGCCTGTGGGTTTGAGAAACGGCCTAAAAGGCCTGGTGTCGACGGTAACAACGGAGAAGAACGCCGGAGCCTTCCCAGCTCCGGCCGACTGCAAACCACGACCCTGGACTCCGATCTAGGTATTAAAATGAAGCACAAGAGAAGAGGAGTGTGTTTATACCTTCCTTTTTGACGTAGAACGGCCGGAGATGAACGAAAGGCATCTTGACATCACGGGCTCACCGGAGTTGGGTGTGCCTTCACCCGACTCGATTTCGTTCTAAAACTTCAACAGCAACGCAATAAAACCCATTTAAAACACATTCATACTTCAATCTAAAACGAAAAGAAGGAAATTCAAGGCTCGCCTAACTGGAAAATTAAGAAAACCTCGCCGGAGGTTTCTGGGGTTTCATCGTCCTTCGCAGCAACGGGAGAAGGAGAAAGAAGGACGAGGTTAACGATGATGGTTATGTCTTCCTCGAGCAGGGAATGCAGCTGGGAGCGAGTAGGTGTGTGTGTGTCTGTGTCTCGGTGAAATAGGGAAAGAAGAGAGAAGGGAGAGAAAGCAGAAACAGAAAGAAGAAGAAGAAGAAGTCACGGGAAGGGGGAACAGAGAGAGAGATGAGGTTTGTTAGGGTGCTGCCACGTGGCAGTTTGAGGGAGTTTAGGAATCTATATAAAGCAGATTTAGTCAAGCTAGGGGACCAAAATGAAGTTTTCATTAAAAATTTTGGGACTTACGAAATTATACAAATATTTGGGGGTTGGGTGTAACAAAGTAGATGAAGATTTTATACACTGGACTGCATGCATGTTCCTTTGATAACAGAATCCTTACCATCTTCACCCAAACGTCATCGTTAGCATTGCATCGTCAACAAAAGTGATGCTTTTATTTCACTGATACCTAAGTCTTTCTGAAACCTAGGGTAAGACTTCATGTCAATAAATTCAACTTGACAAGTCTTTGAACCCTTTCAAACTTGGAAGTTCTCTTGTTTACCTTCTTTATTAGGTGATTCCACATGTATCCAGAACATTCTGTATCTCTACCATTTCCTATCCATACCAAAACCTTAAAACTATTTGATATATCTCACTTTCTCAATCTCACCAGCTTTGAAGGGATTTTGTAGACTATTCCTTCCCCTTATACCAACCACCTTATTTTTCCTCCCTATAATCCGATTTGCGAAATATAATGATGTATAATGTGAAGAACATGTTTTACTTGCCTATAAAATATGAGGTGAAAAAGACAGATGTTTAACTGTGGAAATTCCCGCAAGGAACATAGTTGTTCGTATGCTTAGTGTTGGTGTCCGAACTTAAAATGAGTCTAGACTGGGTTCAATACGTATTTGCTCCGAGTGTTGCTTACGATCTCGGAGCCACGAGATGACTCGAGAGAAAGAGCGAGTAGGCATGCGTCTGTTGGAGGTTGCCAATAGACACTGTTTGTGTTTGAGTGTTCGTGAAAGTTGCACATAAATCTAACTTCTTAACCAAATGATTGTGCACCGACTGGAGCGCTGCTGTGCTGGTTCAGTTGTTTTTTTTTCTGTGCCTCAAGTGAATGAGGACTTAAAATTTAGTGTAACTTTGTATGTTTTTGCCTAAAACATAGTAAAACAGAAACTATTAATGTAATCATTTCATGATGATGTAAGTCAAACGGCGATCTGATGGTACAATTGAGTGATACAAGACACGTTTGGTTGCCAAGGGTTTCCCTCAACAATCTGGTATTGATTATTTTGATACATTCAGCCTAGTGGTTAAACTCACAACAATTAGAACTGTTCTATCTCTTACCGTTTTTTCTGGTTGGCCTTTTCGGCAACTTGATTTTTAAAACGCCTTTTTTTGCACGGCAATCTTTCTAAAGAAGTTTATATGCAGCAATCAACTGGTTTTGTTGATCCTACTTGTCCCAATCATGTATGTAAACTTCATAAGGCCATTTATGGCCTCAAGCAAGCTCATCGGGCATGGTTTCAAAAGTTCAATTCCTTCCTTATTCGCAAAGGTTTTATTCAAAGTCAGGCTGACAATTTTATGTTTGTTTACAAGGATAATTCTACCATTATGGTTTTGCTACTTCATGTGGACGACATAGTTCTCACTGGTAGTAATTCATCAGCTTTACATTCATTTATTCAAACATTGGGGGCCGAATTCGACGTCAAAGATCTGGGACATTTACATTATTTTCTTGGCATGGAGGTTACTTACCACTCCGATTCTATTCATCTTACTCAAAACAAGTACACAGTCGATTTTCTCAAACACAGCAATCTCTTGGACTGTAAACCTGTTTCCACCCCCAATGACCTCTAAAGGTACACTTTCCCGCACTGATCGTAATGATCTCACTGATCCTGCTATTATTGACAAATGGTTGGCACCCTACAATATCTCACCATAACCCATCCTGACATCTCCTATGTTGTTCGATGGTTTCCTACTTCTTCTATTTTAGTCACCTATTCTAATCAAGGTTCTAAAAGTCGCTAGGCGCTAGTCGGGCGGCGGGCTGGGGAGGCGGGGCCTAGGCGGGAGCCTAGGCGGACTAGGCGGATTTAAGTAAATCTATCATATTTCAGGTAAATAAGTGTCTGCTTCTACTTGAAATATATATAATTTCATCATAAACTACAAAATAGAATGCATATATATCATGAAGTATTGGAACATAATGAAAACATGTGAAATAAGGATATAATGTTTGTTCATTCAAGTATGCAACAAGTCTCTTACAATTTATTGGAAAAAAACAAAATGCAAAATGAAAGTTATGTATTTTCTGTCTAAGTGAGTTGCAACCTAGGCGGGTCTAGGCGGGTGCCTAGGTGGTCTAGGCGGTGGGCCGGGGCCTAGGCATTAATCGGGGCGGTGAGCTGGGGCCTAGGCGGCGCTAGGCGGGGATTTTTAGAACAGTGATTCTAATGCAAATTAGGCAGACTGCCCCTATACCAAAAGGTCCACAATCGGATATTGTGTATTTTTTGGATCCAATCTTATCTCGTGGAGTTCCAAGAAGCAGCATACCATCTCTCATTCTAGACTTTTGGTGAGCAATACCATTTTTAGTGTGAAAAGATTGAAATGTTTTTCCTATATAATCTCCTCCCCCATCACTCTGAAATATTTTTATCTTTGCTGAAAATTGAGTATACACAAACTGATAAAATGTAACAAAGACAAAAGAAAGGTCTGATTTATTGATTAAGTTTAACATCCAACAAAATCTTGTACATTCATCGACAAAAATGACGTAGTACCCAAACCCATCAATGGATATACATGGTGCAGGTCCTCACAAATCACTATGGATAACTTCAAAAGGGATTACAAACCTAGTTGACATTGATTGAAAAGGAAGTTTTGTAAACTTTCCTTCCAAACAACTTTGACAAACAATAAGAGATGTATCCTTTACAAGAGACACTTTAGACTTATGCCACAAGGTAGAAGTGACAAGTTTTCCAAGACAGGCAATGGCTTGATTTGCTGAGAACACTGGTGGTTTATTCAAAACAAAAAAGAAAAAGAAAAAAGAATTAGCTGGGTTTTGTCACGGCAGTTCATCTTGACCACCATCATGTGATTCACTCTAGGAATTGAACTCAAAACGTGCCATATGAAATACGAGTTTGAAATTCACCTCCAATTACTGAACCACCCATGGTGGTTAAGTTTGATAAGCTTGATTGTAAATACATTAGTGTTTATAATTCAAACTAGTGGGAAATTATTAATTAAATTTAAAAAAAAGGTACGTCTCATGTGCTTTGGATTGTAATGCGTCGTTCCGTTAACTTTGATTGCCAATTTACCAATTTCATAATTTATTCTTTCAATTTCCAACCTCTGCTAGCTGTCGTTTGTTGAATATTGATAACAGTTGAAAGCAATACTGATATAATAATTTCATAATTTATTCCTTCAATTTCTAGCCTTTGGCTCTTGGATTCCCCAAGGATGTGCCCACTCTTCCATTTAAAGTAACGTATCTTAATCATAAAAATTTTATAATGAAATCACTTAATTTTTTTAGTCTTTATTTAAGGATCATCCATAAAAATAAAAAATAAATCATTCGAATGGGAGACCATTTAATCATCCAAATGAATAAAAAAAATTAACATGATAGGTAACAAGTAGCACATTCATGATAAACCGTTGATTTATTTGATATATTTGAATAACTAAACGATCTCCAATTTGAATTGTTTTTGTAGGGATAGATGATCTTGAAGATTAAGAGATTTAACGGTTTCGATTATAAGTTTTAATGGTAAAAATACGTTATTTGCAAGTGGAAAAATGAGCTATTCTCAAAGGTGAAATGCAATCATTATCCATTTTTATATTAAAGTTTGATTTGATATCTTCTAATCCTCTATACACATACGCATTACTTGGCTCTTGCAGTTTACATATATGTAAGCGTGTGTGTATTATATATATATATATATATATATATATATGTATGTATGTATGTATGTATGTATGTATGTATATATGCAGCACAGCCTCTTAGCTTGTGAGAACTGTGAAGAAAGTTAAACATGACCATGGTCACCCAAGCAGCAGCGGCCAAAATTCCAGTGGTAGATTTCTCCATGGACGGCATGAAGCCCGGGACAAGTTCTTGGCTCTCAATAAGCGACGACGTTTGCCATGCACTTGAAGAGCTTGGCTGTTTCATAGCAATCCTGCCCAACAAACTTCCTTTGGAGGAGCTTCACAACTCCTTCGTTGGTGCATTGAAAGAGTTGTTAGATTTCCCCATGGACGTCAAGGTGTGAGACAAAAAAGGGGCCTATTTATCTATCAATCCTCCCCATGAAGGATTGGGGGTGCTTAATAACACCTCTGAAGAAATTCAGAAGTTCACTCGTCATTTTTGGCCTAATGGAAACGATCTTTTTTGGTATGATTTTGTAGACATATTTTTTACATATCAACAACTCTCGTCTTTAAGATTTAAACTCAAGACATAATTTACATTTTTTCTGTAGTTTTATAGTTTGTGAACCAAAATATAGTTATATAGTTAATAGTTTATAGCGTTCCCTAGCCTACCGGCTATAGCTTTACATACCCTAGGATTTTAAATCAACGGTTATGATTAAAACATTAGAAGCAAATTTTTGGTTTTTCTGGGCAAAAAACGCAAATATTTATTCTTCATCTTTGATATAAAATCCAAGGGTGAGTGATTATATATGCATTATTTAATCATCACTAGATGATCAAGAGAACATTATATTATATGTATAGTGAATGGTTAACATATTGACTTCATTGTAACTTGCACATTGAGAAAATGTTGTTTATTGGCCAGTGAGGGTGCACTTGAGTATGCAAAAGCGATGGAGGAACTAGATCAAGTTGTGACAAGAATGGTATTTGAAAACTACGGTGTAGAGAAGTATCATGATGCTCACGTTCAATCAACTTCTTACCATCTCCGATTCAATAAATACAAAAATCCCAAGAAAACTGGAATGGACGTGGGGTTAAAACCTCATACGGACAATAGCTTCTCCTCCATACTCCATCAAAATCAGGTATGTGGTCTGGAGATATGTACGAAGGATCGTGACTGGATAGTTTTTGATCCTCCGCCGTCATCCATTATATACCTAGCAGGAGATGTATTTCAGGTACATCGATCTCGAAATATTAACCTCTTCATGTATAATTAGATAATTTCATGGATATTTTGACTCAAATTTCTCAAAATAGATTTGGAGCAACAACAGAATACGACCTTGTAGACATAGAGTTTCGTTAACGGAAGATGAGGTAAGATTCTCGATTGGGCAATTCACATATATGAAAGAGGTGGTGAGCATACCAAACGAACTCGTGGACGAGGATCACCCTCGACTGTACAAGCCACTGGATCATTTAGAATTTTTCAAAGAAGTAAAATACACTGACGGTAAGGCAGACCGTACAGTCCACGAATACTGTCGCATTTGAGTTCTTTGGTCCAAGGTCCAAGCAGCTGGTTCCTCTCTTGCCTTTTATTTTCTACTGTCATGTATTTTCTTTTCTTTTATGGTTTCTTCCTTTTCAGTAAATTAGATTGCTGTCGTTAAAATAAAGATGTTTTCTTGCAAGAGACCATGTAACTCAATTTGTTAAGAATATCCTCCTTTACACCTGAGGTCTTGAACGACCCTTCCCACTGTTGAAGATCAACACCAGCCCAATTGGTGTTTGTGTTGAAGTGTAATCTTGCCTTGGCCCAAGATGGATCCAGCCCATAGACAAAGAAATATCCATACACATGCTAGAGAATTCTAGCAAAGTTCAAGATTGGTGGAAGAGTCTAGAAGAATGTTGAGGTTTCCACCAACATGCAAGATTAGTAGTTAGTAGAATTATCTAGATATCTCTAGCATGATGATTACATGCTTCTCCAAGGTTCCATCCATGCCTATAAAAGGAGAAGGCATCCACACCATTTGTATCAACCAAGCAACCAATCAACCAACCAACCAAGTGAGAGTGAGAAGTAAGAGTAGTCTTGTGAGGAGTGTGAGTGATTTAGAGTTTGTCTCTAGAAGTGAGTGAGTGTCATTGCTTCTAAAGTTGTGTCCTTTTGAGTGTTGTAATATTTTGTGAGTGTAATACAAGTAATTTGTTTACTTGTTTTGTCTCTCCAACACTTGTGTTAGAGTTGTGTACTCTAAGTTTTTCCCCAACACCTACACTGTCACTGGTGGATGCAAATTTCCGCCTTCTTCTTCTTGGACGAAAATGCACCTGCAAAATAAGAGTACATTATCAACATATCTCAGAAAATCTTCATGGTAATCATCCTCATCAAAGACTAGACTGTGAACAGAAGTCCATAAGTTCTTCCATCTTCTAGATAGAATGGTGGTCTGAACAGCACATAATGTTGGAAGGAAGGAAAGTGTGTGATAGAGAACCGCAAATGGCAGTGCACTGATCCTATCTTTAACAATTTCCTTACGCTTCAGCGTCGAACTCATTTGAACCTGATTCTTTGTTAAAAAACATGGTCAAATTGGAACATGCTGTAAATTTGGTAGCTCAAAAAGCTTCTCTAAGTAATATTATGTCTTACAGTTCTAGCTACTTCGAAACCGAAGAATACACCAAAGTTTTCAATCCTTCATGTCTCCTTCAACTTCAATTGAAATAAAGAAAACCCTTCTAATTCATCCTCTGTTTGGGAAGAAAATGGTGAAAATTGAACAAACTGTGCATTTTACAGTAAAATCCTTTAAATTCCTCATTATCTTCAGACATCTAAGCATCAAATTCTACTTTCTAAAGAAAAAAAATTCGGTGGAAGCAAAATAATCAAAGAAGAAATAGAGTACAATGTGTCAGAGATAAACAGTATAAGGGGTAATACTTGAATTTGCTCATCGTCCATATGTCGTCAATAAAGACGATGAGCAAACCATACGTCGTCAATATGGACGAGCAAACCATAGTTGAAATATGTTGTCACTATAATTAGTTGTTTGCTCATTGTCCGCATTGACGATGTATTCACACCATATTGGCAGTGTAATACAATATAATGATGATACACTATCTACATACTATCAATATAGTGGAAATATGTTGTCAATAGACTACCTACTCGGGTCATGCCAAACCATGCGCACAACCTAGGTGCACAGGTGAGCAAACGGGGTCTTTTTTGTATGTCAAACGCATGCGTGATAACTTATAAATCAAGTAGTTAATAGTGTTCATTACACGAGAGATTCAGAGTTTGAGAAAGCAAATTGAAGTGCATTTTTTTTTTAATAAGTGAAAACCAGAAAAAGGATGTGTTCAGAAGGCTTAATGATCTTACACAAAAGTTTTGGTAGGGGAAAATTACACAGATACGAGCTAGAGCTTAGTGATCTTACACATAAAGGAAAATAATAGTTCAATGAAAATTGAATTAACCGTGCACATTGTTCACTACTAATATATTACAAATATTAAATGTGCAAGGATATGCAAAATGAAAGCGTTTTTGTTTTCAAGGTTGTGAAGCCTTTCTCAAAAGTTTAAACCTTGCCAATGGAACTCAAAGCTTAATGAAAGTGACCCACTAGTGTGTTTATTCGTACTTTCATTAAGTATAACATAAGATTTTGTGGTATCCACTAGTGTAAATAATTTAAATTGAAGATCGAATTCATTCATTGTATTCATATAGAATCAAGGAGTGTAGTTGTAAAAAATCATCAAAATCAGAGTTAAAATAACCGTTAAATTGTGATTTTTCGTTTATAACCGTCGAAAAGTTTTGTCCCGTTACTTAATCTTTAAATGTTTTTTTTTTTGCAATTTTTGGCGTATGTGATCTCGAAGCATATACAAACAAGTTTGACGGTTAGATCGTTGAAACTAGTTTCGTAGAATGTGTATCCCATCAAAACAATAGATTCACTAACACTTAAGAGTTTATTTATACTTTCATTAAGTATAACATAAGATTTTGTGTTATCCACTAGTGTAAATATTTTAAATTGAAGATCGAATTCATTCATCGTATTCATATAGGGTCAAGGAGTGTAGCTGTAAAGAATCATCAAAATCAGAGTTAAAATAACCGTTAAATCGTGATTTTTCTTTTATAACCGTCGAAAAGTTTTGTCCCGTTACTTGATCTCTGAATGTTTTTTTTTTTTGCAATTTTTGGCATATGCGATCTCGAAGCATATACAAACAAGTTTGACGGTTGGATCGTTGAAACTAGTTTCGCAAAATGTGTATCTCATCAAAACAATATATTCACTTACACTTAAGAGTTTATTAATATTTTCATTAAGTATAACATAAGATTTTGTGGTATTCACTAGTGTAAATATTTTAAATTGAAGATCGAATTCATATATGGTCAAAGAGTGTAGCTGTAAAAAATTATCAAAATCGGAGTTAAAATAACCGTTACATCGTGATTTTTCGTTTATAATCGTCGAAAAGCTTTGTCTTGTTACTTGATCTCTGAATGTTTGTTTTTTGCGATTTTTGGTGTATGCGATCTCGAAGTATATACAAACATGTTTGACGGTTGGATCGTTGAAACTAGTTTCGTATAATGCGTATCCCATCAAAACAATAGATTCACTAATACTTAAGAGTTTATTCATACTTTATCAAGTATAACATAAGATTTTGTGGTATCCACTAGTGTAAATATTTTAAATTGAAGATCGAATTCATTCATTGTATTCATATAGGGTCAAGGAGTGTAGATGTAAAAAATCATCAAAATCGGAGTTAAAATAACTGTTAAATCGTGATTTTTCGTTTATAACCGTCGAAAAGTTTTGTTTCGTTACTTGATCTTTGAATATTTGTTTCTTGCAATTTTTGGCGTATGCGATCTCGAAGCATATACAAACAAGTTTGACGGTTGGATCGTTGAAACTAGTTTTGCAAAATGCGTATCTCATCAAAACAATAGATTCACTAACACTTAAGAGTTTATTCATATTTTCATTAAGTATAACATAAGATTTTGTGGTATCCACTAGTGTAAATATTTTAAATTGAAGATCGAATTCATTCATTGTATTCATATAGGGTCAAGGAGTGTAGCTGTAAAAAATTATCAAAATTGGAGTTAAAATAACCGTTAAATTGTGATTTTTCGTTTATAACCGTCGAAAAGTTTTGTCTCGTTACTTAATCTCTGAATGTTTGTTTTTTGTAATTTTTGGCGTATGCGATCTCGAAGTATATACAAACATGTTTGACGGTTGGATCGTTGAAACTAGTTTCGTATAATGCGTATCCCATCAAAACAATAGATTCACTAATACTTAAGAGTTTATTCATACTTTATCAAGTATAACATAAGATTTTGTGGTATCCACTAGTGTAAATATTTTAAATTGAAGATCGAATTCATTCATTGTATTCATATAGGGTCAAGGAGTGTAGATGTAAAAATTCATCAAAATTGGAGTTAAAATAACCGTTAAATCGTGATTTTTTGTTTATAACCGTCGAAAAGTTTTGTTTCGTTACTTGATCTCTGAATGTTTGTTTTTTGTAATTTTTGGTGTATGCGATCTCGAAGTATATACAAACAAGTTTGACGGTTGGATCGTTGAAACTAGTTTCGTATAATGCGTATCCCATCAAAACAATAGATTCACTAATACTTAAGAGTTTATTTATACTTTATCAAGTATAACATAAGATTATGTGGTATCCACTAGTGTAAATATTTTAAATTGAAGATCGAATTCATTCATTGTATTCATATAGGGTCAAAGAGTGTAGATGTAAAAAATCATCAAAATCGGAGTTAAAATAACTGTTAAATCGTGATTTTTCGTTTATAACCGTCGAAAAGTTTTGTCCCGATCTCCGAATGTTTGTTTTTTGCAATTTTTGGCGTATGCGATCTCGAAGCATATACAAACAAGTTTGACGGTTGGATCGTTGAAACTAGTTTTGCAAAATGCGTATCTCATCAAAACAATAGATTCACTAACACTTAAGAGTTTATTCATATTTTCATTAAGTATAACATAAGATTTTGTGGTATCCACTAGTGTAAATATTTTAAATTGAAGATCGAATTAATTCATTGTATTCATATAGGGTCAAGGACTGTAGCTGTAAAAATCATCAAAATCGGAGTTAAAATAACCGTTAAATTGTGATTTTTCGTTTATAACCGTCGAAAATGTTTGTCTCGTTACTTGATCTCTAAATGTTTGTTTTTTGTAATTTTTGGCGTATGCGATCTCGAAGTATATACAAACATGTTTGACGGTTGGATTGTTGAAACTAGTTTCATAGAATGCGTATCCCATCAAAACAATAGATTCACTAACACTTAAGAGTTTATTCATACTTTCATCAAGTATAACATAAGATTTTGTGGTATCCCCTAGTGTAAATATTTTAAATTGAAGATCGAATTCATTCATTGTATTCATATAGGGTCAAGGAGTGTAGCTGTAAAAATCATCAAAATCGGAGTTAAAATAACCGTTAAATCGTGATTTTTCGTTTATAACCGTCGAAAAGTTTTGTCTCGTTACTTGATCTGTGAATGTTATTTTTTTTGTAATTTTTTGCTGATGCGATCTCGAAGCATATACAAACAAGTTTGACGGTTGGATCGTTGAAATTAGTTTCGTATAATTCGTATCCCATGAAGTTCAATGGTGTGTGTGTGTATATATATATATTTATTTATTTATTAAGTAGATTTAAATCTATTTATTTTGTATGTATAATTATTATAGTTTTTAGGGGTATAAAATTCAATTTAAAATTCAATTTAAAATTTAATATATATATATATATAACTATTATAGTTAATATTTTGGGGGTATAATTATTATAGTATATATAATTATTATAATTATTATAGTTAATTTAATATATATATATATATATATATAATTATTATAGTTTTTAGGGGTATAAAATTGTTAAATTAATATAGTATTTTTTTAGGGTTATAAAATTATTAAATTAATATTCAGCTTATCGTGTATCGTGTTACCCACGTGTATACCCGAACCAACCCGTTATCTTAACAGGTACTTATCGGGTTACCCGATAACGACCCGTTTCGTTATTGTGTCGACCCGAACACCTGTTAATTTCGTGTCGTGTCGTGTCGAGTTATCGGGTCTTGTCAGGAATTGCCAGGCCTATCCACAATTGTCAGCCTGGTGATTATTGATATGATTTTTAACGTCTATGCAAATAGGGTCAAAATCACATGAAATACTTGCAAGAATACAAGGATATTGTATTATAGATGCTCATGCAAGGTCGTTTTTCTCAAGGACTATTTGGATAATTTATGT
Source organism: Malus fusca (assembly GCA_035220775.1). Lineage (NCBI taxonomy): Eukaryota > Viridiplantae > Streptophyta > Magnoliopsida > Rosales > Rosaceae > Malus > Malus fusca. The sequence continues at coordinate 37,978,111 of CM069069.1, forward strand.
AGAAACAATTCCTAATTAAATACTTAGAATTAAAACTTGAGAAAATAGAGTTTGAGATTGGGTAAATTAAAAACGAATTTCAATTAAAAACTAATATAATCGAAGAAAAGATTTTTAAATACCAATTTATAAAGGCACTAGGGTTCCACCATCACCTAGCAATCCTATGAATTTCTACCAATTACTTACGATTTACACATGCCACTTCGAAGGTTATTAGGTTTTCCTAATACATATTCTCCTCGTGATATTCAAGCAAGAACGTATATCTAACATGCAATCTGTCTGTGATATTCAGATCAAATATGAACATACAAAACTCATTAAGTTTTATGAAAACCTTTTGAAGAACCATGCAACCCCTAAGAACGTGATATTCGCCTTAGATGAAATTACAATTACCAATCACAAGAAGCAATACTCAATCCTCCGGTGATATTCCGACCGAATTGCATCCAATTACTTGTCTAAACATCCTAATGGTGGCCAATCATCAAGATAATTAGATAGTTTGAAACAGTGATCAATAATTCAAAGTGTGCATGCAATCAATCATAAGCAATTAAATAAAAATTACATATTCATGCTAAGGCTCAAGGCTTCGCCCTAGCAAAAGGAATTAGTTATGCATATTCATAATTGAAATCATAGAAAATATTATTAACAATAAAAGGAATGAAAGCACCTTAAAGTAGAAAATCTCCAAGAACCCTAGCCAAGTTCTTTGTCTCTGAAGTTGAATAATAATAAGCGCAAAAAAAAATTGTAGACGGCCAAAGCCATATATTTGCTCAGCCCTCACAAACCCTAAGACATAGGTTTCTTATTCCAACTAGGAAACTAAGAAAAATAATAAAATATCTTAGAAAATAAAACCCTAATTAAACTAGGAGAATCTGCCAAGTACTTGTCCAGCCACGTTTTAGCCTCAGATCTCCTCCAAATCCGGCCCAAGGCAGCTTGTTTTAAAGATAAGGACTTTCCGAACACATCTCCAGAAGGCCACGAAACCATCTGAGGTCATCTTGGGCTCCAAAAACGCAATTTAAGCCTAGAAACGTCATTTTCCAGCACCACGCATCGCTTCTTTATTTTATCGCCAGAAAATAACCGCTTGATGGAAAAATCCCAAATTTTGACACGACCAAGCTAAGTGACTCACGAACGTCTTCCAACTGGAATTACTCCAAAATTCGTCCATTTGACCACGTTTTGCTCCAGAGGAAGTTGAAAGTCCTATATTGAAAATACAATTCAAAGTATCAAAATTCTTCCAAAATATTAACCAAAATATACTAAGAATAGGGTTAAATATATAATATAAAATTCACTTATCAATTATTAAAACAACGAATGAAATGAGACACCTTAAGATTTGAAAGCAGGTATCACGTAACACATGGGAAATCAACTTACATAAAGTTTTAAGTCAAGACATTCCGGGTTACATGATCGCTTGAGCATCTCTATTAACAGTTCCCAGTAGTAGCAATAATAAAGAACCAGCTCCAATTCTCTCAAATTATCAAAAACTGGCAGACAACACCCCTTCATGAAAGATAAAGTTGGATCAAATACAAACTTATGCAGAAAGTAAATATTTTCGTAAGCAGAATATGTCATTTCTAATCGTAAATTTCCAAAATGGACAAAAGGCTTTCAGATAAAAACGCTATGCTTGCTACAAAGAATTTATAAGGACAATAAACACAATTTCAAAGCCAAAAAAAGTAGAGGGTCCGATTTCGGATGCGAAATATTTGTCTTTTCTTCCTATAGTTCAGAATATCACGGAAGGAAAGGTGCACAACTATTTCCTGATTTCCATTTGTAGTAAACATAGTGGAAAACGTACACTACAAGAAAACAACACATCTATCACGACAATTTTACCACGGACTTTATGAGCTCGTTGTAAAAATAAAAATTTACCACGGGCATAATAAGCACGTCATAAAAAATAATTTTTCATCACAGACAAATCTTAGCCCGTTGTAAAATAACAGTGAATGACCACGCGCAAAGTTGCACGTTGTAAATATACTAAGCCACCACGGACAATGCTCGTGGTCAATATTGTTAGTTCTACAACGCATTTTTGTTATCAACCACGGACATAATGTGTGGTATAATCATACACATAATGAAAAATATTTAGAAAAGGCGGGACACCGAAATTTTGCGAAATTTCAAACATCTTTGAGATTTGAAAATTTCACAACTCTTTAAATCTCCAGCTCATTTTTATTTCTGATCAAAATCCTATGGCACCAGGGATCCGATCCAAATTAAATTGAATCCCCAAATGGGAAAAAAAGGAGGGCGCACAAGAGAGAAAATGGTGGGTTCCTCTTTCTTTCTTTATCCTTTTTTATTTCTTTCATCCCTTACACTTTATTTCCTTTCATGCCTGGTTTTTCCTAAACCTCATGAGTTTTGGTAATGGTTACTGTAGGGGCAAGAACAACAGCTCAGCACTAAATGGGAAGGGTATGTTGACTGGAGAAGCCGACCTGCAATCAGAGGTCGCCATGGCGGCATGCTTGCCTCCTCCTTTGTGTTGGGTATGTGTCTCCCTTGTGCTGCAATCAAAGATCGCCATGGCGGTATGCAGGCATCGATCCAACATATCATAAGTTATACCAAATAACAAATATAGGGTTATCTAAATTTTACATGAAATGTTAGCCACTTGAGTGCATCAATGGGTGGACTTTTTATGTCTTACAAACTGAAACTTGCAGATTAATTCTTACTTCAATAGAGTTCGAAAAGGAATTAAACATTATAAAGTATGGAAGCAGTTTGGGTTGCAAAATACGTGAGTTCGGGGAAAGAGACATTATTGTGATGAGGAAAACATGGAGCAGTTATGTATTTAGAGATAAGGGCAGAGAGAAAAGGGGGAGAAGAAGGGAGACATGCGGTTTCCCTCCTTTTACATTTCATTTATTTTATTTTGTGTTTTACATATTTATTCATAATCATAATCATAATTTATTTTGTGTTTTCCTAATTATCATATTGATTTCTTTTTTGGTTTTGGTTATTCTGTAATTTATTATATTGTAATAAATATGAAATTTTGTTGGTTATTTAGTATATAAATATTTAAATATATATTTATTAAATGGATATTTTTTTATTTGTGGAATTTTTTTTATAACGGGCATTAACCGTGATCAATAAACATTTCACAACGGTCGTAACACGTGATGTTAAATTCCAATCTATCACGGGCACAATCTGTGGTTACATTATGTTTGACAACGGGCATAGCCTATGGTAGAAACTAAGACTTTTTATCACGTCCAGATTACTAACGGGCACAGTGCCCGTGGTGGATTACAATTTATCACGGGCATTCACCGTGATAGATGAGCTTTTTTCTTCTAGTGGTACTACATAATTTACCATTCTTTTTTCTTCTCAAACCAAAAATCTAATTGCTATTTACTTTTTAGTACATTCCTTCCAATATTGTGTCTGCCAAATATTGTATATGGAAGGGTTTAGGTTTGAACTGTTTAGGTTGGAACAATTTATTAGAGTTGCTCAATTTATTTTGTACTGTTTCAGGTTTGAAAATTAACAAGTAAAGTGTTCTTTGGTTGGAATAAACTCAGATTGTGAGAAAATTGAAAGGGTGGCAGATTCTTGGGGTTGTGAGGTGGGTAGCTGGCCAATAAAGTATTTGGGTCTTCCTCTTGGGGGAAGGTCAGGAGCACTTACATTTTGGGATCCAGTTATAGAAAAGATGGAAAAAAGACTTCAAAGTTGGAAGAAGGCATTCTTATCCAGAGATGGTAGATTAACTTTGATTCAATCTGTTTTGGGAAGTTTGCCAATGTACTCCATGTCTTTGTTCAAAATTCCTTGCAGGGTGATTGGACGACTGGAAAAACTAATGAAAGGGTTTCTTTGGGAAGGGGTAGAGGAAGGAAAGAAAAATCATTTGGTGAAATGGGAGGTAGTTATTAAAAGTAAGGAGGAAGGGGGTTTACGTGTAGGGAATTTGAGGAAACGAAATGAAGCGTTAATGGCTAAGTGGTTTGGAGATTCCCAAAGGAATCAAATTCTCTCTGGCACAAGGTGATAAGAAGCAAGTACGGGTTGCAGGATAATGGGTGGGATGCAAATCCTTCAATGTGTGTTTCAAGTCGTAGCCATTGGAAAGATATTTTGTCTGGTCTTCAATCGTTCCTAGAGTGCTGCAAGTTTGAGGTGGGCAATGGGGAGAGGGTGAGGTTTTGGGAGGATGGTTGGTTGGAATGAGGACCATTGAAAGAGCAATATCCTAGATTATTCTTGTTATCGAGAATGCACAACCAGAGCATTTCAAGTTTTGTGGATTTTTCTCTTTATTCTTGGAGCTAGAATTTTGACTTCAGAAGAAATTTGAATGAGTTGGAGATAGCAGAGGCAGCTAGGTTATTATAGAAGGTGGAAAATGTTCGTTTAATTCAATCAAAAGCGGATAACAGAAGATGGAAACTAGACTTATCAGGATTGTTCACTTGCAAATCCTATAGCTCTTTCTTGAGCAACAATGGAACTGTGCAACATTTTCCACCCTTTTCTCAGATTTGGAAATCAAAATCTCCTCCGAAGGTCAAAGTTCTTGTGTGGTTAGTGGCTACTGGGAAGGTCAACACTTGTGATCAAGTTCAAAGGCGAAAGCCTTTTATTTGTATTTCTTCCCATTGGTGCAGTTTGTGTAAATCTAAGAAGGAGAGTGTTAATGACACGCCCCGATCCCGATATTCCTCGAATACCATGGTAGGTATGTACTAGCCGACACCCGAAGGTGACGCAAGCCATTTAGAATGCATGAGAACAAGAAATAAATAAGACTTATAAATTTAAATATAATTAATATGCAAATTAGGAAAATGTTCAGAGCATACAACTAACTAGAACACTAAAAATAAATAATATAAAATTGAATGAGCAAAGAAATAAGTCCTACACCAAGAGGACTCGAAAATGCCGATGCGGAAGTGCCTTGACGCATGGATCATATGCCTCGAATCTGAATCTTGAGGGGGCGCAAAACAAACATGAGTGGACCAAGTTGATATATATAAATATTGAAATAGTTATCAACATACTAACCCCCAAAGTTTTATTAAAACATCAATAGCATAATATGTAATAGGTTTTCCGAAACCCTAGCATGCCATAAAACCTTCATAAAACATATCTCGTATATAGTGCTAACTAGTGGTATCAGTATCAGCATCTATTCAATCAGAACCCTTCATTTGCCAAACAGGCCATTTAGAACACTTCATTTGCCAAACAAGCCCAACCTATGCCCGACCTAAGCCAATATAAATATCGTTGCCAAACAGGCCCAACCTACGCCCGGTCGAAGCCAATATAAATATCATTGCCAAATAGGCAAAACAGTGACCACTAGATACGCACAAAAACATTGAATATAGTCTTTCCAAACATAGGTACATATATCTCAAAAACATCTTCATAGTATAAAGTCATCCATCATCTATACTATAAAGAAGTGTGTAAAAACATGTTCTAAATAGTATATCGTCATCTATCAGATATCCTACAAAGGACATGGGTTTGATAGAAAATATGATATTCCAAAATATTCTAAGTATGCATAATATCTCATAAAACGTAATCATTAAATCATGCTTTTCATGTATGAATTTCTACTATTAAAACATGCATTTTAGAAAGGGTCCACTCACTTATACTTAGCTGTCGATAGACTTGGCAGTTTCTGACACGACACGAAAATAACGGGTTTCGGGTCAACACGATAACTTATCGGGTCATTATCGGGTGACCCGTTAAGAACCCGTTATTAACGGGTTCTTAACGGGTATACACGTGGGTAACACGTGGGTGACCCGTTTCGACCCGTTAAGAAAAAAATTAATTTGATAATTTTAAAGTTTAATTACTAAAAAATTTATTATAAAATACAATAGCCATATTAATATATACAATATATTCTATATTAAATATATAGTTTTGTATTATTATTCTATATAAGTTATAAAAAAAGTTTTAGTCATTATTTATTTTTAGGGGCTTTTAGATCTAGGTCCAAAAATATAGATGATTTTTAGGAGTGAGTCTAGTTATATAATTACATGTTTTTATTTCTTTTATACTCATTTTATATTTTTTTAAAATATTAAAAATCAATTAAAATCTTCTAATATTAAAAATCAATTAAAAATCAACTCCAAAAAATCTAATTAATATCTTATAACAGAAAAAACTAATATACTAACATAAATTATCTACAAAACATTCTACGAGTAGATAATGGTTACACTTTATCGTTTAGATTTTTAAAATCCTCCCAAACCCTCATGAATAATGTTTTTTATTTGAAGGAAAAATTAATAAAATTAATAATAATTATTGTAGAAGTGTAAAAAATGTAAAAAAAAATATCCAATCACTCATAATGATAAGCTTTACAACTTTCATGAAGGGGTCAGCTTCGAAATCCAACACTATAATCCATAAACCTTCAATTTATATTTAACCGTCGATTATCATTTACGCTTTATTCTTATTACTGAATTTCATTTTTTAAATTTTCTTTTTTTTAAAACATGATCATCTGGTGGATGTAAGAAGATGAACGGTTCAGATCTTTGATATCACGTTTCGATATTTACGGTTAATTGAAATATGAGTCGATGTCATATAGTTTGTATAAACTTTATAAACATCAAGCAATATTTTCACTAATCGTAAAACTCTGAACATAATATCAACGATCCAAACCGTTCATCTTCTTGCATCCTCTAATAGATCATGTTTTCAAAAAACAAAATCTGAAAAAACAAAATTTGATGAGAAAAATAAAGCGTAAATGTAAACAATAATCAACGGTTAAATTTTGATCTATGATTTATATGATTATAGTGGTGAATTTCGAAGTTAAGTTCTTCACGAAAGTTGTAAAGCTTGTTATTACGAGCGTTTATATATTTTTTATATATTTTTTATACTTCTACATTAATTAAAAAACTATTAAAGACTTTACTTAAATAACAGTCGTTAGATCAATGAGATTAAATCTGTACCATTGGATTCTATTTCAATTATATTATTACAATTTTTTTGGACAAAAAAACCCCTCATTTTCCATTGTTTTCCATATGAGTCCCACTGCCTAGCCTTAAATCCTTTCTGTCTATTCTCTCTCCCCACTCCGTCGTAACCCTGGATCTCTCCCAACCCTCCTGCGGCGCCGTTTGTTCTTCCTAGCCCCTCTCTCCCGCCGTCTTTCTTCCAAAATTCCGACAGCCACGATCTTCTCGTCTTCCATTCGTACAACATCTTCCTATGTAAGTATTTCTCCCTCTTCTTCAACCTTTCTTTATCTTCACTCTTTCTACGCTCATATTTCCCATTTCTGACCACGAACGATTGACACAGCTTCTTGCGTTGGATTCCTCTCTTCCTCTTGTTGATCTCGTCAGTGTTACATTGTTCAGGTAAGAAATTCGCTGTCATCATCTATTGTTGTTTTTTTTATGAATCGGGATTGGACACCCAGTTTTGATATGCATTCATGTCCGATTACACTTGGTACAATTTTGATTGTTTTGTTTTCAATTGTGCATTAAACATCTAAAACCTAAAACTTGGATAACACTTACCCATGTTACAACTCCCATTCGACACTTTTGTTGATCTGTGTATCTCAATTTTTTTTTTTTTAAATTGATGCTTTTAATGACTTTACGAAAAATAATTTTATGCTTGAAAATTTGGAATGAGTTGTTTTTTATGATTATTAGCAGTGATTTTCACATGCACTTTGTTTTCTCCTTTTATACTCTTTTTTTGGGCTTCTTGATAACTAAATGCTAGAGAATACAAACGAGTGCAAAGAAGAAAATAAAAGTTCGAAATGTGTGTGTGTGTGCGTTGTGTGCGTGTGCTCTGTGTGTGTGTGTATGTGCTTTGTGTGTGTGTTGTATGTGCTCTGTTGTGTGTGATGTGTGTGTGTGTGTTGTGTGTGCTGTCTGTGTGTGTGTGTTGTGTGTGCTGTGTGTGTGTGTATGTGCTCTGTGTGTGTGTGTGTGTGTGTGCGCTATTAGTGCTTGACAGACCCGCAGCCATGCATAAAACCAAGGCAAAGAAGCTGTGTTGTGTGTGTGCTGTGTGTGTGTGCGCTGTGTGTGTGCTATTAGTGCTGTTTGTGTGTGTTGTCTGTTTGTGCGCTGTGTGTGTGTGTGCTCTCTGTGTGTGTTGTATGTGCTATGTTGTTTGTGCTCTGTGTGTGTGTGTATGTGCTATGTGCGTGTGTGTATGTGCTCTGTGCTATTAGTTTGTGCGCTGTGTGTGTGCTGTGTATGTGCGCTGTGTGTGCGCTGTGTGTGCACTGTGTGTGCTGTCTCTCATCAGATCCTACTAGTTTAAAAAGTTGTTAATTAATTTATACCTATTTTGATTTAGAAGCAATGGATGCTAGAGATTCAGATTTAGTAACCGATGAGGAGTCCGTGGAGATTATAATGGGAACAGAACGAGATCTTGGAAGTGAAAGTATAGACAATACAAATTCGAGTTCTACAAAGAAAAAGGCTAGAACAATCAATTTAGGTAAGCGAAAACTTCGATCTCCTGTTTGGAACACTTTCACTAAATTGGATACTATTTTTGAAGATAGTAAAAGACGTGCTCAATGCAAAGCTTGTAAGAAGGTAATGATAGATGATAGTCATCATGGGACAGGAAATATGAAAAGACATTTGAATACATGCCCTGCAAAGAATAATGTTGAATTGTTTATGTCGGCATTAGAATTGTGTTCCCAAAAGTTTGATCCTCTGGTATTCCGTGGCTTATTAGTAGAGGCAATCATCAAGCATAATCTTCCTTTTAATTTTGTTGAACATGAGGGAATCAAGGCTTTGTTTGCATATGTATGTCCTGATATTAAGCTACCATGTCGAAATACTATCAAAGCTTGTGTGTTGAGGATGTTCAAAACTGAAAAACAAGCATTGCATAATTTGTTACGCTCGGTTGAAGGTAGAATTTGTTTGACATCAGACTTATGGTCATCTCAGTGCACTGATGGGTATCTTGCACTTACTGCTCACTTTGTAGACAAGGATTGGAAATTGAATAAAAGAATTATAAGTTTTTGTCACATGCCTCATCCGCATACTGGTGTTGCATTATGTGAGAAAATAAGTGCGTTGGTAACTGAGTGGGGGATTGAGAAGAAGTTATTTTCTATTACTTTGGATAATGCTTCTTCAAATATTTGTTTTGTTAACATTTTGAGGAATCAATTAAATATTAGAGGTCTTCTCTTGATGAATGGTGACTTCTTTCATGTGCGTTGTTGTGCTCATATTTTGAATTTGATAGTCCAAGATGGACTTAAAGAAATTGATTCTTCGGTGGTAAAAATTCGTGAATGCATCAAGTATGTAAAGGGTTCTGAGGCTAGGAAACTAAAGTTTCAAGAATGTGTTAAGCAAGTAGGGATATTGGATAGTAAAAGAGGTTTGAGACAAGATGTCCCTACTAGATGGAACTCAACCTATCTTATGCTAGATAGTGCCATTTTCTATCGATATGCTTTTATTAATTTAGGGTTGAGTGATTCAAATTTTGAAAGTTGTCCTTCTTCTGAAGAGTGGGATAAAGTGGTGAAGATTTCAAAGTTTTTGGGGTACTTTTATGATGTTACATGCTTATTCTCTGGGACAAAGTACCCCACATCAAATTTATTCTTCCCTAAAGTGTTCGTAATTCAGCTTCAAATTAAGGCAGCCATTGATGATTGTGATAGTTTCATGAAAAAGATGGGGGATTATATGCACATAAAGTTTCAGAAGTATTGGTCAGACTACAGTTTGATTATGTCAATTGCAATCATCTTGGATCCTCGTTATAAGCTACATTTTGTGGATTGGGCTTACACAAAGCTTCATGGCGTGAATTCTATGGAATATAAAAATGTTCATGGCACATTGATTGCTCTCTTTAATGTGTACTCGGAAATATCTGCTCATCTTAATTATTCAAATATTCCAATGAACTCAATGCCTAATCATCAAACAGAAGGTGGAGAAGGAGATGCTCTCTTTGAGGTAACATAAAGTTTGTATTTTCCTTTTTATACATAGTACTTTAAAATTATTAATATTATATTTGAAATTGGGTTATGCATAATTTTTATGATGTTTTTGTTTTTTTTTTTAATTTTTATGATGTAGGATTTTGATAATAATTACAATGGTCCAAACTCAGTTGAAAAAGGTGAATTACAGAAGTATTTGGATGATAAAAGACTAGATAGAAGACAAGATATAGATGTTCTTTCTTGGTGGCAAATGGAGCGTTTTCATTATCCAATACTTTCTCAGTTAGCACGAGATGTGCTAACAATTCCTATTTCAACTGTTGCTTCAGAATCTGCTTTTAGTATTGGGGGTAAAGTGCTAGATCAATATCGTACTTTATTGTTGCCAGACACGGTTCAAGCTTTGCTGTGTACACGAGATTGGCTTTTTGGAAAAGGAGGTAGTATATCGTTTTTATAATATAAAACTATTTTTTATTTCTTTTCATAATTATTTTTAGTACCCATAATTTGATTTTTCTATACACGAATGGTTTACATACAATGTTTGATTTTTCTATGTTTAGTTTATGCGGAAGAGAGTGCTAATGTGGAAAGCCTCAATGAAAACATCTTCAATATAACTCTTGAAGATAATATATCAAGCCAAAATTCCAATACTTGTTCCCATGGTGATTGAGGAAAATTGAAGGGTTTGATTGGAAGAAAATGTGCAAGATGTTCTAATGTTCCAATGTCCTTAATTTTGTAAATCTTTTGAACATTTGATATTTTGTAATGTTCTAATGTTTTTTTTATTATGCTCTTATTTTGGATATGTAAATATATACTTAAAACGAAAAATGCTTTTTTATGTTTTGGTTTTGGATGTGCCTATAGGCATGGCAATCGTATATATATCCTCCTGTCAATTGCACCAATCAAATAACTGGGCCACATGCATTCCTTTGACAGTAGATAATTTATGCTCTTATTTTTATTGTCGCGCCTTTTTTTCTTTCATTCACTTATTGCTTCTTAAACCCTTTTTTTCCGCACAAAGCTTCCTACGCCATAGAACTCACCATCATTGCTATGGTGCTTTGGTAATTCTGATGGCACATAGCAAGAGTAGTCTTCGTCGGTGGCCTGCAATACCATTCTTGCACGGTTAGAAGATTGATTTGTGTTTTGGTTCTAATCAAGCAATTGTGGGTTCAACCTTTTTTTCACTCAAAAAAAGTATTATGTTTTTTATTTAATTATTTATTGGTTTAAATTATATTTTCCTTAACGGGTAACGGGTCGGGTCATATTACCCGTTAATATTATCGGGTCGATTTCGGGTCGGGTCATTTTACCCGTTTATTTTAACGGGTGTTACACGACACGACCCGTTAAGATATCGGGTATGACACGAAAACGACACGAACACGGGAAACACGACACGAATGCCAAGTCTAGCTGCCGAAGAGCCACGCAAATTAGTAAAGACGGAAACGCCACAATATATGCACTTAAGCACATAAGGGGTCCAATTAATGAAACTCTACTCAAACAATTGAATTTGGGAAAACGGATTCAAGACATCAAATTACCCTAAGAAGGGTCCGGGTAAATTACGAATAGGTCAACACGGGAATATTCCAGAGAATATTTAATTAGGTCCAAGGGGGCTGGGTCAAAGGGGTTGCTGGGTTGGGATGAAGGGTTCTAGGCCCAAAGGCCCAATTTGGTTTCTTAAGGGTTTTGGGTTGGGTTAGATAATTAGGTTGGGCTTGGAAGTGTTTGGGCTCAGCAACTGTCACGCCCTGCCCCGACTAATTTATTTCGGATAATAATTTTGATGATAGACCCACTTTAAACTCTTGATAAATTTTCTATTCAAAGGTTAAGGTTCTTTGCTTTTAATTCCTTAATTCCACAAAATGGTCTAAACCATAATTCTCTTATCAAACATACCATTAGTCAATTATCTTACCAATTTATTCCCAATTTATTCTCTTAGATCAAGACTCCAACTAAATATTAATTCTCGATTATTTTATTTCACTTATTTTATGGCTGCATCTAACGTCTCGTTAGACTACCTACGTATCCTAAACAGGGATCAAACCATTTGTAGTTCACATTTCCAAAATTTTAATACCAAATTCGAATATATTCATTTAAATCCAACATATACCACAATTGTATTAATATTCAAACCACAACAGTTAGATCTCAAAAGCATAATTAGAATAACGAAATTCGCATAAAAACACAATGTTGGCTCCCTGGCCGTGCGCCGCCGCACCCGCCGCTACAGGCGGCGGTCGGTCGCCCCGACTTGCCGGAAAAATTCAATTATTTCTAAAAATTCTCAAAAATTATACAAATGAAGATCTCAAAGAATAGAGCAAACTTTATACATGCGGCCAAGTCCAATTTGGCTTGGAAATGCTCCAATTTGGCCCAAACCCGCCGGAAACCCTATACATGTGTGGCCTCGAATCGTCACCTCCAGTGCTTTGCCGCCCCTACAGTTAGTTGTTTGGGCTTTGTTCTAGGCCTTAAGGGAAGTATAGTAATGGTGGTAATTGTAGGGAAACATTTTACAATTGGTGGAATTCGGACAAGGGTGGCATCAACACCCACGGGTGTTTCGTCACCAAACCATCTCCAAAACCCTTATGTTTTTTTGTGTAATTGAGATAGGGAAGGTAGGGTAAGTGTTTCCAAGTGATGGGTGGTGGAAATCTCGTTGTAAAACACCACGAAGGACGTCGGTCCTTCTTGCTGGGTCGGGTCGGGAAAATACCCGCACCCCATCTTTCTTTTCTTTTTTTCCTCCCCCTTTCTTTCTCTCATTCCCCTCCTTTTCTTCCCCTCTGATTGGCCCGTGACTCTCCCTTTCTCTCCTTCCCTTTGCATCACAGCCACACACGTGGCTTCTCAGATCCTTGCTCCAGCAAATCTGGAGCCTTCCAGATATTGATTAAATAACCATTTTATCCCTGACTTCAATCGTTAATAACTTCTACGTTACAACTCCGTTTCACAAACAGTTTGCGCCTACGCGTTCGTGAGATCGAGCTCTATTCAAAAATATAAATTGTGTCCTCAAAAGGTTTACGAATTTTAAATAATAAATTTCCAAACTTTAAACTTCGTAAATTATAAAAATTTCCCAATTCTATTTTCATAACCATAAATCAATTTATTTTTTTCGATTTTCTCCACATATTCATAATTATGAATATATAATTCATATATTTAAGTTTTCAGGGTATTACAGCAGCCCAGCCCAAGGGCTTGGGCTGGGTAAAAAAGGTTTTAGGTTTTGGACCTGGGTTGGTGGAGTAAGGGATTAGGCCAAAGGTTAGCGGGTTATCGGACCGTATGGAAGAAAAAGGCCGGAAATTCGGCCGGTAACTTTTCGAGCTCCGGTTTGGGGTCAAACTACAACCAAAAATCATGATTCAACAACCAAAAAGAAGATATGAAGATAAGAAACAAGGATATACCAAGGTGGGTTTGAGTCGACATCGGGATAGGCCAGAAAATGGCCTGGGAGTCACGGATTCCCTAGCCGAAAACTGGGGTTGAGTTCCAGGGATGTTTCTTGCACCAAACTCCTACCAAAAGTCTGAGAAAAACTAGAAATACAACCTAAAGCACGATTCAAGAAATTTTGGGTGATTCTCAGGACTTACCACCGTCGGAAACTCGCCGAGTTCTCCAACCCTTCGCACCAGTTTCCATGGCGCTACACCCTTCGACATGGGGTTCAAAGGTTGGTGTGTATGGATGTGTATGTGAGGGTTGGCACCTTGGGGAAGAGGGAGCTGAGAGATAGATGTATGCGAGAGAGAGAAGGAGTGAGTCGTGAGAGAGAGAGCTCGAGATGGAGAGAAAAGAGGGATCCGAGAGTGAGAGTGGGTGGGAGGCCACGTGGCACAAGGAGAGAAGAGGGAAGGGGACCAAAAGGGAAGGAGGCCCACTAGGAACACCATTTAACACAAACAAAAAAACAATATTTTAAACCAAAACCCACAACCAAAGTAAATTACAAACTAAATTTAGGGAGGGGTTTTACAGTTAATCATATTTTTCTCCATTGTTCTTACTCAATACAGTTGTGGTGGAAATTGGTTCAAGAAGTTAGAGTTAGTTGGGTCATTCCAAAGGGTTGTTTCGAGCTTCTAAGCACCAATTTTGAGGCTTTAAGAAAGGGGAGGAAAGCTAAAGCTTTGTGGGGCTGTTTGGTGTTAGCAGTTTTTTGGAACATTTGGTTGGAGCGTAACATAAGAGTTTTTTAGGATTATAATGGAGTGGGGGTAGCAGAACTATGGGGTAGAGTAAGATACTTGGCAGCCCTCTGGGCATCAGTTTCGAATGAGTTCAGAGATTATTCTCTTTCTCATATAGTGTGGGATATGTTAGCAGCCGTAAAATGATTTTGGTTGAGGTTATGTTGTAATCAGATCTATTTGAGAGGTCTTAGCTAGCTTTGCTACATGGTGGATTTCTTATCCACTATTTTGTAATTCTTGTTTTTATTTTAATAAAGTGTTATCGTTTCTTCTCAAAAAAAAAAAAAAAAAATTGTATAAGGAAGAAGTTAGGGCACACTTACCTTCAAACGATGAGATCTAAGAAACAGATATTTAACATTGGAAATTCCATCCAGAAGCGCAGTGGAGCGGATGGCAAAGCGCTGAACTTGATTTGCAGAATGTTCCCAGAGATCAATAGTAGCATTGACTAAGGATTTTGCATTCTCCAAAAAACAATCAGTTAAAACATTCTGGTTGAGGTCAAATCTTACAAGCTTTGGAGCAGCAATGAAAAAACTGCACTTCTTATAACCATCTTGCGAATTCCAATATATTCTTAACGTCATCAGTTCAGGCGCCGAGATAATGAAATTTAAAACGGCATCACCAAGGTGAGTCTGTTGAGGTCGATAGAGGAAATTTCGAAAGCGATCATTTCCATGAGATCCAGTGATAAACAAACTCTCAAGTACAGGGCAACACGAAAAAAGCATTGAGTTATTTTGTGGATGATTAATATCAACACGGAGGGATTTGAGACTTGGAAAACAACCTGATGTAGGAGGCTTGATAATAAAATTTGACATCAGCGTCAAATCCATCAGTGTTTTGCACGAAAAAAGGATTTGAGGCAACTCAAAAATCTCATCTTTAGGTGACCCAACATCTAGATCAAGTTCAACAACATTACGCCTAATGGCAGCACGAATCCAACCATCAACATGAGAGAAATCCCCAACAGAGTTACAGCAAAGAGTGAACTTTTGAATGTCTGATGAGTTACGAGAGAAGAGTACATTATCAACGTGCCTCGGAAACATTAACCTCGTAATATTGGTCGTCAAATTCTAGATTGGGAACAGAAGTCCATGAGTTCTTCCATCTTCTAGACAGAACTGTGGTCTCGACAGCATATATTGTTGGAAGGAAGGAAAGTATGTGACAAAGAACGGCATCTGGTAATGCACTGATCCTGTCTTCAACTCTTGCTCGAAGCTTTGACATTGAGTCCATTTGTACTTGGAAAATGAAAAGTTTCAACATTTTTATTTTAACTATACATTTCAATTGAATATAATACAAAAACGAATCCTTCTAATTTATCCACTGGTTGGTTATTAGAAAATAAAGTACAAAAAAAGGGGACGAATCTATGGCACCCAACGTGTGTCAAAGTTGTGTAAAAAAAGTAGTGTCATTGATCCGCCACAAAAGAAAATGATGAAAGTTTAAACATATTTTCTTGAATACAAAAATAAATTATTACTATTATTTGTATGTATTTTAAACTTTGCAATTAACAGTAAAATCCTTGAATACCCATTTATCTCCATAGATATTTAGGCATGAAATTTTACTTTCTAATGAACAGGATTTTTTCATGGAAGCAAACAAATCCAACAAGAAATAAAGATTACATTGTTCTACTATTTCTGATTTTCTTGGTAAAGTACATGAGAAAATGGTAGGAGGAGCTGAGAAAGTACCTGAGAAAATGGTAGGAGGAGCTGAGAACCCAAGCTGAGAAGATGAGATCTTTACTCGCTTTTGCTTGAGGTCAGTCTAATTTGAATTGAGTTTTACCCCCCCCCCCCCCCTCCCTCTCTCTCTCTCTCTCTCTCTCTCTCTCTCTCCTTCTCCTGTTTACTTCTGCTTCTGTTTTATTCTAAGAAAAACTAAAGAAAATGATTTGAAAACTTTAAGTTTTAACAATAATAACAAAATAAAGAGTAAAGTGAATAGTACCATGATTGAATTTTTAGTGTAAAAATGTGGTTTTTCGTTAAAATAAACAATACTGGGAACTTTTCGTTAAAATTCTCTTTATTCTACTCTCTCTCAGTTTGTCCACTTCTTACTGTTATTTCTCTTGGGCTTGTTGGGCTTTTGGCCTCTTTTAATGGATAGTTGATTTTCTAGTTACAAAAATGCTAAGGAAAGATAATGCATTGACAAAAAAAAATAGAATAGATAATGCTAGAGAGACTATTTAGTTAAATAAATTTTTTTTTTTTTGCCAAAATTTTAAAATTATTTAATGTGGTTATTAATGATTGAATTCTTATTTAAGTGTTGATTAACATATTTGTTTGCTATTGGTTACACATTACATAGTTTGCATGAATTATGGAATTGAAAAAAAAATACAAGTAAAGTTTGCCATTATATAGTTAAGTTTGCATGAATTATAGAGTTGAAAAAAAAATACAAGTAAAGTGTAACATCCCACATCGACCAACGGAGAGGAGGTGATGTGCCTTATATGTACATGCCCATCTCCATATAGCACGAGGCCTTTTGGGGACTCACTGGATTCGAGTTTGATCGGAACTCCGAAGTTAAGGGAGTTCGGGCGAGAGCAACTCTAGGATGGGTGACCCACTAGGAAGTTCTCGTGTGAGTTCCCAGAAACAAAACCGTGGGGGCATGGCCGGGGCCCAAAGCAGACAATATCGTGCTACGGCGAAGCCGGTCTGGGATGTGACAAAATGGTATCAAAGCCACTATGTCATTCGGTGCGAGTGTGCCGACGAGGATGTCGGGCCCCTAAGGAAGGTGGATTGTAACATCTCACATCGACCAACGGAGAGGGGGTGATGTGCTTTATATGTACATGACCACCTCCATATAACACGAGGCTTTTTGGGAACTCAATGGCGGGGATGTGACAAAATGGTATCAGAGCCACTCTGTCGTTCGGTGCGAGTGTGCCGACGAGGATGTCGGGCCCCTAATGAAGGTGGATTGTAACATCTCACATCGACCAACGGAGAGGGGGTGATGTGCTTTATATGTACATGACCATCTCCATATAACACGAGGCTTTTTGGGAACTCAATGGCTTCGAGTTCCATCGGAACTCCAAAGTTAAGCGAGTTCGGGCGAGATCAATCCTATGATGGGTGATCCACTGAAAAGTTCTCGTGTGAGTTCCTAGAAACAAAATCGTGAGGGCATGGCCGGAGCCCAAAACGGACAATATCGTGCTAGGGTGGAGCCGGTCTGGGATGTGACATAAAGTTTGCATTAATTAGAATTACGCTATGCTTACGAACACTAAACCAGTTCATTTTGATATTTAGTTTAGACTGAATTCTAGTTTATTGCAGTCATTCGAACACATCTTTTTACTCACGATTTGACTGAGCGTTCAGTCCTGAAAATATTATTGTATGTCATACTGAAGTATAGCAATTGGTTGCTATTTCCACTTCTATGGTTCGGTATCAAAATCTCCACTTGCATTATAGTGTAATGACGAATTATACCACGTGACGGTACTCCAAAATCACATAACAATTACTCTCGTAGTCTTTGATTTTTGTCATCTAAATAAACACACATATCAAATACCAATACACACTTACATTACGTTAGCTAACTAGATAACAGATTGGATCATCTCATAAGAAAATAAACTTTGTTTAGCAATTCCCAACAACAGTTTGATTTCTTGAGAAACTCCGTTCGCAGTTCAGTTTATAAGACAGACGGATGCAGATTCTAACTTCTAATTACGAAGACGATGCTATTACAACTTTGACAAAGTCTCCGAAGCCCTTTGATTTTGAATCCTAAAACCGCATTTAGGTAAATTCAACTTGACAAGTTTTTGAACCCCTCTCGAACATTGAAAATTCTTGGTGTACCTCCTCTTTTGTGCAGTTCAGATCACCTGTAGAAGTAGCCATCTTGTCCAAAACTACGTCGTTCTTCAACAAATACTTAGCAACTTCCATCTCATCTCGCTGACCCTTGAATCCCTTAATGAAGACGGTCTTGAGGTGTGACAGCAAACAAAAAGGCAATGTCTGGCGGATTTCCCAAATTCCATTGACGCTCATCTTCCTCGTAATACCATTTGTTTCCCTGACAATCTTTAAAAGAACGGAAAATAAGAATCGTTAAGAGCCTGCACATCTTACAGTCATATAGCACAAGTGAAATTATATATTACATTATTTTGAAAGACAAAATGTTCCAGAATAGGTGAATTCTTCAAAGGGATCCTCATTCTTTGGTAAAAATGGAGAATATTAATACACACACATACATACATGCCCTTTATCCAAGGGGATCCTCATTCTTTGGTAAAAATGAGAATAGTTGTACGGCCCACCCTATATATATATATATAACTGAATTTTCTGTTTTCCTGGTAACCAAACAGATAGCAAGGAAGGCACAAAGTTATGAAGAGAAAATACCTGAGAAATGGTGGAAGAAGCTGAGAAAATGAGAACCCATTCAGCATCACGAACGACAGCGTTTTACCATCTTTCTATAGCCAGCTGAGAATATGGGGTTTTACTCTCTCTTGCTCGAATTGATTCGAATTTGAATTCAGCTTTACCCTCTCCAGATTTTGTCTTCTTCTAGTCTGCTCAGTTTCCAGCTTGCAGTTCTAGTTTTTTCCCTTGAGCATGTTGGTCTTGCTTGTGTCCTTTGATCAGCTTTTGAGCCTTTTAATGAAATGCTAATCTACATATTCGAACTGTTTCACGTGCTATGGCTTTTGTTCAAATTCCGAGTACATTGCAGTCATCCAAACAGAACGTTAGAAAGTTCAATTTGATGTCTCTATACTCGATTTGGCTGAGTGTCCGTAGTATTGGAAAATATTTAGTATTGGAGTGTGGTCACGTGATAGTCCTCGTGTTTAACATTGGTTGACTACTATCTAATGGTATGCCCTCTCGCAAGCAGGAGATCTTGTATTTACTAAAATTTTATATGCACAATTATATTTGCTAACAAGACATTTCAGACTGAATGATCTTTCAACTTTTAAGAAAATAAACACTGCTAGAAATTCCCAACAAAAATTTGATCTCTGGAGAAACTCTGTTAGCAATTCCAATAGCGGCAACAAAACTTATAAGACAGACAGACATGTTCTAAAATTGTGGACTTCTCAAACATAAAATCCTTAAAACTGCATCCTAGATAAATTCAACTCGACAAATCTTCGAACCCCATTTAAACGCACAAAGTTCCTTGTATACCAGCTTCTCTTGTTCATACCACTGATCTCTAGGAATATGCATCCAGGGATAAATAGTAAGCTTCTTCAAAACTTCGCTGTTCTTTAACAAATACTTTGCTACTTCCATCTCGTCCTGGCTTCCCTGAAATCCTCTCAAGGAGATAGTCTTGAGGTGTGACAACAAACAATCAGGCACAAGCTCTGGTGGATTCCATCGATCTTGTGAGTGCTCTGAGAATAGTTCTCTACAGCTGAAATACTGAAATTGCATATACACGTAATACCAAATTAAGAACGAATGAAATGAAAATTGTTAAAAGCTGCATGCTGGTACCATCACGAAGAATAAGGGGACGTACATCTTACCTGATCTCCTAATGCAAGATATTCCAGTTTAGGTGATCTCTTGAGCAACTCGATTACCAACTCGCAGTAGTCGCCATCATAAAGAGTAAGTTCCAATTGGCTCACATTATTAAAAGCAGGAAGATCATGCACCTTCATTAAAAAAATGTTGATCAAACAGAAATTGAACATTTGCTTACCATTTCAATCAGAGACAGTTAATAATAACAATTAATGTGGTAAGAAAGGAAAATAAGGGGAATTCAATGGATGTTCTCTCGCAGCTCGATTATGAAGTTTAGAATATCAGGGAAGAAAGGTAAGAACTTTCTTATGACAATTCAAGTTTATTAAATATTTTCATTCCAATTCAAATTCTAACAAACTGTAAATAAGTAAGAGCATATTTACCTTCAACAGTGAAGGCACGCCAGACAGAGAAAGATATTTTACATCTGAAAATTTTTCCAGGGATGGAGTTGCCCTGTTAGAAAATCCAAGACGTTTATCTGGAAGGCCCCAAAATTCATCTTCATCTGAATAGCTAGCATTGTCATATGAAAATCTGTCTTTGAAATCAATTTCAGCTCTGACAAGAGACACTGAACTCTCCAAAAAGTAACTTGACAAAACATTGTCACTGAGATAAAGATTTTCCAGCATTGGGGCATTAATCAAGTACTTGGTGCAATGACGAGAACTCGGATGGTCCAGAGAAATTCTTAACGTCTTCAATAAAGGTGCAGATATATAGAAATTCAATACATCACGAAATCTTAAACTCAGATCTATACTCAATTCTTCAAGTACAGGACAACAAGAAAGAAAATTTCCCAGGGAAGTAAAGGAATCAGTGTCTGGCCAGACAACTGAAATAGAAAGGACCTTTAGACTCGGGAAACACCCTTTTGTAGGAGCATAGGTAATACAATTTGAATACACAGTCAAAACCACTAGGGTTTTAGACCTGAGAAGACTTTGAGGGATTTTGAATTCGCGAGTAGGAGTGTTACTGTCAAGGGTAAGATGAAGATCCAATTCAACAACATTACGCCTAACGGCAGTTCTAATCCATCTACCAATATGAGAGAAATCCTTAGCACTGAAATCCTGTTCACGCCTACAACAAAGAAGAAATTTTTGGATGTCCGATGAGCCATGAAAGGAAAGTGTACGATTAATAAAGTTCATAATGCGATTTTTGTCAACCCTATAAATTTCAGGGAAATCTTCTTCATCAAAATTCAAATTGGGAACTGAAATCCATAAGTTCTTCCATCGTTTAGACAAAACGGTGGTCCATACAGCATATATAGTTGGAACGAATGAAAGTATGTGACAAAGAAGCGCATCTGGCAATTTACTGATCCTATCAACTCCTTGATGCTTTGAATTCGATTCCATTTATACCCTGATGGTTTTCAGGAAAAACAATTGGTTAAAATTGCAATCATTGCCGTAGATTAGAAGCTAAGAAGCTAGGTTTTATATATCCTCGGTAAAATTTCATACATGGTTATCCAAATACATGTACACTTCAAATTATTAAAAGTTAAGGATTGAATTTTCTCAGTAAAATTTTGTGAAGATTTCTGATGTAACAAACTGAATTGTCAAGAGAATAATAACCACAACAACTTTGCAGAGGCTATATATATACACTACATAATTAGAAAATAAAAATTGGGGATTGTGTTTTTCTCAAGAGATATCGAGACCAAGAACACAGAGGCAAGAGCTTAAATATTTTCTCAATTTTCTTGGTAAGCAACTAGATGGTAAGAAGTGAAAAGTTACGCCGAAATTACCTGATAAGAGATTCAAAGATGGTCCAGGACGACGATGCCAGCGCAGGGAAAATCACTGTGGCTACTGAGAAATGGTGGGAAAATGCTAAGCTTTTTGTTTTCCTACTACTCTTTTTATAGCACACTGCTTTTCTGTTTTGCAAATCTAGCATTCAAATTTTAAAATTACATTTTTTTTCGTTTTTTATCTAATTTTTATTTTTAATACAACAATATTTTAATATATTAGATAAGAATTAATACGGAAAGATTTTAAATTTGATTTAATTGATTGTGTGCGTATGATTTGGAATTGTAATTGATCATGTAGGGATTGATTTGGAAAGAGATTTTAAATTACAAAAACGATTTCATGTATATCTTGATTTTAATTGATGTGTGCCTATGATTTGGAATTGTAATTCATGTAGGGATTGATTGGGAAAGATATTTGAATTTCAAACAAATATAAAAAAATAAAAAAAATAAATAGATTTAATGTATATCTACTTCGTGTCATTGAACTTAATACATAGTTTCCCTCTAAATTTATCTGAGCTCTCTCCATTTTCTTGATGTCAAAATTTTTTAAAACAAATAGATAACCTATTCTATACCACAACAAATCCTATACCTAGCCTAATTTTGTAGAACAAACAATTGATATTTTTTACCATTTAGTATTACGATCTAGTGGTATTCTTTTTCACTACTTGTAAGTGAGAGGTCTTAGTTTTGATTCTCGTCAAAGGCGAATTTGAACCACATTATTACTAGTTCATTGTGAGACTAAGCACACTCCTTCTTTTTAGTTTAGATAATATTGTTTGTTTAAAAAAAAAATTGATATTTCTTGTGTTTTTCATTAATAGTTATCAAAATAAGATATGCATTATAGAACACAATTAGAGTTTTAATAAAAAAAAAAATATTTATGTATGTTATCACTAACACTATACTCACCATTGCCACAACCACAACATTCACTATCTCACCATCATCACCACCATTGCCACCATCTTTGACACAACTGCCATCATCACCACCACCACAACATTCACCATTGTCTCACCATCATCACCACCGCCGCACACCATCTTTGACACAACTACCATCATCACTACCACCACAACATTCACCATTGTCTCACCATCATCACCACCACCGCACACCATCTTAGACACCACCACCGCATTCACCACTGTCTCACCAAGTCACCAATGTCTCACAATTATAAAACACAATTAGAGTTTTAATAAAAAATAAAATTATGTATGTCATCAATAACGCTATACTCACCATTGCCACCAACACAACATTCAATATATCACCATCATCGTCATCACTGCCACCATCTTTGACACAACCGCCATCACCACCACCACCACAACATTCACCATTGTCTCATCATCACCACCACCACCACCACACACTATCTTTGACATCACCACCATCGCTGCCGCCACCATATCTTCCACCACCATAATCATCGCCACCATGTTCACCACCACCTTCACTGTCTCACCATTACCACAACTAATATCCCCACCACCATCGTCGCCACCACCATATCTTCCACCGCCATAACCCTCGCCCCCATGTCCACCACCACCTCCAATGTCTCACCATAGCCACAACTGACACCAACACCACCTGCACAACCACCGCCACCGCCACTAACATCACAAACCACCACCATATTATCCACCGCCACCACTAACACCACCAACCACCTGTTGGATTTCAGAGCATATTATTGGGATAAACTTAATTCAAATAATTAAATACGCATGAAAAATAATAAATAACATACAATATGTTATCCCAATTATATATCATGTAACCTATAAAGCAACAAATTTAAATAAAGATGGCGAAGAGATACTTACTTGAATCCTTAGTCATGAATGTGCCACTTGACTGGAGCATCCACATGCTCACGATCTTCCTCCTTATAATTGATCACGTGAAGCTTCTCAATTGTTGAGCCTCTAAGAATATCCGCACTGATAAACTAGCAACATATGATGAGGCGATTAATTTAAATGTGCTAGCAGTATATCTCACTTTGATCAATATGGTTTGGGCGGCACTAATTAAGGTGTTTTTGGATTAGGATTTTGAGGGACAAAACTGATTGCACTTAGCATATGAGAGAGAAAACACAAGGAATATATATACAGGCCCTTTAAGGGAAGGGATCCCCATTTTTCAAAAAAAATGGGGACACCCTCTTGACCGTTAGATTTGGCTTTAATGAAATTCTGTGGTTGAGATTAAATCACAGGCCACATAATCTCAACCACATAATTTCATTAAAGCTAAATCTAACGGTCAAGAGGATGTCCCCATTTTTTTGAAAAATGGGGATCCATTCCCTTAAAGGCTAATATATATACCTCTTCTTAGGCTTTGACGCCATAGGCTTTGTCCCATGCATCAAGCCCAATCACTTGTTTATTCGGGCTTTTGGGGCTTCTGCCCCTTTAAATTAAATAAAGCGTAAAGCCTATTTAATTAAAATTATGCCCAATATGATCAAATAATTAATTATATATGATCTGCCAAAACTACAATAGGTTTGTGACCTCTTAGAGCAACTTCAAAGGAGATGTCCAAATGTCCAAATCAGCAATAACGGTAATAAAAGACGACATTAATGTTTTCCAATTGAGAAGACAAATCTGATGTGATATGACATGGAAAGACATCTTTCCCCCTTGCTGCCAAATTTGAAAGCGCCTTAAAAAAAATTAATTAATTATTAAATGCTTTTTTTTAATTTTTTTTTATTGATTTAAAGCATTGACTTTTTGTTTCTTTTCATTACCAATGCTATATATAAATATTTTTATACCTTTTAATTCTTTTTCTTTCATTCCCAATGCAAAGAAAATAAATATCAATTTTTATTTTATGTTTAATGTAACATCCCACATCACCCAGGGGAGTGGATCATGTAAGCTTTATATGTATATTCTCATCTATACCTAGTACGAGGCCTTTTGGGAGCTCATTGGCTTCAAGTTCCATTGGAACTCCAAAGTTAAGCGAGTTCGCACGAGAGCAATCCCATGATAGGTGATCCACTGGGAAGTTCTCATGTGAGTTGCCAGAAACAAAACCGTGAGGGCGTGGTCGGGGCCCAAAGCGGACAATATCTTGCTACAGCAGAATCGAGCCCGGGATGTGGTGGGGGCCCAGGCCGGGATGTGACAATTTGGTATCAAAGCCAATCCCTGGCCGGAAGTGTGTCGACGAGGACGTCGGGCCCCTAAGGGGGGTGGATTGTAAGGCCATCTCCAACCGAAGGGTCCAGAGGGCCAGAGGGCCGAAAATAGCCCTAAAACCGTCTCCAACCGAGGGCTAGGCTAGAGGGCTCTGAAATCTGTGAGGGCCCCACGGGATCAGAGAGGGCTGGAGGGCTGGCTTATTTTTTTTTTAATGTTTTCTATTGCTGTCGGTTGAAACTGACAGCATTAAAGAGGTTTTTTTTTTTTTTTAATAGTTCTACTATTAGTGTCGGTTATAACCGACACTAATAGTTTGAATGTTTTTTAATATAACGGCTAGTAGCCGTTGTATTATTAGGCCTTTTTTTTTTTAATGAATTTAAACTTTTTTTTTCCCTTTTTTTTTCCTTTTCATATTAATCAAATTTTGTTTCATATTTTTTTTCAATTCTATTTTACAAAATTTGATTCATATTTTTTTTTCCTATAACTTCTATTTCACAAAATTTGTTTCATAATTTTTTTCAATTCTATTTTTTTCCTAGGCCATTTATACAACATTAAATTAAATTAAGTAACATGAAATAACATTAAACAATAAATTATGTCAGCATGATGTAAGCTACCAACGGCTAGCTGACATCATCTTGACGTCACCTAGCCGTTAGATTTGAATTTAAATTGTAGTTTTTAAATAATAAATTATGTTTGGCCCTATGGCCCTTTGGCCCTCGGTTGGAGACGGTTTTTTGTGATAGGGCTAAAACGAGCCCTCTGGCCCTCTGGCCCTCGGTTGGAGACGGAGACAAATATGGCCATGTACTGTTCATTAAAATATTAATATCTTGAAGAATCTTGGAGGGCCAGAGGGCTAAAACGAGCCATCTGGCCAGCCATCGGTTGGAGATGGCCTAACATCCCACATCGCCTAGGGAAGTGAATCCTATAAGCCTTATATGTATATTCTCATCTCTACCTAGCACGAGGCTTTTTGGGAGCTCACTGGCTTCGGGTTCCATTGGAACTCCGAAGTTAAGCGAGTTCTCTTGCGAGAGCAATCCCATGATGGGTGACCCACTGGGAAGTTCTCGTGTGAGTTCCCAGAAACAAAACTGTGAAGGCGTGGTTTGGGCCCAAAGCAGACAATATTGTGCTATGACGGAGTCGAGCCCGGGATGTGGTGGGGGCCTGGGCCGGGATGTGACATTTAAAATTTGGCATATCGGGTGGAAAATAAAAATTTAAAAGATATCAAAACCGTGAAGGCGTGGTCGGGGCCCAAAGCAGACAATATTGTGCTACGGCGGAGTCGAGCCCGGGATGTGACATTTAAAATTTGGCATATTGGGTGGAAAATAAAAATTTAAAAGATATCAAAATGCCACATAAGCTTTCAAATTTAAATTTTAGGTTTGAAATTTGACATCTCCTTTGGAAATGAACTTAGATTCTAACTAAAGCCAGCAGTAAAATTTACTTAATAAAAAGAAAACTTCATTTTAATCCTTGTCAAAGATGACTTTTAGATTAAAATCATTAGTAAGATCAAAATATAATTTTAGTCCCTTGATACATTAATAACCTCATTTATTAATTATATTTTAATTTTTTAATTATTTCCCTTTTTCTTCTTAATTTTTAAAAGTATTAATTTTCATTTTCATTTCATTTATTGTAATATATTTTGTTGTAAACATTTAGATAAACTAATTTTCATTATACAATATATTTCGATGTACTTTGTCTTTTTCATTTAGGTACATTAAATTCATTATAATACATTTCGGTGCATAGATTTAAGTACACACATTTCGATACAAACATTTAGGTACATTAATTCAATATAATACATTTTGGTACTAACATTTTGGTGCATACATTTCGGTACACATATTTAGGTACATTAATTTAATATAATACATTTTGGTGCATATATTTTGGTACATAAATTTCGGTACTAACATTTAGGTTAATTAATTCAGTCTTTTAAGTTTGAAGAATGTTAAATAAAATTAATAAATTAAAAAACTCTTTTTTTGTAAAAAAATAAATTAAAATTTGTATATTAATAAATTTAAATATTTAATGGGAGACATTAAATAAAATGCACATTAATTATTTTGAATTAAGGACACATCATGGGATTATAATCAATATGTAATCTAACACCAGATTTATTTTAAATTTCAATCTTCTTGAATGATTAAAGTTAAAAAACTCCATTAATGAATTAATTTATTTCAACAAACCATGAGTGACACCCATTGTTCTAAAAATCCCCGCCTAGCACCGCCTAGGCGCTAGGCCCCAGCCCACCGCCCCGATTAATGCCTAGGCCCCAGCCCACCGCCTAGACCACCTAGGCACCCGCCTAATCCGCCTAGGCACCCGCCTAGCCCGCCTAGGCACCCGCCTAAACCCGCCTAGGTTGCAACTCACTTAGACAGAAAATACATAACTTTCATTTTGCATTTTGTTTTTTTCCAATAAATTCTAAGAGACTTGTTGCATACTTGAATGAACAAACATTATATCCTTATTTCACATGTTTTCATTATGTTCCAATACTTCATGATATATATGCATTCTATTTTGTAGTTTATGATGAAATTATATATATTTCAAGTAGAAGCAGACACTTATTTACCTGAAATATGATAGATTTACTTAAATCCGCCTAGGCCCCGCCTAGCCGCCTAGGCGCTAGGCCCCAGCCCGCCGCCCGACTAGCACCTAGCGACTTTTAGAACCTTGGTGACACCTAATAACATTTACCCGGATTAGTATAATTATACACGAACTAATCGTTATACTTTTTGAACATTGATTATAATTAGTTACAATGAAAGGGGAGCACAATACGGGAACTAAGAAAACTAAGAACTAAAAACCAAATGATTATCAAATGCTCCCTCGAAGTCAGGGGAGCACAATACTAGTCATTATCGTTTCAGCGTGGATGATATGCAGGAATGGAATAACCGTTGCTTCGTTTCGTTCATCAATATTTTACCTGTGGAAGCCCGCTCTAAACAGAAACATATAGGACCCAGGTTCTATGAAAGACCAAAAGAAAGCAACTTGTCTTCCGACATTTGATTTTCCTTTACATTGTTGAAAGTATGAAGAAATTTAATCAGAATTTCTCTCCAATGATCACCATTTTCCTAGATCGCTATCTATATAGAAAGAAGGGAAAATAACAGTTAAGTGAAATTGCACATTCTCTATTGCAAATACACGAAGTGTGAACTGAATGACCATCATAACCGAATCACTCTTTAGTTGAAGACGATAAACAGAGTTGACAAGACAATTCAACAGTAGAGAACAACCGATTGCAAACAGATTCATCTTGTACAAACAAAATGATGCGTTCACAACTTTATAAACAGTTTAATCTCTTGAGAAACTCCGTTAGCAATTCCAAGTAGCGGCAATAAACTAGAAAGACAGAGAACTTTTAACAGCAAAGGTGAAACATATTGTAAAATCGTAGACTTCGCAAACATTAAATCCTTATTAAACCTAAAATCGTATCCTAGATCAGTTCAACTCGACAAGTCTTTGAACCCCATCTAACCGTACAAAGTTCCTTGTATACCACCTTCTCTTGTTCATACCATTGACCTCTAGGAATATCCCTCCAGGGATAAATAGTAAGCATCTTCAAAACTTTGCTGTTCTTTAACAAATACTTGGCTACTTCCATCCCCTCCTGGCTTCCTAGAAAACCCCTCAAGGAGATAGTTTCAAGGTGCCACAACAAACAATCAGTCACATGCTCTGGTGGACTCCATTGATCCTTTGAGTGCTTTAAGAATAGTTCCATACAACTGGAATACTGACAAGTTCATACACACGTATACCAAATTAAGAACGCGTGAAATGAGAATCGTTAAAAGCTGCATGATGGTATCACTCTAAAAAAGTGGAAATATGTCTTACTTGATTTCCTAAGACAGGATACTCCAGCATAGGTGATCTCTTGAGCAACTCGTTTAGTAATTCCCCATACGCACCGCCATAAAGAACCAGCTCCAATTGCCTCAAATTATCAAAAGCACGAAGATCACACCCCTTCATTAAGAAAATTTTGGTCAACCATAAATTCATACATAAATTGAACATTTGCTTATCCACAATATACTTATTTCATTTTTTTTCATTTTAGAAGGAACAAATATGAGAATCTTATTATAAGATAGAGCACACTTACCTACAACCGTGAAGGCTTGCCAAAAAACAGAAAGATATTTAACATCCGAAATTTTTTCCAGGGATGGAGTTGCCCGGTTAGAAAATCCAAGACTTTCATCTGGAAGGTCCCCAATCTCCATCTTCATTTGAATAGCTAGACTCTTCATATTCAAATCTTGATTGGAATGAATTTCAGATTTGACTAGAAATACTGAACTCTCCAAAAAGCAACTTGACAAAACATTGTCACTGAGATAAAGATTTTCCAGCTTTGGGGTTTTAATCAAGTACTTGTTGAATAAGTGGTCAAGTGGCCAAGTGGAGAACCAAACAAAAAAGCTTTTGGCTATTAAACAAATCAAAATAAAAAAAGGACAACATGATTATGTTTCTTCCTTGTTTTGGGGAAAAGAAAATGATGATGTCTCTTTAGCTTTTTTTTAAAGGAATGAATAAGGGGTTCGGGAAGAGAAGAATAAAAGAAGAAAAGGGACTCATTTTTTTTTTTTTGTAGAGTGAGAGCAAGGAAAGTTGCAGAGAGCCCAAAAGGAAGAGGAGATGCTACTTCATTGGTTAGTAATCATCCACCAAAGTAGTGTTGTTGTAATAGTTTTGAGCTATATGTATAGAGAAGAAATTATTCATTATATTTCTTCCTCTATTTGTTTCTTTGGTGTGTGTGAGCTATTGGGTGTATTGGGTTATTTGGGTTGTGAGATTGCCAACACTTTGTAAACTCCCATTTGATTGATAGTGAATTATTGGGTGAGCTCCTACTGCTCCGAGGATGTACTCCAGTTACATTGGTTGTTGAGGAACCTCGTTAAAATCTTGGTGTCTTTAATATTTTGTTCTTGCATTCCATTTGATATATTTCCTGTGGGTTAGCTTGAGTTAGTTCCAATTGGTTTTGGTGTTATCCTAGCACAACAATTGGTATCAGAGCACTGGTTGCTCTTGGGTACTGTCTAGTTGCCAAAGATGTCAGACGGGCAAGATGAGAATCCTTTTGGAAGCAGCTCCGGGTTTGCAAGAACTACGGTGCAAAATGCAAAGTTCGAAGTGGAAAAGTTTGATGGCACAAACAACTTCAGGATGTGGCAATGTGAGGTCAAAGATGTGTTGGCTCAACAATACCTACTTGCCGCTTTGGGAGAGAAGCCGGAAGCTATGTCGAAGCCGGAATGGGAGAAATTAAATTTGTGGGCTTGCTCTTCAAAAAACTCAGAAGTATTTTGTGATGCGGGAGACATTAGCAAGTGTGTTGTGGCAAAAATTGGAGGACAAGTATATGACGAAGAGTGCAGAGAACCGGCTACACTTGAAGAAAAAGCTCTACCGCTTCCAATACAAAGAAGGTACAAAAATGATTAGACACCTTGATGCTTTTAATAAGTTGATTGCCGACTTGTTAAATTTAGATGAGGATATTAAGGATGAAGATAAGGCCTTAATATTGTTGAATTCCTTGCTGGACTCTTATGAGCATTTTGTTACCACTATTATGCATGGTAAAGAAACTGTGAAATTTGAAGATGAACCTTGCTTGAAAAGGTTAGATGCATGTTGTCTCAGTCGGGTTTGAGCAAGTCGTTTTGGGCAGAAGCAGTTACTTATGCATGTCACATCATCAACCGGTTACCATCAGCTGCTATTCAGGGTAAGACACAAATGGAGGTATGGACTGGAAAACCTTCTTCTGATTATGATCATATTCGTATTTTTGGTTCACCTGCTTATTTTCATGTAACTGAAAATAAACTTGATCCTAGAGCCAAAAAGGCTATCTTTCTTGGTTTTAGTAGTGGTGTCAAAGGTTACAGGTTGTGGTGTCCAGAGATGAAGAAACTGGTAATTAGTAGAGATGTGACATTTGATGAAGAAAGTATGTACAAAGGCTCTGAGAAGAATGTGAAAGATGTCCAACAGGTGGAGCTTGAGAAAGTTGCCTCTGGTACTTCAAATCCTATTTCCGCTGATGTTGAAGTCACTACAAGTGAAGAAGTTGGAGACCATGAGGATGTTGAAGAAGTTGAACTTGAAGATTCTATTCAAGTTGAAGAGCAAGTTTCACCTCAAGAGTCTATTGCCAAGAATAGAGGAAATAGACAAATTACCAAGCCAGCTCGGTATAGTGTCTATGTTTCTTTTGCTCTTCCTATTATCACTGATGAGATTCCATCCAATTTCGAGGAGGCCATTGAGAGTGAGGAGAAGGAGAGGTGGTGCAATGCCATGAGTGATGAGATGAATTCTCTTTTGAAGAACAAGACTTAGGAGTTAGCTAAATTGCCCAAGGGCAAGAAAGCTATCGGTTGCAAATGGGTGTATGCCAAGAAGGAAGATGCTGATGAGAAAAGCAATGTGAGATTCAAAGCAATATTAGTTGCTAAAGGGTATGCACAAAAGGAGGGCATTGACTACAATGAAATCTTTTCTCCGGTTGTGAAGCACTCCTCAATTCGCATTATGTCAGCTCTTGTTGCACAGTATGATCTTGAGCTTGTGCAACTTGATGTGAAGACGGCTTTCCTACATGGTGATTTGAATGAAGAGATCTATATGTGTCAACCGGATGGGTATACAGTGAAAGGGAAGAAGAATTTGTTTTGCAAATTGAAGAAATCACTTTATGGCTTGAAGCAATCTCCAAGGCAATGGTATTTGAGGTTTGATAAATTTATGAGAGGCCAAAATTATTCTAGAAGTCAATATGATCATTGTGTGTACTTCAAGAAGTTGCAAGATTGGTCTTTCATTTATTTGTTGATATATGTTGATGATATGTTGATTGCCTCAAAGAATGTTGAAGAGATTGAAAAATTTAAGAAGCAAATGAAGAATGAGTTTGAGATGAAGGATCTTGGTGAAGCAAAGAAGATCCTTGGCATGAAGATCACTAGAGATAGAGAGAAGGGTTTGGTCAGTTTGAATCAAAGACAATACCTTGAGAAGTTGATTCGGAAGTTTGGAGTTCATGATTCAACCAAACCGGTTAGTACCCCTTTGGCTCCTCATTTTAAATTAAGTTATCTACAATGTCCTGAAACTGATAAAGAGAAGTTGCAAATGAAAAATATACCATATGCAAATTTGGTTGGTAGTTTGATGTATGCAATGGTATGCTCTAGACCGGATATTGCTCATGCAGTTGGCATGGTGAGTCGATATATGCATAATCCAGGTAAAGAGCATTGGCAAGCAGTTAAGTGGATATTGAGGTATCTCCATGGTACTCGAGATATTGGTTTATGTTTTGAGATAGATGACTCTGGTATTGGTCATTTTGCAGTTGGTTATGTTAATTCAGATTATGCAGGTGATCTGGATGAAAGGAAGTCTACTACAGGCTATGTGTTTACTATGGCTAAAGGGCCAGTTTGTTAGAGGTCCATTTTGCAGTCGTCTGTTGCCTTGTCTACTACAGAGGCTGAATATATGGCAGTTGCTGAAGCTATAAAGGAGGCCATTTGGATACATGGGCTGATTAGAGATTTGGGGGTTGATCAGAAGCAGGTGGAGGTACATTGTGATAGTCAGAGTGCCATTTATTTAGCTAAGTATCAGGTTCATCATGCGAGGACCAAGCACATAGATGTGCGTTATTACTTTGTTAGTGAAATTGTTGGTGAAGGGGAAATCATTCTCCAGAAGATTCCAACTAAAGACAACCCCGCTGATATGTTGACTAAGGTTGTTGGTGTAGCCAAGTTTGTTCATTACTTGAACTTGGCTCACATTTTGCCTATATAAAGAAGGCGTTGAGCAGTAGGAGTTTTGGAGCATTTGGCTCGGCATGAGTTGTTCTCTTGCTAGTGTTTGAGAGTGATGTTGTGTGTTAATTGTGTTGGTTGGCTTATCATGGCGTTTTTCGGAACTTGGCCAAGGTGGAGATTGTTGAATAAGTGGCCAAGTGGCTAAGTGGCCAAGTGGAGAACAAAACAAAAAAGCTTTTGGCTATTAAACAAATCAAAAGAAAAAAAGGACAACATGATTATGTTTCTTCCTTGTTTTGGGGAAAAGAAAATGATGATGTCTCTTTGGCTTTTTTTTAAAGGAATGAATAAGGGGTTCGGGAAGAGAAGAATAAAAGAAGAAAAGTGACTCATTTTTTTTCTGAAGAGAGAAGTGAGAGCTGGTGAGAGCAAGGAAAGTTGCAGAGAGCCCAAAAGGAAGAGGAGCTGCTGCTTCATTGGTTAGTAATCATCCACCAAAGTAGTGTTGTTGTAATAGCTTTGAGCTATATGTATAGAGAAGAAATTATTCATTATATTTCTTCCTCTATTTGTTTCTTTGGTGTGTGAGAGTTATTGGGTGTATTGGGTTATTTGGGTTGTGAGATTGCCAACACTTTGTAAACTCCCATTTGGTTGATAGTGAATTATTGGGTGAGCTCATACTGCTCCGAGGATGTACTCCAGTTACACTGGCTGTTAAGGAACCTCGTTAAAATCTTGGTGTCTTTAATATTTTGTTCTTGCATTCCATTTGATATATTTCCTGTGGGTTATCAAGAGTTGGTTCCATAAAGGTTTGGTGCTATCCTAGCACAACAGTACTTGGTCCAATGACAGCGAGATTCTTAATGTCTTCAATAACGGTGCAGATATATTGAAGTTCAAGACATCATGAAGTCTTAAAGTCAGATCTGTAGTTAATTCTTCGAGTACAGGACAACAAGAAAACAAATTTCCCAGGGAAGTAAAGGAATCAGTATCCGGCCAAACAATTGAAACAGAGAGGACCTTTAGACTCGGCAAACACTCTTTTGTAGTAACATGGGTAATGCAATCTGAATACACCGTCAAAACCACTAGGGTTTTAGCCTGAGAAGAATTTGAAGGATTTTGAATTCACGACTAGGGTTGGAACTGTCAAGGGTAAAATGAAGATGCAGCTCAACAACATTACGCTTAATGGCAGTTCTAATCCATCTACCAATGTGAGAGAAATCCTTAGCACTGAAATCCTGTTCACGCGTACAACGAAGAAAGAAATTTTGGATGTCTGATGAGCCATGAGAGGAAACTATACGATTAACAAAGTTCATGATGCGAGTTTTGTCATCAACCTTAAAAATTTCTGGGAAATCATCTTCATCGAAGTTTAAATAGGGAACATGTATCCAAAAGTTCTTCCATCGTTTAGACAAAATGGTGGTACATACAGCATATATAGTTGGAACGAACGAAAGTATGTGACAAAGAAGCGCATCCGGCAGTTCACTGATCCTGTCAACTCCTTGACGCTTTGACTTTGATTCCATTTATACCTGATGGTTTTCGGAAAGAAAAAAAAAACATGGTAAAGTTTGCAATCATTGCTGTAACTTTAGAAGCCAAGAAGCTTTTACCGTCAGTAGAATTTCATACATATTTAACCAAATACGGGGGTGTATTCAATTGGGATTTTGAGGGATTTTAATTCTTTTAATGATCCTAGGGGTATTCAATAAGGAATTTAAGTGATTCTCTGAAATTCAATGTGTATTCAATCAGGATTTTAAGATAGTTTATGAAAATCCTTAGAAATCCGAGTGTATTCAATTAGGATTTTAAAGAAGTTTATCAAATTACAAGTGTATTCAATTAGAATTTGATTTTAAAGAATTTGAGAAAGTTGAGGAATTAGAGGGAATTGGAGAGATTTCGTAGTGTATTTTGAGCATCCACAAATCTCACCTCTCCCCAAGAGATTTCGATGGAATTGAATCAAAATTTTACATGGAATCTCTACAAATCAATTAAACTCCATAAAAATCCATGGATTTATAAATTCATTAAAATCTCTCAACTTCTCAATTGAATACACCCTCCTACATATACTGTTGACCCCAAAAAAATACATGTACTTAGTACTCTTCAAATTAATAAAAATTAAACTACCTGATAATAGATTCAGAGATGGCCCAGCACGATGATACCTTTGCAGGGAAATAGGAAAACCATTGATTGGTTGCTGAGAAATGGTGGGAAAATGCTAAGAAAATGAGAACATTCCGCAGACTCACTTGAGGGTTTATCTTTTTAGGCTACTCTCCTGATAAACCGGGCTCTATATTTATGCAAAACTCAGAATCTTATAGTAGACTGTAAATAGCACACTCCTTTTCTGTTTGGCAAGTCTAGCGTTCAAAATTAAAAATTACATTTTTATTTTTTTTATCTAATTTTAATTTTTAATACAACAATATTTTTATGTATTGGATAAGAATTAATTCGGAAATATTCAAATTTTGATTTAATTGATTATGCATATGATTTGAAATTGTAATTGATCATGTAGGGATTGATTTGGAAAGATATTTGAATTCCAAAAAAAAAATTTGATTTAGGGGTGTATTGGAATAGGATTCTGTGAGATTTCAAGGGAGTTTATAAATTCATGTGTATCCAAGTATGATTTTAAATGAGTTTGTCAAGTGGTAATCAATTCAATTTTTTTCATGATTCAACCAGAAGAAAATAGTGCATTTTTGCTCACCACCATTTAGTGTAGTGTATGCTTCCAGAACAAAAAAAAGTTAATACGTTTGCCTTTTTTTATTTTATTCTTCTCTTTGGGGATCGTCATTCATCATCCATGACTTCTTGAGAATTTATACAAAGCTGTGTGTATGTACCATGTGATTACCTGAGGTCCTAAACCCTAATTCTACTTTCCCACCCTCTTTGAAGTGTTATTGACAAATTTATCCTTTTGTAAAATAACCTCCAAACGCCTAAATCCAATTGCCTAGGCCTAATCCAGTTGAGATGTTTTGTTGGGCAAGGAATTCACTATGCCCACTCTTGTTTTTCTAGGGTTCTACGCACCATTTATTATAATTATTACGTACAAGCACTATACAAGGGGTTTAGGGTTTTGGGAGCTTTCTTTCTCTTTCACTCTTCGTATAGTTTGATTATCAATAACTCTGTCTAAGAGGGTGCATTCATATGGAATTTTAAGGAATTTTAATTCTATGCATCCCATGCAAGTATTGGAGTTCGATTTCTATGCAAAGAGACATCCGCAGTGCTCCTCAATCCAAAATGGACTCGGACTTCGACATGTCGGCGCCTCTGGAGATGAACAAGGACTTAGATCTTCCCTATGAGGTTCAAGGTAATTCACTCTTTTATCCGTTTTCTATGTTTTGAAATTTTGCATGTGATTCAATATCCTAGTAAATAGAGTGTTGCGATTCCACTCATGCATCCTGGGTTCCAAACTCCCCCTCCCCTAAACTTTTGTAAAAGTTTTGAAACCTTCCCCCCTTACCTTAATCTATATAGTAACGGAGAAGCCCTCATATATGGTTAAACATTCAAATAAACCCCAATATGACCTTTGTTTACAAGTAATCAAAAAACAAAAAATACGTATGATGGGGACAATGCAATACAAATGAAAGCCACATGATCGTGATAATCGTGTCTAAATGGAAGAAGCTTTGCGGGATGAGAGATGATAATCGCGAAGGTAGTATCAGTATTAGTATAACAATTTAAAGAAAGGCATCTCGCATGCGCGTGAGTGTGTGCGGGGTATAACAATTTAAAAAAAAAAAAGAATTTTGGAATTGTTTTTGGATATTGGGATTGATTGGAATGACTATGGTTAGTTGTAGATGGATCCGCTGGTAAGGTTAAGGACATCAACCAGACACCGCCACCTTTGAAGGTCATCATGGAGAACCTCCGCAGTTCTCCGCAATTCCCCTGGTTATTAGGCAGTGCTCCGCAATTCCACTTGCCATTTGTCCATCGACAAGTCGAGATCAACCAAGTTACAACTACTTAAGAGTTCTCCATACCACCTGAGGGTGAAGTTATCAAGTTAGGGTTGTCTAACAAAATGAAGGGCGGTTTCATAGTTCCCATAAAGGTTGGTTGGTTATGGTCAATGAAGAAAACTCTGGAGTATTTCTACTAAACCAACCCTCTTTCAGGAGCCAAACACGAACTTCCTTCCTGACAAAAAATCCATCTTTCGAAAAATATGGAGATGGAAAAGCCGACCGCTTTCTTGGTAAAATTGCACCATCCAGTTCAAATATTTCAGAATGTACGGTGGCACCAATTTTTCTTCCATGGAAATTGACGTGTGCAGGCCGGGAGAAAACACCGCATAATCACAATTTCCCTTTGTATAATTCATGCTCTACTGTCGGATCAGATCAACTGAATTTGGAGAGGCAAGGGTGCTACTTATTCTCCAGGTTGCAATTGTATTAGAAGTTTCCGTTATTCCTAATTGCTTTTGATAAATATTCTCCCTTAATACATTTTGAACTTTCGCAAATTTGTCCAATTTCTCAATTGAGAACTATATACATACCAACGGCTCGTTTGGAAATGCTTTTAAAATGACCGAAAACGCTTTCTGTCATTTTACAAGCACTTCAAAACGGATATGGATATTATCGGTGACAGTGGAGACTATTCAATGCTCGTCTTATTCTGACTAGAAAGATGAATTGTTCCAAACTTACCAATTGCTTGAAATATTAAGCGACAAACTACCCTTTGTTGCACCAAGGACGATAGATATTACGAAAGAAAATACAATTAACAGATCATATGATTCGTCTGAGGAAGCTTGGATTTCCACAATCGAAAAACTACGCTGCTCAATAATTTCAAGAATTTATCTACAAATTCATAAATAAAATCCATACACAATCTCTAGACGTTAGAATTTTACAGAAGCAAAAATCAAGAACGAAAGCCGTACGAAACTAGGTAGAATCATCTTCCATCAACAGAGAAATTTGTTTAACGACAATAGCACGTCCTTGAACCCCCTCTATATCCTAATATCGCACATTCTTTACAAATTCAACTTGACATGTCTTTGAACCCTTTTCAAATGTTGAAAATTTCCTGTACATCTCGTCTTCCGAACACAAAAATTTACCTGTTCTTGGAGAAGTGCGTGTATAAATAGTCATCCTACTTAAAACTTCGCCATTCTTCAACAAATACTCAGCAACTTCCATCTCATCTCGCTGACCCTTGAACTCCCTTATGGAGATGGTCTCGAGATGCGACAACAAACAAAGAGGCACGATGTCTGGTGGATTGTAGCCTGAATTCCATCGACGCTCATGTTCCTCCTTATACCATGTGTTGCCCTGCCAATATTTTTAAAAGAACAGAAAAAATAAGAATCGTTAAGAGCCGCATGTTGGAAATCAAGCAGCACAAGAGAAAGTGCATCTTACATTATTTTGAAAGACAAAATGTTTCAAGACAGGGCAATTGTTCAGAAATCCTGTTAGAAACTCCCAGTAATTGCAATCACGAAGAATCAGCTCCAGTTGGATTAAATTTTCAAAAGTAGGCAGATACAAAGCCTGCACGAAAGATTATTGATCAATCAAAAGTTGATGCTGAGACAAAATATTACCAAATACATAACAGATTAGTTGAACTCGTAACATTCCAAACTTAAACAGAAAAGCTTCCAGTCACAAGCACAATTAGTGTTTGATATCACTGAAAGAACAATAAGAACAATAAAGTTTAAGAAAAATCGTAAACAGGTGAAAGCAACCTAAGGCATAGTTACCTTCAAAATGGGAACCGTAACAGAGAGATTTCTAACATTGGAAACTCCTGCTAGCAACTTAGTTGCACGATCAGCAATGTGGCGAGAATTTTCATCTACATGCCTGAAAAGAACTTTTGCTTCGACTAGAGATTTTTCATTCTCCAAATCAATATACGAGAAAAAATCGCCAGCCACAATTGCTAACTTTACAAGATTTGGAGCATTAATAAAAAACCGGACACGATCATCGCCCCAAAAATTACGTTTAAAGTCATTGCCGAACCATATTCTTAACGTCTTCAATCTAGGTGCAGAGATGTTTACATTTGAAACTGCTACTTTTGAATTTACATCTATATTCAAATCTTCAAGTACAGGGCAGCAAGAAAAAAGATTTGCAACTGAATGATCAAGTTTCATTACATAGACATTTAGGACCTTGAGACTCGGGAAACACGCTGATGTAGGAGGAGCAAAGGTAATAGAAGTTGATGATACCTTCAAAATCTCCAGTGTTTTGCACAAGAAGAGGCTTTGAGGCAACTCAAATCTTTTGCAATCGTAATCCAAAAGATCAAGATCAAGTTCAACAACATTGCGCCTAAGAGCAGTGCAGATCCAACGATAAATATGAATGAAGTGCTCCAACGTTGGTCCTCTACAGCGTTGCCTATGCCTAGAAAGTTTAAAACTGAATTTTTTGATGTCTGTTGAGTCATGAAGGAAAAGTACACGATCAACAAACATCATAAAACGATTCAATTCAGTCCATGAATGATTGAACCCCTCGTCATCAAATTCAAGTTCGGGAAGAGAAGTCCATAAGTTCTTCCATCTTCTTGACAGAATGGTAGTCTGCACAGCATCTAATATCGGAAGGAACGAAAGTATGTGGCAAAGAAGTGCATTTGGCAATTCACTGATCCTGTCAACTCCCTCTTGACGCTTCGATTTCGAATTCATTGGCTTGTACTCTGATGGCTAATAAAAAACATTACTGAGATCACTACTGTGTTGTACCTAGCTTTGATAACTTAGCAAGTCTTTCCATGTAAAAATTCAAACAAACTTAAGCAAATGAAATAAATGGTAAAAATTGAGACGTATAATAAAAAAATTGGGGAATTTTATAAGAACAAGTATTATATATGCAAATCCTTGGTTATGCAGGAAATCAAAAGAATATCCAATAAAACATCCGTGTGAACAACCCAGTCACCTTCAAACAATATATAATATATGTGTATATATACATTATATCTATATATATATATATATATGTATGTATGTATGTATATAAGCAAACAGACTAAAGAAGTGAAAAGGTTAAGAAGAAGAGTACCTGCTGACAAGAGCTTCTAAGATGGCCCTGGAAATGAATGATTTTTTTTTAATTGATTGCTGAGAAAATCAAGAGTCTGGAATCAGACTTTGATTTAGAGAGAGAGAGAGAGAGAATATTGAGTCGAAAAGTCAATATGTTGTACCTAAAGAACAAAAACCCATCGAAAATCAGAAACCCTTACCTTGATTTTGGGACTTGATTCGCGTCGGAGAAGATGTGCTTACTTCTCTCTGTGTGTGGCTTGCTAGTGGCTGGCCGGATTCGCGTCGGAGAGGATGGACGGAGGAGAGGCGTCAGAGAGGGTGGGTTGCAGTTTGAGTTCACAGAAGATTCGAGAATGAGAGAGACTGAGAGAGGTTCGATGGAAGAGTAAATTGTAGAAATGCTCATTAACTTTAATTCAATTGGAATAATAGTTTTTTAATTAAAAATTTATTACTATTGGTCCCTTAACTCATCAAAATATGTAATTATGGTACATCAATTAAAAATTCATTACCATAAGTTCCCCTCAATTTTAACCCAATTGTAGCAATAGGTCCTTCCAACATAATTCATTTTGATAAAATTCTGACGAAGTTAACGAAAATGACCATAGCTACACGTTCATAGCTACACGTTTTGATGAGGTGAGGAACCTCAATTGTAGCAATGTTTCTTCTAACATAACTTATTTTGACAAAATTCTAATGAAGTTGACGAAAATGATCATAGCTACACATTTTAATGAGTTGAGGGACCAATGGTAATGAATTTTTAGTTGATGGACCATTGCTCCAGTTTGATTAAAATTGATGGACCATTGGTACAATTTACTCCGAGGGAAATAGAGACCTAATTTACAATGGATGGTTGAGATTATATCTTAACCAATCCAACAGTCCAAGTAATTTGTAATTATAACTAATATATATATAATATTATAAAATAAAATTTTATATATATATATATATATAATATTTGGTTCGGTTTGAGATTCCCCAACGGTTTCATAGAAAAGCCCGAATCCTAAACCAAAACTTTCGGGATCGGTTTTTCGAGAACGGTTCGATTTCGGGAATTTCGGTTCAAGCATTTTTCAATCAAATTTCATGACGGATTCGGGATTTCGAGAATTTTTTTCATCCCTAGCTGTATGTGGGGTTTGCGTCCCTACTAAGTATTCTGTCTTTCTTTTTTTTTCGTCGTAGAAATAGAAAAATACTGAGCTTTGTGTTCTCTCTCTTCTCTCCTCTGTTTCTCCTTTTCCTCGACATCATCGCCAAAATCTCTAATTTTCTCGCAACCTCGTTTAATTTTATTTTTTTTCTTTATTTGTTGTAGAGTGCATGCTATAACTAAAAAAATCTTGTGTTGTAGTAGAATGTGTCAGTTCTCACTGATCACAAGTACATGATTTAGGCGGCTAATGAGTTACAACGGCAGCAGAGGAGTTTTGTTTTATGATCAAACGATATTATATACATTAAGGAAGTGAATGAATGAGTTAAGCATTACAATGGGTTAGCAATAATGTGATTCAAATTCGTTTTTTTGCAAGAATCGAACCTAAAACCTCTCACTTACAAATGAAGAAGAATTTCACTAAACCGTAGTATTAAGTGGCGCCGAGAAGT
The DNA here is from genome assembly GCA_035220775.1 of Malus fusca. Taxonomy (NCBI): domain Eukaryota; kingdom Viridiplantae; phylum Streptophyta; class Magnoliopsida; order Rosales; family Rosaceae; genus Malus; species Malus fusca. Next base: position 38,019,783 of record CM069069.1, read on the forward strand.
TATAACATAACAATAACAGGTCCTTGAACCCCCTCTATCCTAATATCGCCAATTCGCCACAAATTCAACTTGGCAAGTCTTTGAACTCTTTTCAACTTGGTTGATAATCCACCGGATACCATGCCTCTTTGGGCTGGTTTGGTATTGCTGTGCTTTGAAAAAAAACTGCTGTGAGAATAAGCGGTTGTGCTGTGAGAATAAGCGATTGTGAAATAAATCAGCAGAGTGTTTGGTAAACTTTTTTGTAAAAGTGCTTTTGGAAAAAAAAAAAAAAGCAGTCTGATAGTAGGTCTTTTCATTAAAGGAGCACTGTAGCTCCGTGTGCTTTGAAAAAAAGCCAGTTTTCCAAAGCTGCAAATAACAGCTTCATCTTTTTCCTTTGATTTCAGCTTATTCTCACAGCAGCTTCCAAAATAAGCCCTTTTTTTCAGTTTACCAAACACATAAAACCCTCAGAGCTTTTTTTCATGAATGCTTTTTTTTTAAACACCTCACTCCCAAACTACCCCTTTGTATGCTGTCGCACCTTGAGACCATCTCTGTAAAGGGATTCACCGGTCAGCCGGATGAGATGAAAGTTGCTAAGTATTTGTTGAAGAATGGCCTAGTTTCAAATAACATGACGAGAAATGCTAAAGAGACTCTCTCAAACACTCAAGTGCTATAACTAGAATCTTATGTTTGTAGAAAATTGACAAATGATCTCTGCATGCACACATCTTGCTTCACCTGTATCATCAATAGCAAATTCTCCAGCTCTAGCATAAGAACTCAAAAATCTCATCCACAAGAACACACACACATCAATCATCACGTCGTTTGTCTACGCCTATACATAAATGTTCGAGAACCGGTATCAAGCCATTGACACACACCTACTTTAACGTTTTGATTGGAGTACTGACAAATAGATAGCATCGTCAAATCTTAATCGTCAAGACACGGTAGTGAATTAAACAAGTTCAAACAGTATGTGACAACTTATAAGCAGATTGATATCCATGTACAGTCTTCCCCGAGTTTGGACTCACGTATAACGTATCAATCGTACAAGCTATAAAACTCCTCCCTGTGGGATTACCGGTCATGACTTCCCTTTGTTGCACCTAGTACAATAGCGACTGTTGCAAGAATAGCCTGAACATAAAGCGGTATTAGAAAAAGGTACTAGTGCCGCAAAATAAGACTATTAGACCGGCAATGAGGTAAGTATTTGAAGAATAAAAGAAACTTGGAGGTAGATAAAACATAAGTTGAACAGTGAAAGAAGGACATTGTTACAAAAGTCTTAAGTGAAAGGAAATAAAAGTTACTCACGCCAAGTGTACAAGCGATATATCCTGGTTTCTCTCGGGGGTCTATCCTGGCGCAAAGTAAGATAAATGCACCAACATACCAGGGGACGGTGGCTAGGACGAAACCAATGATAAACCTTCAAAAGAAAGAACTTAAGTTTAAAAATATTCATTGATGTTATAGAAAGCTTAATAGTTTCAAGATAACAGAAGGAGAAAGCACAAATTATGGAAGATAATAAACTGAACAGATCCTACTGTTTTCTCAAGGAAGCCAGGGAACTGATCTTAGTTTTTTGAAGCAATGAATTGAAAAGGCGATCATAGTCAATAGTATTGAAATGAGGGTAATGTCAACTAAAGCACTATCTTTTTTGTTTCGGCCGCAAATCCCATTTCTCGTGCTACTTGAATTTCTGCAAAACTCAATTCTTTCACACCTTTGCACACGAGAAATGTTTACTTTTACGTCACAATTGTGTCCATCAAATTCAACCTATTCCATTTTTGACAATTGCCAAAATAGAAACGACTCTGCACAATAAAATCAAGAGTTTCCCTATTGATGTTGTAGATTTCTTGTCAGCTTTCATGTTCTAAGTTCTATAAGTTTTAGAACACCACGAAGCACGATCAGCACTTGAATTTCTTGATTAAAGGTTCCAGCACTTAAATATCAACCTACAATGCTAGACTAGTTGAAAATATCAGGGTCAATTTAAGTCCTAAACCCATACATCAGGATTGAAACATTCGGTTTTCGTATAATCACAGAACAATGCATAAAGGTAATATCGATCAACTTGTGCAAAGCTATTTAAAATTCAAAGCAGTAAAACTTACAGGCACCAGCCAAGTCCAAAACCACAGCAAGGAAGGCGACGCTCTCTTACTGGTCGTCCTTCAGCAACTGCATAACCTATAAACAACAGAGGAATATAATTAGATGTCTAATAACCCGACATCTATTACATCCGTTCATCATTCATTAAGATCGGTGGTGAAAATGCACATCCAGCTAAAAAACAAAACAGAAAATGGAACACAAGCAGCGAACATACAGAATCAAGTCATTCAATTACGAAATTCCCACTCGTAAAACAACAACATTAATCCCCTAATCACACCATTACAGAATTGATCTAATCACTAGCAGGCAAGCAGCAAACGAAAACGGGATTCTGGACATAGCCAATAAATAACTGAGATGTTATTAAAACCATTTTCTTTACTTGTTCTGCTCATACAATCAAAAGGGTTGTTGTTGCAGTGACTGAAAAAGTCAACTAATTCCAACACACAAAGACAAATTGAATTCGATCCGATCTTGTAGCTTCCAATCCCACCATAAAATACACAAAAATCCCATTTTTTTTAATCTCATGTTTCACTAATCAAGATCACAAAGTATCATCATCATTCAAACTTAAGTCACCGTGCTACTACAGAAAAAGAGACAGAGGCTCAATTGCATACCAGGAACGGTTTGATATCCATGAGTGTAGTAGTCAGGATAAGGCGCTGAAGGGCCACCGGCTCCCGGCGGCGGCACAGGCTGAGGGAACCCGGTCGGCGGAGGGTGATGCGGGGGAGGCGGTGGTGGGTAGTTGGCTACTCCTTGGAACGTCCCGTACTCGGGGGGTGGAGGCGGATAGTGGTGATGAGGATCACTTGAGACTCCCCTCTTCTTTTCGTCTTCGCCCATATTTTCTTGTAATAATTGTTGGTTTTCGAGTTTTTTGTGTCGTATGATTTGGATTTGGAGTTCGGAGTTTTGGTTGCTGGAAGTTGGAACTTAGGAGTTAAGACATGGAGATTGATTGCGAGGTGCGAGCTGTCGGAGCCAGTCAACAAGTCAATTAGATTTATTTTAAGTGTGTGGAAACAACCACGAGATAGTGATCCAGTGGTAAATGAAGGATTGTGTTGCTTCCTTCAAACTAAAAACTAGAGGCCTTGGATTCGAAACTCACTGCTGGTGTGGAAGACAGACTTGTGGTCAGGGGAGGCTGAAATGTCTTTGTGAGTCCCCCAAAAATTGTTGATAAAGGTTATTTTTTAGGAGGCTTGATTTGGGCTTGGATGTTAATAGTTATGCCTTATCCTACTATGGGCCCTTCGGCTGATGGGCTTGGGCAGCCTAAACATCCAAAACAAAAGCAAAAAGAAACAAAAAAGTTGTGTTGCACATCGAGGAGCAGACTGAACGCTATTTTATAAGGGAACTTTAACGAAAAGCTCCCGGTATTGTTCACTTTAACGAAAAACCACATTTTTACATTAAAAAGTCAATCTTGGTACTATTCACTTTACCCTTTATTTTGTCCTTATCGTTAAAACTCAAAGTTTTCAAGCCCTTTTCATTAGTTTTCCTATTTTATAAACCAATTTCGGCAATCCGAAACTTCTCTTCTCAACGTATTAGGAGCAACGACAAATTACAAATTTTTTTCAACTTGTTCGAAGCAACCAAGAAGGCGAAAACAAATCGGAAAGATGAAGGTATGAGCCAAAAAACCAAAATAATGGAACAAGTTTTACATGACTTAGCAAGGATTCGAATTGGTAATCAAATTTGTTTGTTCAGGACACCGCTTACATAACTTGCATAAGCCAAGTCAACAATACATGTGCGAAAAAGAGGGACCTTATTATAAAACTTCACTTCATTACACTACTTTTAAACATCCACCAACATAAAAAATATAGCAGTCAATCAAATATAAAACTATGGAGAAAACCGCTTTAAACAAGCTATATATAGATGTTGGGATGATAATTAAAGGAATATATGATCAATTAAAAATGTACACATAGAATTTGAGATTATAAAATATTCAGTTTGAAGTAGATTCAGTTATAAAATACACAATGTGCAGTCCTTCAATTGATTTAGAAAAAGAAAGAAAAACTAGAAACCTAATGCGTGTGAAATTGTGGAAACATCACATTATCTGTTCCATTATTTTAAAGCAAACAATGTGATTGTGCGTGGGGTTTGCATAAATAAAAAGGAAAACTAATGAAAAGGGTTTGAAAACTTTGAGTTTTAACGATAAGGACAAAATAAAGGGTATAGGGAATAGTACCATGATTGACTTTTTAGTGTAAAAATGTGGTTTTTCACTAAAGTGAACAGTACCGGGAGCTTTTCGTTAAAGTTCCCTGAATAAAATGAAAGAAAAATTGTGCAGAGAATTAAACGATCGAAAGGTTGGTCAATTCGTTTATGGTTTGAAGGTCCATATATACGCCACTTGTTAGATTAAGACATGATTGTCACTACGTGATATGTCGTGAAAGGTGACAGACTTTTTAGTTGGAGGTTCCACTCCAAATATTATCCATCTGCCGACAAATGTTGGACTTGGACAAACCTAGCTATCCAATAAGACAACACAGTTTCACCGCAAGCATATATAAATTAGGGTTTAGGGTTAAAAATAAGGAAAACTAACGAAAAGTTCAAAAAAAACTTTTCTTTTAACGAAAAGTCATTTTTAAAGGTATAGTGAATAATGCCAGTTAAAGGTAAAAATATGGTTTTTTGTTAAAAATGAACAGTACCGGAAGTGTTTTGTTAAAACTCCCTTAAAAATATTGTAGTCTTCGTTCTTGAATGTCGCGGAGGATGAAGAAGTCTAAACCTCGGGCTACCCAAATTTGTCCAATCACATGGAGAGTTTAGCTTAGTAAAACAATCGATCGATACTTAAAGATTTTTTTTTTCAAGTACTAAATACAAAATCAATATAAAATACTCTCCACACCATCGATTGCGAGATGAGAGAGCCAACTTACTCTGTCAAACTTCACATTTGTAAAAAGCATGTATAAGTATTTATCTCTACATTTATCAATAGTAAACTATATTTTTTTTATGAGAATGTTGAGGAGACTCTCAAAATGAGGTTTTTTACGGACTTTTTGTTACCTCATAGTTTAATGTTAATTCTCATGTTAATATTATAAATTATTATGTTAAAAACATTAGATGGGAGATGAGAGATAGTTTATAAAGAGTTTACTTTTGGGAGAGTTTCCTAACATTTCTCTTCTTTTGATAGAATGTAATGTTTTAGAAAACATATAAAAGTTATTTATGTGATACGTTGTTAGTAAATAATTTATTAAAAGGAGAGATAACAAGTATAATAATCTATCAATAATTTTACTTCATTGTTATCCCAAACAAAATGAAAACTTATTTAGAACGAAATATATTGAACATAAACACTATAACACAGCTAAATTATTTTATTTCGACAAAAAAAAAAAACCAATTTATTTTACATAAGTTGCTTCAAATACAAAGAAAAATTTCACTACAGTTGATACACTAAGTGTTTTTATATAAGTGGTGAAAAATTGTATTTTTTAAATTATTAACTTTTTAACACAAATATTCCATTATTTATATAGTATCATCCCGTGTTCCAGTCATATTAAAAACCTCTTCCAAATACAAGAGACTTGCCGGTTTTTTTAATTCATCTCTCCATTATGATCAACCCAAGTGGTTGCATGTGAGGTTGATACTCCAAGCACGGGGGCCGACTCATCAAAGACTCGGGCCACTACCTGATATTTCTAAATATTTATTTTGACATTTATATTTATTTTTGGTCAAAATTTTGAAATTATATAATATAAATTAATCCTAAACCGTTGCAATAAATTAATACAACGTCAATTACGTGTTTAGACTTACTTCATAATATAATATACCCGTAATCTAAAACGTTTTGGGTTTGTGTTTTGATTCCAAAAATCATTTTACAAAAATTCACTTAAAATCGATATCTCGTAGCTATTATTGCAAGTTGTATGAAACTGTACCAAAACTACATCAAAACACAAACCCTGATGAACACGCGATGTGCAATCGGTGAATGGAACGCAACGACGAGTTCATCGGAAAGGAAGCCGTCGGCATGGTCGGCCAGGTGATCGGTACCCTTATCTATTTTTTGTTCAATTTAATGAGCCTTGCTCATTAGAAATTGATGATAGAGCCCAAGCAACAAATTCTGATAATTGAAGGACCGGGGTTGCTGGTGAAATTGGAGCAGCCATGGGCCATGGCGGCTGCTGTGCTCAGTGGTAGCAGACGAAATGTTAGGCTATCTCCAAAGCTAAATATGATCAGTCTAGAATTACAAGCCTTCAAGAAATTATTTTAAATGTACATTGTCAGCCTGTATTTATATAATATATATATCCAACAGAAAGAGCTAAACATAGGCCCTTCAATAATTTATTAATATTAAGTTTATAATTTAAATTTATTGATTAATTTAATTAAACTACCGTTAGATGTTTTCAAACCTAGCGGTTGAATTTGAATTAATTATCGTTGCAGATGAGATGTGCTCCAAAAAAGGGCTATGAGGACACTCTATCAGCCTAATGCTCTTTGGCCAAATGATGGTCTGTGAGTTCCATAGAATTACAGCCCAAACATTTATTAGAGATGAATTTTTGAGCAAATCAGACATTTTTTTAACTTTTGTACCTTTAGCATGGTCTAATGGACTCGATAGAATTATAGCCCAATTATCCATTGGAAATGAATTTTTGGCAGATCATGTCATTTTCTAGCTTTTGTACGTTTAACTCTTCCCATTGTAGGGAAAATGAGATGGTAGGGAGAGATGCGTGCGCGCCCATATTTTTATTATTATTTTTTTTAATTTTTTTGTCAAAGATTTTTTTATTATTTTAGAAGAAAATAATTTGTCATTTTATATTATTAAAATTTTAGTTTTATGTGTAAGTGGAGTATATGTGGCAACAATTAATTGGAAGAGGCAAAAAAGGTAGATAGCATTCTTAAAAAAATATTTAAATCATGTCACTTAATACTACGGCCTAATGGTATTCCTCTTCATTTGTAAGTGATAAGTTTTATGTTCGATTCTCGCCAAAGGCGAAGTTGTACCACATTATTACAGCAAACTCATTTGTAATGTTTAGCCCACTCTCTCATCCCATAGTGTAGATACTATCCTTGTTCAAAAAAAAAAAAATTTAAATCACATATTCGGCTTAGAAATTGCACACAATTTGACCAAACAATTTGGCTATACATTCTGCCGCGAGACAAGGGATAACACCTCCTCTGTTGTTTTCCAGAGAGGTATTTGTTGATTTTCTTCCCGAATTTGTAAGAAGTTGCTAATTTCTTTTTGAACTTTAATTTAGGCCGATTACTATTTGAACTCTAATAATTAGCCAATTGTCCTCCCCACAATAGATTTTATAAATTTTCTTGCAATTTTCTATTCATTTTGGTCACATGACAAATGTTTGAGGACAATAAAGTAATTTCATCCTTGATTTGGACAACATATTGCTTTTTCCTTCTTCTCTTTTCGCTAGTTGACTTTGAATTAGACATGGAAGTTCAATTAGCAGCTGCAAAGTATTAGCTTTAGTCGAAATCACCAAAATAAAATTACTCTTTTGCCCTTATATGGTTGCCATGTTTTGTTCACTTGACCAAGATAGATTGAACATTGGATGAAAAATTTCAAAATCTAACATCGGAAATTTGACTATTTATAAAAATTCAAAAAACTAATTAGCTAAAATTAAAGTAGAAATTATGCAAGTTCGGAGCCGCAATAGATGAATAGGTCTTTTCCAAATGAAGCGAGATTTTATGGTTTATCCAGTTAAACTTAATAGCGAATTACCGACACGCGTATTTGACGTGTTTCGCAGACGTGGCGAGTGGCGACCAACTGCCATTCAAAAGCACCTTCCTCAGATGCAAGTATATATAACTCTCCACCTCTCCACACTTCGTCGTAATTCGTATTGCTCTATTTTTCTCTACCTTCCCGCCGGTTACTTCAGCTCTACGGTTCCGTTTCAACTTCCCTGGCCACCGAAAACATTCCTCTTTCCTTTTACTTTTTCAATTGGGTATTTTTCTGTGAAGCTTCTGGTTTCATCAGAGTTTTTCTTTGATTTCTGGTTTGAAAAGAATCTGGTTTTTTTTAATGTTTTAGTGGGTAGTTCTCAGATCTTCTATAAAATAAATGGTTTGTTGTTGATTTGATTTTGCTCTTCTGGGTTTTTGTTCCTTTTTAATGCTTTTAAGACTGTTCCTTGAGCTTTTAGTTTCAGTGTTGGATTTGTCCTTTGATATGTTGACTCTAGATTGGTGATTTTTTTTTTTGTTGGGGTTTTCTTGGGGAGGGGTTTAGTTGGGTGAGAGAGAGTAAAGTTTGAATTTTGAAATAAGAAGAGAGAGAAAAGTTGCTTTTGGCTTTTGAGGTTGAAGAAGAAGGAAGAAGAAGGAAGAAGAAGGAAGAAGAAGAAGAAGAAGAAGAAGAAGAAGAAGAAGAAGAAGAAGAAGAGATGGATGTAACAGAAGTTACTTTAATACACCATGTGGGGATTGTGTTAATGGTGATCTGGTTTCTCTCTCACTTCAATTGCTGCCACCCAGTTGTCTACTTCATCTCTCTCATTTATCTCTACCTGGTATATATGGAATCGCTTCTCTTCCTCTTTATGCTTTAGATTTTTTATTCATTAATTTTTTTGGTTTCTGCGGTTTTAGGAAACTATCAAAGCAAGGAAAGTAAATTATTAGAATTTATTTTTCCTTTATGCGAGGAATTAGAATCAAGCACAAAGTTTCCTTTTATCATTGTTTCTTTCTGTCAATTATATGTAATGTGATTTGATAAACTGGTGTGTATTAATTTGGAGGTGCAATTGCAGTCCTTAATACGCACTTTTGCTTGTGCTTTCAACAGGTTCATGAGCGGTATGCTATGAGGTTGCGGAAGAAATTACGATTTGAGGAAAGAAAACAGGCTAATCAGAGAAGGGTAACTTTTAGTTTTTCCTTTTGTGTGGTTGATTTCTTTATCTGTAATTCGTACATTGAATAAAAGAGTCTTTGTTGATCTTTATAATTGTTCAAACTGATAAGTGATCAAAAGAAAGACGACCCGCCATAAGAAAGGTTCTTGTTTTTAAAGTCAAACTATATTCTTTTGAGTGTCTATGCTGTGCACTTTTTGTTGGGAAATTTTCTTTGTTACTTATTTGGAAATTAAATTTGTGGTTATGTATGTATGGCTGAATTAGTTTGGGAGTGCAGTATCTCATTTCATTTGTTCATTGCCTTGTTGAATCCTTCAGGTACTTTCCGATTCTGAGACAGTACGGTGGTTGAACCATGCAGTTGAAAAGATATGGCCTATATGTATGGAACAAATTGCTTCACAGAAAGTTCTCCTCCCTATCATACCTTGGTTTATCGAGAAGTACAAACCGTGGACTGTTGTATGACTTTACCTTCCGATTTATTCATGTTCAATACTCTGGTTTTGATTGCTCCAATTGATTTGGGTTTAAAGTGCTCTCTCTTTTGAAAACTCGGATTTTTTTTTTATTTTTTTATTTTGTAGTATTTTGATAATTTGCTGATGTACTTTACTCTTGGGTTGCAACTTTGATCCGATCGATCGCTGCAGTGCTTACTTCTTTACTTTTGGCATGCAAACCTAGATCTTCTCATTTTAAGTTTGACTGTGAATCATCATATTTAGTTACGAGATCTTTAAAGATTTTTAATTAGATTTTTGACATGTGAACTGGTAGAGAAACTGTTCATTAAACTTAGATGCTATTCAAATGGCTATAACTTGTTTGTTCTATGTCTCCTCATCCATAAGAGAATTCAAATATTTGGGGGGTATAATATGTTAGACTTGGACTATGTTTAGAGTATGCATTGAAGGGGATTGTAAACTAATCCCAAATTCTAAGAGGAGATATATGCAATGTTGTTTTGCTTGTAAAATTTTAATAAAACAGAAGAGAGAGTGTTTTCGAGTGCAGTGTATTTTGATTACTTTTTAGCGGCTTGTATGTGTGGGAAACTACTTCCAACTATTTCTCTGGTGGTTATGTTTTGATACTATTTTTGAGTTATTAGTGATGATTTATCATATTTTCAGGGTAAGGCTGTAGTACAGCATCTGTACTTGGGAAGAAACCCACCTATGTTCACAGAGATGAGAGTTCTTCGCCAATCTACTGATGATGACCACTTGGTAAGAGTTAATATTCTCCGGCACATTGGACCAATATTTTTCTTCTGCACTCTGTGGCTTTCGTTCTAGAATTCAGCCAAGATGAAGTGAAACATTGTAATAAATGCAGGTTTTGGAGTTGGGGATGAATTTTCTGACAGCTGATGATATGCTTGGAATTCTAGCTGTGAAACTGAGGAAAACACTAGGTTTCGGAATCTGGACGAAGTTGCACATTACAGGCATGCATGTTGAAGGGAAGGTATAGATTTGCCTAACTTGTAATGCAGGATGGGATCTTAAGTCGGTTTAAAGTTGAGGAAGTTTGTAAATTTGTTAAGCATGATAGAAATAGAAGCACTTGCAGAATACTTTCATGTGGGGTCTCCATGAGGATTAACTTTGTGACTGATTATTGCAACTTCTGAGTTCTGATTTGCACCGCCTTATGTATATCTGTGAATTTAAACACCGCTGGGAACTTTTATTTTTAATGATTGAATTCTGACATGTGGCCTTCTCTGTTTTGCCTTTTAGAAATAGCATTCAAGCTTTAGATCTAATGTATTATCTCAGCCAGAAAAGCTTATGATTTATGTTAGATGTTCCATGTTATCTTATTGATTTGGTGAAGTAATGTCAACACTGGCATGTGATAAGGCTGTGATTTTATTTCTCTTGTGTAGGTCCTGATTGGGGTGAAGTTCCTTCGAAAGTGGCCTTTCCTAGGCCGTGTGCGGTTATGCTTCGTTGAGCCTCCATATTTCCAAATGATCGTCAAGCCTATTTTCACCCGCGGGCTTGATGTTACAGAAGTCCCTGGGATTGATGGATGGCTGGTAAGCTTTTATGATATTTTATGCAGATAAATTCTTAAATCTCCCCTTTCATGGGTCACTCACTTGGTCTTTGTGTTTACTAATCTCTGATTTTCACCTTCGTTGATTCCGTCTCCCAGGATAAGCTTCTCGCTGTTGCCTTTGAGCAGACACTTGTTCAGGTAAACTATTTGGATTTGACATACCATATATATAATTCTTTGCCATCCGTTGGCTCTGTTGAATGCAAAGACTTCAGTTCAGAAATCTCCTTGCACGTTGTAATGAAGGCCTTTCTCATTAAGCTGAAAAGCCTCTGGCCTAAGATTTCCATTTGTTGCAAATTTCCAATTTCAGAAAAATATCATGATAGTTCTCTCCATCTGTAGGTGTTTCATACCTTCCAAATAGAATTTAAAGTTGATTAAAATTCCACATGATTTAGTTTTAAAAAAAAAAAAAAAAAAGAAAAGAAAAAGCTTGTTCAAATGACAAATCATGGGACTTTTCGATGTTATGTTTCATATGGCAGCAAGATGATTCCGAAAATGTTACTAATTATCTTTATCTCTTTGCAGCCTAATATGCTAGTTGTTGACATGGAGAAATTTACTTCACCGGAACAGGGTAAGGGCCACGTAAATACATTTTCAGTACTTCTGTCGATTAGCAGGATCTTCCTTTGGGAAGTATATAACTTATGTTAATCAAAGTTCATGTGGTGTGGATGCATTTATTGCTAGATTCTCTTGCATTCAGTACCCATGTGATATAAGTTCCTCTCACTCATTCACTCTCTAAAATGTTTCAATTACTGTGTTCATGTGAATGACAGAAAGTTGGTTCACTGTGGATGAGAAGGATCCTGTTGCTTTTGTGAGAATAGAAGTTATCGAAGCATCTGACATGAAAGCCTCCGATCTTAATGGTTAGTTATTTGTTTGCCAGTACAACAAGATTTTTTAACTAACACAAGAAGGAGGTTATTTTTTGTATTTAATACAGATCTATGTGTTCAGGATTCGCTGACCCTTATGTGAAGGGTCGTTTGGGTGTTTACCAATTCAAAACTAAGATACAAAAGAAAACGCTGACTCCAAAATGGCACGAGGAATTTAAGATCCCCATTATCACATGGGATTCACCAAATGTGCTAGCTATTGAAGTTAATGACAAGGACATATTTGTTGATGATACCCTTGGGTTTGTTTCTGAACTTCCTTAATACATTATGTTCTGTACCATGCCTAAGTCTCCACAAATAATATTGCTATAGTATGTCTATTACATTTAGAGGATTACCGACTTAAGAGATTAATGATCTCAAGCACAAATTAAATGACTCTGGAAGCTATTTACCTCCTTGTGTTTTGGTTTTGTTTTAAGTTGTTCTGTAGGTGCTGTTTTATCTGTACGATTAAATGACACTTCTTCTATATCCAGAGACTGTTCCATTAACATCAGCAATCTTAGGGATGGCGGGAGGCATGACATGTGGTTGCCTCTTCAGAACATTAAAACGGCTGGGAGGCTGCATGTTGCAGTAACCGTACTAGACGAAAATGAGAAGGTAACTTTTTCCTTTTCAACTAGTTCTACTGATAATGTCCATGAGGAAATTAAAGTCAAGAGATTGATCGTTCTAGTTGCTGCATAAATTAGAATGCAATGCTTCCACAAGAATGCTCAAGTGTGCATGGGGCTCCGCTCCTTCGAAAAAGTACCTTCACAATTTGAGGATCTCAATGAATCCTCTAATTGTTTTAGTTTCTGTTTTCCCTTGTTTCTCTCATGTATATTCTCACAATCGAAACAAATTTGAAGGCTCAATTCTCTAGGACATCTAGGTGATAAAGTTTTTTCAGGAACAGAAAAATCTTTAAAGGTTTGACTTGAGCCACTTTCTTACACAGGGAGATGACAGTCCAGATGTTCAGGAAAAGCCGGATGTGGAAGAACAAAGAAATTCCTTTGTCAGTGACACTGGTAATAAAGGTTCCTTCTCATCTGTATCGTTGGGGAAATCTCCTAAGGTAGCAGATCATTTTGAGCCCATTGATGTTGATGGGCAGAAAGATACCGGTATATGGGTCCATCACCCAGGAAGCGAAGTTTCCCAAACTTGGGAGGCTAGAAAAGGAAAGGTTCGACGACTTAATACCCAAGTTCAAAGGGAGCCTAATGGTAGTGGCATTGGATCCCAAGTTAATGATAGCAGCAGCACTGATGAGAATCCTGAAGATAAACATCGAATGGCATCAGTTCGCAGGGGTCTGCATATGATCAGTTCGGTGTTCCATAGGAATTCCAAGAAGGAGGATAATTCATGCAGCTTTAAAGAGCCACTCGAAACCCCACATGTGAATCTAAGGGCAGTTAATGAAAAGGATATTGGTGCGAGTAATGAAAAAGATATTGGTGTGCAACTTGTTATGGATGACGGCCTTTGTAGCCCTCTTTCTGGCAAGGCAAATTCAAAAGGAGGGGCGTCAAGTTCTGGAGAGAGTGGTTCGGATAGCCCAGGAAAGGGCAAGATGAAAGACATGGCAAAGAATCTCTACAAAAGTGCTGAGAGGTCGGTAAAGCATGCACTTTCACGGAAAGGTTCTAGAAAGTCTCAAGCTGATTCCCGCACAGTGAGTGAAAGAGAAATTTTAGCAGATTCCATCTCTTCTGATGATGATTCTCTTCCGTCCCCATTTGTTGAAACGATACCGGTTGCCTCCAAGCCTATACCTCGCAGCTCCGATATTGATTCAGGTATAGCAGAGAAGCCCGTGGTTCAGCCGGTAATTGACACTGCAGCGGATGCTGAAGTCCCAGCAAGTAGGGTTGAACTTGGAGAACTCGAAAAGTGATGAGGAGCTGAACAGCCCTGGAAGAAGTAGCGATGAATTGTCTGAGCCGTCAAAAGTTGAAGCTAGCTGATGCAGAATTGAAGGTGTGGCAGCTCATACTGTTCGTCTTGCGGCTGAATTAGCAGATTTATGGCGTGCATGTCCTGGCCACATAATGGACGTTCTTGTGAAACACTCGGCCGAACGAAAGCGTTGATACGTTTTTTCACCTTGAAAAAAACACTTCTATACAAAACTTGGGGAATTTTGATGCAGCTATAGGTTTGTCTTAGGAAGCCCTTTTTTTCGGCCTCTTCTTTTTGTAAATAATAAATATGTTGCATATATGTAAAGTTGTTTTGAGAAAAGTTTTGTGATTTGAACTTTTGTTTAATACGCTGGTACAAATTTGTTTAGTTATAGAAAGGCCATGGGTTGCTTAGGAGCCCAAGTCCAAGCTCACTATTTTGTCCGGGCCCACGTATACAGCACGGCCGAAACAATGACAGCACGACACGTGGATAGGTAAACCCCAACATGACCCATTACGACTCTATACATTGGTACAAAGTTGTAATATTTATGTTGATTGAATTATTCATCTGTACTCCAGGCAAATATGAAAAAAAAAAGGTAATTAAAATAACAAACTCCGTCTTCTAATCTTGAAGAGCAGATATTTTTTCTAATGTATGATTGCAAACATATCAATTTTGATGAAAACACAGCACAATACCAGTAAGAAGAAAAATCAAATGACAGCCGGATTCAGGGATGCATATGCAAGGAACTCCTTATTACTTCCGATCATGGCCATGTCGTCTTCTTTTAAAGTCAAGGTGGCTTCTATGCCACCGCCATCATTCGTGTCCATCAATGCAATCATGTTCTTGAATTCGATGGTACGAATGCTCACCCATGCCGGCTTTCCCCACCCGAAATTGGCTTTGTAGAAGGGAAGCCGGCACCAACTGCTAAAAGCATAGGTTTCTACATCATGTCTTCCCAGATTGCCGGACTCTTTGATGGTTTGCATTACCACATCACCGCTAACTCCATTAGGGTGCTCTTCTTTATATACTTCGATGCCTTTTCGGAGTTTCACAACCAAGTTTTTGTAGTCTAATTCACTCTCTAAGTTCATTGCCGTGAAGCACCACACAAGATTCCCCATTAGGTTTTCTGCCTGCCCTGATAATCCTTTCCTTATGTTCACCGCTTGACACAAAACTGATGGCTTTATAGAACCCAAATTCCATCTTGAAGCTTCCATTGCGCATTTCCAAATGAGGGCCGACACTGCTTCAACACGCGTTGGTTTTGGCACTGTTGCACTGGCAGCTTTGGTCTTGAGAGCAGCAATGTTTGAGGCATCAAACACGTATCTCCGTGTTACACACTTGTTTTTAGGAAAGTGCACGGTAGGTTTTGGTGAGTTGAAGAAATCTTGTGGTGGGAATAGAGAAGCTGCAACGCTGAATTCTGCAGGATGCACGTCATGATCACGACTAATGGCTGAGCCGAGGGAAATTTCCGTCCAGTGCTTTATGAATGCGCTGAATGTTGAAGCATCGGCGACCTTATGACAAATTCTGACCCCAATTGCCAATCCACCGCATTCAAACAAGCTGGCCTGAACTAGTAGAAGATAGCCTGCTTCTGATTGATTGGATCCTATAGCAGTTGGGAGCAATTGATCTAGGATCGAAAATTCAGGTTTGTCCAAAATCTTCGATACGGGACAGTTAACTTGGGCCTCAAGAAATGCAGCTCCGTGATCGTTGCAGCTGATCGAAACATTGTATTCGAATTTTCCCGCAAAGGGATAGAAGCAAGTGAGGGCTTCCGATAATGATTTCTTTAGAAGCTTGAGCTTTTCAGCAAACAGACAATGGCGATTGTTATTGACTTCATCGCCGCTGCGACGATAGAAGAGAATTACTGGGATATAAATTTCAGGTTGAAACTGATCAAAAACAGATAGGCCCAAATTTCTGAGGTGGTGAGGAGTTGGAGAGGAGGGTTTAATTATTTCCTTGTGAACGACTTCAACCTTCATCTCTGAAGCCATCTTTTGTTCCACACTTTGAGTTACGACCGATCTTTATTATGTTTTTAGAGAAGCATTTAGCGTTTCGGATCAATCTGTATGTTTTGGATTTATCCAAGGAGCATTTAGTGTTTGGCCTTAATTTGAAGGGCCGGCCATGCATGAAGACAGCAGATATGCTGTCATTTTTCCTTTCTGTTTTGTCTTCATTCCCTTCCCTAAGATTCGCTACCAAGTCTTTACGTCTATATAACGTTCAGCCAAAAGCCCAAACCCTACCAACATTTTGGTATATCTTTTATTGTCCCAAGTTTAAAATGTTTCAGTTTATCGTAGTTTAATCAACATATATTAGTTAAGGTATATATATATATATATATATACACCTAACCATGTTATCGGGTAGTGACACGTGGAGTGATGAGATTGGTTAAACGTCGTATACGAAATTAATATTTTCATTAAAAAATAATAATATTTTCATACCAATAATATCAGGTAGTGACACGTGGAGTGATGCGATTGTTTTATTAAAAAAACAATAATATTTTCATGCCAATAGTCTGGGTAATTCAGTTTAGGATGGAAATGCATTTGGTAGTTACTGTTCACTGAAGGCAGTAATTGCTTGGGCAATTTGGTAGGGGGAAGTGCTCTTAGTTACGTTAAATTGCTTGATGGGCTGTGGAATGAAAATCCGGTGCAGTATGCCGATTGAGTTTTAGTTAAGTTAAACTACTTAATGGGGTTGGATAGAGAGTTTTGAAGCCGAGAAGCATTAGTGGAAACACAATACCCTATCTATTAGAATATATTGAACCACATGCAACCTATGAGGTCATAACTAACCACATGCATCTTCACCTAAATGGAATAAAAAACCTAATTAGAATTTAGAGATCCAAAACGAAGCAAAATCCTCACATTGGTAGAAATGTCATATCCATTTCTCTATGTTTTGTGGATCTGAGGTAAAATAACCCAAAACCCAAACAGAAATCAAACAAATATAGCTAACGTTAAATAGACGAAAAAAATTGGAAAAAATACCTCCCCATTTGTCTACAATTGGGTTAGGGTTAGGTTCATGAGAAATTGATTCATAGGGCAAGTCACATGGTGTAACATTAAATCTATGTGTTACATATAATTAGAGAGAAATCTTGTGAACATGTTTAGTCTCTTTAGCATTACTCTTTAATTAATAGATAAATTATTAATCGAAAATAAATTACATCATGATTTTAGTGAAATAACAAAACAAAAAACCAAAAAATATTAGTGAAATAAAAACGTCATGTGGTGTGTTCCAAATACATTCGTTTCATCCGGTGCTAGTTTGGTTATGAAATCAAATCTAAGTGCAAACCTACAAACAAACTCTACATGCGTACTGTCTTTTGGCATCCTTTAACAATGACATATATTGTCTTAGCACTGAGAATGAACGCCATGAGTTAAAAGAGGAAGATCTTAATCACCAAAGCAATCCACGACTGGATTTTAGCTTAATTAAAGCTAACCCTGAAATAAAAATTTGTAAATATTGGTCGTTGAACTTGATTTCATGATAATGTAGAGCAATAATCCATTTAGTAATAACTCTGTTAGAATTTTTATCCAAAATATTTCTAGTCAGATACAAAAGCTCCAATTAAGCCAAAATTCAGAATTATTGTTCCATTGTTTTTCTTTTAAATATGTAGGAGCATATATACGTATTTGTGTCTATGAGTACAGTGACACGCGCACTTGGTTTGTCTTATACACGTGGCGCCTAAAAATCAGTTTAAAAGTGGCAACTGCTCATTTCTCTCTGAAACGCGAACTTCGCCATTATTTCTCTCTGATCATGTTCTCTGTCTTGGCCGTTTCCTTCACTCTCTCTCTGCGTTTCTTCCCGCCGGTTACTTTAACGGAGAACCGTACAACACCGTTTCAGGCGTTGCCATATCTAGCCACAGCCTGAAAGGCAACAATATACAATTAATCATCCTTAACGGTCTCTCTCTCTCTCTCTCTCTCTCTCTCTCTCTCTCTCTCTCTCCCTATTTTTGTTCTTGTAAAATATAACTCATAATTCAATTTCCTTTTCAGGGTTTTGTTTCATTCATGGCTTTTGATGATTTCTTGAGTTCAAGTTTCAATCTTGGGATTTTCCCTTTTCCAAATTCTCTCATATTTTGACTGAATTTTATGATTTTATTTTCTTTAATTTTATACAGTGTGAATTAGAAAACCCAGAAAAATTACAAAAGAGGAAGTGAGAGGAAGTTGCAAAGTTGTGTGTGTGTGTGTGTGTGTGTGTAGAAGTTGCAAAGTTGGTGCCTTTTTTGGGGTTGAAGAAGAAGAAGAAGAAGAAGAAGAAGGAGAAATGGATATAACAGAGGTGTCAATAATTCACCATGTGGGGATTGTGTTATGTATGTTGTGGTTGCTTTCCCACTACAATTACTGCCACCCAGTTGCCTACTTTTTATCTCTCATTTATCTTTACCTGGTAAGAATTTTACCATTCACTTATGCCTTTACATTTTGTTTTCATTCATCGTTCATATATGTACATTTGAAACTTGTAGCATTAGGGTCTTTCGCCTTCGATACGCTCTATCAGTGATTTGTAATGATTATTTCTGTTAAAGGAAACATGGTATGTAATTTAATTTGGTAAATTGGCATGTTCTAAAAGGGATGTGATTGAAGTGAACTTTTCTTGTACTTGTGAAAGGTTCATGATAGGTACATTACGAGATTGCGGAAGAAATTACAGTTCGAGGAAAGAAAACAGGCTAATCAGAGACGGGTAGTTTCTTACTTTTCCCATTCTGCATTTTCAGTTGTTATTAGTTGCTTTATTGGTTAAATATTATGCCTTACGACATGTTCAACAAACCGATGAAAAAAGAGAAAAAAATCCACCCCAAGAAATGTTGTTGGCAATGGAGCAAAAATTTAAACCTTAATGTTCAGATGACGCTACTAAACTTCATTAGAGTTTTATTTCCTTTTTCGAATACTTCAGGTGCTTTCTGATTCTGAGACGGTGCTGTGGTTGAACCACACAATTGAAAAGATATGGCCTATATGTATGGAACAGATTGCTTCACAGAAGATCCTTATCCCCATTATACCTTGGGTTTTGGAGAAGTACAAGCCATGGACCGCCGTAAGACTAACTTCTGATCTATTAAAACCAAATACGATGAAATCGTGCTATTGATTTGGATTGATCACTTGGTTCTAATTGCTCTCTTATTAAGACTCTTGGATTTCTTGTTGTAGTTTGATGTATGTCAGTGTCGGTATTTCTGGTATGGTTACTTTATTTATTATCGTATACCTGTTCTGATTGAACGAGATTGTTGAGTGATCGACAACTCTCAAAGGATGTAATGCTTTGTTGGCTCTTAACTTAGTGTTCTTTAGAGAGTATATTTTCATTTATTAATGCTATCAAAGTGGCAACAACTGTTTTCGTTGCATCCACATTATACAACTATGTTATTGTTTTTCATTTTCTTATTGAAGGGCATCCTAAATCATAAAGTGAATTATGTGATGTCCAATATTTCAATCTTTTGCAGGTATAGTTTTGGTGAAACATGTCTTTTTTTTTCTGAATTCGGTAGTGTCATCTTGTTATCTGGTGGTTATATATTGATAGCTTTTTCAGTTATTGACGATGATCTGAATATGTTTACAGAAGCAAGCAGTAGTTCAGCACCTTTACTTGGGAAGAAATGCACCTATACTCACAGATATGAGAGTGGTTCGCCAGTCTACTGATGATGACCACCTGGTATTGTTTACATTCTCTGGAATGTTCAATCAATACTTTTCATGCACTCTTCGTCGCTGCAGGTCCCAAATTCAGATACTAAATTGTAACTTGATGCAGGTTCTGGAGTTGGGATTGAATTTTCTTACAGCTGATGATATGATCGCAATACTTGCTGTGAAGTTAAGGAAAAGACTAGGTTTTGGGATGTGGGCAAAGTTGAATATTACAGGCATGCATGTTGAAGGAAAGGTACGTACTTGAATAACTGTTAACTGTAGGTCTAGATGGGACTACTTATAAGCTAGTCGTGTACGATATTTGTTCATAGACATCTGAAATTTAAAATTGATGAACAATTTTCCATCTTATGTTGCATTGTAGCTCCTGTTATTTATGCTAGGTACTCTATATCACCTTGTTGAGTTGGTTAGTGTAACATAAGAGTAACTGTAAGCTATTTTCATACTTTATTTACATGGGAAATAGGATGTCCACAATGGCTTGTAGAAACTACTTATACGTTCTGATCAAGCTGGATTTTTCTTTTGAAGGTCTTGATTGGAGTGAAGTTTCTTCGCAGGTGGCCATTTCTTGGCCGCGTGCGGCTATGCTTCGTTGAGCCTCCATATTTTCAGATGACTGTTAAACCTATTTTCACTCATGGACTTGACGTTACAGTACTCCCTGGGATTGCTGGATGGCTGGTAACTTTTATCATATTGAAGCAGAATAAATTCTTAACTCTCTCCATTTCTCGCTCTCCGTCTATGTATCTTTCTCTCTGACTTGCTCTTTGTGATTTTGTCTGCCAGGAGAAGCTTCTGTCAATTGCCTTTGAGCAGACACTTGTTGAGGTACGGATTTTGGACTCCTCCGTAAACAACCTTTACATCTTGCCCCTATTGGAATGAAAATTAGACCTTTAAATCAAATTATTACTTATCTTTGCAGCCTAATATGCTGGTTGTTGACATGGAGAAATTTGTTTCCCCAAAGCAAGGTAATTATATACAAACTCGCACACTTAAATGTGCAAACAGATATGTACGTATTTTGATAAATACCGTATATATCTTCCCATATATTAGGTTTTCATGAAAAAAAAAAAACTTTAACTTGTATTATTTTGGCTTAGTAGATTTGTCACTCTAAAGTAGTTAGTTTACGTTAGAAAACATAAGTTTATCTTCCCTGTTCCCCTTTCAGCAGGTTAAATACCACATCAGTAATAATTTCAGCGGTAGTCATGCCTTATTAGTTGGTTGCTTTTGAAATTTAATATTGTATAAACTTCTGTTAAGGAGAAAGTGCACAAATTACAGAAAAGTAAAAATCTTTGGAAAGCTGTAGTGTCATGAATGCTTCGTTCTTCATTAGCGTGGTTGTGAATGTTTTTTTTTTATCTCGTTCTCACACAGAGACATGCAAAATGTATTTTTAAAATGTTTCGGTTGATAGTAGATGCTCATTTGATTGACAGAAAGTTGGTTCTCTGTGAATGAGAAGGAGCCTCTTGCTCTTGCCAAAGTAGAAGTTATTGAAGCATCTGACGTGAAAGCCGCCGATTTAAATGGTCAGTCTCTCTTTGCTAGTACATTGGTGTTAAGTTTCCACAGCATGTTTTAAATTTATATTTAACGGATAGAGCCTTTCTTTCAGGATTTTCTGACCCTTATGTTAAGGGTCAATTGGGCCTTTACCGGTTCAAGACTAAGATACAAAAGAAAACATTGTCTCCAAAATGGCATGAGGAGTTCAAGATCCCCATTAGTACATGGGATTCACCTAATGTGCTTGCTATTGAACTTTGTGACAAGGACCGATTCGTTGATGATGCCCTTGGGTGTGTTTCTGAACTTTTTAGTGTAATATGTCCTTCTGTGCCTAGATTTATTCCAATTCGTTACAGAAATATGCTTTCAGCTTATTTCGAGTATCGTTTATCACCTTTTATGCCCTTAGTTTCCAATTAAATTGTTTTATAAGTGCTGTCTTACATGCTGGACTAACTTACTCTCATTCTAAATCTCCAGTGACTGCTCGATTAACATTGGTGTTCTTAGAGACGGCCAGAGACATGACATGTGGGTGCCTCTTCAGAATATTAAAACCGGGAGGCTGCATCTTGCAATAACTGTTCTTGAAGACAATGTGAAGGTACCTTTTTACTTCATCTCAACCGCATTCTATCGATCAGGTCTATTATGAGTTGAAAATAAAGAGATTAGAGATTTGTAGTTATAGTTACTGCATATGTGCAAGTCTTACCTAAGATGCTCAAGTGTGCATTCAAGAGTTTGATTTGAGCCACTTGCATATGCAGGGACCCGAGCAGTCAGAAGTTCAGGAAACGGTAGATTTGGAAGATAAAAGAAATTCATTTGCCAGTGATGCTAATCAAAGTTCCTTCTCATCTATATCATCCGAGAAGTCTAACAGGTTGGCAGATAACTTTGAGCCGATTGACGTCGAAGGGCAAAAAGAGACTGGTATATGGGTCCATCATCCAGGAAGTAAAGTTTTACAGACTTGGGAAAGTAGAAAAGGAAGGAGCCGACTCCTTGATACCGAGATTCTAAATGATACTAACAGCCGTAATTCAGTCACATCTGGCTCCCAAAACAATGACGACGGAGGCATGGATAAAAATCCTGAGGAGAAACGGCACATGAAAGGAGTTCGCAAGGGACTAAATAGGTTATGTTCAGTGCTCCACAGGAGTTCCAAGAAGGAGCCGAGGACAAGCAGCTTTAAAGAGACCGCTCGTTCTCAAAGTATTAATCTTAGAGGAGTTCATGACAATGAAAGTGGGATGAAATTCATTGTGGAAGATGACCTTTCTGGGCCTCTTTCTTGTAAGGTTCCGGAAAAAAAGGATTTCACTTCTTCAGGAGGGAGTGGTTCAGGTACCCCGGGAAAGGGCAAGTTGAGAGAGATGAAAAGTTTCTTCAAGCGTAATGAAAAATCTGATCGAAAAGATTTTGCAAAGTCTCAAAGTGATTCTTCGGTAGTGAAAGAAAGAGAAATGTTAGAATATTACAACTCTTCAGATGATGATCCTCTGCCCAAATAGTTGATATGTTAGCAGTTATGGGTGCAAGCGACACTGCAGTTGATGCTGAAGGTCCAATGACGAAGGCTGGATTTAAATCTTTCTTACATTAACAGTCCCTCGTGGCTCCGGAAGTAGGGTTCTTTACGTTCTCATCCTTATTTAGCTCTCTCATGCCGGACTTGCTAACTCTGCAGTCAACAAGGTAGTGTCACAAGCAGTGAGGGGTTCCTTCCGCATTCGTAGGTAAGCCATGCTAGGTTGATTCTGTTCTGATATATTGCCAATGCTTCGTTGGTTTATTTTCTATCATTTCCGGGGAAGAGGGGAAAATAGTAATCAAGGTGAAAAGAGGAAAAGGCAAAATAGCCGGTAGCATTGGGGGCGGATTAGAGGACCGTTTTTCCATCACCGGATTCTCTTTTGGCAGTGCCATGATAGAGGGTGCTTGTTTGTTTGACTCGTTTGTTTTTGTTTTCTGTAAACACTAATATATTACATCGATATTCATGGTCGAAACCAATTTGTATGTAGTTCCATTTGTGAGATGGTGGTTCGATCGTGGAACCAATGTCTTTTTGTGTAGCTATAAGCTCTTGATTGCAATTATCGCGTTAAAAGTTAGGGGAGGACGAAAATTCCTTTGCCCCTTTTCGCCATAAGGAACCCTGCGGGTTAGCAGCATATTGTGGCACTGTCAGTGGTGTAAACCACAAAAACATAGAGAAAGAGGTGCAGAGAGTGAGAGTGGGACAGAGAAAGGGGACATATTTGTATAGGGTTTAGGCAATAAAATTACAACTTTAAAAGCCCCAATACGGAAGTTGATTAAACAAGTTCGACTTTCATAATTCCATCGGTCCTTGGTTCCGGTTGCCATCAGTTCATTAGGTATTTCCTCGCACAAGTTCAGCAGAAACCTTCAGCACGAAGCCGGAGTGTCAACAGTCCGTGATGACTCAATGAGCCGAGATCATTTTATCAGACGAAAAATCTTCAGCTTCTTTCGTTTCATAAATTCGAGTCTCAAGCTGGGCCGGAATATAGGAAGAGTGCCTTTCATTTTGTATGATTCAACTATCTACAATTTCTTCATAGGAAATACAGCAATGGCTGTTCTTCTCTGCGAACATACTTTTGAGAATCTGCCTCCACATCCCCATCTTCGGAAGAAAACCTTGTCGTATCATCTGCTTCAAAACCCAATCCACATCCTGCACCAGATTTTCTTTGCACAGCCCATGAATCAACGCCTTGTACGACACAAAACTCGGACCAACGCCCTTTGAAATCATCCAACTCATAAACCCTTTGGCCTCAAGAAACCTCTGTGCATCGAGGAAACAATACAAAACCTCCTGATAAGACCCTGGATTCGGATCACACCCCTTAAACTTCATTTCCTCCAACAGCTTAATCCCCTCGTCGAATCTCCCTCGCTTCCTAAGCCCCGCTATCAATATATTAAACGTGATGGTATCCGGGTCGATACCCTCATCTTCCATCCTCTTCAACAACCCGAAAGCCTCATCCACCTTCCCATTGACGCACAAACCATGCATAAGCGTCGAAAAGGTCAGCGCGTTCGGCTCACACCTCTGCTTAGGAAATTCGTCGAGCACCTGGAGTGCGCCATCCAATTTCCCGAACTCACACAACCCTTTGATAATTATATTCAACGAACACGCATCAATCTCAATGCCCAACCTGGGAGCCTCCAGGAACACCTCATGAACCACTTCGAACATCTTCGTCGAAACGAGCAAATGCAGCACGAAATTGAACGTCTTCACAGAAGGCCAGCAGCCATATCTGGGCATATCGTAAAGGGTGTCAATCGCCCTGTTTATAAAACCACCCACATTGCCGTAAGCCTTGATAACGGACCGGAAAAAGTCGTCGGACAATCGGCATTTGCTTTCGGCTTTGATTCGGGCCATGACGGAATCAATGGCGTCGAAGAGGCGGGCCTCGGCGAGCTTGGCGATGATCAAAGTGTAGAGAGCTTCATTGGGTTTGTAGTCCTTGCGTTTGGAGTAGTGATCGAGTGCCGTGAGGATTGAATTGGGGTCTCTGACGGAGGTGAAGACTTGCAGGACTTCGTTGGGGGATAACCAGTCTTTGTGGTGCAGCTTTTTGGGGATTTCGGGTGGGGAAGATGATGGGTGTGTGGAGAAATTTGATGGGTTTTTTATGATGAAGGTGCAGGATTGAGTTGATTGGAAAAAGATTGGCTTTTTGAAAAGTGCTTTTGTAGAACGTGGAATCATGCTGACTGCTCAGGTGTGGAATGCTAATGAGGTTTGTGGGGAGTTCAAACTGGGGTTTTGGTTGTTTGGGGTTAGAGGACAGAATATGGAGTATTAACTACACTATCCAAACACAGCATCTCAAACTTAATGACACGAGGTCACATGTTTTAAGTTTATTTGGTCTTATAATTGGCTTGAGACCCCATCACCTTGGTATCTCCTTATACGAAGTAATTAGTTACCCAACCATGATGGACGGTGAACCTTACTAACCCGAGGGTTTTAGGGCGCACTTTATGTGATTTCACCAAGGGTGAAAAGACCAAAACTACTATAATCTCAACTAGTTAAGGTTTTATGTAAACAGCCAATTACTTTAATGTCTTACTTAGTTACAAGTTCACGTTACTAGGCTCGGCCCGCCACTTTTCTTTTATCAACTCTTAATTCTCTAACACTCCCATGTTTTAAGCTATTATATTCAATGATTTAAAGAAGATCAACAACAAAATTAAATAGAGGTGCTGAAAAGTGAGAGAAAAAATTCAGTTTCCTAGACTTTAAGCAAGAAACTTTTTACTAACTAACCACCCACTCTTCATGGGAATAAATTCATATTGAAAATGTCACATCATCAATTAACTTTAAGTATGACAATTGGGGTTAACAAGTCATCAATTAACGGACA
The DNA here is from genome assembly GCA_035220775.1 of Malus fusca. Classification (NCBI taxonomy): domain Eukaryota; kingdom Viridiplantae; phylum Streptophyta; class Magnoliopsida; order Rosales; family Rosaceae; genus Malus; species Malus fusca. Next base: position 38,045,615 of record CM069069.1, read on the forward strand.
TGGATCATTTTCAGATCCATGCATCCTAATCCTAGGGATCCATCAATCCGAGCCATTGAAATTTGATCAAATGGCTAAAATTATTATAAATTTTAAAGTGGGCCCCTATTTGTAACCGTTGGATCAAATTTCAATGGCCCGGATTGGTGGATCCTTAGGATTAGGATGCATGGATCTGGAGAGGATCCATGTCCTCAATTAACTTCAAGTCTGACAATCTGATTAACGAGTCATCAATTAACTTCTGATTTGACAATCTGGTTAACAATGTGTAGGGTTTTCGCAAGTTTGTGAAAGAATTTGTAGGGTCTTACAAGATTGGTACCAATTTGAAATCTTATATATAAGGTCAACACAAAAGGTGAATAGTACTTTTGATGTCACCAAGCTTCAACAAAAAGATTTGGACAAAAATGCCCCCAAGATAAAAAACTTGAAAGGCATACCAAAATAATACATCAAACAAGGTAGGGGTATTTTCATCATTTTAACAGTGTTTTTTTTAATAATTAATTTTTTTTTAATTAGTACCTCACAATAGGCTAGCAATAATGTGATTCAATTTCTCTATTTTTAAACACGTTCAAAACATCTTAAGAGGCGTGTAATGCCGGTTATAAAAAAGGTATTTCACACGTGGATAATAATGTGATTAAATTAGTAGTCAAACGATTGTTTTTTTTTAACAAACGATATTATCTACACTAAGGGAGAAGGGGGTGGGCTTAGCCTCACAATGGGCTAGCAATAATGTGATTCAATCAATTATTTATTAAATATTATTTTCTCTATTTTTAAACACGTTCAAAACATTTTAAGAGACGTGTAATGCCAGTTATAAAAAAATGTCTTTCGCACGCGGATAATACTGTGATTAAATTAGTTGTCAAATGATTGTTTTTTAAAACAAATGATATTATCTACACTAAGGAGGAGGGGGGTTGGCTTAGCCTCACAATGGGCTAGCAATAATGCGATTCAATCAATTGCTTATTAAATATTATTTTCTCTATTCTTATGTAAATTATATAGAGACCGATTTTATTATGTGAATTTAGCTGCTTTAATTAGTTTATGAGGGGTTTCTTCTAGCATGATCTAAGATTATTCATTTACTTCAAATATTTACCTTTCCTTTTGTCAATTTATGCTTATAAATACATTTAAAACGTGTAAGTCGCGTATAGCACGCCGTGATTCAAAAAATGCCTTTTATGACACGCCCCGACCCTGATATTCCCCGAATACCATGATAGACACGTGCTGGCCGACACCCGAGGGTGACGAAAGCCATTAATTGATACAAAAGCTAAGAATAAGAAATAAATAAGGGTTAGAAATTTAAAAATACCAAGAATTAATAATTTTAGGAACGTGCTCAGAGCATACAACTAAACCTAATCACTAAGAAGAATTAAGATAAATTTAGATGAATAAGGAAGTGGGTCCTACATCGAGAGGATCCGAAGATGCTGCTGCGGAAGTGCCTTCACGCCGGGATTAGGTGCCTTGATTCTAAGTCCTGAATGGGGGCGCAAAACAAAGGTGAGTGGACCAAGTTCATATATATATAATAATAATAAAACAGTTATCAAGATACTAACCCCCAAAGTTTATATATAATGAAAACTACTAGCATAATAAGTGATGGATTTAATAAAAATCCTAGCATGCCAAAATATCTCAAAAGTCACATCGCGGAAACGCATCGCGGAAATCAAAACAGTAAACGTATCATAAATCGTCTCGTAAACGCGGTGTGCTGCTAGAAAGATCACTGAATAAATATAACTCCCGGCCCAGTGCCTGCACCTCAGTCTCTGTGCCCGTAGCCAGAGATAACTCCCTCCCGGCCCAATGCCTGTCTCCGTGTCCCTCAGCCTTTTGCTAGGGATTATTTCTCCCGGCCTACATGCCAACACCAGATCCTCGCCCCAGGCGGCATAGTGTCCACTAGGTACGCACAAATAGTTACGTCTCTCGTAAATACCACTTCATAGCGTAGGTTACCGATCATCGTCTACACTATAAAGAGGGGTTCAAAAACATGTTCTAGCATCCTATCGTCATCTATCAGATAGTCTACCAGTTCATGGTTGTTATAGAAAATACCGTATATATTAAAATATAGCTCAATATAGGCCACAATTAATTCCTCACCAAAAACACGAGACGATAATCAATATCTTAAATCATCAAGCTTCACATAAATCAAATTATAAATCCGTAGGCATGCTAATCATTTATGCAATTAAATTATCAAATCATGTAATTTTAGAAGGGGTCCACTCACTGTACTTCGCCGCCAAAAGCTGCGCCACTAGCGAAGACGGAAACGTCACAATAATTGTTCCTAAGCACATAAAGAGTCCAATAAATAAAACTATATAATAGAAATTGAATTTGGGAAAACGGACATTGGAAACGGATTTAGAACGTTGAATTACCCTAAGAAGGGTTGGGGTGTTTCAATCTACCACCCTTATAAAAAATTTCGTCCTCGAAATTTAAAATAACATACTACACTGAAAAACTCGAAAATACGAGAAAGGATACACATATATATACGTAACGAAGAAATCAAATCAGAGCGGTTGCACAAAAGGGAAAATGCCACGCCGTCGCGATCGGCTGCAATGATTCCATCTTTCGTGCCTCCAGGCTCATACCTCTTTCCCCATCAGTGTAAAAATAGAACACATACTTTAATAAAATATAAAGTTGAAAACACAAAATAATTTAAGGCCAGATAACGCCAAAATAGATATGTACTAACATATATTCCAAAAACTCGAATCAACTTAAAAAATGAAAACAGAAATACTCTTCCAAAAACATTTGTAACTACAAAAACAAATAACTAGAGTAAATGAAGTTAAAATACTTATACTGAAAACCAAAACTGAAAAATGAGAGTGGGTCTCGCCCAAGAATTCGAAATGTCACATATTCCGAGAATAGATGTGCCTTTAGGTCGAGTCCCAAGCATAACAATTCCGAATATGCATCAGCTGCTGAAGACGAATGTTCTTGCCCATTTGCTTAACGAACTCAACAAATAAACTATCGATATCACAGTCTGCAACCCGCAATATCGACCTCACATTTGTTGTCTCGACAAGCAAGTAGTAATTTCTCAAATGGTGCACAATTTCACATATCGTAGGATCGATCCTCCAAATACAAGTTCGCAAGACTTTTCAGTCAACCAGTGTTGTCCATGAAAAACTATCGTACCAGGTCGTAAAAAGTACCATACACCAAACCGAACAAAACAGAAACTGTCGTCGTAAAACTTTATCCAGCATTAAGCATCATATCTTCCTCTGTTCTTCCAAATGTGACCAACTACTCCAGAATTTCACCAGTAAAGAACCCATTTGCAAATTGTACCTTGGGATTCAAGAGAAGTGGCTCCCATGTTAGTAGTAGACCCAAAAGCTCGAACCAAGCAAGCAGAAAACGAGAAGTCATCTTCCTCAACACGAAGTATCTCTTGGGAACAGTTGTAGTGCTTAATCCACCTCTCCATTTTGCTTAGTTGCAGATTTCAAGTCAAACAAGGCCAAAGTTGGTGGAAAGAACGACTCGCAAATGGTCATCCTAACAACCAAAGAGAACACGCACATTTCGAGAGAAGTGTAAAGATTATCCAATTCTCGCTTCGACCGTCCTGTAGTGCCATTCCAGAATGCACCAAACAGATCTGCTAGAAATGTTTTAACAACCACGTACTCGCAACAATAAAGTTCGGAAGTGAAGTAGTGGAAATATGCGTCGAGACGAACACATATCGTTAGAAAATAACCGATGTGATGCCCATGAATTCTAGTAAGATGGTGATGCAATATGCTGACCTTCTGCACCACAATTTTCACTGGTCTCTTACCAAAATACGGCACAAACTTCACACCCACGTGGAACTCTTTCTGGTAAGCTTGTGAAAAGGTTATGCTCCCAACATTCTTGTCCAAATCAATAAGAATTGGGCGCACACTTCCGCCGAATCGATCGATCGTGAATTTCTCACTGATTGAGCGAGGAACCATGTCGGAAAGGTTGAAAGAATACTCAAGAATTTGAGGGTCAAAACAAATCCATTAAAAAGATGGATTACAAGAAATCAGGATTTGAACCAGAAACCACGCCAAGAACAAACTCCTATTGTTCCGGCATGATTCAATTTTACATTGAGAAACCAACAAGCGAAGGAAGATAAAGATGCAGAAATAGAAATCACTGTTTATGATTATTTTGCAAATCATCACAGTATGGTCAACTGGTTCTTAGCCAAAAATGAAATAGGTCCAAACTCAGGAATATTTAAGAACTGATAATAAGATTTGACGAGGTCAAAAACACTTCGAGATTCACAATACTTTGTGAGAGTTGTTTCAAAGTTCAGAAATTAAATATAGAACCTCTGAATCAACAGAATGACGAAGAAGGAAGATACGAAGCAGCTTGCGTATGCATATAGTGACACAATTAGCTACCTTAAAGTGATGCCCTTGAGCAAACCAAAGCTCAATGAGTTCAGGGGAATTCAGAGTAAAGTTCGATCTTCGTACAATGATGAATACGATAGAGTCTCAAGCCATTACACTGAAAATTACAAGGCTGAACAGCTAGGCTGCAAGTAAGAGACTAAGTTCATCCTCGCCGAAAAGTACGCGAACGAGGAACTAGGGTTTACCACCAAGTACTAAACCCAGGTGAAGTTCAAGGAATCTGCTTATCCAAATAAGACTGGATATTCCTCATCCAAGTTCAACTATAACAACAACAAGAATTGCAACTCAATTCGGAAATTAAAGAGAATATCGTCTGCTACTGAGGAGTTTCTCAAGATTTCGATGTTGAGCCGACTCCACCCGCAATTCCTAGGGAACGCATGTTGCAGAGTGGCATCGCCATTTTGAATATACAGTTAGTCTTTACCAAACTTCCGCTCACTAAGATTTCTAAAACACGTCGCTGAGTATCGATCCGATGTTTAAAGTCGTCCAACAAATCAAACACGTCACCGATGAGGCACAATTCCGACACGAATTCTTGAATTTCAACCAGAAGGTGACAATTCAATCAAAGAAAGATTTGCACAATTGCGCCGAATGGTACCAAATCTAGAAGTCCTGACATCCAGATGATGTCAAAACCGAAACTTTAAGAGAATAGAAAAGAATCCTAAGTATGCTCTGAACAAACCACGCTCTGATACCAATCTGACACGCCCCGACCATGATATTCCCCGAATACCATGATAGACACGTGCTGGCCGACACCCGAGGGTGACGAAAGCCATTAATTGATACAAAAGCTAAGAATAAGAAATAAATAAGGGTTAGAAATTTAAAAATACCAAGAATTAATAATTTTAGGAATGTGCTCAGAGCATACAACTAAACCTAATTACTAAGAAGAATTAAGATAAATTTAGATGAATAAGGAAGTGGGTCCTACATCGAGAGGATCCGAAGATGCTGCTGCGGAAGTGCCTTCACGCCGGGATTAGGTGCCTTGATTCTAAGTCCTGAATGGGGGCGCAAAACAAAGGTGAGTGGACCAAGTTCATATATATATAATAATAATAAAACAGTTATCAAGATACTAACCCCCAAAGTTTATATATAATGAAAACTACTAGCATAATAAGTGATGGATTTAATAAAAATCCTAGCATGCCAAAATATCTCAAAAGTCACATCGCGGAAACGCATCGCGGAAATCAAAACAGTAAACGTATCATAAATCGTCTCGTAAACGCGGTGTGCTGCTAGAAAGATCACTGAATAAATATAACTCCCGGCCCAGTGCCTGCACCTCAGTCTCTGTGCCCGTAGCCAGAGATAACTCCCTCCCGGCCCAATGCCTGTCTCCGTGTCCCTCAGCCTTTTGCTAGGGATTATTTCTCCCGGCCTACATGCCAACACCAGATCCTCGCCCCAGGCGGCATAGTGTCCACTAGGTACGCATAAATAGTTACGTCTCTCGTAAATACCACTTCATAGCGTAGGTTACCGATCATCGTCTACACTATAAAGAGGGGTTCAAAAACATGTTCTAGCATCCTATCGTCATCTATCAGATAGTCTACCAGTTCATGGTTGTTATAGAAAATACCGTATATATTAAAATATAGCTCAATATAGGCCACAATTAATTCCTCACCAAAAACACGAGACGATAATCAATATCTTAAATCATCAAGCTTCACATAAATCAAATTATAAATCCGTAGGCATGCTAATCATTTATGCAATTAAATTATCAAATCATGTAATTTTAGAAGGGGTCCACTCACTGTACTTCGCCGCCAAAAGCTGCGCCACTAGCGAAGACGGAAACGTCACAATAATTGTTTCTAAGCACATAAAGAGTCCAATAAATAAAACTATATAATAGAAATTGAATTTGGGAAAACGGACATTGGAAACGGATTTAGAACGTTGAATTACCCTAAGAAGGGTTGGGGTGTTTCATTTTACATGCGTGTGAGCGTGTGCATGAAGGTTAGTGCACCCTAATGCTTGGGGAGGGTTTATACTTTTTATGTACTAAAACCCTATCAAGTTACAACCATGCTAGAGAAGATTGAATCAGTTGAGGCAAAACTAGAACACTCCCTTCTTTTCTGAATTTGTCACCAAGAATTTTATTGATCCATTATAATTTACAAAAGTTTCTAAATCGACTATATTATCTTTCCTTTTCTTTAACAAATGAAACTATTTTATGCCAGTGTGACCACATTTCCAAAACCTATAAGATTTGACAATATAATATGACTCTATACAATATATACTATGAATGATTAGGGCTAGCTTCTAAAATCATCTGTTCTTCTTCTTCCCTGCAAGAATTGGTTGGATCTGTAAGTGCCTGTTGAACGCCTCGTTGAACAGGAAACGAGTCTGGAATGCTGATATAATCGGAAGCCATGAAAAGACCGCGATAGGTGCAAAGAGAGCAACACCCATTCCGTAATCATAAGTCTTAGCGAGTACTCTGGTGAATTCCCAGAATCCAGTATTCTCTATCAGGGGCCTCACAGCTTGTGCAAACTGAACCAACAAAGTTATCAGCGAAAAAGAAATAATGCAGACCGAAAAGAAAAGCATCTGTATCATCGTAAACTTACCAATATCAAACCCCAGCCTGTCGGAAAAAATGCTAGACAGCAGACGACTAAGTCCTTCCAGGAGAGTTTGCATATAAAATAGAGAGCAAGTATGACAGCAAGAACACCCAAGAAGAGGAATGCCTTGAACAGCCTAAACACGAGGTGATATTTAGCGCTGAACTGTTTCCTTCCGAGATTCACTGCCTGTGAAGAATGATGATGTGATCGTGTTAGTGACTTGTGCAAAAAGCTACGTAATGGAACCGACAATCTATTTTTCTATGTAACCTATGACCAATTTGAAGAAAGCACTCGATATTATACACACATGTTCATTGCTACTGCATTAGGTCAGAAAATTTCTGAAATTAATTGGTCACAAAAAGAATGAAGGCAAGTAGATAATTTGAGTAAATGTCAAACAAAAAGACATTCCGAAATCCAGATTTCTCAAACAAAAAGAAAAGAGAAGGGACGAGAAACATTTTTTTCTTCGTTGTTGCATCTTAAATATAAGCATAGTTTCTAATAGAAGGAGATTATAAGGTTTACCTTGACTAACAAGAAAACTGCGAGGATCACAATCCATGAAAGCAAATATACCAGAAAATTCCTGCTATTCTGGGAGATGTCAAGGTGGTAGACCAGACCATACTGATACAGGAAAAATCGAACGGAAAGGAGTATTTCAAGCAACCTAGAAGTCATCCCTGAACGGCGAAGATGATCTTGCTCATCCATCCACCAAGACTGCCAACTTTTATCTTGTTGAACTCCAATACCACCCTGCTGCCTGATCCACTTGTTCCAATCTTTCCAGTCGTCTACTATTTTCTCCCAACTGAATCCGGAGGGATTAAAAAGAAATGGAGCAAACAACCAAGTGATTGACATGAACCAAATGGAATAAGTGATTAATACATACACCATGCTGCTCTGATATGACCGCCTAAACAAATCGTAAACAATCAACAGGAGCAACAACTCGAATCCTTTCACAAAGTGGCTTCTTGAATATAACCTGTAGTTCTCAGTGAAGCTAGTATGGAACACAACGACCTTACGCCCAGTGGGTCTGTATTTAGCACCACCATGCAGAATTGTTCGGCCATAATAATGTATTTTTGTGCCGAAGGAGAAAGTGAAGAAAACAGAAGCCAGCTGCAACTGCATCAGGACAAAATCTTTAAGTGCGTTAAGGAATCCCTTCTCTAGCCCAATTTCCATCACCATTGGTAATCCTGTTAGTAGGCCTAGCTGTATAAATGACTGCGATGCAAGAGCTGTTTCCAAGGATTGTATGTTCTGCAGTCTCGCTTCAACTATAATCACTCTTTCCAAGCCACTGAGGACAAGGTATAACTGTCCGTAAAGGAAGACGTATATTCCAATAACTGACATCTGAGAAGTTTTGTAGCAGAATTTTGGATTAATCACTCCAACCAGAAATAAATAAGCAAGAAAAAATTGTTTGGGGGTTCAAACGAATTACCAGACTACTAAAGTAAAACCCAATGGTTGTGAAATAACATGATAGCATCCGGAAGAAATCAAACTGGCGTCCAAGGTGGTATATGTCACGGCTTATAGTCTGTTCACTGTTTCCATTAGCAACCTTAGCTTCAAACTTTGATATCTGGTTCAGACTTACATCACGCCCCTTGCCAACTTGCATGTACTCGTGATAAGTTATACATCCGCGTCGTAAAGTACAGTTAAATCCTACATGATATCTGATGTAAGCAGCTTGAAGAAATATCAACAATATAGGAATGTGATTTTTAACATCACTAAATCTTACCAGCAAAAACATCCTCGCTTAGGTTAATTGTCTTTGATGCTTTGCTTATGCCGCCTCTTGTGATGTGAAATAGTCTGTCAAATACATCGGGATGTCCATAATGGAACCGTACTCTGTTTATCGAGAACAAAAATGAGAATGTATAAGTATAGCGCACAACGGATACAGAAGCAAGCGCACACGTGTTCAATGTCATTGAAAAATGAGCTTAGGAAACAAGATATCAGTTACCTGAGGGGATTAGCAAGAAGCCTTTGACCAATGGTGACGAAGCTTGTCTCTTGATACGACATGAACCAAGCAAGAGAAGAAACACTGCAAGAAACAAAATAAAAGAATCAACTTAACAGTTCAAGAATCGTGGATTCGACTTTTCATAGGAGTGAATGTCTGAATAACATATTAGTTAATAAAAACTCAGGTGAAATACATTTGCTAGTGATGCATTTCACATCTTATATGATGTCAAAATCGAAGTTTAGGGGATTAGAGGAGCTGACCTTCCTGTAAATATGTGTTCCCTCAAACCAAGTAGCGTAGGAGGTCTCCGTCCTTGGCTCTGAAGAAATTCTTGCAGAACGTTTCTCATTTTGAATGCTTCTTCCAGATAACTATCCTATAAAGGCAGATGGTATAAGAGAAACAAACAAGAAAATGACTAATCCTTAGGTACTGGACAAGGAACCTACTTGGTTCATATCAATGGTCTGGAGAGCTTCACCTCGAGTGAAAATTATCCCGTGATTCTGGTTTTCGGGCTTCCCTTCTCCAATAGTTGGTGGACCAGGAAGCTTTATGCGATATATTTCCTATGAATGATCACAGCACATTTGATGAAAGAAAACTTGGGGACGATGCATTGAGTGGTTGATACGATAAAAACTAATTTAAACTTTACTTAAATTGCTTGACATGAATATCCAATTTGGCATACTAATCCATATAATTTTTGTACATACCTGATCAAAATCATTGACAGCTTTAACCAATACAGAAGAATAAACTTTCTGAGGCTTTTTTCCAACTATCACTTCTTTTTCCTCAACGTAAGCAACGCGGAGAGATGGGTGTCTTCAAGAAGAAAGTTCTAGAGTCATATGACTTCTAAAATTTTACTTTAAAAGTTCCGTACATCTGCAATAATTTTTTTCTTTCCCGGGTAGAAGATTACCTTTTCATCAAGTCAATAATGTCTTGTGCATGAGGATCTCCAGAAGCTTTTTGTGATCCAAACAATTGACAAGTAAGTACATATGTGAATTTCATGTCTGCTAATGCATCTAGCTGAGCAGATAACGCGTGATTTCTACTTTCAACGGCATCATAACCTTCAAGAATATCTGGAAGAAGAGAATAGGCCAGATGGCATACAAATGCTTACTGAAATCGTCTAATAAAAAACTACAATGAGATTTGCATCAAAGATTCAGAATACAAACCTTCATCTTCAGCCACGTCGAGGAATGCTTGTAATTTTAAGGCTTCTCTATAGTACATCATTCCTCGAACTGTTACAACCATATACATCAAAAAGGGGGTTATTAAAATGATCAACTGATCTGCTGGATTTAGATTATGTCAGATCTTATATTCACCTGTTCTGCTTAGCGTTTGGCCCCGGTAGGAAGCCCAATTCCTAAGCTCTTCCTCCTTGCTTTCCTCTTTCAATCCATCCAAGTTTTCACAACCCATGCGCTCCAAGAAGTTTTTCCACTCATCTGAGAAATATGAGAGCCAGTTGTTCAGAGATGAACCTAAACGGATAGCCTACAACGTAACGAATATATTCACTATCTCAGTACCTGGAAATATCTTTTGCATGTAAAAGATGATGGAGACCTCTTGTTGGCTCGAATGAAGCTCCTTCATTGAAAAATTAATATCCTCCATGAAGTGTGGTGTCATAACACTATCAACAGAAAGTCGGTCAGATTCAAATGATGGGATTGCAGTTGTTTTTATGTATAAAAAATCAGTTTCTTCATAACTAGAAAAATTACGATTTTCCAGTCGAATCCAATTGTTTGTTAATGTGAAATGTCACCATCAAGATGTTCCTATGATGATCTAAATACATGGCAGAATGAAAGAAAAAAATGCATAGAAAAACCTGCAAGAAAATAATACTTAAGAGGAGAAAACAGACCAGAAAGGCAGCATATTGCGGACTTTGGGTGCACCGGGCATGTTCATAAAGAGAGAAGTGGCAAAGAATGATATGCGTCTTCGAGCCTCTAAGTTAGTTGGAATGTCCAATGCTGTATCTTTGACAGTAAGCAACAGATGGAAACGCTTGATCTGCACTTGAAACAGTTGGTTAAACTAATGAAACTTAAGAAGGAAAATCGTAAGGAAAACATCAACAAAGATGAGAAGGAGGTAAGGAATATCACCTGCTCAATCAGAGAAGCACTGTCGTCTGGCAAAGGGAAATGGATGGAGTTCTTGTCATCAGCGGATCCAAATAATTCTGGTTCAATAGTTCTAGTAAAATCAACACAGTCCACGTCGATTTGTTGGAATGAATTCAGCAAATCCAGTATCCTGCATGATTACATGAATATCTGTAAAGTGCACAAAATGAATTGGATCTTCAAAATGAAACAAAGTTTTATACGCCAAACCTGGAGCCATTAGTCATCATATCGTTGGTTACAAGCTCAAATATATCTTGAAGAATCTTCACAACTTTACTGTGATGCTCTTCGTTTCCCTCAACCTTAAAAGATTTCAGATCAAAGATTAGAATGACTTAAAGTCACAGTTTTTAAAAGTGATCGGCAATGGTTTAATGGCTTTGCAGGAATTGGAATAACCACCAGAAGTTCAATCAACTCGATACATTTGGCGAGAAGATGTGGAAGTTCAGTCATCCGTAAGTCCTCAAGAAGACTTGACCTTGCGATGCTTTCTTCAATTTCAGTCAGCACGGAAGATACAATACTGATAAAAATTCAGAAAAACAATATACATTATAAGTGGGAATTGGAACGCTCACGAATCTCCATTATGTTTTCTTTCAAGAGGTTAAAAAAGGAGAGAAAACACACTGCCACACGCGTGCACATACACACGCACTCATAAACATAGATTTCAGATGATGTCTCTACCTTTTTTCAAGATCCCCAACAACGAGGATTTCGAGGATGTACTTCAAGGATTCGTAGCACTCCTTCACAGCACAGTACATGTACTCGTCTTTTTTTATTTTTCTGATAAGAATCTCATCCTTCCCGACAAAATCCTTTGCGATACTCAGCGCTGTTGAAAACTATTATGTACAGGAGAGATGTTTATAAGTGAATCAAAATAGTAAAGAAATATAAGATGATACGATTAAAGGTTTTGAATGTAGAAGATACCTTATTCGCAAGAAGAAAAACAGGCCAACGAACAATGCCAGAAAATAATTCTGATGACATAGGCATACTCATCAAATCCAACTCCCTATTTTAGAAAATAAACTTGTAAGGCACTTTCTGTTAAGCTTTGCTGAAAAACACGTCTGTGCCAAGTTAAATCACCTGTTGTTTATCAAGTCCTCCGTTCGAAAGCTATTGATAATTTGGTTCCAAACTAAAACAAACTTAGCAAGACCATTGTTTTCAGTCTTTGAGACCTGAGAATACGAGATTGAGTTAGCAAGAGATTTTTCAAGAAATTTGATCGATAGAACAATTAAAACCTCGTACCTTTTTGAATTTATTGTGAAAGAAACTGTTTTTTCTCTTTTGATCATTTCTTGATGAGGGTGGGATAAGGGAAACATTGAATGCAGAAGGCAAAGTGTGAAACCGACTTCTCAACATCCCCAACGTCCGAATCTATAGTACAGCAGAGGAGTAAGATAGGTACCAAAATGTTTTCGGAGGGAAAAAAAATAAAAAAATAGAGCTTACCTCACCAAGGTGGTGCAATATGCCATAGACTCCACCAAAGATTGTGCAGTAAACAGAATACCATATCTGAGTGTCCATAAAATACACCTTATAAGAAGAAAACAGAAATAACCGCACGTGAGTTTCGGGTATATCAGCATCAATAGGCATATCGTTATGATGCTAATGAGCGGCCAACCTATTAAATTGCACTTCTATCATCTGAAAAGACAGAAGATTGAACATCAAACGGAACTACTTCAAATACTTTAAACAAAACTCACAACTACTATTGGAGCCCATACAGCAACAATTACACCGGCATTACTCTGAACTGCAATAGAACAAATTCTTTAGTATAATCGAAAATCTTCAACTCCCTATACTCACGATGTAAAAAAAATATGGTACTTACCTGTCGGAAAAAGCTCGTGCCAGTCATAATGTTTCACACTAAGTTTAATGATCTGTTTCGTTGGTTTTATGAGCGGTTTTATCTGCATTGTTCCATAGGCCATTGCAAGCAAATAAACGTTCAGAAAATTACGTACAAAAACACATCATAAAAAATAATCTAAAACTAAAAGAAGATACTTCAGTTTCGAACAGAGAAGGAAACCTCATTTCCTAATGATACATACTGAGCCTTGTGAATCCAATTACTAGAACTAGCTATATCAAGAGACTGGCATTAATATTGATACAACCACATTTTCCAGATATTTAACTCTTCGAAACTCATGTTTTTCATATTAATTGGCTATCTTTTGAAAATCATTTCCTTTGGTCACCTAAACTTTCTTGAGAGATTAATTTCAGTCCTTTAGGATAACAGATGCAGTGATAGTAGTACCCACCTCGAAGAAGTAGCTGAAAGAAAATTTGCTCAGTAGTACTAGCACCCAAAACACTGTATACCTAAGTAATAAGAAAGACATCGTATTAGGGCACAATATATAAAAGCAAAGGTACGTAACAAAAACTTATCATAGGGTTTCGTAAATACTTCAAGACTGAAAGCTGGCTTTCTTGCATCCCACGACCAATAAATAATCCAGGCTGCACGATCAGAACAAAATTTTCAATATATATCGACAATGTCCAAAACCAAAATTCAATCTGAGAGTTGCACAAGATAAACCTACCTGTGTCCACCAAGACAAAATAGTGCATATTCGGTAATTTGAGATCTCGATGTATTTGCGAATAGAAGGAACCAAAAACAGCACCATCTCAATTGCGTTAGTCGTCAAATAAATTGCAACTGCCACCATATAGGAGGAGAAACACCACTCCTGAAGCCAGCTTCCATATCGTGCAGGATAACAAGTATATTTTCTTCTAGAATTTCCATAATAAACAGGAAGAACTATAGTCCATATCACTGCAACAACCAGCTTCATAACATGTCTTACTTTTCCAGAGAATTCCATTGTTTGTCTGGCTTTCCATGTAAATACAATGTCGAGCATTGCTGCAACCCCAACCCACTATTAGGTTAATAAATTCCCCAAAACGAAAGGGAAAAATAACGAGCACATAAACGACATTCTAATCGTTCTACTTAGCCTATTGTTCAGTACAGTGATTGTAATAAAAATTATACCTCGTAAGAGTTTAAGAAACGCAGATGTGACAAATATGCTCATGACGTCCTCGAATATAACCTTGTCAAACAGTTGAAGTGGAGATTCCAATTCATGGCATGCCATAATTATCAATGCCTACAAAGCAAAAGGAAACATTAAGCACATGGGAATCATGGTAAGAAGGTGCTTGGTAAAGCATTCAGACTAAAAAAATGTTCACCTGAAGGGAAAGAATAAAAAAGCTCCACATTCTGTCAAAGCTTCTAAAAATTTGCCAAAACGAACGGACTTCTACAAAATTTGTTTTCCCTAACCATTGGGGCTCGCGATCTTCTTCTTTAGTAGTAGCCTGTGACAAAAGAAAACATGTGAGACATGAACAAGAATGATCAAATTATGGATTTGTTAATTCATTAACTGCAATCCTGAACAAAGAGCAGTGGTATGATTGTGATATAATATACCCCTGCTTCCACTTCCTCTCCGTCTTCCCTCCTTTCTTCTACAGAACCAGTGGATACTGAAGCCTTCTTAGGTTTGGGTTTCTTTGAAGGTTGTATGCAGAAGAAATCATGGTCTAGACGCATGGGCCAACCTATTTCGAAACAATCAGGAGACCTGTAAAAGAAGGGCAGATTTATAGCCTCGCGACTCATGATTCTAACTCAGTGGGAGACAAATTTGGATCAAATGCAGCAATATTAACATATATATACGGGAAATAGATATAAGATCAAGTTCAGTTCTAACCAAAAATACTCATTCAGATCATCATAGTTTCTCCACATGGCATGGTCAGTTGTCCCACCTTTGCTTTTCTTGGCTTCCTTCAGTTTCATTAGACCAAAAATGAATAACTACAGAACCGGCTCAACTGAAAAATTAGGGTGCATTCACAAAGTACCTCGCTTATAACCGTGTATATGGGGGTAACTACATTGTTGAGGAAAGACTCGGGCTGGCCTCCATATGCTGGCATGACTTTCTCCCATGTTGTCAAGCTAACAGCACCAGTTAGCGTACCATGTAACTCATATGCCATCTTCAAGAAAACAAGAAAATAATAAGTGACAGTTATACTACGGAAAAGAATTCATCAAGTGAAATAAATGTCAAGACTCGAGATGTATTTGAATGGGAAATAAGAACATGAAATTAGATTCAGTCATATGGAGCTACTAAATCGCAAGAGACTGTAAACTTACATGGTGAAAAATATAACATAGACACTCTGGCATGAATCGCAGATTTGCAGCCTCCCCCCAGATAAGAAGGTAAAGCGCTAGATATAAAAGTTTATACTGTTGTGCTTCTTGTTTCACATAAGGCAACCTACACGCGTAAACAATGTAACTTATAGTAAGGAGTAATGTACACAAGTTTAAGAACTTCAAATTGGTGAAACAGAAGCAATCACAAAAGAGCAGGAAATTTCAGTTTGTCTTTTGAAGTAGGTGGAAAGCAGATAATTTAATCTTACCGGATGTTGCTTTTCCTACCAAAAAATTTGCACCAGTTTGTATAATTTTTAAAAAATTTGCGCATTAACTCATCCACTGCATCATCTTCTAACTGGTATCATACGAATAAGAACAGCACAAAAAGTGAAAAAAAACAGAAGAAATATAGTGTTAAACCAAAACGTATAAACTCTGACGACAGAAGAACCTTTGAGACAGATGCCTGCTTATGAGTTTTTCGTATGTGAATGTTAGCAAGGAGTAGAAGTAGATGTTCCCTCTGATTGGTGACATTTCCCTCCTGACATAAGATATCATATGAATCAAATTTATGAAAGTAAGATTCACAGAACAGAGAAAACTATGTCGTGCATGTCTAACTGGCCAAGTACTAGTTCAGACGTTACGTCGCACCATACAACTTATTATAGAAGAGGGTAGGCCCGCCTGGTAGTGGGGAGAAAATTAAATTGAAACTATGGAAGAGATTACCTGAAATCCAAAGCAGTACTGAAGAAAATCAAACATATCAATGAAATCCCCATGTTTCTGAAAATCATTGGCCGAAGGTATACCACGAATATTGCGAATAGCAGCTATTGCAGCCTTAATCTGTATCATTTCGTAAGATTATTAGCATTCTCGACCAAATTTACAATTTCATAGGACCTGCACTATCATATACTGATATGACCACTTGGATCATTCTACATAAGTAAAAGTTCCGGAAAAGAAAAAGAACTTTTATCTAACATACAAAATCATACCTCAGGTAGTTGCATAATTGCTTGCTGAATACCTCCATGATCGAGCGGTAGAATATTATATGGCACGAAGAGATCATTAGATTTTTTCTGGATGCCACCTCTATTAGCAAGTGCCTACGGGATATATATAAATCAAACGGAAACAGAAGACAAACGCATTTCAGGTATAAAGAAAAGAACAAAAGCATCACTTTTATCATCATATAAAATGTACCGACAAGAAGAATACATAAAACCAAAATCGCAACAGAAAAGGGAAAGTACCTGAGGGTTTGTATTTGAAACTGTCTTTAGAACTTCAAACAAAACAGAGCCGATTCTACGTGCATTTATCAACTTCTCTCTGTGTCTGATTCAGATCAATTGCCACAAATGAATTGTGCTTAGCAGACAAGTCTATTCGATACTTTTAGTGTATAAGAAACCAAGTTGAATATCCCGAAACATACATATGGACGTATTTACCTATTCTCCAAATGAAACGCTCTATCATGTTTAATGATGTACTCTTTGTAATCATGATAGACACGTCTCAGCTCACGTATATCGCTCTTTTCCTTCCGTTTTGTTATTGTAGTTTCTTCATCCTGTAAACCATAAAAAACCAGAAAAAAATGTCAAAATTGTGAAAGATTATATTCCACCCCAGAAGAAATCAACTTTTTTTGCTTCCACAAATACTGCTAGAATCAAAGAGTTAACATACACAGGAAAAACACGGTATATACTTCCAACTGAAACACAGAAACGCCAGAGAAGCGAACTATCTTCGACCTAATCCTACTCTATACATGAAAGTTATGCAATTTCCCCGTTAGCATTGTCGAACTACCTGTTCAAGTCGCTGGAGAAGGGAAGTTTTGAATTGTCGAACACCCCGACCAGTGGAATTGCGATCCATGTTATGTGCTATTTCAAAGGCATGAAAGCGGCCTGCTCCATAAAAATCACTCAGACAACGCTATTGGTTCGTGAATAAATTTTAACTCACAACGAAACCACTTATAACATCAAATTCTGCTATCTTTGAGAAAAGATTTAAACATATCTTCCAAAAGCAAATTGAAATTCAAGGAAAAGAAGAGGGCAATCGTTTTTCTTTCAAAATAATCTCAAACCTCATTACATCAACCATTTTTCGTATCATCTATCGAAATTCCAACTTACTAATCGATTTACCCCTCTAAAATTCTAAATTGAGGTGAACAGGTTGAATTTCTGCAACCTTAAGTACAAATATTTGAGAGCCAAAAAGAACAAAAATTACAACTCAACTTCATGTTACAAAACTATTATCAGTTTTCTTATGTCGATTCGACTTACTTGCTAATCAAGAAAACCTCCAAATTTATCAAAAAATCTCTCACCCCTTTGTAATTGACACCTTATAAAACAAAACCATTTCGGCAACATAACAAAAAAAAAACAAAAAAACAAAACTTAACAACTCACACAGATAAGCAATACGGGGCTCCTCGGTTTCGATCAAATTTGCAACACGCAGAAACCTCTGGATTTCAGAAGCCAGAGTAGCAGGCAATCTCTCGCTCTCAAAGGGTTCAGGAACATGATTGTGATAACTTGTAGAGCCCATAGTAATGGCCCGTGTAACGGGCCTTTGCGGCTCTTCCAGGTCGCCTTCATAGATAGGCTCTGCAACCACAATCTCAGACATTGCTGGGAGCTCAAGAGGAATGCTGAGATTGTGAACAAGGGAGAATCTGACACGGGTTCATAGTATATAAGTGGGATCTTCTCCATGAGTTGATTGCTTAATGTGGTCAGCTTTGGCAAGTGAGAAGTGCTTTTTGCTTTATACAGTGTGATTTGCAAAGAGGATTTGTTATCTTTTTGCTTTTGCTTTTGGAGCTGTGTTTTACTTTCTCTTTTGAGAGAGGGAACTACATGAATTTCTTCGTTTGAAAGTGTGTCATGAGCAGTTTCCTTCACTTTATAGTTTATGGGTAAAGAGCCAATGAGGTTGTGAAATGATTGCGCGTTTCTCCCACGAGTGAATGAATCCAAGCCCAATTCGTATATTCTTGTATATTATACATTACGTACATATATTAAAAAAACCTTCTACATTAGAGAAAAATGAAAAATATATTGAATGTTTATATAGATAAATACTAAAATTTTACATAATAGCCAAAGTGTGATGGAGATGGCACTCATTGTCTTAGGCAATAATTGCCTTATTCGCCCAATTGACGGGTAATTATTGTCTTAGTGGGGTGAACTTGCTTTCATGACAGATCGAGTGGGTGAGACGTGAGAAGAGGAAAAGAGAACGTAAATTTAAGTTTATTTGATGAGGGTCTATTTGAAAGAATGAATGACTCCTTTGGGAGAGGGTTGGTGCCTCGCACGCGACTGTTGACGAATAGCTAATCTCGCCTAATCCGTCTCTACAAAAAATTAAAAAAAAAAAAAAAAAAAAAAAAAGAATTCTAAAATTTTGTTAGGTAGGAACATGGAAGAAAATGTCGATAATATCGGCGAAATATCGCCGATATTATCGGTTTTTCGCGCAATGGATATTTAAATAGGTATCTGAATGGTTTTCGTCCAAATATCGCGATATTATCGATAATATCGCGATATTTTTTTAACGGTGCAATCGGAGATGAACGCCGGAGATGGTGTGCCTATTCCCGAGCCGATTTCGTCCCAAAAACCTTGCAAAAACACGATTTTGAACTTCAATTTCACATATAAGGTTCAAATTTCACGCATGCAAGAGGTAATCAACATAGGGTTTAGTCGGTCAGAGTGCTGAATTTCAATGGAATCTCACCTGAAAACTTGTTATCTTCGAGTCGAAGACGAACCAGAGAGTGATGAAGAACCCGAACACGTGGAACAGAGGCAGCGTGAACAGCAACACGCCTTGGCCGTCGGGTAGGGTCGGGTCAGGTTTGCGCCGAAGGGCGTGGAGGGATTCGAGATTGTCGGACTGAGGAGCAGAAGGATCGAGAGACCTTGGGTCACTGTGCGTGTGTGTGGGAGAAGGATCGAGAGAGTGGGAGATCTGTGTGTGTGTGGGAGAATGGAGAAGGGGGAGAATAGAGCTCGGAGAAGGGGGAGAAGAGAGCTCAGAGAAGAAGAGAGAAGGTTCGAGAGAGAGAGAGAGAGAGAGAGACGTATGCGTGTGAGATATGTGTCCGTGTGTTGTGTGCGTGTATGATGGCATATATGTGTGTGTGTGTGGTTGGGTCAGATGATCTGACTCACCTGACTGATTTTACAATCACTTTTTACAATTTCAGACAATGGACAACAAATAATAGAGCTTTAATAATGAAACTGTGTGCCACTGTGGGTCTGTGATATTCTTTCACATGCAAAACCATGTGCCACTGTCTGTTATATACTTATATTCTTTCACCTTATCAGAGGTGGAGTATCAGAGGCATTCAGAGCATTTTCGTTTCTTCTTCTTCCCTTACCATTTTCAAAGCCATTCCAGATCCATTCCAAAGCTTAAACACAAAGGGTTCCATATTTAAGGTAAGTTTACAAACTTATATTTATATTATTGTAATTTATACAACAACAAATAAATTTGTATGGACTCGTATGTTAATTTTTTTAAGTAATTAATAATTGCATGCTAATTTTTGTAAGTAATTAAGTAATGTTAGCAATTACATGTTAATTTTTTTAAGTAATTAAGTAATGTTGTATAATTATTCCCTAGGATAATTTTAATATGTTTAATGTTATTTATTATTTTATTTCCCTTACCATTTTCAAAGCCATTCCAGATCCATTTCAAAGCTTGAACACAAAGGGTTCCATATTTAAGGTAAGTTTACAAACTTATATTTATATTATTGTAATTTATACAACAACAAATAAATTTGTGTGGACTCGTATGTTAATTTTTTTAAGTAATTAATACTTGCATGTTAATTTTTGTAAGTAATTAAGTAATGTTAACAATTACATGTTAATTTTTTTAAGTAATTAAGTAATGTTGTATAATTATTCCCTAGGATAATTTTAATATGTTTAATGTTATTTATTATTTTATTAATATTAGGTTTTATTATCAAATTGGATTATTATTCATTAATATTAGGTATTTTTTATTATCAAATTGGATTATTATTCATTAAATTAGATTATTATCAAATTGGATTATTATTCATTAAATTGGATTATTAATTAAATTGGATTATTCATTAAATTGGCTTATTATCAAATTGGACTATTCATTAAATTGGATTATTATTAAATTGGATTATTATCAAATTGGATTATTATTCATCACTATGTTTTATATTAGGATTATTTTTTATCAAATTGGATTATTATTCATTAATATTAGGTTTTTTTTATATTATCAAATTGGATTATTCATTAAATTGGATTATTATTAAATTGGATTATTATCAAATTGGATTATTATTCATCACTATGTTTTATATTAGGATTATTTTTTTATCAAATTGGATTATTATTCATTAATATTAGGGTTTTTTTATTATCAAATTGGATTATTCATTAAATTGGATTATTATTAAATTGGATTATTATCAAATTGGATTATTATTCATTAATATTAGGTTTTATTATTCCATATTATTTTTTTAATTACTTAAATTTTTACAATCATTTTCTTTACTTCGTATTTAATTCTTCTGTAGAATAACTTTATTATTTAGGTTCTCTTATGTCACAGCCCGTCCCGGAGGTACCTTTGACGGGAACGTGAAATGACTGAATTACCCTTAATGGGCACTAAGGTACATGTGTGTGAGACGTTGTTGGTTCAAATATTAGGCAAGATTAAAAGAAAAATACATATGTGAGTTGGATTATTAAGTTGATTTTGTTATGTTGGTTAGGGATTTAGACAAATGGAGGGTGTGGATTGAGTTTGATCATCACAAACCCTCCATCTCTCTCTCCCCATCCCGTGGACTCTCTCTCTCTCCTCTACCCCGACACTCTCTCTCTCTACACACCCAAAACGTACGGACGACACCCAAATCCAACCCAAACTTCATGGATCGACGTGGAAATTAGTACCATCGTGTTCGTGAGCGTCCTACGAACTCAAAGATACCATTTTCAGGTAAGAACTCCTTCGTTTTCACGTTTAAAATCCGAGGATCGAATGTGGCACTATTCATGAACTTTATGTTGGTTGATTTTTAGGACAATCCAAGCTCACAGTGAGCTTTAGGAGGTCCTAAGGAAGCTCGGAGTGCTTCGTTTGAAGGTTTTGGACGTCGGGATCGTCGGGTTCAAAGTTGGCCGAATTGGAGGAATTTCCCGACGAAATTTCAGAGGTTTTTAGAAGTTTTTGAAGGTATGGACTTCTTCCTCTCTTGATTTAGAGCATGTAGGAAGAAATTTGAGTCAAAATGGTGAAGAAACGGCCGAGAAAACCCGAGTTGCAGGTTTCCGGCGCCGGCGTTACTGTGCCGGCGACGCGAGGAAGAAGAAGCGCGCGTGGGGGCGCGTAGGGCAGTGCATGTCCTTGGCGCGTGGGGGCGCGTGTCAAGCCCAAAATTAATTCTAAAAATATGTCGACATCCGTGACGTCGAGTAGATCACCGTGATATATTTATATACCCAATTTGAGCACCGTATGAGAAGTTATTAAGATTTGTTGGCTAGGTGCTTTGAATAACGTTTATAATTATTTCGAATATAGGTGAAAATGTGAATTGACGATCCGACCGTTGGATCGTCACCAAACTTTGATATGTTGTAATACGTAATATTTGAGGATTATAGGAACTTACGGATTTGGAATCCGATTTACGGATCTTCCGGAATTGGAGTTGTAAGTCCATAATATAGAATGTTAACCGTCACTTAGTTTTGTTAATTGACGGAGATCCGACCGTTGGATGGTAATGAAATTTTAGGATGTTGTCCTAGAGATATATTGTGGACCTCTGGAAGTTATGGATTTAAAATTTGAGTGGCAGATCTTCCGGATCGAACGACGTAGTGACGTATTTTATATAAGTTATATATTCTATCGATATGAATTCTGAGGTTGGGTTTGATTATTGTTTTAGGCGCCGATCGTCATGACGCCTTGGCGTATTGTGCTAGGGAGTTGTAGGGCGAACTCCAGGTGAGTGGGCAGTATTTTCTGTATTTACCTATATACTATTGAATTTCCCAGAAACTGAGTTTTTAATGAAAGTATGTTTCTAAAATGCCATGCTTGAATGAGATGCATGATATGAATGAAATGCCATGATAGGAATGATATGCATGTGATGAATGATATGAAAAACATGAATTGATATATGATGCATATATGTGCATGGTGCTGTGGAGGCACAGGTAAGTCAGGTGAGTTCATTATGCATTGAATTGTTGATGTTGAGACGTTTAAGCTCATAACCTGCACCCTAGGTGTTAGTGCTTATATTATTCACCACACCGCACGCTCGTCTTGGATCCAAGTAGGTGGATGTCGTACAAACCATGTGAGGGTTCCGACATGCTAGTCGTACAGATCACTAGATGTGATTCCGACTAGTGGGTGACCTTAGTTATGCGCGCTGATGATTGATGAGAGAAGCACTAGAGCGTATTTATACACATGTCATCGTACAGACTACTATATGTAGTTCCGAGTGACGTGCAGAGTTTGACCGTACAGGTCACCGAGGTGACTCCGGTTGGATTGGATGTTGAGCTTTAGAATCAGCCGTACAGGACCACTTCAGGGTCTCTGGTTGATTTATTTTCACCTGAATTATATTGATGCATCATTCTTTCGGTTTTTGAAAGTTTTTATAACATGGCATACTTTCTGGGTTTTGAGAAAGAAAAATTGATGATTTGAGATTTATGAAAACATCTATATTATGTTTTTGGACACTTGGCATGGCATATCATATTTGAGATATTATGTTGATAAATGATGAGTTGAGTTTTGATGATATAGATATGTATATATGTTTATATACTATTTTCTGGGAAAGTATACAGGTTTTACAACGAGGGGTTAGAAATGTTTTAAATGAAAGATTTTCGAAAAGCTTTGTTTTGCTGACCCACTCAATTTTGTTTTTCGCCCCTCCAGGTTTAAGTTAGCAGAGCTTTGGTGGCCACGAGGAACCCAACGGTGTTCTGACAGAATTCACAAAAGTAGGACTCACCCTCGGGGGTTTCCTTTTAGTAATTGTATTTTAAGAGCTTCCGAACTGTGTAAATGGTTACGTCACTCTCACGTGACGGCCAGCACGCCCTCCTTCGGGACGGGGTGTGTCATCTTATATAACCGTCATCACTACTATATTTTTTGGCCAAAAAATATTTGTCTAATTTTCATGAAAAATAAATGTAGGTACGTTTAAGATGTCCAGTGGAGCTACTAAACGTGATCCAGCTTGGGAACATGGAGACCCAATAGACGGAAACAAACATGGCACAATTTGCAAATATTGTGGTCGGGTAATGAAGAGTGGCGGAGTGACACGACTTAAGTACCATCTTAGTGGATTAGATCCAGCAAAAAATGTCCAACGATGTGATAATGTCCCCCCCAGAAGTGAAGGCATTCATCAGCACATTATTAAAAAATAAAAAATAGCAGAAGGAAAAGATAACACAGGGAATGGAAAATATTCGAGCTGGGCTACGGGGAGAAGTCTATGGCCAATCGATTGACAGTGATGATGATGACGATGAGGACGAATGTGATGATGACATGGGACCTGAAGAACGACGCAGTTTGAAACAAGCATTACGTGCCTCCAAACAGTCAGCATGGGAAAGATAACACCTTCATAAAATTCCTAATAGAGCACAAGGTTCCGGGACAAGTGGTGGTGCACAAATGAGATGGGGAGGTAGTCTTAGAGAATCACAACCAACACCACCAATAGCCTCAAGTTTATATAAGTCATCCAAAGCACGTCAAAAGAGTGTTTGGAGTTATTTCACTGGAGGTAATGTGAATGAGGGAATGGGGCGTCTAATTAGCAAGTTCTTTATCTATGAAAATGTCTCTGCTGCGAAGGCATCATCACATCATTTCAAAAATATGGTAGTGGGATGTCAACATGCCGGTGTTGGAGTACAACCTCCCACTCCCTATGAGATAAGAAACAAATATTTGGATATGGAGTATAAAGACATTGGCGAGTATGTTAACAAGTTGAGGTCAAAGTGGGAAACTAATGGTTGCACAATCATGTGTGACGGATGAACTGGCCCGACCAGATTGTCTATCATAAACTTCATGGTATACTCCAAGGGAAAGACAATTTTTTTGAAGTCTGTTGATGCTTCAGACCATATAAAGAACTACAAGTATATTTACAAATTATTGAGGGATGTAATCATGGAGGTGGGAGAGCATAATGTTGTCCAAGTCGAGACCGACAACGGTTCTGCATTTGTCAAAGCTGGAAAAAAGTTAATGAAGCATCATAATGTGTTTTGGACATCATGTGCAACACATTGTATTAATCTCATGTTTGAGGCAATGGGGAAGAGAGAGAATGTTGCTAATGTGGTAAAAAGAGCTAGAACGATCACAAATTATATTTACAATCACGGTTGGTTGTTGGCAAAGATGCGTGAATTTTGCAAAGGAGAAATTATTCGTCCAGCTACCACTCGATTCGCCACCAACTATATTGCATTAGACAGCCTACTTAAGAAGAAAGCAGGGTTGAAGCAACTATTCACTAGTGACGATTGGGCCAACCACAATTTGAGCCGCTCAAATGCAGGTCGTATGGTGGAAAGTATAGTGTTTGATCATGTTTTTTGGACTCAATCAGAACATGTGTGCCAAGTGTTTGAACCTCTTTACAAAGTTTTACGAATCGTTGACACAGAAGTGTATCCTACTATGGGGGCAGTATATGAGTTGATGCGTGTAGTGAAGGATGAATTGGAAAGAAAACATGGTGCAAGGTGGGTCATAAAGATAATTGAAGACCGATGGTATAAAACATTATACCACGATTTGCATGCAGCAGGTATAAATTATGTCATAATTTGCAATTCATTTCTTTAGTTGCATAAGTATTATTTCTCTTATTATAGTATGTGTTTCTTTGAACAGCATATTATTTGAATCCCTGATACCAATACAGACCCGGTGTTGGAGATGATGGTAACCTTATACGTGCTGTACATAATGTATACTCTAAATTAGACCCTGCATCACCAGCAGTTGGCCAATTTGGAAATAAGGTACACAATTACTTAAATTATAATAATTACTTTGTTGGATTAAACTAACACGATTTATTGAATTCAGCTAACATGGTTTAAAGATGCAAGAAGAACTTTTGGAGAACCAACATCAGTTGCTGCTCGAACAAATATGTCTCCTAGTGAGTATAAACATATTTCACTACAAGTTTATAATAGAATTTGTTGGAGTTATTAGGCTTATCAACATTGTTTTTCATTGTAGCTGAATGGTGGATCATGTATGGGACCGATGCACCAACTGTGAGAAGGTTATCAATCAAAGTATTATCACAAACAGCTTCCTCATCTGCTTGTGAAAGAAATTGGAGCACATTTGCACTCATACACACAAAGCAAAGAAATAAATTGGCTCATAGTAGCTTGGAAAAATTAGTTTATTGCTACTACAACATGAAGCTTCAAATTCGAGATAAGGAAGCAGAAATAGATCATGTCGACCGTGGTGACCCACTAGATGTGTTTGATATTGTTGGTGAAGATGATGATACAGAGGGTAACCAACTTTTTCAATGGATTAGACTTCTTCATTTAGATGATGATGATGAAGGCAACCCAGCTCCCAGAGTTGCTGAAGAAGCACGTAATGAAGGGATAAATGTAGAAAGAGTATTAGAGGATGAGGTGGGATCTAGCAGCGCTGACTCTTTGGAAGAACTTTTGCGCCTAAGACCAAGAAACACTGGAATTCCACCTTCTTCCAATCCTACACAACCACAACATCGTGCTGATACTAATGATAGCTCTAGTACAAGATCAGGAGACTCACCTACCACCGGAGGTGGGAATGATGAAGGACATAGTGGAGCTGGAGGTAGTGGTGGTGGATATGGAAACTATTATGGACCACCACCTCCCGGATTTATGAGCCCCTTCACTGGTGAGGCAAACTTCACGCATGCAACACAGGATGATGACCATGGCAGTAGGCGGGCAGGACCAGGAATTGGTGCCATAGGGAAGGACTATACTCGCAGAGAAAGAGGCAAGAGGATTTTGTCAAGTCAAGAAGATGACTCGTTATCTAGAACTTCGGACTCTGTTGGAGTGGGAAGTAGTAACTATGGTAATACTCATAACCAACCATTTCCCTACCTTTCATATTCCATTCATGTTGGGATGGAATCGAGCGACTCATGGAAACAATCCGAGACTCAATCTTCAAATGATTTTGCTTATGGACAACGTCAACCAATCTCGGATCCATATGGGTGGCATGTTAACAATTACATGCAAAACTATTTTGGGGATTTATCATTTGATAACTACTCTTCACAATACACTCACTCTACCCATAGAGATGATGAAGATAGTGAAAATTTTGAACCTCATAGGAACTCTATGTGGTACTAAGTCACTCATGTATCTTACCATGCAATGTATAAAGTGTAAAATATTGTACTAATTCATTATATATAAATGATTATGGTGTGTTTAGACTTCTTTCATTAATTACTACATGTTTTCTACACTCACAATGTTTGTCAGCTCGCTATATAATCAACTTGATAATGTTAAATCCATCATGCAATGCATTTCCTTCCATTTTTTTGTGATAAACTAATAGATAATTGACTAAATAAACATCCTGCAAAGTTTCAATAAAAATTTCCAAGTTTTTCTTACAATTTCCGTGGTTTCCATGTAATTTTTATCGATATCGATATTATCCCGATATTTCCATCGATATTTCCGTGTTTTCGGATTACTGATATTACCGATATTTTCTTCCTTGGGTAGGAAGATATGAAAGTTGGATGCGACTAGCTCCCTAATTTTGTTTCAGAAAGTTTCCAATGACACACGTACTATATACTGTCATGTCTAGCATTTTAGTAATCATGATTGAAAGGGTTTTCTACATCCCAAATTTGGATCGAGATGAGCCAATTGACTTTTCCTACTACGTATAACATTAGCAAATGTTCATGTGTTGTGTTTTTAATATTAGGAGTAATACAGATGTAATTAGTTTAGCCAATTTAATTAGAGTAGTATGTTGTATTTTTTGTATTAAAATTTAAATCCCCTTCCTTATAATTTAAAAAGAAGAATCTACTACACTATCTAAAGAGTCTTACCATTATTTTCATCCACAATCTTTTGAATATACATACAAAGCATGCAAAGACCCAATAATATATACGTACCCACTAAAAAAAATATGGGATTTACATTAACTACTATAAGTATGTGCATATTTTCAACTGTAGCATTCCATTATGGTTAGCTAATATAATATGGTCTCAAATCGGTCTTCTAGCGTTAGAGTCGTCTGTGACATTTTACGGGCTCTGTGCAAATTTAATAAAAAGACCCTCCTAATTAAAAATAATAATTGTTTTGACAATATATTTATACATAATTCATCATTCAATTTTCAAACTTAATCGAAATTAGTATTTCACTCTTACGAATTGCATAATCTCCAATTGCCATGAAATTAAGATTTAGGACTCATCCATGAAAAAGGGAGCACGATTGAAATAGAGATACGGAAATACGCTTATATTAATCATGTGATTATGATTATTCTATTTTTAAGGCTCTCATAAATTTGGGGCTCTGCCATTGCACGTTTTGCACACCCAACTCCGCTAGTGTCTAGGGTTACTCATATGCAATTCAAGAAGGCTACTATAGTAGGAAAAAGAATCATATTTAAGGGTAGATTCGTTATTAAAATGAAAATCAAGTTCTAAATTACTCTGTTCATTAAGCATCTATCAAAAGCGGTACGGATTTTTATTTTAAATTGTAAAGTGTGAGTGCTTCAATTTCTTTTACATATTAATTAATATAATATTAATGATGAAAGTCATCAGTCATACATCGTTTCTATCTTTAGAATTAGTTGTCTTCCAAGAACAGGAAGGCTGGCTAAGCAAACAGAAAACAAGACAAAGAAACAACCCATACGCACCTAAAAAGCTATCAAAAGTTATAGGGTTAAGAAATGCAAAGGCATGAAGTAATGTAGACAACTATGCATTGTCAATAATTTGGTCAAAAAGCAAAACTTTAAGAGAGCCAAGTTTCCACAGACTTTTTCATTGCAATAAGATATCAAAAGACCATCGCTGATGCCTATGGCGGGCATGTTCGTGGTTGGTTGAATCTACACCTGGTTGGCCATGCCAGTAACCACCAAAAGGATTTTTACACTGTTCTTTCTGTGCAACTAATACCAGCTATATTGACACACACAAAATACTAATAACAGCAGCTACTGAAAATTCTTCTAGAAGTTGGAGTCTCCCAAAGCACTGGACTTACTGAACAGAACCATTGTATTCCTAGTATCACATCACGGCCCCCCAGAGGAAGAGAGTAAGGTCTACATCACAGTCATATCGCCCGACACTCATGGGAGTACTCTTACAACTGTTGGAATTTTTTTAGATCGACGGGTCCGGAGGGCTTCACTCTAACGACACCGATACTGTCCTCAACTTTACTACCTGCCCAATCAGTCAGGTGTGGGGTTTTCCCACAAAATACCTCGGTATTAGTTAGAGTAGAGTAATCATATTTAAAGTCACCCTTGTTGACTTCCTTTACCTGGGACTGCCAACAACAACAGCCTTGGCTCCTAACCTTGCCTCCATCAGCAATCATTACCTATTGTGCAACTGCCACCCTAATTTTTTGACCAGTCTGAAATCAATTAAATTATGAGCGCTACCTAAATCAAGTAGAATCCTCACGGGTTGATTCCTAACTAGACCATCCACCTCCTTAGTTTGCACTGTTGGATTGGCATTAGTGTCCTAGAAAGCACATTCACTGAGTGTCATTTGATGCATCTTAACCTGCAATTTCTCTACAATTTTACCCTCATCTTCTTTATTCGATACCACATCCAACATTAGCAACTGATTGTGGTTACACTTATGTCCCCTAGCCCATTTTTCATCATAGAACCAGCATTCCTTTTTTTCTTTCTTGCATTGCACTTCAGCAGGGAACCAATGTTTTTGTTTTTTAATGGAAGTACACCCTGCCTAGCCCTAGAGACTGGAACATTAGGTAAGGCCAAAAGTTGAGGTTTTGCTACTGTTGTTAACTTTTGAGGAATAGGCTTAAGCTCGGACAATTTTGTATCAATTTGCACAGCAATAGCTGTAGCCTCATGAACATTGGAAGGCCTCAACAACTTCACATCATATTTTAATTACGCTTCAAACTACCCAGAAAACAACTCTTAAGCAAAATAGAGCTTACATTTCTAGTACGATTTGCTAATTTACGAAACTCAGTGATATAGTCCTTAAAAATACATGAGAATACATATTTGGCGCAATTTGAACAATGCTTCAGCACTGTCCTCAAATTCAGATGGCTCAACCATTTCAAGGCCTCATCATCAAGGTGAAATGACACTGTAACAACCTTTTGATGCTCGGCGGTATTGTAATAAGCAAAAAATTACTCCGCCTTGTAGATCTAGGCTAATGGATTGTCACCATCGACGAATCAAGGAAAATGAATTTGATGTTGCCACTGGTGACGAGGAAAATGACCTCCGCCATCATAGATCTCACGACGAAGGATCCGGTGTGGCTCGAGATCGCAAAGTTTGGCATCATTAGTAACTATCAGAGGATGAGCATGTGCTGGTTCTAAGGAAGAATCTCCCCCACTATCATAAGATAGTTCGTGCCGGAACTGCTCAAAACACACCGCCAGTTTGGCGTCGATCGGAGAGCGAGGCTTGGATAGTCGGTGGTATCCTTCCCACTGAAGCTTCCAAAGCTGAGACTCGAGCATCCGTAGCAGTGAAACGAGTGGTGGTGGTATGGCAGAGCATACACAGAAGGAAACCAGTACCTGAGTGGCTGATACGGATGATAAGGTCCGATTCGACCTTAACATAGCTAAAGCAGTTAACAATAGAGAAAGAACTGAAGAAGGAGCTGAGCTCCAGTATACTTTTGTATTATATTTGTTTAATAAAATGACAGTTACAAGCTCATTCCCATTTCATGCTACATATATTAGTCCCCTCCCAATATTTGCCAGCTGGCATTCTCTAACAAACAACTCCAAAACAAGTAATAACCCCAAAACAACAAATTCAACCTCCTAATTGTGACTAAGGGCCAGTTTGAAATTATTGTGCTTTTTCAAAAAACTGCTTCTGCCTTGCTTTAAGAACAATCAGCTGTAAAATAAAGCAGATGAACGTTTGGTTAACTATATCATAAAAATGTTGTGAGTAAGAAAAACAAAGTAAAAGTGTTTGGTAAATTATGATGTAAAAGTAATATAATTGTATACAAAGACAAAATGGACATAGTATTAGGAGTGGAGGAGACGACAACAATGGCGGGGACAATGGTGGTATTGGTGGCAGCGGCGGCGGCGGTGGTGGTTGCGATGGTGGTGATGGTAGCTGCAATGATGGAGGTGTGGTGGTGGTGTTAATAGTGGGATGTGGTGGTTAGGGTGTAGGGGTAACAATGGTTCTAAGAGCGGTGGTCACGCTGGTGGTTGTGGTGGCAATGGTGACGGTTGCAGTTATGGTGGTGGTGCTCGCAGTGGCGACAATAATGGTGGTAGTGGCGGTTGTAGTTGTGGTCGAATGGTGGCGGTTGCGGTTATGGTTGTGGTGGTGGCAACAACGATGGTGGTGATGGCGTTGAAGGTGTAAGGTTAGTGTTTGTAGTGGTAGGTCGTAACAGCCACTTTATTCTCTAAAGGATAAAGCAACTTTTAAAATTTGTTGTCTAGAGATCATTACTTTTATGTTAGGTTGTAAGGGTCACTTTATTCTCTAAGGGATAAAGCAGCTTTTAAAAATTGTTGTCTATAGATCATTACTTTTAAAATAATCAGGATATTTTACTTTTACCAAACAATTTTTTACCACTTAATTTTAAATGAAGCCGTTTTTGTTGGAAAAAAAAATGAAAACACACACACACACAATACCAAACGGGCCTAAATGCCGTCCTTTGCAATGCTCTGGTTGAGATTTTCTTAGGGTTTCCTGCCTTTTCTCTAAGCAACCAATCAGGTATTTACCATTCAGTGGCTCTAGCATTTTCTTGGGTCATCTCAGAAGCTTTTTTATCAGGTATTTTTCTTCAATTTTTGCTCTGACATTCGTTTGGTAACCAAAATACCTGAGAAAAATAATCTCTTAAATTGAAGGCATAGAAAATTAAAGTAATTAAAAGTATTACCTTTTTGTGTTGTTTTCCTCTGGATAAAATACTATCTTTAATTTATGTCTCTATTTCAGATTGTATATTAGTTTCTAGTAAAATGTTGTCGTTGAATATTATTTCCTCGTTGAATCTAATTGTTTCCATAAACAAAGTAATTTATTGTTAAATGGGAAATGTGAAAGTTTGACAAAAAAATTTTAATTTTTAATAGATCTTCAGCGTACTAATGGGTTCGGTGTCAAAGCACCAATCAAGAGATAACGATAGGATCAGCGCATTGCCGGATGCGCTTCTTTCTCACATGCTTTCATTTCTTCCTACAAAATATGCAGTGAGACCAGCATTTTGTCTACCAGATGGAAGAACATATGGACTTCTGTTCCGCCTCTGGACTGCGAAGGAGACTTTTCAGACTCTCACCTGGTTTTTTTTCACTTGTTGATCAAGTATTTCTCTTCCATGACTCTTCGGACATTCAAAAGTTCCGTCTTTGTTGTTCTCGTGTTGAGGACTACTCTCGTATTAATGGTTGTATTCGTTTTGTCATTATTAGGCATAATGTTGTGGAACTTGATCTTTGTGTTAAGTCAGATGTTGGCAATTGTGTACAAGCTGCCGCGAAGCCTATTAATGTGCAATACACTGGCAGTTTTGAGGTTGAGCTCTAATTGCAATACCTATTCTTCTCCTACATCAGAGTGCTTCCCAAGTCTCAAGTTCTACTATGTTACACTTCACGAACCTGGTAACGACTCGATCATCCAATTGACAAAGTGTTTATCTTAGTGCCCTGTCCTTGAAGACTTGACTATAGATGGGAATAATCTTAGACATGACAATAAGAGCTATGTACAAGTGTATTCCATTTTTTTGCCTAAACCGAAGAGATTAAGAATCTGCGAGTCCTTTCATTGTTTTTTGTCTGAATGCAACTTTGTTATCGATGCCCCTAATCTTGAAAGCGTTTATCTCAAGCAAGATCATGGTTCAACGTATTACGTGGAGAATATAAAATTCCTAGTCAAGGCCAGTATTATTAATGAAGGAAGGTCTTCCTACATCGGTCCTAAACCCTACTTCAAGCTTTTGAAGGGAATTTGCACTGTCAAGTATTTGTTTCTTGATTGAGCATGTCTTTTTAAGGTAAGCATAGCCTCACTCTTGTTCTTTTACACTATGTTTGGTAGATAAGATACTAGATTTGAGAAATGGGATGGATGACGAAGAGTTGGATGGGTTGATGATAAAGGTGGGTTACGCTTACGGGGGAACTAAAGGTAGCTGGACACATTAACGGATGAAAAATTGTAAATGGGTTTTGAAATAAACGAATGAAAGAAAATAAAATGGAAGTTATGTAGGAAGATTTTCATCTTTCATTCTCAAAAACAAAAGCGAATAAGGAAGACTTTTCGATTTCCTTGATATACTAACTAAGAATTAGTATATCAAATGTAAGAAGATTCAAAGGCTGAAATCCTCCTCATCGCCTCATTTCCGTTCTTAACAATTCTCTTGTTCTTTTACTTTCATTGTAGTTAAGTACTGACTGAAAGCCCTATCTAAGCAGTGAAGAATAGATTATTTTGTGTGGTTGAATGAGTTTGATTTATTTTACGTGCTACTCGAATCCCAAAAATTAAATTCCTCAAACTGCATATAATATGAGCAAATTTGGTAATGTATGATTCTAATGTTATATACGGACAAGCATATATTGAATTTCTATACTTGTTTAACTTTCCCGAAGGGCTTGGTTGTCCCCTCATGTCCTAATTTGCGGCCATTGAAGCTGGTTTTTCGTGATGACCCATACTGGAAAGTGTTAGCTGCGTTTCTCCAGGGCTCAAGTAATCTGGAAGATATTGTCTTAGAAGATGTAAGTAATATCTCTGTACACTTATCCTACAGGCTGCCAAATGCAGCTTTTAAAGATTCTCTTTGCATACATTTGTTTAAATGGTTTTCAGAGAACCAAATGCGATGAAGACGATTCAGACCATAATCGGATAGACTTATATAAGCCACCCTGTTGCTTGCGGTCACACCTCAAGATCATCTCCATTAGGGGATTCATGGGATGACGTGCTGACATTGGATTGGCAAAGTATTTGTTGAAATATGGTAAAGTTTTGAACAAGTTGACAATTTATACAGGTCTTCTGTTTACGGAAGAGAACTAGTTGTACAAGGAGTTTCTAATGTTCCAAAGGGCTTGTCAAGTTGAAGTTTTCTAGATGCAACCTTAGGTTTTCCAGATATTTGAGTTTTGAAGTTCAGCTTCCTGAGTTCAGAAGGATTATGTTTAAAGCACTTCTGTTCATATGCGTTTTTTGCAAGAATAAATCTCTTTACTTCTTAGATCTCGAGGAAATTAGATTATGCAGATACATGCATGATATATCTGAATCGAAAAATCTGTAAGGCTTTCAAATTAAAATTTACAGATGGCATAAAATCTCTTTAGCTTAGTCATACGTAATTGAATCGTATGCTGTTTCCTGCCATATAGAGCTGTACACATGCTCCTCTTCTATGCCAACTCCATTACAATAAACATGAGAATAATCACGAACCCATTCACAATGATCTTTTGGACAATTATCCATCTGATCATACTCACAAGAATCCGCATACCAATTCATGCCATTACTTGGTGAGCAAGCCACCTGATCCATTTCAAACCATCCCAACGGATCGCAATCATCTGATGAAGGCGATCGTAATCAATCCTGACCGTCCAAGCCTCCTACGATGTTCCACAAGTTACTATCTTCCAAATCTTCGATGGCGATCCATTCACAGTCTGTGTTACTCGAATCATTGCCGTCCATGGTTGTTTTGATTATTTCTGCCTCTAGAGATTGGATCACACTGTTTAATCTCTCCTCATCTCGATCTTCCTCCTGCCATTCTTCTAGCAACGACATGAGAATGGCACCGTTTGTTTCCATGCCTTTGTGAACTTCGAAAGCATATGCATTGTCGTCATTCATGCTTGCATAGTTTCTGATCAGTGTGGTGGAAGAACCCATTTTGCAAAGAAATTTTTATTCTCTTGAAGGAGAAAACAATTGAAGAAAATAGAGTTTTAAGGAAAAGCCAAAGCTCAAGAAGTGAGATATTGGCCCTTAGAGATTTTGTGTATTTGCTATATGATTCCCTCCAAGAGAGGTAGGACTTTATATAGGCATATGACCACGAGCGACCTTTCATTGTGGACTGGCCAATCATGTGCACATGAACAAATAGAAAAATGTTTTCTTATCTAACCATATGTTAATGTTGATATATCAACATTTTTTTTTTTTTGGAGAACTCTGGCAATACGAAGAAATATGTGGTTCAAATTGACAACAACTTGAAAAACTTGGTAATACTATGTAGCATGTATATTAAAACTCGTGTTATGTAACCACTAATCAAATGAAGTCAATTTTATTTCAATATGTCAGTTATATTAACAATTTAACAACATATTACGTAACATATTCACAAATAGACTATTATGAAGAGATATAGAGGATTATGTAATGATGAAACATCCATGTTAAACAACAAACAACTTCACATTTCACCATTGAACAAATATCTCATTGTCGAGTGTATATCTAGCTTGCTTGCAAAGCAAGCTCAAATGCTGGAGAAAGTTGAGGTTCCATCATAAAACTAATTGGCAAAATGGGGAGTAGTTCAATCTCTTATAAGCTCTTGCAAGGTTTTTCCTTTCACCAATTATGTGGGACTCTTCTACCTTCATATTCTCACAAGCTCCCTCACATGTGGCGATTTTTTAAGCCAAACACTTGAGCAACATGAACTAGGTGACGTGGAGCACGTGCGGTTGTTGGGCTTCACACGTGGGCCAACCTGGCTCTAATACCATGAAGAAATTAGGGTTCCTCCATAAAACCAATAGGCAATATGGGGAGCAACCCAATCTCTTATAAGCCATTGCAAGGTTTTTTCTTTCACCAATGTGAGACTCTTTTACTTTCACATTCTCACACGCCCCCTCAAGTGTGACGAATTTTCAAGTCAAACACGTGGACAACATGAATTGGGTGACGTGGAGCACGTGCGGTCGTTGGGCTTCACATGTGGGCCAACCTGGCTCTGATACCATGAAGAAGTTGAGGTTCCACCATATATAAAACCAATTGGCAATATGGGGAATAACCCAACTACTTATAAGCACATGCAAGGTACATCCTCTCATCAATGTGAAATTCACTCTCAATACGCTCCCTCACGTGTGGCGAATTTTCTAGCCTAACACGTCGACAACACAACTCAAGTGAACATGTGGAGCACGTATCGTTGGACTTCACACGTGGGAAAACCTGGCTCTAATACCATGAAGAAAGTTGAGGTTCCACCATAGAACCAATTGGTAATTTTAGAAGTAGCACAATCTCTTATAAACTCTTGCAAGGTTTTTCCTTTCATTAATTTGAGACTCTTTTACTTTCACATTCTCACAAAAATACGACATTATGCATGTATTGAATATGGCCAAACAAGGTACGGCAGAACATATATTTGGCTGAGGGATCACCAAACAAACAATAATTTAAAAATAATTAAGGGTGGTAGCTGGTACTGTCCCAAATGCTTACTTGAAGGGACATTCTTTGACAATATTATTAAAACAATGTTGATTTCTTTGGATTCTTTTGCTTTGGTGATGTGAAGTTTGATGCTCTCGTTTCAATTTTATAAGTAAATCATTGATACCAAGTAGGCAGCTATGTACATATAATTGATCGATGTTACTAATTTTAACAAAGAATCAGTTATGTGGGGTGCCCAATTATATCCGATAACACATAAAATGTCTATCACATGTTGAGTTGAGTTTTCTTTTGACAAACGTATGAACGAGTGATCAACAAGTGGCTCCGACATATATAATAATGGGTTAATATATTTCTATTTGAAGAATTTTTCGGTATACCCAAAATACGACCACGTGATGTTATTGTTCTACTCATGCTACACATGCATTTGTTGTTTTATTAATATAAGTCAGATATATCAACTATCGCTTACCACATTATAACATATATATAAAATAATACATTATGTTATATACATAGAATTTTCCTTTTTCTTTGCCTTTCTAAGTCTTGCTTAGAAGCATATGGTGCCACCAAAACATGTTCGGTGGTGTTTAAAGATTTAGATCCCAATATGTTTAATACTTGTAAATAATTAAGATGGTGAATGATCCCACACACCATGTGGTTATGTCCATTAATTATTGTGCACCAAATTATGGACCAACTTTTTAGATCCCCTATCGACTCCATCCATCTTCATCTTTGCTGTGGTAACGTGTGATTAGTTGGAATTAGTGAGTGCATTTTTCTCTCCGCTCTAAAGTGGTGGTTGATCATCATCATCCAATTAGTTACTGTTAGTAGATTACTATTTTTTTTTAATTTGTGTAGTAGATGGATTAAATCAAACTTATTTAACGATAATCATTAAGGTAATGAGCATCACCATCACTTTAAGGTGTTGAGCAAAAACATTTCCAAAATTAGTTGTAAGCAACGCATGCACCTGGCTTTCGTTATAATTAAGAATACAAAATCAATGTGCCAATGCATAAATGAAACTACAAGATATTAAGGTCACTAATTAGGTAAGCCTGAGTGATGAAAGTGAATTTTATGTTTGAAGATGAATAGAAGCAAACTAGATTCAAAGTTCGAAGACCGTCAATATAACAAAAAGACACTATAAAATATTAGGTTTTATTTTTTCACTTAAAATTTTTCTAATCATATTGTATAAATTAACAATAAAGAAAATCTTCTGAGGTTAGCTAGGTTTCGCATAATGATGAATCATGAATGCTGTAGTTCTCGTTTTTTTTTTTTTCCAGAAAGAGGATGGTCAGATCAGAATGTAGTCTCTTTATAAGGAATCAATTTGTTGTTAATGTTAAGCAACATATTAAGTTGCAGTAGTGTAATATCACAGAGAAGACGAAGAGGTTTTAGAGATAGAAAGATAGAGAGAGAGAGAAAGAGAAATGAATTGTAGTTATGATGTAAAAGTTACAGAATTACTCTAGTTACAATTGTTATATAGTCTTCCATATATCTTCTTCACTAAGACACCTTATCCTTCTTATAACAACCACACTGATCTTATAACAACCACACTGATCTCTTGACACTTGTCACTATATCTAACCATCTATTATATATATTGTTAACATCCTCCCTCAAGCTCAGGAGAAGGACCACGAAGCCTGAGATTGCAGCAATGAGCACGAAAAAGTGGTGCAGATAGGCCCTTTGTCAGAATATCAGCAAATTGCTCATTAGAGGATACAAACTGCATTTGAAGTAACTGTTAGGCAATCCTGTCGCGAACAAAATGGACATCAATCTCAATATGTTTGGTTCGTTGATGCATCACTGGATTACAGGTCAGAGCAATAGCCAAGAGGTTATCACAAAACAGAATGGATGGAGTCGAAACTGCAATCTGCAGAAAAGTAAGAATATGTCGTATCCAATCAAGCTCAGCTGCTGTTGTAGCAAGTGCACGATACTCAGCTTCAGTAGAAGAGCGAGAGACAGTGTTCTGCTTCTTTGATGACCACGAGATAGGATTACAGCCCAAGAAAACAACCAATCCTGTTGTAGATCGTCTATCATTCGGATCCCCTGCCCAGTCCGCATCACTAAAAACATTTAATTCCAAGTCGCCCTTAAGATATTGAATACCATAATGTTGAGTACCGTTAAGATACCGTAATATCCTTTTCACAGCCAAGTAATGGGACTCCATGGGACACTGCATGAACTGAGCAACCTGATGCACCGAAAAAGCAATATCAGGTCTTGTGAAGGTTAGATATTGCAAGGCGCCCACTATACTTCTGTACAATTGAGGATTGTCAAATGGTATGCCATCGTCCTTAAGAAGTCGATGAGAAGGCAGACAAGGAGTAGCACAAGATTTGGACCGATGCATTTATGTCTTTGTCAATAAGTCAGTGACATATCTATGCTGAGACAGAAACAACCCTTCCGTATTTGTTGTGATTTGAACACCAAGGAAATAATGGAGGGGTCCCAGATCCTTGATATCAAATTATGTGGCCAATGCAGAAATTATCTCTGGAATTACATAGATGGCACTCCCAGTGATGATTATATCATCCACATAGAGAAGAAGAAGGACTATTCCAGAAGAAGTGTGTTTGACAAACAACGAAGTGTCTGCATAAGTTGTGTGAAATCCCAAGGAAGGCAAGAACTTAGTAAACCTCTCATTCCATGCCCGTGGAGCTTGTTTGAGACCGTATAAAGACTTGTGAAGTTTACACACTGAGGATGAATAGATAGGATCTACAAAACCCGGAGGCTGTGCCATGTACACTTCTTCTTGCAAAATACCATGCAGAAAGGCATTTTTGACATCGAGCTGCCGTAAACCCCAACCATAATGTGCAGCTAAGGCAAGAACAAGGCGTACTGTAGTAGGCTTAACGACAGGGCTGAAGGTTTCACCATAATCGATTCCTGCCTCTTGATTGAACCCATTGGCCACAAGCCGAGCCTTGTATCTCGAAATGGTACCATCTGCATGTCTCTTGATCTTAAAAACCCACTTGCACCCCACAAGATTTCGGTTTGATGGTAACAGAACTAAGGACCAAGTGTTCTGAGAATGCAAGGCTTGTAGTTCCTCCTTCATGGCTTTATACCAAACTGGAGATTTAAGAGCAGATTTATAAGACAGTGGTTCAATCTGAGATAAGTCAACATCTGTATTCGTAGAAATCAGAGCACTGAATGTTTTCTTCTTGACAATTCCACTCTTCGATCGTGTTTGCATAGGATGCAAGTTGAATGGCGGTATAGGAAGAATGACTTGTAAACTTTCTGGAAGAAACTCAGGAGCCACAGGGATGGAAGGAGAAATACACTGAGGGACAGTGCCAGTAATAGGGGAGTTGTTGGCGTCGGTTGCTGGTGGCTGAGACAAATCGGGTGCAGGAGAAGACGTGGGAGAGCTATGAGTGGCAGTAGCAGAACTAGGTATAACACTAAGGCTAGGCACGGATGAATTAGATGACACTCCAACAAGCAGGTTTTCCCTTGTAATAGACACTGGATTTATTGATATGTCAGGAACAGACTGTGGAGTAGAACCAGATGACTTTTGTACAACAGAGGAATATGGGAAGTCACACTCATCAAATATAACATGGCGTGAAATATAAAATCTCTTTGAGCTAACTTCAAAACAGATGTACCCCTTGTATTTAGATGCATAGCCCAGAAAGATACATAACTTGGTTTTAGGTTGCAGCTTGTTACTAGTATAAGGCTTTAAGAATGGGAAACATGCACAACCAAAGATTCTAAGGTGTTGAACATCTGGAACTGATTTAAACAGAACCTCAAATGGTGACAGATTATTTGTAGTTGAGGAAGGCATCCTATTTATAAGGTATATCGCAGTTTGACAAGCAAATGACCAGAAAGATGCTGGAAGGTGTGCATTCTGTAACAATGTGATGGAGGTTTCAACTACATGCCTATGTTTGCGTTCTGCCAGCCCATTTTGCTCTGGAGTATGGAGACATGATATTTGATGAGTGATCCCTTTATCTATCAGAAAGGATTGAAGAATGTGACTTGTATATTCCCCACCCCCATCACTTTGTAAAGTTTTAATAGAAACTGCAAAGTGATTAAAAATGAACTGAAAGAAACCAATGAACACAGAGCAGACTTCACTTTTATTATGTAGAGGAAAGAGCCAACAATATCTAGTACATTCATCAATGAATGTCACGTAGTATTTAAATCCATCAATAGAGGTACAAGGAGCTGGGCCCCAGACATCACTATGAACTATTTGGAAAGGATTTACAGCTTTAGACACAGAAGATGAAAAAGGAAGCTTGCTGAATTTTCCTTGTAAACAAGAATGACACACAGAAGATGAGACATCATATGGCACCGAGATATTAGACATTCTAAGTATAGTAGACATAATGGAATTGGATGGGTGACCTAGTCTGCTATGCCATAAATTGGAATGTACTTTCTGTCCAAGAAATGCAGCTTTATAGGCTTGATTCTGAATTGCAGCTGGTCTTGACATTGGTAGTGGATATAACCCATTACTGCACTGGCCCTTGTACAGAATCCTCCCTGTGGCTTTGTCCTGAATCCAGAAATTAAAAGCATCAAAGATTAGCCAACAATGGTTATCTAGACAAATTCTGTGCACAGACAACAAATTCTGAGTAATGGTGGGAACATAGAAAACGGAATTAAGCTTCAAGTGTTGAGTAGGGGTATGAATGATAGAAGAACCAATGTGTGAAATTGGTAAACCTGCACCATTCGCAGTTTGAATTGTCTCTGTGGATGGGAATGAAGTAGCCAAGGATAGATTCTGTAAGTCTGCAGTTAGGTGATTTGTTGCCCCTGAATCTGTAAGCCAGAACTGCTGAGATGAAGCATTAGATGTTGGAGTAGATGAGGAAGAGTTTACATGCATTGCAGTCATTTGAGAAGTAGAACCAGAAATATTGGCATTTCGAAAATGACAGAACTGAGCAGTGTGATTCTTCTTGCCACAGATTTGACAGCCATCAACTACAACAACATCAGTATTTCGAAACCGACAGGTATCAGCAAGGTGACCCAATTTTCCACATATTTGGCAGGCTGATTGTGTTGGAGGAGCACCAAGAATACCAGGAGCAGTAGTTGTGTAGGTATTTCGGGAATTCCCAAATCGAGAATTAGTATTATAGTTGAATTTTCCTCGACCCTTGTTCTTGATGTAATTATTCTTGAAATATGTAGGCTGCTGAAGTGGGACACCAGAGGATTGATGTGTTGAATACCCGGGACTTGGATTGGCAGAAACCCCTTGACTATAATCACCAGAATACATATGGGGTGAAAAAAAGGAATTCTTGGAACCAGATTCAGAGTTCTTGGCAATCATTGCAGATAGAAATGGCGTAACAGCTGTATTCTCAATCATTGCTTCTTCAGCAAGCAATTGAGACCTCAGATCTTTAAGAGAAATAACATTCTCTCGACCTCGAATGATAGATCGGATGGTATTATATTCTCCTGATAAGCCATTAAGAGTTAGAATGACAATATCATCATCCTCGAAATGGACTCCGGCAGCTGCCAAATAATCACGAGCAGCCTTGATCCTCTGCAAGAATTGAGATATAGAATCAGGGCCTTTCTTGATATTCTGTAACTCAGACTTCATTTGGAATATGGTTGCACGAGTAACAATAGAGAATTGCTCCTTGAGACGAATCCATAGATCCCGAGCACTGGTGCTTCCAATGACACATGAAATAGCGGATGGAGAAAGGGTGACAGTAATAAGCTGCATCAAAGCTCGATCATGCATCTTCCAAATCTTGTATGCGTCTGTTTCAACTCGGGAC
Organism: Malus fusca; assembly: GCA_035220775.1. NCBI lineage: Eukaryota > Viridiplantae > Streptophyta > Magnoliopsida > Rosales > Rosaceae > Malus > Malus fusca. The sequence goes on from CM069069.1 coordinate 38,088,084, forward strand.
GAGGAATCTCCAGAATCGATATCAGAATCGCCAGACCCAGAAGAGCCAAACTGTGCAGGAGAAGGACTAGAACCATCCAAGAACCCCATAATTCCATGACCTTCAAGTAGGAGTTGCATCTGAAAGTGCCATGTGAGGTAGTTGGAATCATCAAGCTTCACAGTCACCGACGTAGGAACGGTGGAGATAAGAGAGGTGATAGGCGATTGCACAATTTGTAGTTGATTGGCAGTCACCATTGTAAAATGGCGAAGAAAATGTCTCACAGGAAATGTATCGAACACGTAGAGGGCACAATTTCTCAGACAAAGAATCACAACCCGAGGAACTATGAACAATTCCCAGATCAGAAGAACATAGCAGAAAAAGAAAGAGGCTTGAGCGGCGGAAGCAAAAAAAACCAACAATTCCAAGATCAGAAGAACCTTTCAAGCAAGCAGAGCTTGATCGGCGAATGATACCATGTTAAGCAACATATTAAGTTGAAGTGGTGTAATATCACAGAGAAGACGAAGAGGTTTTAGAGATAGAAAGATAGAGAGAGAGAGAGAGAAAGAGAAATGAATTGTAGTTATGATGTAAAAGTTACAGAATTACTCTAGTTACAATTGTTATATAGTCTTCCATATATCTTCTTCACTAAGACACCTTATCCTTCTTATAACAACCACACTGATCTTATAACAACCACACTGATCTCTTGACACTTGTCACTATATCTAACCATCTATTATATATATTGTTAACAGTTAACAATGATTTCACTTTTTTTTTTTTAACAAACATAGCGTTAGTCGATTAAAATGTTAGTTGTTAAGGGGAAAGTAATCGGTAGAGATCAAACATGCACCAGAGTGCATATACATGATTGTTTTCCACCACTATGGTAAAATGTCATCTGCAACAATGATTTCACTTTGAATCTGCTATATTTGTATGAATTTATAGCCGTAAAATAGTTGAATTTTCTACTTGTTAAACCCTCACAGAGAAATTTCTACTTTGTCCTCTCTTTAGGTGTTTATAAAGTCTCTTCTTCACTCAGGTTTTCCCAATCCAAGGGTCAACAAGAAAGTCTTGATATTTATCTGTCCAATAGGTAGGGATAGTTATTTATAATTTCAGTTATTGTTGGTAACATAAGTAAAACATTTTATTAAATTACTGTCAGTGCTCTGGCAAGGCCGATTGTGATTTCCTTCAAATAACAATATCGATTATTGATGTAACTACTACTAGTTATCTCTCGGCGGTCTCAACTAGTACAACTTGAGTTCTGACACGAAAAATATTTATAAAATAAATGTTACATGTAATTAATTAATAATCAGCCTCAATTAAACATGCATCCTTGTATTAACATATGTTTCCTGCCACAGATTTTGGTATCCATCTTCCTCACAAGGAGTATTAGTTGTAGGAATAATGCTGCCATTGTACTGAGACCCTCCAGAACTAGACATGCAATCGATGTCATCAAAACAAGAATCATCCATGTACCATTCAACTGATTCCTCAGTACCCTGTGAAGAAGAAGACCCTTTTTCCATATCCATCCAACCGAACCCAGGTGCGTTTGTTGCCTGGAAATCCCTACCATCCACATATTCAACATCGAACGGCTGAAAATGATCCTCTTGGTTAATGCCACCAAATTCATGAAGATTATCCATGAAAAGTTCATCACCTTCACTCGTCGTAGGCTTGAGCTCTACCTCTAGAGCTCGGATCAGGCTGCTTAACCGTTCCTCGTCGTGGTCTTGATCGCCACCTTGTGTTTCTTCCAACAAGGACATCAGTAGGGCATTGCTCATGTTTGATGATGCAACTCCAACTGATTCCGAGAAATTATCGTTAATACCCATATTGGTGTATGACCAGTTTTCAGGTACCAAAGAAGCCATTTGGGCAAGATATCAAATTGGCAAGAAACTAAGAAATGAGGAATATTGCAAAGTAGAAGTCTAGAACTTGTGTTTAAGTTATTAGACCTAAATGATTTGGAAGTGGTATGAAATATAAACAAGTTAGGCCTTATATAAGTAGCTAGGCATGCGAGTCATGATAACATGGGCATATTCGCACGAAGACAACTTATCATATAATACACCCACTAGCTACCACCTGTGGTCTCTAATTTATTCAAACACCTATAGGTGTGTGTTTGGAATATTTTACAAAATAAATTCTAGATAACCGAAAACACTTTTGTATAGTATATTTTTCGAGTTAACATAATAAGTAGTGTGATATTTTTAGGTTATATAAACACTTTTTATGATGCTTTTCTAAGAAGTGCTCAAATATCTTGTAATTCAAGTAATTAACAAATTAACAAAGTTACATCTACATTCAAAGTCTCATGTTCAATTTTCGCCTGCTCTAAAATCCACTTGAATAATTTGTTGTTGTTATTCATTTCATTGATTCCACGTAGATAAAAGAAGTAACTGTCTGATCAAGCACTCGAGGGGCTGTCAGTCAAAGATATGGTTGAAGGAAGATGCTGAAGAAACGCATGGATTGAGATACCAATTAGTAAATTATGTTTGTTCGAACATCCAATAGGCTAAGGTGCACGTGGTGCCACCACATCAATTTAGGTGGAATTTAGATCCCAAAATCTCCCTCAACCTCTATTAGTGCGCTGTGAATATGAATCCCCACCCAAGCGATATGCTTCCCGACAAGACACCAACACCATGCAGCCACCACGCCAATTATTTATTTAAGCATAATCATTTTGATTAATCTTAATCTTGATTTGTCATCCACCTATTCTTTGAATTAAAGAAAAGTCTGGTTTACAGTTGAAGGGTTACGGCTTTTTAAAGTGGGTCTGAAATTTGAGTTTGATTCTAATTTTATCCGAGTCAAAGTCCGTTAGAAAATTTGAGTTTTATTAGAGTGATTTTAATTATTGAATTCAACTAAATGATAACCATAATAAAAGGCCAAAGAAGAGTTAGCTTGTATCGTATTCTCGTTGAAGGTACAGTGTTCTATCGTTGGAGTTAAAAAAAATCAGCGAATGTCAACCGACCTTGATATAACATTAACTCTTTCACCCGACAAATTAAAAAGCAAAGAACAAATTAGGAGACTAAGGGGAATGAATAGTAGTAGTAATATCATGCTAAATCAGTGCAATGGAACTATGGAAGTAAAACTATTTGATTAATCGGCCACCTAAAAGGCAACACTTGGTTAGATAATCACTAAACCCTATACACATGTACTTGTTTATGTCCATGCATGCGTTCCAAAATTATATTCAGAGAATGGAGGAGTAAAAATTGGGTTAGATACATGATAGGATAAGGATAGCCTGGTGGGATGCATTTGATAAGAATTATTAAATCATAAAATTCTCTTGCAAGTAGTCATCTACCACAGTGGTGGATATGAGTGTTTGCTCTTATACCATAGCGTGAGTTTGTTTGACAAAAAAAATCGTAAAATTCTGGATATATAAAAATAAGTATCTAAGGGGTTCTTGGTGCTAAAGCTAAGGGCTGTAAATCGGTTAGTTGAAGATTGACATTTGAAAGAAACAAGAAAAGTTTAATAAGTTGGTATGCTTGACTCGTGAAATTTGTGAGCAGCTCATATTCTTTCACGAGACATGTTGAATTTTTTATATTCAAAAAAAAATTATTGTACAAAAGATCATACTTGAGATTTTTCTTTCAAAGACTCATGTTTACGTTTGTTCTAAGTTTATAAATTGACTATCTTTTTTATTAATAAAATTTCCCTCGTACTGTCGAGGTTTTTCCTAAAATAAAGATTGACTATCTTTAATTGACCTTAATTTTAGATGGAGATTAATATGAAATCCTTTATTTTCTTTTGTTTCTATTGAAATTTCACGTACTTTAGAAGCCAAACATGTCAATACTAAAGATTTTGTTTGTTTCCATTATGAGCTAAGCTTGGTCTAGCAGTACCAATCCAATTCACAACCCTAACCCGATTCTCATCTAAATCGGGTCAGGTTTATAAGCCTATTCCTCTCGTTGGGTCTAGGAAATTGCCAACATGCCCATCAAAACAAGAGTTGGGCTATTGAGGCCAGGCAACTAGTTCAAGTTGATTAACATGGATTTTTGCCCATCAGATTAAAAATACAAGTTTGCTAATTGAGATCATGTGTTGTGTCAACTCAAATCATGCCAACGAAACTCAAAACCAGCTTTTTCCAGAAGGCCTTTTCCAACTATAGCTTTCCGCGTCATAAGATTCACTGCTCATTTTTGCCCACTCAAGCTTGTTGTAAACCCCAAGCGTGTCCAAAAGCAGAAAAGCCAGCAGCTTTCAACGAACTTCCCCAACCAAACATAGCATCGTATAATGCGATGATCAGGCTTATATTAGAAATCAATGTACGGTAGGTGATGCTTTTGAGTTTTTTTCTGGGATACTGGAGTCTGGAGCACAATGAGGTGTCTTATGGTGCCATGATCACGGGTTTTGTAAAGGCGGGGATGTTTTGACAAGGCTGAGAGGCTTTACTGTGAGATGCCAGTTAGGTGGCGGGAACCGGTTTGTACAAATGTTTTGATAAATGGGTATATGAAGGTTGGAAGAACTGATGACACAGTTCGAGTTTTTGAGGGTATGGTAATTAATAGCAACGTGGTTTCTCAGAGCTGCATGGTTAATGGGTATTGCAAAATGGGAAGGATTGTTGATGCTAGAAATTGTCTGATCAGATGCTGGAGAGGAATGTGGTTACTTGGACAGCAATGATTGATTGGTATATGAAGATGGGAATTTTCGAAGCGTGTTTTGAATTGTTCTTGGACATGAGTAGGGAAGGGATAGTGGAGGCTGTAATGTTCCAATTGTAGGATTATCAGAGAGACGGCCGAAAGCTCATTTCCACCATCACCGATATTGTCCTCAACTTGTTAACTACCACTTGGACAATCCGTCAGGTGTGAGGTTTTATCACAAAAAGTCACGGTATTAGTTGGAGTGGGGTTAAGATATTTAAACTTTTCTTTTCACAAAGATACGGTCGATATGAGATATTTCAACATCAAGCTTGTGGAAGTTTTGATAGATATCGATAAGGGATTCGGATGCACGCGTGTTTCTCATAAGGGATTTGACTATGATGTCTTTTTAGGAAATTTTGTTACCATTATGTATTGTAGATTTGGTTGTATAGATAAGCTTCTAAGGTATTTAACAATGCTTGGAAGTGCAAGGGTGATCTTAATCCTATGGATCACTTCAGAGCGTGTGCAGATACTTTTTAAGTTCCTGGTGAAAAGATGGAACTACTCAGTATTCACCTTTTGGTAACATTAAGGAGCGAAAAACCAAATTGTTTAACGAACTCAGTAACATCCAAAAGAGTATTATGAGTACTAATGCCACTGGTAAGAACAGCAGTGATTTACAAACTGAAGATCGGAACAATAATGAACTGTCCCAAGTTTTAAGAGAGGAGGAAGTAATGTGGGCTAAAAAATGGTGCATATTAGGTAAATTGAGATCTTGGTGTATTTTCCGAATAGAAGGAACCAAAAACAGCACCATCTCAACTGCGTTAGTCGTCAATTAAATTGCAACTGCAACCATATAGGAGGAGAAACACCACTCCTGAAGCCAGCTTCCATATCGTGCATAATAACAAGTATGTTTTCTTCTAGAATTTCCAAAATAAACAGGAAGAACTATAGTCCATATCACTGCAACAACCAGTTTCATAATTAACATGTCTTACTTTTCCAGAGAATTCCATTGTTTGTCTAGCTTTCTGTGTGTCGAGCATTGCTGCAACCCCAACCCTCTATTAGGTTCATAAATACCCCTAAGCGAAAGAGAAAAATAACGAGTGTTGATTTATAAATGTATTAGCTGATTTATGTAGTGAAATTAATCTGAGCCATTAGATCATAGTCTAGTTGGCATCTTAGATTAGATTGTATTGAGTCATAGCTCATGACAAGTGTAATGATCTTAAGCAATTAGTTATGGATGGATGGCTGAGATCAAGTTATGTAATGATGTATGAGAGAGAGCTCCTCTCTCTAACAGTAATATTCCCTCACACTTTGTGAGTGATGTAATCGAAGAAGCTATTACACAGAAAGAAAAAAAAAACACCTCTCTCTAAAATTCTCTCTAAATTTTCTTGGATTTCAATGGTGATTGTTCTTTTGGAGTCATAATCTCAACTTGATAATAATCCATTGAATTCGTACACTCAAATTTTACATTCTAACATGGCCTCAGAGTCAGGTTAAATCATCTGAAACTGGGTGTGAATCTGTGATTCTGGGTAGTGAAGAACTCGAGTCAAATCAAGCCTTGCTGCTGCAAATTTGAAGGGAGAAAATCTCTGTGAAACTCGATTACAAGTCTCATATGGCTGGATCGAGTGGTGCTAATCTTCGAGCACCGGTGTTCATTAGAGACAATTTCGATTTTTGGCAAATCAAGATGAAGAGGATGTTCCAGTCACACGAAAGGGTTTCGCTACTCCGGCGAAGAAGGAGGAGGATCTCACTGCAACGGAGAGCAAGTTGTTGCGAGAAAACAATGTCAAATATGCAAAGGCGCTTGGCATTATTCAGGGGGCGGTTTCCGATCAAATATTTCCGAGAATCGCCATCCAAGAGACTGCAAATGCAGCCTGGAATGTGCTGAAACAAGAGTTAGTAGGAGATAAACAAGTAAGGTATGTGAAACTCCAAGGCTTACGACGTGACTTTGAATACACTAGAATGGGTGAAAATGAATCTTTCTTTGCATATCTAGTTAGGTTGTTTGATTTAATCAATCAAATGAGAAGCTATGGTGAAGATATTGGTAATCAGAGAATTGTTCAGAAACTGTTGATAAGCTTACCTAGATCTTATGATAGTATAGCCTCTGTGATTGAGAATACTAAGGATCTAGAGACAGTTGATGCTCAAGATGTGGTAGCTATTCTAAAGGGGTATGAACAAAGAATTGATAGGCATGCTGATAATCAAACTGAGATGGCTTTTGCTAGTTTAAATGTGGCTCTTAAGCATAACAGGTATAATTGGAATCAAAACTTCAAGCCTCAAAACAATTGGAAGTCAAAAGGCAAAAAATGGGATAATAGGCCTACTAATCAAGCTGGAAAAGCTGGTGGAACCTCTGAGGGAGCTAAGAACTCTTGTAAATATTATGATAAGCTTTACTTTGGTGAATTTTGGTTTAAGGATAAACCTAGATGTCATAATTGCAACAAGTTAGGTCACATTGCTAAGGACTGTAATGGTAAGAAGATAAGGGAAACCAGTATGTGAACTTTGCAAATCAGATTGAAGAAACTCCCACAATATTCTTTGCATGTAATAATGCTATTGTTCAAAGATGTGAAGATAGATAGTATATTGATAGTGGTTGTAGTAACCACATGACAGGGAGAAAAAACTAGTTAGTTGATATTGACAAGAGCATAACTACTAAGGTAGAAATGGGCACAGGGCAACTTGTTGATGTAACTGGAAATGGACATTTGTTGGTTGAGACCAAGCAAGGCAAAAGATACATTAAGGTGGTTATGTTGGTTCCTGGATTGAAAGAGAATTTGTTGAGTGTAGGGCAAATGATGGAGAGTGGTCATTACTTGGTGTTTGGAGGGATTGATGTATGTATCTATGATGACTACACATGCACTAATCTTATTGTGAAGGTACCTATGAAGGGTAATAGATGCTTCCTACTTAAACTTCAACCAGGAATATGGCAATGAAAACTAGTATTTGCCAATCTGCTAAGTTATGGCATAAAAGGATGGACATTTAAACATGAATGTTTTAAAGTTATTGCATGAACAATACATGGTAGTTGGTATGCCAGAGTTGAAGAATGCAAGTGGTATTTGTGAAGGTTGTGTTTTTGGGAAGCATTGCAGAGATTCATTTCCAAGCAAAACCAATTGGAGAGCTTCACTGCCACTAGAATTAGTCCATTCAGATATATGTGGTCCTATGCAAACATCAACCAAGGTTGGGAACATATACTTTCTCACATTTGTTGATGACTGCACTAGGATGGGATGGGTCTACTTTCTAAGAAATAAATCTGAAACCTTCAGTGTGTTTAAGAAATTCAAAGCCATTGTTGAGTTGCAAAGTGGATACAAGCTGAAAAGACTGAGAAGTGATAGAGGGGGTGAATACACCTCCCTTAAATTTACTGAATTCTGTGAAACTCTTGGACTAGAAAGACAACTCACTGTTGCCTACTCACCTCAACAAAATGGGGTGGCAGAGAGAAATAATAGAATTTTAGTGGAAATGGAAAATTGTAAGTTATTTGAGAATGGTATTCCACTTGAATTCTGGGCAGAAGCAATCAACACTGCAGCCTATATTCTCAACAGAAGTCCAACCAATGCATTGAACAGAAAGACTCCATTTGAAGCCTTCAGTAGGAGAAAGTCAGGGATCAAGCATCTAAGGGTGTTTGGATGTCTATGTTATGCTCAAGTTCCAAGCCAATTAAGACAGAAGATGGATGTAACTAGTTCTAAATGTATTTTTCTGGGATATGGAACTTGTGAAAAGGGATATAGGCTCTAAAATCTTGAAACTGAGAAGATGATTGTCTACAGAGATGTCATATACAATGAAGATGCTGTTTGGAACTGGAATTCTAAGGCTTGAAGCATGTGAATATCTTTGGAAATTATGAAGATCAAAGTGTACACTATGATGAAGGGAGCACAAATATGAATGAAATTGAAGGTGATGACACTAATGGTTTCTTATAAGCTCAAACTGATCAAGTAAATGCTGATTCTATCACTACATCTTCTCAAGCTGCTTACACAGGTCCACAAGAATTTGATCATACACCTCTAAGATTCAAGAGTTTAAATAAAGTGTACGAGAGATGCAATTTATGCATAGTTGAGCCTGAGTCTTTTGAAGAGGCAGCAAGAGATGAAGCATGGAAGAAAGCAATGACTACTGAGACAAAAATGATTGAGAAAAAACTCTACCTGTGAGTTAGTTAATAGACCTTATGATAAGCTAATCATTGGTGTCAAGTGAGTTAATAAGACTAAATTGAATCTAGATGGTTCGGTGCAAAAGAACAAGGCTAGATTGGTAGCCAAAGGCTATTCCCAGAAGCCAGGAGTTGACTTCAATGAAATCTTTGCACCAGTGGCAAGGTTAGACACCATTAGGACCTTGATTGCCTTGGCAACTCAAAAGGAATGGAAATTGTTCCAATTGGATGTCAAGTCCGCTTTCCTTAATGAGACTTTACATGAAGAAGTATATGTTGATCAGCCATTGGGATTTGTTGTGAAAGGATAAGAAGACAAAGTGTACAAGTTGAAGAAGGCATTATATGGTCTGAAACAAGCCCCTAGGGCTTGGTATGATGAAATTGACAATTATTTCAGTAAGGCTGGTTTTAAAAAGAGTCCAAGTGAGGCTACATTATACATTAAGACCAGTGATGAAGGTATTCTCATTGTATCTTTATATGTAGATGACATTATCTACACTGGAAGCTCATAAACTATGATGCAGGAGTTCAAAATAGAGATGATGAATTAGTATGAAATGTCTGATTTAGGTCTATTGTGCCATTTTCTTGGTTTGGGGATTGTTCAAAGTGAGAAAGGAATATTCATACATCAAAAGAAGCATGCCAGTACATTGCTTGAAAAGTTTGGGTTGTAGGATTGCAAGGCAGTTAGCACACCTTTGGTAGTGAATGAGAAACTGAGTAAGATTGATGGTGGTGAAAGTGCATATGAGGGTTTATATAGAAAGATTGTTGGTAGTTTGTTGTACTTAACAACTACAAGACCTGACTTGATGTATGCAACGTGTTTACTAGGTCGATTCATGCATAGTCCAACTAGAAAACACTTGGGAACTGCCAAGAAAATCTTGAGATATGTACAAGGGACTTTGGACTATGGGATTGAGTATGTCAACGGTATAGCAGCTATGTTAATTGGCTAATGTGATAGTGATTGGGTAGGGAGTGAAGATGACATGAGGAGTACATTTGGATATGCATTTAGCTTAGGTTCAAGGGTATTTTCTTGGGCCTCTGTGAAGCAATGCAGTGTAGTCTTGTCCACTGCAGAAGCAGAGTATGTGAGTGCTGCATAAGCCACAGTACATGCAATTTGGCTAAGGTTTGTACTAGCTGACTTTGGAGAAGAACAGGTTGAAGCAACACCTCTGCTATGTGGCAATACCTCAGCTATTGCCATACCAAAGAATCCAGTTTTCCATCAGAAATGCAACACCTCTGCTATGTGACAATACCTCAACATGAGGTATCACTTTATCTGAGATGCAATACAAGATGGAACCATTGATCTAATATACTACAAAACAGAAGATCAATTGGCAAAGCCTTGGCAAAGGATCGGTTTGAAACTCTCAAGAAGGAACTTGGAGTGAAATCAACTAAACATTTAGAAATGAGTGTTGATTTATAAATGTATTAGCTGATTTATGTGGTGAACTAAGTTGGCATGTTAGATTAGATTGTACTAAGTCATAGCTCATGACAAGTGTAATGATCCTAAGCAATTAGTTATGGATGGATGGCTGAGATCAAGTTATGTAATGATGTATGAGAGAGAGCTCCTCTCGCTAACGGTAATATTCCCTCACACTTTGTGAGTGATGTAATCGAAGAAGCTATATACACAGATAAAAACCTCTCTCTAAAATTCTCTCTAAATTTTCTTGGATTTCAATGGTGATTGTTCTTTATGAGTCATAAGCTCAACTTGATTACAATCCATTGAATTCATACACTCAAATTTTACATTCTAACAACGAGCACATAAAAACACAAAAACTAAACAGTTACAACTAACTAACCGTATTACTCTGCACTTCCCGCCACTCACACTATTTAACTGTTTCCATCCCCGGAAAAGGTCGACCACGACCAGGACAAGATGGCCAAGACAGAAGTCTGTAGCTGAGTTATGGTGTTAATTTCTTGATTTTGATTTTCTAGGTGTTTCTTGCTAATGTAGCTGAGTTATGTGTTAATTTCTTTATTTTTTATTCGTTAATGTTAGGGATAACCAAAATTTTAAAATTTTAAACCAAATAATGTGTCACTAATAGAAAATAAGCATGTTAATCAACGCTTATGTAATAATCCAGCTATCAACAACCACATCATTTGATTTGCAAATTTAGTTTAACGAATTTGGTCTCCCTATCATTACCTTTTTTGGTGTTTGTGTTTCTTGCTAATCACGCACGTCTTCTTGATTACGATATAGGGAAATAAGGGCAAGAAGCATGAAAATGACGAACTCGAGGTAATTTTCTTTTCTTTTTTTTTTTTTTTGTCGTTTTCGTATTTATTTAGTTTTACTTTCTCTTTTTTCTTTCACATACGTCTTCTTGATCACGATATAGGGAAATAAGGGCCAGAAGCATGAAAACGACAAACTCGACGTAATTTTCTCTATCTTTTTTTGTTTGTCATTTTCGTATTTATTTGGTTTTAATTTCTCTTTTTTCTTTAATGGTGGAGTATCTTAAACATTGTGCGAAAACGTGAAAATATATGGTGTCACTATTTTTTATTATTTTTTTGCAGGCGTAAGGTTGGATTAATTTTCATACCGAAAAAATATATATATTGATAGGGCGATGAAATTGTAAAAGAACAAAGGAAAAAAATTAGAAATAATAAAAAAAGAGTAATGTTAGGGAGTCTAAATTTGTAGACAATATTTTGTAAATTAAATGATATGAAAGTTGATAATTAAATTAAGTATTGATAAACGTGTTTGTTTCTTATTGATAATACATCATTTAGTTTCAAAATTTTGTCTACGAATTATCTTTCTAGCATTATTCATAAAAATATGGTGGAAAATCCACGCATGGATCCACAAAAAAAGGTGAAATTTTTAATGGCAGAAAATTGTAGTTTGGCGAAATTACAACGTAAAACCCCAATTCGTCTTTCTCAAACTTTGATTTTGAACTTCGATAAAATTCTCATCAACCCACGACATTGTTTTCAGCCGATTTGACGCCAGCAGCAACGTTGATGGCCTTTAACTTCAAGTTTCTCTGTTGGTATGATTTTTTTTGTTTTGGAATTTGATATGTATTTTCTATGTGTTTGTTATGTTTTTATTAGATTGATTATGTATCTAGCTTGAAAATATTTAATCCAATCGCGCTCCTTATGACACTGCCATTTAAAGAGGTTGGCTTAGATTATTCCATGAGTGTTAGAGATATTAGTATTTGTGATCAGGATAGTGTGCTGAGTTAGTTAGCATTGTATTCATGTTAATCAAGTAATGAAATACGTTTTGTCAACCCAAAATCTTCTCTGTTTTCAAAAGTATTATAATACAAGTACTGGATTGCTAGCTAGCTTACATTGATTGGAGGTTTATTGTATGGCCAATCGCGCTCCATTGCAACACAGTGCTCCATGATAAAATCGAAAGCATCGTATATGTAGCCGTCCTCCTTCTCAAATGAAAGCTCCTCTTTCGGCTTAGGCCTCCACAGTTTTCTTGGAGCCCCTGTTCACAACATGTTCGACAAATAGCTCAACTAAGTAGAGTGCTTCAACGCATTCCACCGCCGCTGTTGCCCAACATTCGGCTGCAAGTGAACATTAAATAGTGTTTTAAAAAATTGATACAAAAATCATTTGTATTTTTGCTTTCAGCCGATTTGACTCACGTTAATTAGGACTCTGTTAATCAGGTTTTGTTCGGGTAATTAGGAACCTATTTTGTTCGGGTAATTAGGGGTCAGTTGGTATCTCCGCGGTAATTAGGGGCAGGGCGAGTTCAGTTCGCAGCACAAATGCAGTACCTTCTCAGAATTAATTTTCTGCAAAGTACCAACACAAGTAGTAACAGCTTGCCGGTTTGTCGTTTGAAGCAATATATCTCTTTATAAACTGGCACAGCTCATATGGCAGGATCTGGTCTTCTAAATGCGAAGGTGCATCTATGAAGCTCAGGTCCAAATCAGATTCCTGAAAACAAACAAAACCTGATTATCAGAGTCCTAATTACCCAGTTTGAAATATTTTACCCTAATGGAAAAGGAATGTTACCAATGCCGCTCATTCCAAAATGTATCGTTGTCCATTTTTGTCATTGTCCTGTCTTCGTCTTCAGTCTCTATTTGGGTGATGGTGGACATACTGGAGCTGGTTACAGGAGAGAGATGTACGAGGCATGTTCGAGAGGTAAGGAGAGAAAGATCGATGTACGGGGGTGTGTTCAAGAGGTAAGGAGAGATGGGGTGCAGAGGTGTGAAGAGGTTAGCTAGGGTTTGAGTTCTAATATAAGTTAATGGATGGAGATGGATTAAATGGGGTTGTGGTCGGTCGGTGCACTGGTGGTGGAATAAATGAAAGGTGGCTTGCAAGGTGGTGGTGGTGCTCAAAGCACGTAAGGCAAACAGACTAAGTTCCAATATGTTTAAAGTGATGGATCTGAAAGTACATGCAGAAACCACCGGTTGATAACCTAGCCTACCAACCACAATGTCACATTAAAAGTGCTCTACAGGATCCACGGAGAAAAGAAAAAAATGGAGAAACAGAATTTGTGTGTTTGACTCAAAGTAAAAGTGGGTAAACCAATAAGAAATGAATTTCATATGAGACACAGGTATGTGAACTGATAAGGGAGACAAATTGGGAACATATATGTGTCCGTTGGCTAAATAACAAAATTATGTTAACGAAACTAAACTATATCCATCGATCTAGCTAAGTAACGCTGATTAATTCGCACTCGTTCTCTCCATCACCTGCCTTCAGATTTTTTTAAAAAAAAATACAACTCAGTAAAGGCTTAATTTGATTAATAAGGTAGTAGGAATAAAAAGATTTAAGCCCTTGTGGTGAACTCTGTTAAGAATTTGGCAAAAAATTGAAATTTTCATCAACTTCCTGTTAATTGTTAGCATATGAGGCCTCACATGCTAACAATCGATGAAGAGTCCCGTTTTAGCCTCATATGTGTGGCTCACCTTCTAATAATTAACAAAGAGATGACATAATTTTTAATTTTAGGTCTAAATTCTAACAGACTTAACCACAATGGCTTAAACCAAAGTTTTTTTTACTACATGGGCTGTCTTCCAACTACCTTATCACAATAGGGACTAATAATCCAATTAAGCCAAGACTAAATGTGGGCACTTCATTTGGGAAGGATGGGTTTTTCAAAGAGTGACACACTCTGACTCGGATATTCATGTTGACACCAAAACCGAAGCATGTTGACCGATACTTGAAAAATGACGAAACCATAATATGCATGTGATGTGTAAAAAGGACGAACAAATTAAAGTAAGAGTACAAAAATAAAACGAGTATAACACTTTCAATTCTTATTTTATTTTCCTAGTGCTCTCAGTTCTTATTTTATTTTATTTTGCTGGTGCTTTCAGTTCACCTGCTATCATCAACAATAAAATAAGAATTGAAAGCACTAGGAAATAAAATAAAATAATACCCCTTTGAAGTGAACATTTTCATTCTGTATTTTGCTTTGCTCCTTTCGTTTTGAAACATTACAGTGTTACACAATTCCAGCTTCTTCTTTTTTTCTTTTTTGAACAAATTCCAGTTTTAAATGGCTAATTAAACATAAATGACTTTAAAACAATTAATTAAAAAAATAACTGCAATACAAACAATTTGGAATTGTTACAGTTAGACCTATACGAGCAGTCCTTTTGATCCTTCACCTCTTCACGATTGGAGAGAAACGAATCTGACATTTCAGCTCCAAAAGAGCTGCTAGGCCGGCCCGGCTTTGTGTACAAAAACATTCTTGCCCGAGACGAAGTATATATCAAGCATGCCACCTCTTTTCTTTAGTCCGATCTCGGCCGATTCGACCCGCCTTTTTTGGTATTGTACAATGGTAAGATCCATCCGGACCCGTGTTTGCTTCTTCCGTAACACCGCCAATATAGTATGAACAGAGCTACCATGACACCGGCTGGGATAGCCCATCTGCCTCAATACAAAGAACAAATTAAAACACAACTTGACTTGCAATCCAAGCAACATCCTGAGGACTGAGTAGGAGGAGGGTTTTGTTACCTGTCTAGATCGAGGACGGGACTGTAAACGAGTGTTTCCCAAGTGGATACTATTACATGCCAAACGGAGTTGTAGTAAAGAGACTCTGCAGACCAAAACATCCTTGTGTATGTCTCTAAGAAGATGAAGAGGATCCAGGCCCCGATTTCTATCAATATAAACTTTATGATGAACCGGCCAACGACCACCATGACAAGGGAGAAGGCGACCAACCAATTGAAGAGCCGGTGATTGTATTCTTTTATAAATAGAGAACGTGACTTCCCCAACATCTGCAAATCAAATCATATACATCGTATAAATGAGCTTTTGCACACAACGGGGAAAAATGAAGACAAGGGGAAAAAATGGAGGACACACGGTATGCCTGACCTTCATCATGCGAACCTCATAGTTTGCTTTTGCAGGTCCAACACACTTTTGCTCAAAACTTTGGTTGCACTGCAGGAAACCTGCGTTGAATTTTGCCATGGAAGGAAGCCTGAGAACTTGAAGTTGGTCCATTTTATCCTCACATCTGGTATACAATGCCTCACAGAGCTTTGAAGATTGATATTCGTTTGCCATGACCACATTCTTAAACACCTAAACAAATCCCAGAGTTTAAGCAGCAAAGTCATGTTAAAAAAATTGCAGGATGCGTAGCTGGTGCAAGTGAGGGTGCCAACAAAATATGTAAAACGTGACGAGGAAAGGGGCATAGGGCTACTATTACAAAGTGGATATACCTTGTCTACTTCTTCTTGTAGTTGCTCGACTGACTTCTTTGCATGGTGACGGCCAAAATGTTGCTCCTCAAAAAGTTTCATCACTTCCTCCATGGACCTTTCATGGTAGTTTTGCACAGATTGCTCTATGAGAGGTAAACTGAGTTTTTCCATCCTTTCATGGTACAGCTTTAAGCATCTCTCAAGAATACCCTTGTTGAAAACCTCCACCAGAGAGCCTGTTGATGGGATCTCCCCCTTGTTCAACGCTTCAAGAATCTGAAAGAAGAAATAATTAAAAACACACACACACAAATAAACTAAAAGAACAAATGTAGGTAGGATCCTTTATTTTTATTATCTTCAATTCCTAATAGATGGAATGCCACACAACATAAACTTTAATGAAACTTAACGATTCTCCTATCGTAGCTGATTTTAATCAACCAACGCTATAATATAACAGGTACCTGCTCCAGAAAAGATACAAACTCCTTTCCACTTAGAGTTCTTCCCTGCACAACCTTTGGACGGATGATACTAGAAACAAGCTGTTTTAGTTGTTCCTTTTTCTTTACATACATTGGGTCAAGCTCACCATCCTTCATGTCGCAGAGTTTCGTTCGGTCAAGGTGAGGCTGTTTGAAAAGTTTGGAATCACCACAGAATCAAAACACTTGACAAACAAATAGAAAATATATCTACAGGAAATGGAAGTTTAAATTGATTGGAATAGCAATCCTAGTCAACCATGTTTCGCATTTACCTCTCCCTATCACATGAGTGATGCAGTGATAGCAATAACTTGAATTATAAATTTCTGTAATCATAAAAACTTTCCCGATACAAAATATAGTATTCCCAGAGCACGGAATATCTAAATGCAATGAATAGGTAGGGTGCAGGTGTGAAAAGATAAATATCTTCCATCTCACAAGCCTTAGGGCAATTGAAAACAACTCAGAATCCAAAACTTCAATTTTTGTTTTCCCTACCCTTGGAAACATAAAAGAAGGTACATGCACAATATTACAATATTATGGATTATTTTGTATGGGTTAAAAACAACGCTTACTTTATCAACAGTGAACTCAAGTGACTTAATAAAAGTTAAGATGACCATGTAGCATGCTTAGCAACTAAGAAATCATCAACTATTGCACACGATAAAAAATAAAGCTTGTCCAAAACATGCCAACGTCAAGGAAACTTGACACAACATCTTGTCCATTTTTAACAAAAAAATCTAGGGATTTGCTGTAAATGTGTAATGCTGAGAAGCTTTATTGAACAATCACCCAACTAAAATATAAAACCAAGAAAATGAATGCAAAAACAGCTGAAAATAGGAAAACCCATACTTGTGGTAAACTGAAGGCTGTGCTATTATCACCCATAATAGCCAAAGAATCTCGGATCTGGTTAACCTGATAAAGACACAAAAAGGGTTCGCTTTCAATCCGTGAACAGCAATATCTCAGCGGCAAGTGATAATATAAGGGTGAAAAATACCATATCAATATTTTTGTTGCCTGCAATGTCACAAAGAACCCACTATTAAATCCATGGAAACAAATAAAGGAATAAATAACTTGTGCTTTTATGTATAAAGCATAGAGGGAGGGAAAAAACACTAACCATCCTTGTTAGGGACGTGAAGGAGAGCTTCATGAACCATTTCTTGCACAGATTTCCCTTCTGCAGAACAAACACCAGAATGTCAATCTATGAGCTTTCTGCTGGAAGCTTGGAAAAAAAGGGTGGATAGGTGAAAAAACAAATCTTGGTAGACTGTCATTGTACCTTCTATGTTGCTCATATTTAACTTGAACAAACATTTTATAGGCATTTCTCAAACTTACGTAAAAAATCACGCTGGATAAGCCACAATAGTTTCGCAGGTTCAAAAGCAACATCTTGTCCCTACAAAACAATCCGACCATTCACGTGTAAATTATTGCTAGATATTACACGCGAGGAACAATGATTTAAGGGATTGGAACTTACCTTCACTCTATTTGCCACATGAAATTTGCAACCAAGAGCAAACATGTCAGTTTTGATAACAGAGGGAAAATTAAATACAATAACAAGAAGGAATAAAAGAAACTGTGGACCTTCCATAAAATTCTTCAGCAAGCTCAACAGCAAAAGACAACCGGGCAATGTCAGCTTCACGGATCTACAGAATAACAACCAAAGAGATAAATCATATGAGGCAAACTGGGCTTGAACAATAATGGACCAAGGAGAACTAGTACATGCTTCTAAGACGCCACACGTTGTACAACTCACCGTCTCAGCCAGGTTATAAACAAGGACAGAACTCATAACAGTTGCCAGAGCAAAAATCCTGCAAAAGCAGACTCAGAAACCCAGCAGAATATACAAAACTTGAATGACCATAAAAGGAAAATTGAAGATTACATGATGACTTGAAGATTACCGGTCATCATATACATTTGACTTCCCAACACTTTCAAATCCCTCAGTATCAAGGTAAAAAACTGAAGTTTTCACTCCATCAATATCCAATTCTATTGGGGTTCCCCATACCCAAATCCCTGTAAGAGGCAAATAGCCACCGTAAATATATCTCTCAAGAAACAATAATGCACATCCATGATATCAAGGTTGCATCTAGATTTACCTTTTGTCTTTGTGTCACGCATATGTCCAACACCAAACCCTGTGGGGAAGGCGTTTAAAAATTAAAACTTAATGGTTGTTATATTGTTCAAACCCAACAACCCATGCATCAAGATTAATCAAGAAAGATCCACAATGAGAAGGCAAGAGTTTTATAACTAATAGGAGTAAAGACTACACCTTCATAACAAGAAAGGGATAGCAGTTGGTTGAGCAAAAAAGATTTTCCCGAGCGGTATGGTCCAATAACCTAAGAAGACAACCATTTGAATCGAATCAAGATGTACACATAAGAAAAGAAAGTTTGCTTTACCGAGGGAAAAGTAAGACAATAACTTTAACCGTAATCCGTAGTCATATTTGTATGCATGGAGACTGAAAACTACTGCCCTGTAGCCTACATGATGCTACTACACCTCTGCAACAGTGAGGTCATTCAACTCTAGCTAAAACTAAATATCCAAAGTTTGGTAAGATTTCCAAAATTAAAAATCGCTGTATAATCTTTTACTATTACGTAATAGACATTGATATCAGTTTAACTCTAGCTACGAGGAAGATCAATTGCAAGGATTATAGATGCTAAGGAGAACAGGGTTAAATCTTACGGCAACAGCTGCAATTGGATTTGTTATTCTTTCAATGGCCTCCAACCCTTCCCTTGAAAGACGAAGTTTTGTATGACCAGGATCAGGTTCCACAATAGGAAATCTGTATGTGCAATATTACACTAACATTAGCCAAATACGAAGTACATAACATTGGCAGAAAAACAGCGACAACGGTTAGGCAGCAAGTAATCTCAAAATTAAGGTGACACAAAATGACTCATGGGTCGACAAGGTTTTCAAAATAGGATGCAAAAATTCACAGTACCGCACAATTGAGGCAGGGAGCGTAGTTTCTTATGATGTTCATTTTCCTCGTTATAGTCTCTCATTAGTGATTTGGCCGTCACTCTCGTATTGCTGTATTATTCTAATTTACACTATCAGAAATTAAATTAACATAACCGCACTATCAATTGGCTCACAAAAATTTTAAAAAAAGAAGCACACTGTTCATATGAACCACATTCACATACTTCATGCTGTAAACAAAACACTAAACGACATAAATCAGCTAAAAGTTCCCAACTTTTCGGTATTTTGGAAGCACTTTTCCAACTTCCTCATGTTTCTGAAACTTGTTTTTCGAATCACCAAATGCACTCTCAGATCTAAAACAAAAGTTTCCAAATTTATTCACTAAGCATAACAACTGCATTGCAATATTGTTCACCATGATCAAAATTCAACTCCAACTATCCAAAAAAGTCAAAAGCCAAAAGCTGTTTCCAGCTGACCCCATTGGAACCAGATTTCTCCCACCAGCAAAAAAAGAAAAAAAAAAAAAAAAAGGCACCAAACTTTAAATCCAAAAAAGCACTTGCATCACAGAAATCACTTACGCCTGGTGGAAATTCTCAATTGAGAGCGACCCAGATGCGAAAAAGCAGACAACAATCGAAAACACAAAAACCCAATTCGATATGGTCATGGAAGAAGCAGTGGTGGTGGCAGAGGCCTTCATCGGGCAAATGCGGTGGAGTTACAGGCGGGTACACGGAACTGTGTGCACGGAGCAATCATGGGGGTGAGAAAAGCGATCGTGTTAAGCAGAGAAAGGCAGTGGTAGGATCTGGGGAAGACGAAGAGATGAGTGTACGTTAAGTATCGTGCACCCACACGATGGCGGTTTTTCTGAGTGGGGAAAGCTTTCAGGACAGTTGGGTTTTTGTCCCGAAAAGCATGGGATTCCTGCCCTAGGAGACTGGAAGTGGTCTGATTGGGGTTTAAGTTTGAATTGACGGATGAGTCCTCGGAGTTTGGAGTTTGGATTAACGAGGAGATAGGGTAGGTTGGTAATTTTGTTAGGATTTGGCATCTGGAAGAGAACTGGATTCTGATTGGTTATGTGCACGTTGTTGTTTGTCTCTTTTGTTAACGAAACTCCATGTCTTTCCAACGTTAAATTGGTTTGGTGAAGATTTCGATCAAAAGCAATAGAAGTCCAAATCTTGTTCTTTCCCTCCTTTGAATTTGGAGCTTTGATTTGATAATGTTAATGTGAAACACTTTAAAAATCAAACTATACAACAAAATTTCATATTTATACTCTGATAATAGTTTTAAAAAATAATAATCAGGCGCAATAGCAATTAAATAGGGTAAATTACAAAAAATCATCTCAACTATTGGTCTGACGACACTTTCATACCTCATCTTTTAAAAATGACAATGTCATACCTCATCTTATGAATTTGTGCCAATGTCAGACATCCATCAGTTTTTTTGTTAAATGCTGACATGACCAGAGACGGGACCCACTCACTAATCCAACTGGATTAAAAAATAATTAAATATATTTTTAATAATTAAATATTCAAAATTTTAAAATATTAAATATTAAAAACTAAAAAAATAAAAAAATGGCCTAAGGGATCCGGCCTTCCCTTCCACCCGCACCAACCCTTTTTCTTCTTCTCTTCGACAACCACCAAACCCTTGATAGGAGCATATTTATGCGACTTAGTTAGCTTGTTCTTGTGCATTTATGTTGTTATGTCTTAGTTAATTATGTATTTTAAGCTATTTTCGTGTGTTTGTAGGTCCTAATAACAAAGTTGGCAAGAAAATGCATTTTGGAGCATTTTGAAGCATTTTTGGGCCAAGATTGGATTGCATGCACATGGAGACATGAGGATGGACGTTTTTGAAGATTAGAAGGCTGGAAATCAGCATGTGTGTGTGCAAATGTGTTGATTTTGGGCTGAAATGGTGAAGAGCATGTGTGTGCAAATGCAAAGAGGAGCACATGCAAAGACATTCATTACCACAACACTCATCCACTACACACATTACATATACTCATTACCACAACATTCACCCACTACACCCATTACATCCACTCATTACCACAACATTCACCCACTACACTCATTACATCCACTCATTACCACAACACTCACCCACTACACCCATTACATCCACTCATTACCACAACTCCATACACTCATCTCCCTAGCCTATAAATACATCCACCCTTCACCATAACTAGGAGATCCATCAGAAGACACATTTTGCCGCAAGGCAGAGTCTTTTCTCCTTAACCATTCATTCACCCATTCACGCCTAAAACAGATTCCCACTTTTTGCCGCACCCTTCCTTCACCATTCTCCATAGTTTCTGACCTTAATCAACCCTTGTCGCACCATACATCCATCCTAACCATAATCCCATCCTTCTACACCATCCATAATCCCTAAAACCCACCATCAAACCTTGTGCCGCAATCAAGGAAGGGAAGGAAAGTTCTTGGACGTGCTTGATGTTCAGTTTGGATCGCTGGAGAGTTTAGGTGTTTTCTTTCTTTTGTTTTCAATGTATAAACTTGTTATTCTTTGCTTTGCGATTATGAGGAACTAAACCCCTTTTGGTTAGGGGGAGATTCAAAGCCATGAACATACTTGCAATATGAATTGATTACCTTCAGTTGTGATTTCATAAGTTGTGAATTCAATTTGTTTAACTGCTTGATTGATAACTTATTCGTGTATGTTTATTAAGAGTGCACACTTAGTTTGCATGAATGAATATGATGCTAGAGTATAAGGGAGTTTCACCTAATAGTTACAAACTTATATTCACAAGTAGTGGAGGTCACTTATAAACGATCGCGTTAAATGAATTCTTGGCAGGAGTTTCATGCTCATCATAGTAACGAATGCCTCGTCAATACTTATAGTTTTCATGATGCTTAATGATCTTTGATTGTATCTTTATTGTGTTGTTCACGTAAAGGACTTTTGAAGAATGCTTTGAATTGTTGTATGCGCTTTCCCATCCAATTCAATGACTTAAAGAGAACTTGAAGGTTAATTTAAGCGAACCTAATTAACCTGGGATGTTGAGTTTCATGATTTATCGAAAGAACAATTGAAAATTGGTTTATGTGCAAGTGTATCATGTGTGGAGAAGAACCCTCTAGGTAGCCCATCATCCATAGTTTACCCAAATTCGTCCAAAATCTGTTTTAGTTTACAATCTGTTTGTTTTGTTTTTCAAATTCTTCAAAATCAAATCCCCATTTACTTTAAAGTGTTTTATTAGTCAAAATCTGTTTTGATTTGTGTTTTTAAGTGTCTCAAGTCAAGTTAGAACCTAATTTCGTCCAAAATCATCCCTAGAGTCAGTTTATAGTTTAATGCATTGTTTTAAGCTGTTTTGAGTCTTTTAAACTAGTTTTGAGTCTTTTTAGTTTGTATTGCATCTTTTGAGTCTAGTTTGGTGTTTTAAACTTAATTTTACGTTTTTAAGTCAAAGTTGAGTTTCATGATTTATCGAAAGAACAACTGAAAATTGGTTTATGTGCAAGTGTATCATGTGTGGAGAAGAACCCTCTAGCTAGCCCATCATCCATAGTTTACCCAAATTCGTCCAAAATCTGTTTTAGTTTACAATCTGTTTGTTTTGTTTTTCAAATTCGTCAAAATCAAATCCCCCTTTACTTTAAAGTGTTTTATTAGTCAAAATCTGTTTTGATTTGTGTTTTTAAGTGTCTTGAGTCAAGTTAGAACCTAATTTCGTCCAAAACCATCCCTAGAGTCAGTTTAGAGTCTAATTCATTGTTTTAAGTTGTTTTGAGTCTTTTAAACTAGTTTTGAGTCTTTTTAGTTTGTATTGCATCTTTTGAGTCTAGTTTGGTGTTTTAAACTTAATTTTACGTTTTTAAGTCAGTTTCAAGTGTTTTAGCAATCCCTCCTAATCCCCGGCCTAGAACGATCCCTACTTACATTCTTTACTACAATTGACAACAAGAGGGTTTAATTTGTGTGTTAAGTTAATTTTCGCATCAACCCTTCCCCGTCCCCCCAACCTTCCTCCACCACCCTCTCTTTCTCTTCTCTCTCTCCTCTCTCTGGGATGCGGTCTCCCTCCTCCGTCCCTCTCCCCACTCGCACTCTTCCTTCCCTCACCACCACCTCCTAACCCGACCCATCCCTCCCTAAGTCCCTCCATACCCAACCTTCCTTCACCACCCCACTGAAGAAACCAAAAAAACCAAGCCCACACCCAAATCCCACAACAAAAAAATAAAAATAAAAAATCAAAACAAAAATACCAAACCCACACCTATCACCCTCAATACCTCTCCCCACCCAATCCCTCCTCCGACCTCTCTCCTCCGTCTGATTCGCCATCGACCCCACACCTCCTTCGACCTCTCGATTTCCTCCTCATCTCGGTTGTCAAAACCCTTCTCACCTTCCCACCTCCGCTCTCTTCGCCTTCAGACCCTTCTTCTCCTTCCTCTCTCCGCTGCTCTCCTCCTCGGCGCCGGTGGTTGCAAAGAGAAGATGGAGTTAGAGTGGGAGAGAGATGCGGGATAAGATAAAGAAAAGAGAGAGAGAGAGAGATAGAGAAAGAGAGAGAGAGAGAGAGAGAAGGGTTGGTGCGGGCGGAAGAAAGGAAGGCCCGCATCCCTAGGCCTTTTTTATTTGTTTAGTTTTTTAGTTTTTTAATTTTTTAATTTTTTAATTTTTTAATTTTTTAATATTTAATTATTAAAAAATATATTATTTTTTTTAATCCAGTTGTATTAGTGAGTGGGTCTCGTCTCTAGCCACGTCAGCATTTAACAGAAAAAGTAACAGAAAAACTGACGGATATCTGACATTGGCACAAATTCGTAAGATGAGGTATGACATTGTCATTTTTAAAAGATGAGGTATAAAAATGTCGTCAGACCAATAGTTGAGGTAGTTTTTTGTCATTTACCCAATTAAATATAAAGTTAGAATTATAATTTTAGTATTACTATTGCTATTTATATATTTTTTTTGTTTAAAATATGATTAGTACGTACCATTGGTTACCTAAAAAATTGTTTAAATGGATCACTAGATACCTAAGTCACCATTTTTTTGTTTTTAGGTTTTTTATTCAATGGGTACATACCAGTGGTACGAAAAATGAGAAACTGGTTGCTTCACTCTCTGAATTATTATTCAGTTGAAATTCTTATGAACTATTTTTTTGGTAAATTAACCATCTGAACTATTTGAAATTAGCCAACTAACCCCTCACCGAGATTCGATGAAATTTCATCCACTTTGCTGTCAATTGCTGGCATCAAGCACGTGATTCACTCTTGAAAGTAAAGTTGTGCCAATATTTGCGCGGCAAAGTAGATGAAATTTAATCAAATTTGACTATAAGGGATTAATTGGCTGATTTAAAATAATTCAAATGATTCATTTACTAAAAAATAATTTAGCTAGTCAATTTTAATTGGAGTAATAATTCAGCAGTCAAACGACAGTTTACTCATAAACTTTCGTTATGCTTATAGC
The DNA here is from genome assembly GCA_035220775.1 of Malus fusca. Classification (NCBI taxonomy): domain Eukaryota; kingdom Viridiplantae; phylum Streptophyta; class Magnoliopsida; order Rosales; family Rosaceae; genus Malus; species Malus fusca. The sequence goes on from CM069069.1 coordinate 38,112,937, forward strand.
AAAAGTGTTTTTTTCTTAAAGTAGATGTGATGCTTTTACAAATGGACCTCAACAAAGTACCCGGGCCTATTTAGTTGAACTAACAGACAGATCCCATCCTTCTACCACCTGGGCCTGTCCCAGTTTTAATCCAACAGGGAAGTCTCCTAGGCCCGGCCTACCCTCTGCAATTTAGAAAGCCACAGCCATCAAAATTTAGTGAGACGTGAGAAGCGTTAACTAAGGCTAAGGTTGTAACGCCCGCTCCCGAAATATTTATTTATGAGAAATAATTTCGATGATAGGCCAAAATTAAATTTTTGTTTACATTACTACCAATAATCACGATTCTTTATTTAATTTTTTTAATCCCTCACAAAAACTATAATCATAATTAACTTACCCAAACATACGATTATATTTTCATAATTTATCACCAACTTCTCCTCTTAAATCAAATTCCCAACTAAAGATTAAATCTCGATTTTTAAGGTTGCGTCTAACTCCCGTTAGACTGCCTACGTACCCTTGAACGGGATCAAGCCTTTCGTAGTTCACATTCCATTTTCAATCCATTTACGAAAATATTCAAGTAACCGAAATAACCAACATTGGGTTTAACAATCAAAATACATCAATTGGAATCCAAATTCATTTTTTAGAATATCAAAATTTACACAAAATGGCAGCATCGGCCCACTGGCCACGCGCCGCCGTGGGTGGCAGTTTCCGGCGAATGGAAACCAAATTTTATGACTAACTCTAAAAATTACCAAATTTTACAGGCAAGTAGAGTTCAATGAGAGGAACAACTTTCATACCTGGGCCGAAGTTCAATTCATCTGGGAAACACCTGAAATTAGCCTTGGACCGCCGGAAACCATAGAATTAGGTGTTCTCGATTCAACCTCTAAACAAACTCTGATGCCCCAACCATTGATTGGCCTTTGTTCCTGACCTTGAGGGAAGATTGTTGGTGGTGGTGACGAAAGGAGTTAGCTTCAGATTTTGGTGAATCGAAACCAAACCCGTCGCACCCCCCCCGGCGGTACGGTTTCTCTTGAAATCCACCCAATTTCATCAATTTTTCGGGTGTAAATGGGAAATGGAACAATTTGGTTCGAAGTAAGGATCATTTTGGCACCGGTCCCATCATCAACAGTGGTCGGAATCAGAAAATCCGACCTGGTCGGGTCGGCGGGTCAAAGGAGATCCGGATCTATTTTCTACCTCTCCCTCATTTCCCCTCATTTTCCTTTCTCCTGTTTTGTCCGTGTCCCTCCCCTTTCTCTCCTTTCTTTTTCATCACAGCCATCCATCTTTTTCCTTTCTCTTTTTTTCTTCTCATCTCAACCACACACGTGGCATAATCTCAGTGCTCCAAAAAATCTGAAGTCTTCTAAAGGAGATTAAATTTACAAAAATATCCCTGAATTTAAACGCTAATAACTCCTTCGTTATAATTATGTTTCACGAACGGTTTGGGCCTACACATTCGTGAGATCGAGCTCTATTCAAATATATAAATTATGACCTCGAAAGGTCTACGGATTTTAGATAATTAATTTCCAAACTTCAAACTTCTTAACTAGTTTAATTTAAAACTCAATTCAAATAAATTAATATAAATTCTTGAAAAATAATATAAAATTTTCAATAATACAAATACGTAAATTATAATAATTTCCGGTAACAAAATTTTAAAATTCCTCAATTAAATTTTCATAACCATAAATCGATTTATTTTCGGTTTTCTCCACATATTCATAATTATGAATATTCTATTCCATATATTTAAATTTTCAGAGTATTACAAAGGTCATTGAAAAGGTTTTTGAATTATAATTCCATAGTACCCAAGAATTAGAAGAAATTGTATAAATGATCTCTCAACTTTAACTTGATTGGATTAATGGTCTCTTAACTAAAAACAATGATCATTGATCCCTTAAATCATCAAAACGTGCAGCTATGGTCTTTTTCATCAACTTCGTTAGAACTTCCGTCAAAATGAGTCACGTGCCATGCATGTGAGGCTAAATCAAGGGGCAAATTATGGAAAACTAAATGAGAAAAATTGTAGTAATGGTCCCTCAATTTTAACCCAATTAGTTGAAATGGTCTTCAACTTTAAAGCAATTGGAGTAATGGTTCCTCAACTTTAACCTAATTGTAGCAATGGTCCTTCCAACAACGACTAATTTTGACGGATATCTGACGGAGTTGATGGAAAGGATCATTGATGCACGTTTTGATGAGTTACGGGACCAACGGTCATAGATTTTTAGTTGAGGGACCATGACTCCAATTGGGTTAAAGTTAAGAAATGATTGCTACAATTTAAATCGCAAAGGCTCTTTGTCTTTGGGATATTATTTAATGTTTCCATGAAGAGTAAACCAAACATTTGGTTACAAGAAGAGTAATACTAGGGAGACAACATTTGTAAATCAAATTTTATAAAATCAAATGACATGAAAGTTCAAGATTGGATATTACAAGTGTTGATTTAACGTGTTTACTTCTTACCGATGACGCATCATTTGATTTGTAAATTTAGTCTACGAATTTAGTCTTTCTACATTCCTCTTACAAGAGTTGCCTAGGCCTACAGTGCCTACTATGCATGGATGGTGTACATCGATACAAGGGGCGGAGCCCCAACAAAACTATTTTTGCTACATCGTGACCAGATGACTAGATGTCAACGACGTATACGAGGATCAATAGGTCACATGTCCCTAGCCATATACCCCAAAAGCTTTCTCTCTCTTTCTCCCAACCAAACCCTAGTCGTCTACCCCCATCGTCGTCGGCCTCTGGCTATGGCTGAAGGTCGGTGGCAGCCTCTCCCTTTCTTTTCCTAGCTCTTCTTTGCTTCCTCTTCCCCCCTCTTCCCCATCCCAGCCATCCTCCACCATTCGCCATACTTGATTTTTTTTTCTACCACCTCACACCGCCCCATTCCCTCTCGTTTTCACTCCCTCCGCCTTCCCCGTGCCGCACCCTCCTCCGCGCCTATGTTCTTTCCGTTTCACTTTCTCCCTCTTCCTTGTGCCAACCCCTATGCCTCTATTAGCTTCCTCCATCCCCGTTTTCTTCTCCCCCACCTTTTTGTGCACGGATGTTTTCGGGTCTCCTTCCCAGATCCGGGTTATGCCATTTCTCAAGGTATTCTCTTGATTTGGGTCCGATTTGGAGCTTAGGTTTGGATTGGGGTTGTTTGGTGGGTCGAAGCCATTTCCATCCTTCTTTTCCGGTGTTGTGATGCTTCCATCTCTTAATTTATGGACGCACCGCCTCCTGCGCCCATCCACCGCTGCACCACCTGGGTTGTGCTATTGCTAGGATTGCACTGGCTTGGGCGGTTTATCCAGAGTTGCACTGCATGGGCTTTTCTATATCTGGGTCTATGTCGCCAATGTCTCGACGTGTAGCTCCGCTGCCTTGGTTTTGACTTGCTGATAGGACTGTCCAAATCTGTGAAGTGGCCTCTATCAGGATTGGCTCATCCTACCATCGGAAGGTACTGCCTTGTGGCTTCTTACTCGGAGTAGTTTATTTAGTAATGAGTTGAACAACGAACCCCTTTTCGATGTAGTCTAGTTGTCCACTCACCTTGTGCATCGTAGTGGCTTTGTTTGTTTTGGTTAAATTGCTCTTCACCTTTGTGTGATGCGTTTTGTTAATCTCGTTTTTCAACGATGACTTGATGTGGTGTCGCTCTAACACGATGACTTTTTGTGGCCTCACAATTTAGCAATGACCATTGTGACTACCTGTATTTCTCTATTGTGACTATCGTTTATTGTGACAGATCTATACTGGTAACACTTTTGCGCTTGGCGATTGTATGTTTGCTCTTGTGGTTGTCTGCTAGAGGTTTACTCTTATTTGTCTACTTATGCAAATTCACTCCAGATCAATTGATTGGTCACTGGAGCTATGTACCCAATGACACCCTTGTAATTGTTTGTGTTGATTAATGAAATACTACGCTATCGTTTCCTATTAAAAAAACAATGTATGTGATAATCAAAACTTACATACATTTACAACTAACAGTTTACTCTAGTTGTTTATACATATATAACGACTACAGCTAAGGTAAGTCGCACACACATATGACGTATGCGAGAATCAAAATTTCCATACATTCACAACTAACAATTACTTTCGCTATTTATACATACAAAATGACCAACTAAAGTAAGTCGCACACGCGTGATGCATGGTTCTTATACAGACTCATATATTCGAGCGTGGGCAAACTAACAATATTCCTATACAATAATACAATGACATACACGTGAAGTGTTCCAGCGTGAACAAGTCTTTTGCTGGTGGGAATGGTGGCAGATTGAAAAGGTTAGGGTTAGGTCAATTTCTTACATCAGTACTGCTCCCATACAGCAGGGAATGGCATCATTTACCAAATCCCACAGGTATGGCTTGATCTTCATCTGCAAAAACCACAACAGAAAGAAAGATGTTTGGACACATTCTTTGAATGCCAAAAGCAAAACCCTATTACTTTGACAAACAAGTCCTCAGCAGAAGCTAGGGTTAATAAAGCTTGCTCCAGAAACCCTAGCAGCATCAGGACATGATTTTCTCAATCTGTATTCTTCGAAGTGGTCCATATAATTCGACAGAAAAAAGATTACATTACTGGAAGGAAAGTATGTGTGTTTGGATCAGCAGACATGAACCGAAACTCCCGTGTCCCTTTGCACCGACGCATGCAAAAGAACAAAGGTTGAATTACACTAATACATAGTTTCTGTAATTTTTTGCCTTTGTGACGGTAATTTTTTATGGCATTTTCTTCTTGTTGTATTGTCCCTATAGTGCGATTAGTCGGTTTTTCAAATGAAAAGATGTGCACAAAAGTTGATGGAGAAATCTACTTAATTGACGGATTGGACTAAAAAAACCAAACTATAAAGAATTTTTTTTTAACTAAACAAATGGAACCGTCTATGCACCTGTTAGTAATTACACATTTCTTAAATTTTCAAGATTAGGACTTCGTTTCTATCATTTTCGTTGATGATCAACAAAAATATCGTCGATATATAGTGATTAAATCACTATGTAGACGTAGGTTATATTGTACAGAGAGACTTGCTGCCTTTAAAAGAGTAAAGTAGGGAGCCTCTCATTTTAGAAAGAGCCTCTCATTCTAAATCATAGTCACTTTACTCTCTCAAAGGTAACAAGCCTTTTTGTACTATGTAATCTACATTTACATTGTGAAAACGAAAACTACACCAACTTGGACGTAACTTCAATTGGGGTTGCTGAACCACGACATATCCTTGTGTTTTTTTTAATTTGTGTAATTTACTCTCGTATTTAAGTTGATATAACTTTTACATACCAATAATATTCGTAAATTAGACTGTCTATATATATATCAGGAAAAACCGACCTATAAAACCTTTGCATGGAGGAAACTGCAAACACAGTAAACAAATTGGATTATCAGTGCAATTAGACCAAGAAAAAACAAAAGGCACCTTCCTGATCTCTTAATTAACTAATTTACGTTTGTATTTTGTTCTTAAAACAAGGGACTTTTACGACGGTAAAATAATAGTGTATGTAGTGGACTGTGAAAAGAACCATCCTTCTGCCGTGGTGAATAAAAATTGTAAGTTGAGGACAAAATCATAGCAGCCTGCAACTAGCAGAGAGCCTTATTTGCCTTCCAAGATTGCAGAATCCCAAAGTCCTCTGAGCACTCCACTATAACCCGAACACTGACTACTTTATACAAAAGCCATTTCGCATTTCAAAAAGTTTCTGAACTTGCTTCATATACCTAGCTTCCTTATTAACAAACTTAATTGGCTAGGGTTTAGGTCATTCTAAAGACCTTGGCTAATTTATTTTTATTCACCTTTGGAATTTTAATTAACTACTCGATGGATGTTCGAGCACTGCTCCAGCTATCTCGAGGAGAACTGGACATTGCTTGAAAGGATATCGAGCAACTATAAACACTTCAACAATGTACACACGGAATCACACCTAAATTATCGACATATCATCCTCGTCGCCTATATAATCGAATATGAAGCATTTTCCAACTAAACAAAGATAGATACATCTGGACCAAAATACCACTTTGTTTACAAAATTAATCGTTTAGGTAGGTCACTTGAAGCGGAATGAAAATCCCATTCTGGTAATTACAATTGACCTTGCCCTCTCACGAAGGAACCAAAAAATCAAAATGCCTAGTTTCGTGGTCCAGAAGCGAATAAGGGCGCAGGAACAAAAATGGACCACCTCTCGCATTGAAAAAATTTAGTTAAAACTATGAAGGCACATATGGCACGTGGATAAGTGTGACAATTTTTTTAGAAGAAGAAATTTTTCAGAATGTCAGAAACACGACCTGGTACACCAAGTGTAATAATATAATTGGTTGAAAATTAGTTTTTTCAAGTTTTTAACCAATTATTTTATTACTCATGGTATATCGGACTGTAGTTCTAGTACACTGAAAAATCTCTCTTTTAGAAAGGAAAACTTTGGATAATGGAGAGTTTTAAACGCGAATAACATTAACTTAAGCCAATAATCAAGGATCTTTGCAAGCTTCACCAAATTGGTTTTTCCCAAGCTTAATCCCACAAGTAACCCATTATTTCAAGGACAAGCTTCCAAAATTTTATTTGCGATTGAGTTAACTAAAAGTGGGTGGGAAGTTGCTTTCAAAAAGTAGAACATTGGTCTCAAGCATTTGGACATTGGCTTAGGTGAATTCTTTTGCCGTAATAGTTACACCACTAAGTGATACTATTAGTTTTTTAGAATAAACTTACTTGACGGATACCATTATAAATAAGGAAAACTAATGAAAAAGACTTGAAAACTTTGAATTTTAACGATATGGACAAAATAAATTTTGAGTTTTTTGTTAAAGTTCCCTTATAAATATTGTTTTGGATTGCTTTCAATAATCTGAATTGTCTAGTTTATAGCTCTTCACCAAAAGATCATTTTTGCATAACATCTGGGCGTTTCTAAAAAGAAAATGCAAATTTGAGATGCAAAAAATCATATTTACACCCATTTTACATTTCCAGCATATGTAAATGAAAGTTCTATCTCAGTAGGCTCCAAATTTGAAATCTCTTTTAACTTTCTCACTTTAATTAGTGGGACTCATTACAAAAATATGTAAAAATAATGTAAACTTAAGTTTTTATCTACATCTTCCGGCCAAGACGTCTAATTTACATTCCGTCATTGGAGAATTTTTCAATAAAAAGAAAAATGTAATAGAGAGATGTAAATTGAGATCCCAATTAGTTTATTTTGATTAGCGAGACTCATCATCAAAAGATGTAAAAATAAATATAAATTTAAGTTTTTATTTACACCTTCCGGCCAAGACGTATAAATATACATCCGCCATTGAAGAATTTTTCGACAAAAAGAAAGATGTAACATGACCATTACAAGACATGTAAATATTTAATGATTCAAATAATAGTTCATTTTAATATTTTCTCAAAACATCGTATTTATCTATCTTCTTATATACTTTACAATTTTGTCTATGAAGACTAAAGAAACAAAAAGTTCGAGCCTTTGAAAGAAAATTTAGAGCGGCCTAAACAAGGTGTCCATAAATAAAGTTTTCTACATTCCCTAATAAAATAGGACATTCGCATTTTACATCTTTGAAATATCAATCTTGTCGTTCAATAGTTTTATAACACATAAATTAATAATAGTGGATTACGTCAAGATAACACTCAAATTTGTTTTGATTAGGTCTAACTTCTAACTTGTATAATTTGGAAATTGACCCCACTCCATGCTATCATAGCTGATTCTGACCCTACCTGAATTTCCCCATTTTTAATGTTTATGATAATAAAAGCGAAATGGATAGAAGGAGCTTTCAAGATTTAAATAATGCTACTAAATTTTGTAAAATTATACAGACGCCATCATTGTTATGTGGCTCAAAATATAAAATACCCTAAATTTCCAAGCAGGAAATTAAAACAACGCCGCTTCCGATAAAGGTTATGGACCCGGTGGTTCAGTACGAGGCTCTTGTAAACGACAAGTAAGTTAGCAGAATTCATGTAGTGAAGGTGCTATCTGTGCGGGGTGTGGAGGATTACAAGTAGAAGAGATTTTGCAGATTAGGGTTTATGTGTTCAGGACATTTTCCAAAGATTATGATCATGTAAATTTGGCATCACGGACTACTTAGGATTTTCTGTGTTGGCATTCGCCTAGTTTTTGTAACAATTTTCTTCTCACTGTTACGGGATGTTTAGGTTCGATAACACATTATCATGTATATGTTTTTTTTATGCATGGCAATGCGTTATTGAAGTGGAACACCACAGTGATGGTAAACTCGTCATAAGTAAGTAATTTCCTTAAAACCATGTCATATTGACTCATGTTCTATGTTCAACATTTAGAAATGATACCACAGAATGTCATTGTCTACGGATCAATCTACATACATTTGTCACAAATTTTACAAACGAAGGCTCTGAGCTATTTTCAAATTTGTCATTCCCCTTCTTAATTTCGAATCAAATTCTAGGAAGTGAAATGTTGAATCCGTCCAAGGTTTTCAAGCGTTTTTTTAAGATAAAACTAACAGTGATGAGAGGCTTAAAAATAACAGTGATGAGAGAGACGATAACATGTTAAATGGTAAATAGAATTATATCACATATTCAGGAGAAAATACGACAAAACCCATGGATGTTGTAACTGTATAATTTGCTGACAGGCCACAGCCTCGCCCCAAAATTCTAAATCAGACTTCCAACATCAGTACCAAATATGGATCAAAGCATAGTTTCATCATACCAAATTAAGAAAATTAACAAGATTTGGGAATATAAGAAAGATATGCCACATTTAATGAACCACACTAAATCCACCAAATTCCATGGAAGAAGATTCCAACTTGAAAGACATAGACATAAAAACTACTCTCTCACAGCCTCACTCACGTCGACAATAAATATATTTATCAAATTAACGAACATGTTATTCTAACCGAAAATAATTAGAATATAATTATCCACTGAAAAGAATATAAACCATCAGACTGAAAATTATTACCTTCTCTTTTCCTTGATTTTCGCACACTAAGACCATCTCCAACCCTTGGGTTAAAAGCCAAATTTTTTAGCACGGAAAATTTAGCTTTTAGCCCATAAACATCTTTTCTGCTCCAACCCTTCTACCCTAAAATTTTAGCCCGGAATTATTTAAGAATGAAATTAGCCTAAATTTTTTTCTTAAATCAATTTTTTTTCAAAAAATAAATATGTAGATTATTGTAAATTAATTTTATGAACATTTTAATCTAAAAAAATTTAAATTCCGATAAACATTTCGCATTTAGCCCGGGGGAAAGCTGGGGGTATTTGGCCCAGAAATAGCATTTGGCATTTAGCCTAAAATTTTAGCATGGGTTGGAGAGTGTTTGGGAGAGTAATTTGGGGGGGGTAATTTGGCTTTTAGCCCAGGGTTGGAGATGGTCTAAAATATAAAATTTGTAAAAATATCACTTTATTTATTGCTACTAGTAAATCCGACCCTTACATAAAAAACATAGAAGGGATCAAACGGTTGTTATGCTCTACCATATAAAGCATATACAGGGGCATATACGATATTTCACTTCCTCTAACAGTCAAAAGTACAATTAAAACAAAAAATTTCAAAAATTCTCAAAATTTTACGGTTCATATTCTATGACAGAAGCCAAACCGGTCAGGATCTTTACTCCGGTCACCGCCGATCTCTTCGGCTTCAGCTCCGGCGGATTCCATTCCTTCGCCGCCGCCATCGCCTTCTCTTCCTCACCGGAACTCGCCGATAACTCAAACACCGACTCGTCGCCCAACTCACCATCCTCAACCGAGTTTGTCCCGCCCAGACTCAGTCCCGACTCGCCTGACCCGATCGGTGGCTGAGTCGAATCGGACGGCGCCGGTGTGGCTCTAGTGTGAGGAGACAGCCACTTGGCCCTGATGTACTCGGCTTTTCTCCACGGCGGAACTGGCATCCCCTTCTTCTTCAAGCTCTGCTTCGCCGCCTCCGTCACCACCGCGATGATCCGCCACAGCCGGTCGTGCTTCCCGACGAAAATGTACGGAAGCGTCTGGAGAATCGCCTTGTAGCTCTTCGTCGGCCGTGCGATCTCGAATTCCGATCTGAAATCGACGTCGATCAGCAGTCTCTCTTCTTTGACGATCACGTCAATGTAATCATATTCTCCTGAAAAAAAAAATACAGCAAATTTAGTCCCGATAATTTCCTACATTTAAGAAACGGCGTCGTATGGTTAGATATTTGGGAACTTTAATGAAAAGCACTCGGTACTGTTCACTTTAACGAAAAATCATATTTTTACACTAAAAAGTCAATCATTGTACTATTCACTTTACCCTTTATTTTGTCCTTATCATTAAAACTCAAAGTTTTCAAACAATTTTCTTTAGTTTTCTTAGATATTTTTGTGAGACGGAGAGAGGTAAAGTACCGGCGGGACAGGACGGAGCTTTTTCCCAACGAGATTTGCAAACCGACGCGTCGTATCCGAGGGCTAACAGACTATCAGAAACGACGGTTCTGCAGGTGTCGTCTTTCCGCTTGCAGCAGGCCTTGTTTTTCTCAACGATCTTCGCCGTGTCGGCTAGCAGGTTCCTCTCGCTCACGCTCTGGCACGAAACCAAACCCTGTGGAAAAACAGTTTCACGTCAAAACGGAGTCGTTTTTGAGCTGTTGAAACTCCAGAGAATATCAGATATTTTTTGTATACCTTGAGAAGCTCACATGATTCGGCAGAGGACGCCACGTTGGAGTCGCCGAAACCGCCAAACAGCTCCGATTCGTCTTCCGAACTGTCGTTGCAGTTTCCGTTGAAGCAGTTGCAGCGGTTCCGGCTGCACCGCGCCGCAGTCGATGATTGCTTCTCGTTGCTCTCCTCGATGAAATTCTGAACCATCTTCGTCAAGCACATGGAGCTCGGCTCGAACTCGGCCGATCCTCCGCCGCAGCCGTCTTTGTTGAAATGCGGCTCTTCGATTCCGATTCCGCTGCTGGCCTTCTCCGTCGCCGCTGAGCTTTTCAATACGTTCGTGAACGGCCGCTCGAACAGCCGCTTGAGCCGCGACTTCGCCGCCACCGGCTTGACCGGCTCGAACGGAGTCAGGTCTTCAGGACTCGTGCGAAAATCGATCGGTTGGATTTTCATTGGAAAAGGCATGATCGGCGTGATCAAATTCACGAGAACAAAAAATATTCAGAACCTCCGATCGTCCTCACAAATTTCCTCCATTTCCACAAGGTTAAAGCTTCCTCTCGAGCTTAATCAAAAAATTAAGCCTGATTCTTTACCTATTATACTAATCTATTTTCTCTCCGCAATCAATTACAAATTCGAGAACGAAAAGCGAAATTTTTCACTAAAAAAACCGAAATTACAAATTCAAAGCCCGAAAACAAAAGGCAGAGGGTTCTAATGCCGATACATCGATCGAAATCCTTCACTGACAACTCCACAGCATCTTCTCGCCACTGAGATCGATGAATCGAAGCAGAAATCAATAAAATTTGGAGAAAAATAATCCGGATTTTAGCTAAATTCGAGGCTCCTAGCGAGAAGAAGAAGAACAAGTAGCAAGTACCTTTTAATCTCCAATATTATGTAGTTTCTTCTGCCTCCAATTTGCCAAACAAAGCATGGAATAACTTCGAAACTCTGCCAAGTAAAAGTCGCTTTTGCGTAGGATTTTCTCTGGAAATGCGGTTCTTAGGACTCCCGAGATACGCGACGGCACGAGAACGTCATGATGCTGCCGCTGCTGCTCTCCTCAATTCCAAGACGATCGGCCGCCGGAAACTCCATTCTCCGGCGATACCAGTCTCCGTTCGCCGCCGACGAAACCCAGAAATTTCAAGTGGGAGGTGAAAACTAAAGGAGAGCTTCCTTCCTCTGTTTATGGTTTTTGGTGTGCTAGGAGCCCAAAAGAGCAGCAGGTGTGAGTTATAAAAATAGGAGCTGCTGACTAGGACTACGCCGCCACGTGTGTATCCTACATGGCATAGTACCAAATCCGTCACGGGAGGGGTACGTGTCGGAGGCGGGAACCGGGTTCGTTTCGCTGTTTTCTTTCCGTGCTGACACGTTGTGGTTTTGCGGCTACGTGGCGAGTTGGGTCCGCATTTTTTTACCGAAAGTACCCTCGTTACCGAGGATGTGGTGGTTTTTATTGGGAAAAGGATCCGGATCTTTTTCTTTAGATCTTGAGAATCTCGTGATCGTGATTATTTATCATAGGCTCATAAATTATTTAAAATTAAATATAAATAATACCTAACGAAAACTGACGATACAGTATACAATAAACAGTCACGATCACGGAATTCTAATTCAGCGATGATTGTTTTCCTTTTTTATTGAACCCCTCGTGATACGGAGGTTCCCAATCCCAAAACCGCCCTCACGTTCGTGGCGTGGTCCGAGTTCCAAAAACAATGGGTTTTTCTGGTTTTTCTTTACTTGTTTTTACTGAAATGTCCTCCTCCGGGTGAGACGATAAGAGTTGGATTGGGACGGATTTTCAGGCCGCGTAGCTGGATGTGCATTAGGGCAGATTCGTCATTTTGGTCCTTCTAACTTCCAGGTTGAGATTGCGGTGGTTGGTGCGCCTTGTATGACAGAAAGGCCCTTTGGCGAACCTGAAATTAACGTGGCCCTTTTTCCCTTTTTTATTTTCTTTTTGTTGTTTTTAGGAGTATTTTCTGGAAGTACCCCTGTAGTAATGGTAAAATAGTTTTTGGCCCCTCAAAAAATTAAATATAAATTTCTAGTTGTACTATACGTTTTACTTATTTTTGCAAAATTAACGTACAGTATTGTAGTATTACAAACAGAGCCGAAGCTAACTTCGTGATGAGAGACACATGCCCATGTGACTCGAGGTGTTGTTTCACAAAACGGTTTTTGTGTAGCCAGTTATTTAAATGTATGTCAGCCTTTTGATCAATACGAAAATCAAACACACAACACAATAAAACACTTATACTACCTTGTATTTTGAAATTTTATCCCTCCGGCTCCCTTTTTCGAAATTATATACAGGCAAAAGCGCTAAAAATTTGGCGAAACCAACCAAAGTGATGGTGAAAGCTATAAAGAAAACTGAAAAAAATAAATAAATAAAATAAAATAAACTAAAGTTTGGGGGGGGGGGGCAAAGAAAATTCAGAGGGAGTAGGGTCCATATTTCGATGACCGTTGAGTGCTTGGTGCCACTCTCTTTTTCACTTTCTATTTTTTCTCAAAAAGTAAAAATAAATAAAATTAATAGAAGTACTTTATGGGTGCGTTTGTTGCACCGGATTATCTCGGACTAAACTAGTTTTATGGATTAAGTTGGACTAGCTTGGCTTAGACTAAACAGGATAAAAATAGTGAAGTGTTTGGTGTAGTGCCAGATTAAGTGTCAGACTAAAATATTGACCCAATTTTTTTGTTAATAAGAGAACAGGAAATTAAGAAATAAATGCAACGCCACATTGTATATGGGCAGCGTAAAACACTAGAAAATGGAGATGAGCAAAGCATGTCGGTGATGACAAAGACCACACACTGTATATTCCTTCGAGAAAGAGACTTTGAGGCCCTAACAAAATTAACCCATAACTCAAATTAAACCCAAAAAAAAAGAAGGAATGAAAGAAATTAACATCAAAATTAAACCCAGAACTCCACACTGCAACACCAAATCCATGTAAGTTTTCCTACTAACCAAACCAAATAATCCCAGAACTCCAGAACTCCAGAAGGTCCAAGAATGCTCTAGAGTGTGTGACTACATCACTATTCCTTTCAGTGGCTTCGACAACACCGAATCTTGGTCGTCGACGATCTCTTCTTCTTCGAGCTCGTCGTCGTCCTCCCTCAACAACACCAAATCTTGGTTGCACAAAAGATGAAGGTGGGTCATCGCTGACGGCCTGGCCATGATGACGGCTCCGCAGAAGAAGGCGGAGCATGGATGGACTGGGGGGTTTAGCAAGCAAAAGTGGGGATTAGATGTTGGCCTGGTTTCCTTCTTCTAGTCCTTGCTAATACCAAGCGAAAGTATGGGATTAGGCCAAGAGGTTTAGCGAAGCGTGCAGGGACTCATAGTCGAGGCGAGTCCCATTTATTTTAGTCCCCCAACCTACCAAACGTAGGATTATAGTCCTACTTAAGATAGTCCAAGCCAATCCCTCCTAAGGAGGTGTAACAAACGTGCCATATGAGTTTATCCATCTTAAATTATTTTGATTTTTCTTGAAAAACTTGTTAATATTCTCATTAAGTGAATGGTCGATTTGACAAAATACTCTATAAAAATAGCCATGTGGTCGTTTACCTGATAATTAAATTAAAGGACCATATAAATTTAGGGACCACTTCTATTGAATTTTATTGTAAAGACAAAGTGAAGAGTTATGTCAAATTCAATGACCGTTTCCTCTGTAATGCTAAAGAAAATATGAGATTAATCTGGAAAGCAGGGCCATTTTGGGAAAGCAGGGCATTTTCTTTTTAATTGATGCAAAGCTGTTTGTGTAGGCCGCGACACGTGTCCAGTACGTGGTAGTGATGGCCGTTAGATTGCTTCGGCTGACTGCGAAATAACCAAAATAACCCCCCCTTCAGAATTTGAATCCTCACAGTTGTCGTTGAGACAAATCGGGTTCGGATCTATAGATCCAGCTTTCAAAGCCCGTTAGGACTGGTAGGCCCATAAGTTTTGATGTGGACAACAGTGGGTTAAAAAGGAAAGAGTTAGGTATTCAGGTAAAATGGACCACAAAAAACACTGTTGAAATGACATGTATGTCCCACTAAAGTACGTACAATATAAGTCACTCTATGGTGGGAGTGTAGGATACTAGGATGGTCCTTGAATATTTACATTTAGAAAAAGGCCAAATTGGATTGTTCATCTCCGTGGTCATAGGACACTTGTATGATGACCCCCGTGGTGAAAAAACTAGGAATTAAACCCATGTGGTCTATAATGTTAGCAAATTTAGTCCAAAAGTAAGATTTCTGTTAAAGGACTGTTAAAAGTTGGGGTAAAACTGTATTTTCAATTCCAATTGACATTGAATTGGGGCTTTTTTTTATTTAAAAAATTAAGCATTATTTTTTTTTAATTGTTATAAAAAAAATTATTTATTTTAAATGCCAATTGGAACTGAAAATACAGTTTTACCCATACTTTTAACAGTCATTTAACAGAAATCTTACTTTTGGACTAAATTTGCTAACATTATTGACCACAGGGGTTTAATTCCTAGTTTTTTCACCACGGGGGTCATCATGCAAGTTTCCTATGACCACGGGGATGAATAATCCAATTTGGCCTTTAGAAAAATGTTAGAAAGACAGTTTTTTTTATACCATATTTTGTAGATCAATGTGGCTTTTGATGGTTAAATTTTCGTTTTTAATGATTTAAAATAAAATCTAACTATCAACAGCTACATTGTGTAATCTATAAATTTGATATAAAAAGATGATTTCGTCAACATCACCATTACATTTATCACAAACTCTCAAGAAAGATGTTGAAATGATAAGGATCCGGATCCCCTCCTGACCTTTAAAAACTGAGCATGCTGAGCAAGTGATCGTGACCTTTGATATTTGATCAAACGACTACAAACAAGGTGATCCTCTAAAAGTTATAATAATTGTAGCCGTTTGATCAAATTTCAAGGGTCACGATCGCCTACTCAGCAGACTCAGTTTTTAAAGGTCAGGAGGGGATTCGGATCCAAATAATAATGCCACCTGATGTGACCATTTAACGAGTACAAGTCCTTTGTGTTTTATCCACACAAAAATGTAGAATGATTGAATAGCTTTTAAGGCTTAGTAGGTGTACTTTGAGCACGAGAGATTCTACATTGTTACCGAGTGTATTCAGAAACACATAATATTTTTCTTCACATTTTCATTAAGTTTGAAGGTCCCCATGAACATGAGGAGCAAAAGTCTTATCAAAATGAGTTGTCCTAGAGTCAATTGAGAACGCACGTGTTACATCATCTCAACTCTTGAAAAGTATCCGCAATATATTATCCATTAAGTGTGGACGTAACAATATCGCAACTCCTAAATAGTGTGTGAAATTTATTGTCAATTGAATGTCGTGGTACTGTCTATCGAGCATGAGCTCGTAATATCTTTTCAATCCTTCATGAGTGTATCACATGTTCATACTCGATTAACCAAATCGTCGTCTATTGTCAAAATATTGACATAATGATTATATTTGATAATTTGTTTATTTAATCAACTGAAATTGAGGGAACTAAAATTTGAAAGATGAAACTTTTTATTGAATTTGTTGTTACTTGTGGGTTTGAGTAAGGTATATAGTATAGATGATGTGAGTTGTTTAATTATTTTTCTTATACTAATGTTTGCTTTGAGGAGGGTGCATCCTAATGGAATCTTAATTTAACTCATAAATAATTCTACAAGCAAGCACTGCCAAAGCAACCATCATTCATCCAAATTAAGAATTAATACAAGGTTAATTGGAGTTTTGGTCAACTTTAATGTAAAGAAATGCGATACCTTAAGGAGAAGTCAAGCATTCCTAATTTCCGTTCCCTATATTACAAGAAAATTGTCAGTTTGCCAATAACACGGTTCGGCATACAAGTGCTATAATATAATTCGTTGGAATTTTTTTTTTCATTTCCAACTAATTATATTGTGACACTTGGTATATCATGTCGTATTTGGCACACTGCAAATCTTTCATTGCTTACATCATCCTAATTTGTAGGTTTGGAATATAACAACAATTTTCTATCGTATTTAATTATAGTGATGACGTGATGAAATGGTTAGTGTCTGATTAATCTATGAAGTGTATCTATCTAGGGTTTCACACTTCAACTTGATCCAAATTCTTAAGGAAAGATAACTTCTTATTCAAGCAAGTTCATAGGTCAATTTTCACCATTATCTATGGGATCCCCAATTAGGGTTAACAATAGTAAGACGAGAAAGACGAACCGGACTAAATACTATGAATTCGGATATATAACACATTACCGATAATGTCATTATGTGGGCAATTTGAATGATAAAGGATAATATTATGCTTGTATTTTTCATACTTAAGGTAATTACTTGAAGTGTCACATCCCGGGCTCGACTCCGCCGTAGCACGATATTGTCCACTTTGGGCCCCGACCACGCCCTTACGGTTTTATTTCTGGGAACTCACACAAAAACTTCCCAATGGGTCACCCATCCTGGGATTGATCTCGTTGATATCTCGCTTAACTTCGGAGTTCCTAAGGAATCTGAAGTCAGTGAGCTCCCAAAAGATCTCGTGCTAGGTGGAGATGAGAATATACATATAAGGCTTACATGATCCACTCTCTTGGGCGATGTGAGATGTTACATGAAGGCATTGGATCTACATCAAGGGAAAGGCTGAGTGGATTATCCATAAATAATGGAAGGCATGGCAAAGCTTATGCTTCTTCTGAAAGTAAGGTTTTGCCCTAATTGTAACCAACTTTTAGCTTAATTAGGATAAGGGATGGAACAACGGTGGTGATTTTCTTTGATTCGTTCGTGCATGGTAGAACTTATTTTCAGATAATAATATTTATATCATAAAAGAACTTATTTTCCTTTTACGTGCATGACCTAATTGTTTGCTATTCCGACATGGGATTCTAATTTATTTCCCATTTTTATACGCGTGAGGTTCCAATGACTCGAACGTCATGATTTGCTTAGTTTTGTGAAAAAATAAATATTGATAGTGATGCAGGACAACGATCTTTCCGGATTATGTCTGTGCGGATGCTCGGGATCAATTGATCATGGTTGTTCATCACAGATCGAATGGCTACGACCATTCACTGCTTCTCTTCTCATGTTCCCTGCCCATTGATCACTGCCTTCTCTTCTCGTGTTCACAGTTCGAACGAGTTTGCGACAAAGGCATGATGTCGCGACCCGTCATAAACTTGAATGGCCAGTTCGAGACAGAAGAGAGGTTACAATTCCACCTTCATCGGTAACGGCACACTTCGGTGCATGATGAGTGCGCAAATCGAAGATGGCGTTTGATTGGGCAGAATCGTAGGGAGGAGGAAGGCAGTTGATGAAACATGGTGTCCATGAATTTGGAGGTCCTTCGGCTGCGACGGCGCGCTTCGATGGCCTAATTTGTTTTTCTTCATCGTTCGAACTGTCGTGAACGACCAGGATCAATGGATCCTGAGGGTCCGTACAAACAGGATTTGAAGAGGATGCTCTTCCGATCAAGCATGCTACCTTATTTATTATTGTTAGATGAGTTTAAATTTTGAGACATTATATAATGAATAGACACAAATATCAAAATTTAAACTAATTAAACGACAGTAAATATGTAACATCCCACATCGCCCAGGGGAGTGGATCATGTAAGCCTTATATGTATATTCTCATCTCTACCTAGCACGAGACCTTTTGGGAGCTCACTAGCTTCGGGTTCCGTTGGAACTCTGAAGTTAAGCGAGTTTGCGCGAGAGCAATCCCATGATGGGTGACCCACTGGGAAGTTCTCGTGTGAGTTCTCAGAAACAAAACCGTGATGGAGTGGTCGGGTCCCAAAATGAACAATATCATGCTATGGCGGAGTCGAGCCTAGGATGTGGTAGAGGCCCGGGCTGGGATGTGACAATTTGAATTTGGTATCAGAGTCAATCTCTGGCCAGAAGTGTGTCGACGAGGACGTCGGGCCCCTAAGATGGGTGGATTGTAACATCCCACAGTTGAATATCAGAGTGCGCAACGAACAAGACTAACAAATAATAAGAATATTATTAAACAAACTGAGAATGCCGAAACGGCTACAAAACCCTAAGAGACTACATTGTGGCTAACTTGTTCTCTAATGAATAACAAAACACCATATTTATAATAAACTAACCCTAATCTCTAACAAAACCTAATTCTAACGGGCTAAGCCCATAAAACCAAACATTCAAATAAACCAAAATACTAATATTTTCCAACACCCCCCGTCAAACTCATGGCGGTACACGACATGAGTTTGCCAACAAGCAGATGTGGATGCAAGCCTCCAAATTCCAATGCCGATGCCAATGCCAATACCAACGCCGATGTCGATGCCGATGCCGATGCCGATGCCAATACCAATGCCGATGCCAACTTCCGAACAAACAAACAAAAAATCCAACCAATTTTTTTTTTGTTTCCTTTGCAGCAATACAGACTTGCGGATACTCCTGCAGGCTGCGGCGTTCAAAGGTGCAGAAGCAGAGTCACGGGACAAAAAACGAACGAACAATTTTTTTCTTCTTGCAAACAATCAATACCAACTAACAATCTGAACACGAACGACAACGGAAACAAGCAAACAGATACCAACCCGAAGCAGATTAAATTCTGAAGGATCAAACATGCTCTGATACCAAGTTGAATATCAGAGTGCGCAACGAACAAGACTAACAAATTATAAGAATATTATTAAACAAACTGAGAATGCCGAAACGGCTACAAAACCCTAAGAGACTACATTGTGGCTAACTTATGCTCTAATGAATAACAAAACACCCTATTTATAATAAACTAACCCTAATCTCTAACAAAACCTAATTCTAACGGGCTAAGCCCATAAAACCAAACATTCAAATAAACCAAAATACTAATATTTTCCAACACCCATATCGCCCAGGGGAGTGGATCATGTAAGCCTTATATGTATATTCTCATCTCTACCTAGCACGAGACCTTTTGGGAGCTCACTAGCTTCGGGTTCCGTTGGAACTCTGAAGTTAAGCGAGTTTGCGCGAGAGCAATCCCATGATGGGTGACCCACTGGGAAGTTCTCGTGTGAGTTCTCAGAAACAAAACCGTGATGGAGTGGTCGGGGCCCAAAATGAACAATATCATGCTATGGCGGAGTCGAGCCTAGGATGTGGTAGAGGCCCGGGCTGGGATGTGACAATTTGAATTTGGTATCAGAGTCAATCTCTGGCCAGAAGTGTGTCGACGAGGACGTCGGGCCCCTAAGATGGGTGGATTGTAACATCCCACAGTTGAATATCAGAGTGCGCAACGAACAAGACTAACAAATAATAAGAATATTATTAAACAAACTGAGAATGCCGAAACGGCTACAAAACCCTAAGAGACTACATTGTGGCTAACTTGTTCTCTAATGAATAACAAAACACCATATTTATAATAAACTAACCCTAATCTCTAACAAAACCTAATTCTAACGGGCTAAGCCCATAAAACCAAACATTCAAATAAACCAAAATACTAATATTTTCCAACACCCCCCGTCAAACTCATGGCGGTACACGACATGAGTTTGCCAACAAGCAGATGTGGATGCAAGCCTCCAAATTCCAATGCCGATGCCAATGCCAATACCAACGCCGATGTCGATGCCGATGCCGATGCCGATGCCAATACCAATGCCGATGCCAACTTCTGAACAAACAAACAAAAAATCCAACCAATTTTTTTTTTGTTTCCTTTGCAGCAATACAGACTTGCGGATACTCCTGCAGGCTGCGGCGTTCAAAGGTGCAGAAGCAGAGTCACGGGACAAAAAACGAACGAACAATTTTTTTCTTCTTGCAAACAATCAATACCAACTAACAATCTGAACACGAACGACAACGGAAACAAGCAAACAGATACCAACCCGAAGCAGATTAAATTCTGAAGGATCAAACATGCTCTGATACCAAGTTGAATATCAGAGTGCGCAACGAACAAGACTAACAAATTATAAGAATATTATTAAACAAACTGAGAATGCCGAAACGGCTACAAAACCCTAAGAGACTACATTGTGGCTAACTTATGCTCTAATGAATAACAAAACACCCTATTTATAATAAACTAACCCTAATCTCTAACAAAACCTAATTCTAACGGGCTAAGCCCATAAAACCAAACATTCAAATAAACCAAAATACTAATATTTTCCAACACCCATATCGCCCAGGGGAGTGGATCATGTAAGCCTTATATGTATATTCTCATCTCTATCTAGCACAAGGTATTTTGGGAGCTCACTGGCTTCGGGTTCTATCGGAACACCGAAGTTAAGCGAGTTCGCGCCAGAGCAATCCCATGATGGGTGACCCACTGGGAAGTTCTCGTGTGAGTTCCCAGAAACAAAACCATGAGGGCGTGGTCGGGGCCCAAAGCGGACAATATCGTGCTACGGCGGAGTCGAGCTCAGGATATGATGGGGGCCCGGACCGGGATGTGACAAAATAAAGTGGTTAGCATTACCACAACTTGAGCGTGGTGAGCAAAAATACACCCCAACAAATATAGGTTCCGATCGTTTTCTTCAAATCGCATAACAACTCACAAGTGAAATAGAAAGCTAGGTCTTTACCTAAACACCAATTGGGCAAAAAAAAATAAACTAAAAGCCAGCTGAAATACGGGATAATGTTTCTTCAATTTGATACAGGAATTCATGGCGTAATTTCCTTGAAGATGCACATGAAAATGATATACAACTAACATGAATTAACTTAATGGATGTAGATGTAAAATGAAGGATATATTATTTTTACTAAGGGCAATTGGCTGAATATAATTACAAAAATAAATTTTGTAAAAAAACGATAACAAAATATTATTTTTCCCCTTATGTTTCTTTTTTCTAGATATAATATTTTTATACATTATCATCATTCATGTGAGTGCACCTTGAAACGCTTAACTTACAAGTGAAAAATAATACTACTAAACTTTATTGTAATACTAATTGGTACAATTATTGGATTATATATTCTGAGTTTGACATTTTTTCTAAGCTAGTTTTTTGCGTATATTTTTTTTCACAATTAGTTTAGCATCACGTTCAAGTCGCATGCGGTCAAAAATATCTTAGTACATAAAGGCTTAACCGTGACCACACAAAACAGGAGGGCACGGAGAGGGCACCGGAAGTGGAGGGCAGACAATCCTTGTCCTTTTCAGTGGGCCTCCAAATTAAAATGTTGTCTGTCCTAAAGAAACCTCATCTGTTTCAACGACATGCCGTGCAAAGTGGACTACTTTTTCTTTTTTGGGATTGGGTAGTGCAACGTATATTTTCGACTGAATTAATAAATATTTTTAACCACTTGATTTATAAATTTTTAAGGTTTTTATAACAATGATTTATTGAAAATTTTATAATCGCCTTCGGCAACAAATTTTTAAATAGTGAAATATAAATTAAGGTTCGATTCTCTTCAATATAATGGATAAAAAATATGAAAAATCACAGTGTTTGCATACTCTTATAATATAGGTATTTACTTTATACACTTTATATACATGGATTGTATATGAACAAATAGAAATGATTTAAGGGGTGTGATATCCACACAGTCCATTTTACTTTTCACACATCTTTTTAATTTTCGGCCGTCGGATCAGATAAATTGAAAAAGATCAACAAACATAAATTATCAAAGGGTGTGTGAGAAGTAAAATGAGGTGTGTGGATAGCACACCCCATGATATGCGTCGTCCACTTGTTTGCCATTTGGTGGTGTGACATATTTATCAAGTCATAATCACACTTATCTTGCTCCTACCATGTCAATAAGCAATCAAGTTCATTAGTTATTTCTTGAATTTTATGTATCTGGTTTCTAAATTCTATTGGCTCCACTTTGCCAAATTTTCTTAAATGGCTACAATGTCGATCCGTGTCTGATCGTTGAATTTTATCTCATAATCATTCATCAATCAACTTAATTTATTAGGTGAAATTTAATGATCAAATATGTGGTGAAACTGATTACCCGTAAGTAATTTGAAACTTTGTTTTTTTTTCTTACAAATTTATAGTGTATTTATCTTTAGGAAGCAACTCCCATTGAATCATACAAACAAATAATGAGAAACATCAAGTGAACACAATTAGCTTAATAAACCACAACATGGTAGTCCAGTGATTGGGCGAATTCAGGTATGTATTTCACATGGATGGTTCTAGGTTCGATTCCTGGAGCTTGTGAATCACACAATGATGGTCAGAAGGAGGCTGAAATGCTTATGTGAGTATTTATGGCCCCCAAAATAATGGACTACATAACTTCGCTGCCAACTAGTCCCATTTTTTCGGAAAAAAAGAAAGAAATAATTAGCTTAATAGCTTTAGTTACCAAGTGCAAATCCACACAATTACTTTCACACAAAGAAAATAAAAGATAAGATAAAAGACCACAAACATTTCAGTCAATTATTAGGGTTTGTAAAAGAGTGGTCCATCTCTAGGCCCATGGATTACTTTCCTTGTGTTTCCAGTGTATCTCAATTTTCCAAAAGCATCACAAGAAACACACAAGTCTCATGTCATATATTCCTCCATCATCATCATGAAAACCCTAGCTATCCTTTTTTTCTTTTTTGAAGATAGTCCATTGACATTTGGTGCAAGATATAAAGCCTAGTCAAGAAAGCTAAACTAGTTTTATCTTGTGACATGATTTTTAGGTACAATGTATAAGGCAAACCTTGTTGGAAAATTCAGTCAAAAACCCCTACAAAAATTCTCTAAGACGTTTATTGTGAAAGAAATATGGCAGCATATGGTTTTACTTGACGAATGCATTTTTATAATCGTTTTGTGCATGGTTCGAGAATTTCTCCCTTATGTTCTTCTTATATTACATTTTGATATGTTTGATTTTAAGATTTGATGTTGATCTTCTTTGTAATGGTTTTTTTTTCCCTTCTAGCTTTTAATAATTTTTCCTTCTATCTTTTAACAAGCATCACTAGAAAGTTGGAATTTTAATTTATAAAACCCTAGAACTAGAAATTTCATATTTATCGTTTCGTCCTCAGTGTGGCTCAATGATAACTTTTTGCACTTAACTAAATGAGGTCTTAATGTAAACCCCACCAAATAGAAGGCCAAAAACTAAACAACAACAAAAGTTGAGATAATAAAGTAAATTAACATAAACTTTGACATAAAAAGTAAATATACAAAAAGCAAGGATGATTACTAAAATGTATTTTTTTGGGGGGCTTATTGCTAAAAGTCCCATCATTTCTTTTATGGTAAATTTGGTAAAACAATGACTTGTCATGCTCTAAATATCACACGTGAAAAATATTACACCGAGTCACAAGTTCCACAATGAAGTCTATCTAAGTTCTGAATATCTTGCATTCACCTGGGTAAAAAAGCAATAGCATTTAACTTTTTTTACTTCTAAATAAAGTTACTTTACTTTAACTTTGGTTAATTACTATATTTTTCCACAAAATACATCTAACTTCTGTCAAAAACCCCTAAAAAATTCTCTAAGACGTTTATCGTGAAAGAAATATGGTTTTACTTGACAAATACATTTTTATTATCAGTTTTGTGGACGGTTCGAGAATTTCTCCCTTATGTTCTACGTATATTACATTTTGATATGCTTGATTTTAAGATCTGATGTTGATCTTCTTTGTAATGGTTTTTTTTCCTCCTAGCTTTTAACAATATTTCCTTCTAGCTTTTAACAAACACCCCTAAAAAGTTGAAATTTTGGTTTATAAAACTCTAGAAATAGAAATTTCATATTTATCGTTTCATCCTCAGTGTGGCTCAATGATAACTTTTTGCACTTAAATAAATGAGGTCTTAATGTAAACCCCACCAAATGGAAGGCCAAAAACTGAACAACAACAAAAGTTGAGATAATAAAGTAAATAAACATAAACTTTGACAAAAAAAAAGAAGTAAATAAACAAAAAGCAAGGATGATTACTAAAATGTGTTTTTTTTTTTTTTGAAGCTTATTGCTAAAAATCCCATCATTTCTTTTATGGTAAATTTGGTAAAACAATGATTTGTCATGCTCTACATATCACATGTGAAAAATATTACACTGAGTCACGAGTTCCACAATGAAGTCTATCTAAGCTCTGAATTTCTTGCATTCACTTGGGTAAAAAAGCAATAGCATTTAACTTTTTTTACTTTTAAATAAAGTTACTTTGCTTTAACTTTGGTTAATTACCATATTTTCCACAAAATACATCTAACTTCTGTCCAAAACCCCTAAAAAATTCTCTAAGACGTTTATCGTGAAAGAAATATGGCAGCATATGGTTTTACTTGACGAATACATTTTTATAATCAGTTTTGGGCATGGTTCGAGAATTTCTCCCTTATGTTCTTCTTATATTACATTTTGATATGCTTGATTTTAAGATCTGATGTTGATCTTCTTTGTAATGGTTTTTTATTCCCTTCTAGCTTTTAACAATTTTTCCTTCTAACTTTTAACAAACATCCCTAAAAAGTTGGAATTTTAATTTATAAAACCCTAGAAATAGAAATTTCATATTTATCGTTTTGTCCTCAGTGTGGCTCAATGATAACTTTTTGCACTTAACTAAATGAGGTCTTAATGTAAACCCCACCAAATGGAAGGCCAAAAACTAAACAACAACAAAAGTTGAGATAATAAAGTAAATAAACATAAACTTTGACAAAAAAAGTAAATAAACAAAAAGCAAGGATGATTACTGAAATGTGTTTTTTTGGAGAGGGCTTATTGCTAAAAATCCCATCATTTCTTTTATGGTAAATTTGGTAAAACAATGACTTATCATGCTCTAAATATCACACGTGAAAAATATTACACTGAGTCACGAGTTCCACAATGAAGTATATCTAAGCTCTGAATATCTTGCATTCACTTGGGTAAAAAAGCAATAGCATTTAACTTTTTTGACTTCTAAATAAAGTTACTTAGCTTTAACTTTGGTTAATTACTATATTTTCCACAAAATACATCTAACTTGTGTCAAAAACCCCTAAAAAATTCTTTAAGACGTTTATTGTGAAAGAAATATGGCAGCATATGGTTTTACTTGACAAATACATTTTTAAATCAGTATTGTGCATGGTTCGTGTAACGACTAGTAACGATTTAAAAAAAATGTGAGGGCGTTTTGGTAAATTTGTAGTGGAAATATCTAACCTTTTTGGACCACTACATGGGTGACATGTGGCACCCTCTATTTGGTGCCTTTTTCCTTTTTCCTTTCTCCTCCCCTGTGCTCTCTCTCTCGGTGCTCTTCCCTTCGACGCAACCAGCACACACACTACAACCACCACACCACCATTGCTGCCACCATGACCCTTCCTTTTATCCCTCACATCCCTCTTTCACTCTTTCTTATCCATCGACACTGTGTAGTCACGGTGTGGTGGCTCCGGCGAGATCTCGAACCTTCCGACTAAGGTAAGCACCTTAGACCCCTATAAATTATGTTTATAGTAGATTAAGGTGTTTTGAGACATTTTGGAGTGGTTTGGACACAGGACTCTCGGGGAAGTACATTTCCCAGTTTTTCCGGCCAGTGACCATGAGTTTCAAGCCATTTTCTGGCCGATCTTGATGTCAACTGTTAGAAAAAATAATGTGAATTTAATGATGGCAGTAGCGAAGAAGAAAAATGAGAACGTTGAGTCAAAGCACGAATTGAATTCGCTTTCTTTAAGACTAATTTGTCGCTCTTTCTTAGTGCAAAAAGAGTTGTAAAACAAATTGTCTCCAGGATACTATGGACTCAAACTCACTTGATATTATTTCTTAAGATTTGCACAACTTAAGAAATAATCTGAAATTTAGAGACAAGAAAGAAAGAAGTAGTTAATTTTGGATTGTTGAATTCATGTTGTATTTATAGAACTCTAGATGATGTTTCATCAACAGTTGTAACCCTCCAATTCTATGTCCAATCAGTTATATGAGTATAAAGATGCATCATTTCTTAATTTAATTGCAACCTTTAAGAATCATATACATCCATTCGGTGATGGATATACCTTTTCACTCATAACTGAACACTAATACACAACCATTCCAAACAATATTTCTGATATATTTGAAATTTTCCAACAATTCTCCCCAAATTTCAAATATATGTACTTCTTCTATGATAATTCAAAATAAATACATAGCCTATGAGGTGTCCTTAGACTTGAACCCCTAGTTAGTCCAAATATATCAAAGCTTTGTCAGGTGCTGTGGTAGTCGCAACTTTGAACCAAGGACCTTATATGACTAAGCCGGATATATTGAACATACTTATCATGGATTTCTCTAAAATTCTTTAATCCGCGCTTTACGGCCGTGCGCATACCCTGTTTCATAAGTAATCCTAGAGAAAGGTCATTTAATCTCTTTCGGAAGCGGCCAAACTTCCTTACTTATATAGGTAAATCTATCTAGGATGTCCTTACCTTTACATCCTCGCTATCTGCTTATAGATTTATTAAGAGCATAATACAATACTCAACCTCCACCAGATAAGTGTCCTTATGTTGCTAGAACTTAATATAACATATATAGATGGAACTACAAATATTGTCTAGCATTCTTACGTAATCACACATTCGATTTGTTATTACCCGTTGAACCAAAGCCTATATTTCAAGACTTTGGTTGGGTTTCTGTCGAAGTGATTGTCATTTAATAGACCTTAGTCCCATCACTTTTGATGTTTTATAAACCATGTCTCGTGCGAGCCCTTTCGTCAAAGGATCCGCCAAATTCTCAATTGATTTAACATATGTCAAACTTATTACTCCACAACTAAGGAGTTGTTTTATATAATTGTGTCTTAGACCAATATGTCTAGACTTTCCATTATACGTCTTGCTTGTTGCACGAGCAAGAGTTGCTTGACTATCACAATAGATAGTAATTGAAGGAGTTGGCTTCTTCCATAAAGGAATTTCCATCAACAAATCTCTAATCCATTCACCTTCTTTACAGGCTGCTCCCAATGCAATCAACTCAGACTCCATTGTCGAGTGTGAAATGCATACTTGCTTCTTGGATCCCCAAGAGATTGCTCCTCCGCCAAGAGTAAATATCCACCCACTTGTTGATTTGGACTCCATATCGGTGTTCCAGCTAGCATCACTATATCCTTCTAAAACAGAAGGATAACCATGATAATGTAATCCATAATCAATCGTTCCTTTCAAGTATCTTAATACTCGAGAAATCCCTTCCCAATGCTTATTGCTTGGATTACTAGTGAATCTACTCAACATCCCAACCGCAAATGCTATATCGGGTCTTGTACAATGCATTAGATACATAAGACTACCTACAATCCTTGAATATTGTAGTTGATGTATGCATCTGCCATTATTCTTTACTAGTTTAACACTAGAGTCATACGGGGTTGAAACTGGTTTTTGATTAAAATAATCAAATTTCTTTAGTATATTCTCAACGTAGTGAGATTGTACTAGAGCTATTGAAGCATTGTTTCTTTTGATTTTAATTCCCAAAATCACATCTGCCTCCCCCATATCTTTCATGTCAAAACTAGTGGATAAAAACTTTTTGGCTTTCATTACATACTCTAAGTTGGTTCCAAAAATTAACATGTCGTCTACATATAAGCAAATGATGACTCCACCATTGGTGTCAAATTTACTATATATGCATTTGTCTGCATTATTGACACTATAACCATTCGACAAAATGACACTATCAAATTTTTCATGCCATTGCTTGGGTGCTTGCTTTAAGCCATATAAAGATTTAATAAGTTTACAAACTTTATGTTCTTGACCCGGTTTAACATACCCTTCCGGTTGTTCCATATAAATTTCTTCGTCTAGATCTCCATTCAAAAAGGCTGTTTTCACATCCATTTGATGGATTACTAGGTTATGAACTGAAGCAAGAGAAATTAGTAATCGAATTGAGCTAATCCGTGCCACTGGGGCATATGTGTCAAAGAAATCAATTCCTTCCTTTTGTCTAAAGCCTTTGGCCACCAACCTAGCTTTAAATTTATTTATTGATCCATCTGTATTTAATTTTCTTTTAAATACCCACTTACAACCTATTGGTTTAGAGCCTTGTGGTAAATCCACTAACTTCCAAGTCTCATTAGATGTAATAGAATCTAATTCATCTTCAATTGCTTCTGTCCAGAAAAAAGCATCTGATGAAGCCATTGCTTCATGGAAAGATGATGGATCTCCTTCCGTATTCATCACAAAATTTATTTCCTTTGTTATTTTTTCTCTATTACCTTCAACAAGATAAAGATAAAAATCTGAACCAAATGAATAGTTTGTGACTCTCGCTCTTTTAGGATATCTAGGATTATCATCTTGTGAAATAGATTCATTATTGTTTGAGTTTTCATGCAGACTAGTACTATCATCATGCGAACTAAAGGGCTCATCAATGTTTAACTCATTTTGTTTCAGTTTATCTTTAGCATATATATGCTCAAAGAATTCCACATCTCTTGATTCTATAACCTCGTTTGTTCCAAGATTAAGAAATCTATAAGCTTTACTATTTTTTGCATATCCTATGAATGCACATTTATAAGTCTTAGGCCCTAATCTGGATCTTTTAATATCTGGTATTCTTACATAAGCAAGACATCCCCATATTCTTAAATAATCCAATTTAGGTTTCCTGTTAAACCATAACTCATATGAAGTCATGTTGGACTTCTTGTGTGGTATTCTATTAAGAATGTAACACGAAGTCAGTAAAGCTTCTCCCCATAAATTATTTGGGAGTCCTGAACTTATTAATAATGAGTTAACCATTTCTTTTAAAGTTCTATTTTTCCTTTCGGCAAGTCCATTTTGTTGTGGAGTGTAGGGGGCTGAAACCTCATGTCTAATTCCATGAGTTTCACAAAATTTTGTGAATTGCTCCGGAAAGTATTCACCTCCTCTATCACTTCTCAAAACTTTTATCTTTCTGCCAAGTTGATTTTCCACCTCTGCTTTATAAATCTTGAACTTATCAAATGCTTCATCTTTACTATTCAATAAATATACATAAGTATACCTTGAATAATGATCAATAAAGGTAAGAAAGTATTTCTTACCATTACGAGTTATAAAGCTCTTAAGATCACATAGATCCGAATGGACAAGTCCAAGCAATTCAGAAGTTCGTTCAACCTTTTGAAATGGTTTTCTCACTATTTTTGCTTGTGCACATATTTCGCATTTTGATATACTACTGCTATCACATTTTGGAATTAATCCTATATTACTCATACATTTGATAGATTGAAAATTTACATGTCCTAATCTACCATGCCATAATTGAAATGACTCAAGCATATAAATAGAATTCATAACTTTATTAATATTGAGTTTAATCATACCATTACATGAATAACCTTTTCCCACAAATATCCCATTCTTAGACAAGATAAACTTATCTGATTCATACACTAGTTTAAAGCCAGCCTTGTTCAATAAATCACCAGAAACTAGACTTTTCCTCATTTCGGGAACATGTCGAACATTCTTCAAAGTGACTGTTTTTCCAGAAGTGAAATTAAGTTCAACTGACCCAATTCCCATCACAAATGCTGCTTGATTGTTTGCCATCTTGACACTTTGCCCATCTATGATTTTCTCATAATTTGAGAAAACCTCTCGATCTTTTGCAACATGTATAGTGGCTCCAGTATCAAGCCACCAACCATCATCAGAATCAATATGATTCACTTCAGTCACCATGGCTGTAAAATCATCACTTTCTTCGATCATATTTACTTGTGACTTAAGATGTTTCTTGTAATGTCGACAATTTTTCATAATATGACCAGGTTTTTGACAAAAGAAGCATCCTTTCTTCACATCACTAGTGTTCTTCCCTTTCTTTTTGAAACTCTTTCCCTTAGGAGGAATAATATATTTTTTGTTTTTGTCACTTGACTCTCCTTCAACCAAATTTGCTCTAGAAAGATCACTTGTTATCTCAGTTAACTCGCCGTCTCGCTTACGAGATTCTTCTTCTATACGAAGGTGTCGAGTTATCTCTTCTAGAGTAAATTTCTTCTCTTGGTGTTTGAGTTTCTTTTTATAATCGTTCCATTTTGGTGGTAATTTTGCTATAATTACACCAACTTGGAATTCCTCATCAACAGTTATTCCTCCAATGGCAATATCATCCATAAGGAGTTGTAGTTCCTCAACTTGGGAAACGATAGGCTTATTATCTATCATTTTGAAATGCACATAATTATCGATAAGAAATTTACGTGCACTAACCTCTTCAGTTTTGTACTTGTTTTCCAACCGCGTCCAAAGCTCTTTTGCCGAAGGAGCATTTCGATACACATTGTAGAGAGCGGTTGACAAAGCATTGAGAATGTGGCCTTTGCATAAAAAATCATCTTCCTTCCTCTTGTTCCTTTGATTCTTCAAAGCAGTCGACTCATCCACAGTTTCTTCTGGAATTATTGGAAGATCATCTTGAATAATGTAGGCCAACTTCAAGGTAGTCAGGAAGAACAAAACCTTTTGTTGCCATTGTTGGAAAAATTGACCATTGAATCGATCGAGACGAACCAAATCTTGATTCATGACTTGAATTGATTGAACAGTAGTTGCTAATGCCTCCATTGAACAAATTTAGTCTTAAAATTGTTAGAAAAAATAATGTGAATTTAATGATGGCAGTAGCGAAGAAGAAAAATGAGAACGTTGAGTCAAAGCACGAATTGAATTCGCTTTCTTTAAGACTAATTTGTCGCTCTTTCTTAGTGCAAAAAGAGTTGTAAAACAAATTGTCTCCAGGATACTATGGACTCAAACTCACTTGATATTATTTATTAAGATTTGCACAACTTAAGAAATAATCTGAAATTTAGAGACAAGAAAGAAAGAAGTAGTTAATTTTGGATTGTTGAATTCATGTTGTATTTATAGAACTCTAGATGATGTTTCATCAACAGTTGTAACCCTCCAATTCTATGTCCAATCAGTTATATGAGTAGAAAGATGCATCATTTCTTAATTTAATTGCAACCTTTAAGAATCATATACATCCATTCGGTGATGGATATACCTTTTCACTCATAACTGAACACTAATACACAACCATTCCAAACAATATTTCTGATATATTTGAAATTTTCCAACATCAACGTCGCTACATTTTGGTAAAACTTGAACCCTCACTCTTTGATCTTCATTTTAACTTTTGAATGAAGGTTTTTGGTTAAGGTTTGACCTTGGATCGGAGCCGGGGAAGTTTTTCCGGTGAAAACCCCAAGTCCGGTGTTATTCTTCAATGTTTTCAGGCGACCCGTGGAAGAATTGGGCCAATTTGGCCCTAGCCCAATTGGGAGCCCATTCTATTAGCCTTTTTAAATCAGAGCACAGGTCTAAAACCCAATTAGCTTAACCCATTACCCTATTAAATCAGCCCGTTTTTCCCTAGCCCATATCTAAACCCTTAGCCCAGGTCCAAATCTTTGGGCCAGCCCAAGCCCTAAACCCACCTAAATATAACCCAAATGGAGCCGGCCCACAAACCCTAACCCAAGACCCAGTCCGGGTTGACCCTACCCGACCGTTGACCTTAACTGGTCAATGTTGACTGCTGACCGTTTACTTTTTTGGATTTCGATCGGGACCCGTCCTAGACTAATTTCGATGTCCTGATTCCGAATCCGTGCTCCGTTTTTCCAAATTTCAACGTTTTAGTAGAGTTTTATTAAATTTAATGTAATATCTTTATGTATAGGTGCATCGGTCAAGGTGATCCACCCTATCCTAGTACGAGCGATCCTCCATTATTAGAATACAGTGAGTGGACCCCTTCTTAACTATATATTTTTATAAACCATTAACCTAGCATGCATTTCATATTACATGCATTGAATATGCTTTATATTATGTTTTCCAAATTTTTATAATGATGATTTATTGAAATTACGTCTTACTAAAGAGTATGAATTATTGGATTTGCATATATTAATTTATGTGGTTTTCGTATATAATTTATAATACGGATTTACAAATGTGGTGGATTTACGGATATGTATTTATTATGGTTATGAAGATGGTTCGAGCTTTGATATGAGTTTTGAGTTATGTTTTCGATACTTACCTAGTGGGTTATCATACGGCACATCCACACACCACGGGTATTGTCTATGGCCATAGGACACATATGATGGAGGAGTGAGATATGATATATTATATACCCCAAGCTTCACCGCCGAAAGTGGTGTCGGATAGCTTCACTAGCCACTGCTAGTGTCGATGTGGATGTATGCTATTTTATACAGCTTCACCTTCGGGTGATGGACAGGTACTGGCCTTCAGGCGACTATGATACCCCTAGTTGAGTATAATGCGGATATGATTTACAGATGTTTATAAATGTTTTTCATGGCATGCTAGGGTTTTTCAAAAACCTATATGTAGTATTATATGTGTGTTTTCAAAACAGGGGGTTAGTATGTTCTAAAATAAATTGGTTTTCGTACTATTAGTATTATTATAAATTATGGTTCACTCACCTTTCTTGTTTTGCCCCCCACAGGACATAGTGAAAAGAGTACGACCCGAGTTTCTAGGCTTTTCCATACCAATGATCCTGCTTCTTCTATTTACGTATGGTCCTTCTCGACTCTTGTAAATTGATGCTCACTTTTCTTTAACATTCTGTTATTGGTATGCTCTGGACATATTGCATCTCTTGCGTTGGATTTGTAAGCTTTGATTTTTCTATTTCGTTCTTGTGGACCTTACATCATTATTGTGGTCATTTAGCATTTATTGTTTCATAATATTCGTGTTTGTTTATACACTTAGGGCTTTCGTCACCCTTGAGTGTTGGCCCGAACATGCCATTCAGGTGTCATTTGGATATCTAGGTTGGGGCATGTCAGTTCGAGAATTCCTCCCTTATGTTCTTATATTACATTTTGATATGTTTGATTTTAAGATCTGATGTTGATCTTCTTTGTAATGTTTTTTTTCCTCTTAGCTTTTAACAATATTTCCTTCTAGCTTTTAACAAACACCCCTAAAAAGTTAGGAATTTTAGTTTATAAAACTCTAGAAATAGAAATTTCATATTTATTGTTTCGTCCTCTGTGGCTCAATGATAACTTTTTGCACTTAAATAAATGAGGTCTTAATGTAAACCCCACCAAATGGAAGGTCAAAAACTGAACAACAACAAAAGTTGAGATAATAAAGTAAATAAACATAAACTTTGACAAAAAAAAAGAAGTAAATAAACAAAAAGCAAGGATGATTACTAAAATGTGTTTTTTTTTGGGGCTATTGCTAAAAATCTCATCATTTCTTTTAGGGAGTTTTAACGAAAAGCCCACGGTACTGTTCACTTTAACGAAAAACCACATTTTTACACTAAAAAGTCAAACCTGCTACTATTCACTTTACCCTTTATTTTGTCCTTATCATTAAAACTCAAAGTTTTCAAGCCCTTTTCATTAGTTTTACAACAACAAAAGTTGGGATAATAAAGTAAATAAACATAAACTTTGACAAAAAAAGTAAATAAACAAAAAGCAAGGATGATTACTGAAATGTGTTTTTTTGGAGGGGGCTTATTGCTAAAAATCCCATCATTTCTTTTATGGTAAATTTGGTAAAACAATGACTTGTCATGGTCTAAATATCACACGTGAAAAATATTACATTTCGTCACGAGTTCCACAATGAAGTCTATCTAAGCTATGAATTTCTTGCATTCACTTGGGTAAAAAAGCAATAGCATTTAACTTTTTTGACTTCTAAATAAAGTTACTTAGCTTTAACTTTGGTTAATTACCATATTTTCCACAAAATACATCTAACTTATGTCAAAAACCCCTAAAAAATTCTCTAAGACGTTTATCGTGAAAGAAATATGGTAGCATACGATTTTACTTGACGAATACATTTTTATAATCAGTTTTGTGCATGGTTTGAGAATTTCTCCCTTATGTTCTTCTTATATTACATTTTGATATGCTTGATTTTAAGATCTGATGTTGATCTTCTTTGTAATGGTGTTTTTTCCTTCTAGCTTTTAACAATTTTTCCTTCTAGCTTTTAACAAACACCCTTAAAAAGTTGGAATTTTAGTTTATAAAATCCTAGAAATAGAAATTTCATATTTATCGTTTCATCCTCAGTGTGGCTCAATGATAACTTTTTGCACTTAAATAAATGAGGTCTTAATGTAAACCCCACCAAATGGAAGGCCAAAAATTGAACAACAACAAAAGTTGAGATAATAAAGTAAATAAACATAAACTTTGACAAAAAAAAAAAAAAAAAAAAAAGAAGCAAGGATTGATTTCTAAAATGTGTTTTTTTGGGGGCTTATTGTTAAAAATCCCCTCATTTCTTTTAGGGTAAATTTGGTAAAACAATGACTTGTCATGCTCTAAATATCACACGTGGAAAATATTATATTATACTGAGTCACGAGTTTCATAATGAAGTATATCTAAGCTCTGAATTTCTTGCATTCACTTGGATAGAAAAGTAATAGCATTTAACTTTTTTGACTTCTAAATAAAGTTACTTTGCTTTAACTTTGTTTAATTACCATATTTTCCACAAAATACATCTAATGGCAGACATCTTTCCTGCTTTTCTTCATTTTAGTCCCACTAATCAGGATTCAAGGAATTCGATTACCCATTGATTTTTTATTGTAACAAAGTTAGAACCCCACATTTACATTCCCCCACTTTTATTCATTTATAAATACATAAAGTATTACTGTATCACACTCTACTTAAAATGCATTTTCATACCGATAATATCCGAGAATTGATGAGTTAGGATAAATGAGTATGTAATAATGCAAATATTATTCTTATTTGTCTATGTTGTTGTGTATGATATGAAGTCCTAACTCGTCGAGGTCTAATATTTAACCATTTTAGGCAATGTAAAATGTGCACAATAAAGCTAGGAAAGTGGTGAAAAATGGGTTTGGTCCCTTCAAGTTTAAAGCTCAACTCTTCTAAATTTTTTGCAACACAAATTTTATGAAATCTCCCTCACAAGGGAAGAAAAGCCAACAAACAAAGATGAGGCCTAATAGCTCAAGTAAATATAGCCCATGTACCAGAAGACCGTACCACAAATTAGTGGCCCAACAAGTTGGGGCCTGTTGGATTTTGGTCCAAAACTTTTGTACTTGTGCCTGATAAATCTTTTGTTTCATTCAATGACTTGTATAACAATCTTCTTTTTAATCTCGTAACACGTCAATTGAGACGAATTTAATTGGGTCTGGCTGCTGGTCAAGTGATCCCTCCTGATTGCCGTCTAGAGTGCAACCTGCCTGTTGAAGACGGTAAGTAATTCAGCGCATCATACAGAGGAAATGAAAGCAGAAGTCGTTCGAACCCTTCCATATGTTCAATCTTTTTTTATTGCCACCATCTCTTGTATTTGGTGGTGTCTGTGTCTAAATTTACAAGAACATGTAGTGCTACTTTATTATTCAATTGCCCTTGTATTTAAAAAAAGATGTGACCATGTGGAATGCTTTGTGTACCAAAAATAAACATAGATGCCAAAGACTTTGGCAATAAAATAGTTTGGTCAGATTTGGGATTCAATTGAAAGGAAGGAAAAAAAAAGTGGGAAACTTTGAAATCCAAAAATTGGGGAAAATTTTAATTTCCCACCCAAAACGAACCTCCTTTGCGCTGACCGCATTCAAAACGAACCCAAAATCCCCGGAATATAATTACGATATTACCCTCCGTTATTGGATAAAACTAACCAATCCCCTGTTCCCTCTTAAATTTGGCTTTCCTCCCCTCTCTCTGTCTCTACAGTTCCCTTCCGTCTTCGAGCTTCCCAAGAACTCCTCAGGTCTCTCTCCCTCCCTCGCTCCCCCTTTCTCTCTCTCTCTCTCGATACTTTCGATCTTAAGATTTATGGGTTTTTCAGATTAGGGTTTATTTCTTCACAATTTATTTTGGGTTCCGTCGTTTACTTTGGAATTATCGATTTTCCGGCTAGGGCAGATAAAAACCCAGATCTAGAACGCCTCGTCTTGTGTTTCTGGTTCGTACGATATTTGAAGCTAGATTTTGACTTGGTTTTCTGAAATTTCCCACTTGGGACCTGCGAGGAACTTTTTCAGATCTGGGTTTCGTTTGACTTCACCCACCGAATTTGAATTCGTTTTCTGAACCCACAGTTTTTCAAGTTTAGATTTGCGAAAAAGTTGTGGAAAATTATAACTTTTTTGTTTATTGGGGATTTGATTTGAACGTGCTGTGAAGTCATGATTTGTTCAATTTTATTGGGCTCCTGTTTGTGCTATTTTTAGGGGTTTTAATATTTTATTCTCAAATTTGAAATTTTTTTGCAGGCAGAAATGGCGGGCAAAGGCGGGAAGGGGCTTATTGCAGCGAAAACCACAGCGGCTAACAAGGACAAAGAAAAGGAGAAGGACAAGAAGAGGCCTGTTTCTCGTTCATCTCGCGCTGGTATCCAGGTACTAATACAAATTTTCAGTTCCTTATTACCAATATTTGGAATACACGTCGACCAAATTTGTTTTTACCGAGCTGTTTTACTCGTTTGTTGTATTTGGTTTGCTTAATATGCGGTGTCTGATGGTTTTCGTTTGGGTTTGTATAAATGTTGATGCTGAATTTGCATTTTGTTTAACTTGTGTGGTTGGTGTTGAGTTGGCATTTGGATTTGTTTAATTTGCGTAGTAAGTATGGAATTCACTTTGGGTTTGTTGAATTTGCATTATTGGTGCTGACTATGCATTCGTCTTTGTCTATTTGGGTGGTTGTTGCTGAATTCACATTAGGGTTTGTCTAGTTTGCGTTGTTAGTGCTGAAATTGCATTTGGGTTTGTTTTATTTGCATTGTTTTTGGTGAATTTGCATTTTGGTTTGTTTAAATTGTGTTTTTGGTGCTGAAATTGCGTTTTGGTATGTCTAGTTTGCATTGGTCATGCTGAATATGCACTTGGGTTCATTTTGTTTGCATTATCGTTGCTGAATATGCATTTGGATTTGTTTAATTTGTGTTGTTGGTGCTAAAATTGCATTTGGGTTCATTTTATTTTCCGTTATTCTTGCTGAAATGGCATTTGGGTTTGTTTTATTTCCATTATTGTTGCTGAATTTGCATTTGGGTTTGTTTAGGTTGTGTTGTTGGTGCTGAGTTTTCATTTTGGTTATGTGTAGTTTCCGGTGGGTCGAATTCATAGGCAGCTGAAACAACGAATTGCTGCTCATGGCCGTGTTGGTGCCACTGCTGCTGTGTACTTGGCCTCAATCCTTGAGTACCTAACTGCTGAGGTTCTTGAGTTGGCCGGGAATGCTAGCAAGGATCTCAAGGTCAAGAGAATCACACCCAGGCATCTGCAACTAGCCATCAGGGGAGATGAGGAGCTGGACACTCTGATCAAGGGAACTATTGCTGGCGGTGGTGTCATCCCCCACATCCACAAGTCCCTCATCAACAAGACTTCCAAGGAGTAATTAAGATCTGATGAGTCAAGCGGGTATTAACTGATGGTGTTGTTTAATATTATGACTGTTTATTTCTCGTGTTTTAGTAGCTGTTTAGGTTAGCTGGATTTAGTAGTACATATGGGCAATCTAGTGCTTGTCCGTTTGAACCATTATCTGTATGTTTGTTCATCTTTATGTGTTTTGTTGGATAGTTTAACCTGGTATTCTGTCTTTATTTATATTATTCGACTTTTATAAGCTCTGCTTCTTGTTTATGATGATGATTGTTCTCAAAGAGATAATTTGTGCCGTGATAAGCTTTTTCCACGCTTATGTGACCGATGTAGTCGATTATATATGAATAAATCTAAGCAGCAATGAAGAGATGCTAGTTTGTTTTTGGTTTGGCCTTTGAGCTTTGTAAATTTGCAGTAGTTTTATTGAAGAGATTTTGTCAGTGTTATAGTTCCAAGTACTGTGGTGGTCTGTGATAGTAAACCGATGCTGTTTCTTATTTGGTGAAGTTGAGGTCTCTTGTGGTCAGTGGTCACCTTTGGTTTTCTGATGTTGGGACCATCTTAGGAGTGTGGTGGATGGATGATCATCTCTTTTGTGCTTATGTATGAGTTATATAATCGGAGTTGTTGCTCTCCATTGAAATAGGGTGGTGCTATCCACAAACCGTTCGCTTCTCACGTTTTCTTTTACTTTATGTACCTTGATCTTTATTTATTCAATCCGACGGCCTTTGGATGAAAATTGAGAGGTATTTGTGGATAGCACCACCCTTGAAATATTCTTGAGGGATGAATAGTTTTGGATCCGTTAAGGGCGATCGTTTGATTAATGACTGATAATTCAAATATATTTTAGGCATCCGAGGGGAGCCAACGGATATTTTGGCATATCGGTTTGGTTTTGGGATGTTGTGTTTGTTGAATCTGGATCCTCACTGGATCCTTTTTGCGAGGATTTGGAAATTCGTGAATCATATTCGTTTATCGTACATCATGCGATTATAATTATATTAAATATTTTTATTTAAAATTAAATATAAACAGTACTTAACAAAAATTAATTAT
Source organism: Malus fusca (assembly GCA_035220775.1). Lineage (NCBI taxonomy): Eukaryota > Viridiplantae > Streptophyta > Magnoliopsida > Rosales > Rosaceae > Malus > Malus fusca. Next base: position 38,152,372 of record CM069069.1, read on the forward strand.
GCGATGTATGATGAACGAACATGATTTACGGATTTTTAGAATCTTTACCAAAAGGATTCGGAGAGGATCCTGTTGGGTGTTTGTTTACTCAACTTTTGATGACCCAATTTTGCAATGTTATCAAGTTATCAACCCATTAAATACAATGTCCATGAGAGAATCGAAACTATATCCAAATTGTGGTTAGGGTCTTACTTTAATGCTCTTGGGTTTGGTCCGGTTGTTTAAATCTAGCTTAGAGTGCAAGTATTTTTCGTAATAAAAAGAAAAAAAAATGTGTTTGCCTTCTCGAATCTTAAGCCATTTGACGGGTGAAATAATGATGATAAATTAGTAACATGAGAGAATCTTTCTTTCTGGTAGAGAAAATTTTTAGTATGCTCGGAATACGAGATTGTATAGCACATATTATATAAGTGGAGGAACAATTTTTTTTTTTGTTTGAAAAATAAAACTTTCCTCTACGTATATAATGACAATGGTGTATCAACCCATGTTCTAGGCACACGGAAGAATTCAGCACATGTGATTCCGTGCATGGATTTGCAGCACATTGCTGAGTCAAAGTTCAATTTCTAATATATATTTTGTTAACTTTATTCTCAAGCATGTTTCATATTTTTCATATGATATAATGCTTAGGTTTTCAACATTATTAGAACGGGGGAAATTTTTCATATTTGTTCGTTCTATGAATTTTTCTTTATTTTTAGTCGTTAGACTGACAAATTTAATAAAAACGATGGATATGGTTAAATAAAAGTGTGTAGAGAAAAAAAAAAATAGTGATTACTGTTTTCCAATCAAAATTGTTGTTAGCAACATTAAAAATTCATTTCGTCTTCCTCAAAGTACACTGCATCTTTCGTGTTTTCATAAGAAGAAATTCATATTGATATTTTTAAAGTGCAGATAACAGTTTTATATCGAAATTACAAATTGTTTATCTAAGTTAATTAACCCAAGGGAGGGACATAAGACTGGACAAGGATTGTCTACTCTTTCTTTTTCCATGCCCTCCTGTTTTGTGTGGTCACGGTTAAGCCACGTTAACATTTTATATATATTTTTTTATAAAGATAATAAGACAAAAATGAATAGTAATATAAAATGTTAACGTGACTTAACCGTAACCACACAAAACAGGAGGGCATGAAAAAAGAGAGGGCAGACAATCATTGTCCCATAAGACTACTCCAGTCGGTGTCACCCATGAACCAGTGCTTTTGCAGCGCCTGCCATTTTATTCTTTGGTTTTGTGGTTGTACACGTGGCTTAATTGTTGGGCTTTGACTGACTCAAAGTTCATTTTAATTTTTGGGTTTTGTGGTTGTACACGTGGCTTAATTGTTGTGGTTGTACACGTGGCTTAATTTTTGTTTGACTGACTCAAAGCCCTTTGGCTTAATTTTTGTTTTTTGTTCAATGCATGTGGCTGTGTAATTGTTGAGTACATTTTCAATCATTTTTCATAAGGAAAACTAATGAAAATGGCTTGAAAACTTTGAGTTTTAATGATAAGGACAAAATAAAGGGTAAAGTGAATAGTATCAGGTTGGACTTTTTAGTGTAAAAATGTGGTTTTTCGTTAAAGTGAACAGTACCGTGTGCTTTTCGTTAAAACTCCCTTTTTCATATGTTCCAAATGATATAATAGGCTTGATTTTCACCCCATAGGTGAAGGTATAACTTAAAAGAAAGTTACCATTCTAAGAGAGGGCAATTTATAAAAGACTTATTATATTAATACTCTACAAATTGTTGAATAAACCTCACATTTACCTTTTCAATTAAAAATTATCTATATACACCCAACATACCTCTTCATAATACCCTCACACCCCACATTCTCAAAACACACATTATATTTCTATATACACCCCAATTTCTTCTAATTTTATAATACTCATTTTTAATTTTGATGGATTGAATCTAGATACCCTGCTGTTTCCAGGCTAATTACTTTTGTGATTGACTTGTTTTTCGTTTCCAGCTTGAGAGCATATTATCATTAACCGATTTGGACGCTAACACTTATCTTAATTTTTTTTTATCTTTGTGCAGATTGGAAAATCTTATGTCACTTCCAAACTCAAGATCTTATGTAACTTTTCTATAACAAAAGAAATAAAAATAAAAAAGAATTATCCAAAGTTTCAAGCTATTGGCATTGCAATTCACAGAGCTGGTTCAAAGGCATAAGTTCTGAAGTTTTTCGACATTGTCCGAGATGTGATAAAATGTGTGGTTGGAGAGAAAATAATTTCTTGCAGTCATAGTGATCAATAGCATTGGCATATTCATAGACATTTTGTTAGGGTTTTCTCAATCAATGTGTTTGTAGTTTCATTAGTTAAGATTTTCTTCAACAATGGAGGGTGAGAGAGTTTTGATAATTGAAGAAGATAAATAATACGTTAAAAGTGATGTGGGGTGTATTTGGAATTTTTTTTTTAACTTAATAAGGTCGAAATTGTCATTGCATAATAGAATAAATAAGTAATTTAATATTGAATTTTTTGTGGGGTGCATTCAATAATATGTGGGGTGCTAATAAAAAAAGCCTTTGTAAAATGATCAGAAACTAAATTTTGATTGTCAAATTGATCAGACGATTTTATAGACCAGTTATATTATCTTTATAGACTCTTTTTTTCATTCTTATAAACCCATCATTAATTTGCTAAAATGATAAGAAACTAAATTTTGATTGTCATACTGACCGGACACTCTTCTAGACCCATTATATTACCTTTATAAACCCATATTTTTATTCTTGTAAACCCATTATTAATTTACTAAATGGTCAAAAACTAAATTTTGATTGTCAAATTGATCAGACGCTCTTATAGACTTATTATATTAGTTTATAGACCTATCTTTTCATTCTTATAAACCCTTAATTAATTTGCTAAAATGATCAAAAACTAAATTTTCATTGTCAAACTGATCAAACACTCTTCGACCCATTATATTGTCTTTATAGACCCATTTTTCATTCCTATAAATCATGTGGATGCAAATTTCTTCCTCCTTGATCTTGGACAAGATTGCACCTACAAATCAATTAACACCTTTGGTTAAGGCCAAAAGCCTCACGCGCCCACGATGAATTGGGGGGGGGGCTTTGGCCGAAGAACCTCTAATGTCAAAGTTAGAATTTAGAGAGAAAAGTGTTTAGAGAGTTTTTGGAGTTTTGCAAGAGTGTGGACTTAGGTTTTTGGAGAAAATGGGGTAGCTTATATAGGGCATGGCCGGTCCCCTTTGGAGAAAAGGTGGCCGGCCCTTTGGGATGTTTTTGAGTGTATTTTGTGGTTAATGGGTAATGTAATTGGCAATTAATGGATTAATTAGGTAATAAATCCATTAATTAGCCAATTGACATATTTTTAGAGGGAATGTTTTGGAAGTTATGGAATAATTAAAATAAATAGCTAATTGATTAGCTAAAAAGGGAAAAAGAGGTAAAAAATATATATGGAATGGATTAGGTTTTGGGAATTACCTTGTAGAAGGGATTTGATGAGATAGGTTTTGAATTGTTACCTATTTTGGGCACTTTTGATTTGGTTGAAGAATGATTGCCCGCTGCTCGTGCGTAGGAATCCCGTTGTACCACAAGGGTATTTTTGTCCTCTTTTGTCCAAAAATCCATGTGTCGCCTTGTGATTTTTTTTTGGCTCCACAAATGCCCCCACACCTGTTGGGCTGCTCGTAGAAAAGGGCAACAGGTGTAGAGATTTTCTTTCCTTAGGAAACTTTGAATTGTTTCCTATTTTGATGTTGATTCTCTCTTTTAATAGGAAATTAGATCATTCTAGGAAAATGAAATAAATTTCTCTCAAAGCCTACTTAAGTCCACCTTAAGTGGATTATTAAATCAACTTTGGAGAGCACTTTATTCTACCTTACAAGAGGGAGAAAGCTTAGAGGATATTTGTTCCCCCTTCTCTAGCAATCTTCCACATCTTGCCTGTGCAAATGATCGTCTTTCATTGCTTGCTTCGTCTTCTCGTTGCTTCTAGGTAAGAAAAAAATTATTTTTCTTGTCTTCTTGATTTTTTTGGAAGCCTCGGGGCTTGAAATTGTCTCGACAAGGGTTGAGGAGATTTGAAAAAGGACCTAGGGAGGTTGCGGCACTGTTGCCGTGGGTGGTGGGAGTGAACAAGCCATGCCGTGGAGCTTGGCATGGGCGCTGGGCTTCCTGCGGCTTAGGCCATGGGTTGGAGCTGCAGGCAGGGCCTTTGTGCCTAGGCTGTGAGGAAGGAAAAGGTGTGGGGGCGTCTGCCCCCTGTCAGATGAGCTGGGGTGCAAAGCCCTTGGATCGAGAAGAAGGATGGAGGAGCCAGCGTGGGCTGGGCTCCTTGCTTTGTCATTTTTTTAAAGAAGGCTGGGCTCGGGCCCGTGCTTGAGGAAGGTGAGGCCGAGTGCCTCTTTTGGCCCGAAGGGCCTGTTGAGGTTTTTTTTGTTTTTGGGCCGATATGCCTGTTTTTTTTTAACAACCCTCTAATGAATCTTCTTTGTACTTTTGTAGAATTCCTTCAAGTATGTCTTCCTCGAGCTACAAGAATGATGATGGTGTGCCGCCGTTGTATCATCAATGGGGGTCTTTGAGCAAGGTTGGCTACTTCAAGGCTGCTCACTTCAAGATTAGCTCCAATGATTTGTTTAGAGACTTCCTTGAGGCATCAAGTTTCACCCCTATTATTTCGTGTTAGGGTTTACTTTTCCTATGCCACGTTTCTTCCAAGAAGTGCTTTGCTCCATGAAATGTGCCCCTGCTCAATGTTCTCCGAACGCTGTCCGCGTGATGGTGGGATTCCATAATCTAAGCCAATTCTTCGACTTAGATCTAATTGTCAACTAATTTTGGTATTTTTTTTACATAGGTCACATTGATGGAGTTGGGCAGCTGCAATCTCGTTATAGGCTTTTTGATAACTCGAGCAAGGGAGATCATGACTGGGCCAAGGAGACTTTGGAGATAAGTGGAGAATGAGAATCTGATTCTTCCCCCGAGCTACGTGTACCAACCGTCTTCATACCTGGTAAGTAGGCTGCTTAACCTTTTCAGCTGCTTTGTTTTAATGCTAAGCTGCTCTTCAAATTTTTTTTATTATCATTCGTTGCTTTTATAGATTCGGAATTTGGCTCAACTCCTAAGGTTTCTCTGGACATGAAGAAAGTACATGTCGCTCTGGGTATCTCTTCCGAATATCGTGATTGGTGTTGGCTGCTTAGTCCTCTTCGTAGGGAAAAATGTGGGCTGCCCCTGAAGGATGAGATAAAACAGATCAAGGCAGATGCGTTGGTTCGTTCTATCACTGTGATGGAGCATGCTACCAATGAAGGTGGGAAGAAGAAACATTCCCCGCCTGCTGAAAAGAAACCGAGGACTATTCGCGGGGGTTCTCCGGCTGCTCAAGAGATATCTGTTGAAGAGAAACCGAAGATTGCTTCTGCTGCTCGCGAGGGTTCATCAACTGCTCCCAAGTTTGTGATTGACTTGACTTCCTCAAAGAACGAGAAAGAAAGGTTTGCTGGATCTGTGCCAGTGGTGCCTACCGTTTCGAAGGCTACTAGCTCGATTGCTGATAGGATTGCCCAGCGTAGAAGTTCCTCCGTACCTCTGGTGCTGAAGTTTGTGTCAAAGCGTCCGTCTGGGGCTAAGTCTGGTTCACATTTGGAAATGCTTGCTACTATGAAGAGCGACAAGGTGTCCCTGTCTGCTAAAGTGATGCCAAAGCTCATCCCCTCTACTGCTGAGACCAACTCGTCTGCTGAGACGAATGAGACTGCTTGTGCGGGCGGTCGTGAAAGATCCACCAAGTCCGTTTCTGGGGAAGTTGTCGAGATTTGTGCGCTTTTAAAACCAGATCTGCTTGAGGACATGGATGTATGTGCCAAGTTTGTTGATGGCATCAAATGGATTGTTGGCTCGAGTTCATTCGCAAAGCACACGACCGAGCATAGAAGGATTGCTATACTAGCCATGATGTAGAAAACAATGATTCTGGCAGCCGAGTCCATGATTCTTGATCAAGAGGATACCAAGGCTGCCAATGAGGTGGCAAGAACTGTGGCAGCCGAAGCTTATTCCTCGGCCGAGAAAGTCAAGAAATTGGAATCTGAGTTTGCTGCTTTGAAGGGGTCTAATATCTTTGCCCCCACTTCTCTGCAGTTTGAGACCTCTCTCCAAGAGATCGTGGATTTGAAGACCATGCTTGACGCAATCCAAGTAAAGTATGAACGTGCAGAGAAGGAGATCGAGTGTTACATACCTCAGATTTAAGATCTTGAGCGATCTATCTCTGAATTTCGCTCCGCTGCTTATGCAAAAGATGAAGAATTGAGCGTTGCTTACAACCAAGTGATCCACTTTAAAAAAGTTGTTGATAGGCTTGAGCCTCAAGTGTTGGAACTCCAAGGTTCCATGAAGATCAATGACAATCTGAAGAAAGAAGTGGAGGAGCTGCATCAGGTTCGTGCTTGTCTGCTAAAGGAGAATGAGCAGTTGAAGGGTGAGAAAGCTGGGTTCGAGGCTTCGCTTACTCAGAACCAAGCCGATTTCTACAAGATGGGTTATGTAAATCATCTATTTGGGCGGCCGTCTGACTTTGAGTTTTCTGGTAAAGACTTTGAGACCTTCTCTATTTCTCCGGAAGACTTGCTCGCCTTTACTTTTGAATATTCTATTGGTGAAGTAGTCAGAGAAGTTGGTACCCAGGCTAGGGCAGCTGAGGGTGAAGCGCCGGATGGTACCACTGCTAAGAGCATCACAGCTGCTGAAGGTGTGGCGGTCGAGTAGTCGTGAGATGTTAGCCATAGGGTTGGCAGCCGGATTTTCTTCGTTTTTCCTTGTTGCTTTAGCTTAAACTCTTTCAGACTTTTCTAGTTGTTTATCAATTTTGCTAGAAAATTTAATAAACTTGCTTCCTTCGCTTTTCTCCATCTTCGCTTCTTTTTGTCCATGCCCTAACCTTTAGACCTTATAGACTAGTGGCAGGCATACTACTTTTCTATAAGCAGACATGCAAGTGTAGCCTACGCAGCCGGATGTGTTGGTGTAGAACTTTTGCAAAGTTATTAGCCATAGGGTTGGCAGCCGGATGCCTTATTTGCAGAAGCAGACGAATCCGCGTAACCACTAGGCTGTTAACCTTGGCTTTTTCCAATTCCGTAGGTAGTGTAGCAAGTACCACAACACTTTAGGACTTGGTGTAGGTTGTTCCGCTCTTGGAAGTGGTGAAGCTTATCGACTACGTAGCATGTCAGTAGTGGATAAGGCTTCATATATACACGCTAGCTTGTTTAACCTTTCACAAGAATGTGCAATTGTATAAGTCTAGCGTGGTCTTACTGCTTGAAGGGCAAGCTATAGGCAGTCTTCCAAAAATCGTAAGCTACCTTAGTGCACTCGGTAGCAGTTTTAGATTTCCAGGGCAGCCGTCTATCGGATACTCTGCGTAATGTGCCCCCTCCGTCTCTAGGGCCCGGTTCCCTTCAGATTAGGCCAAGAGACCCAAAATCCTTCAGTTAGATAAGGCTTGAAAAAGATCATTGTGGTTACTTCTAGGAATCCCGGCGTAAGCCTTCGTGCATCTAGTTATACTAGGGCAGCAAGGCTCATCCACGTTTGGATATTCGGAGTATAGAGTTTATCCTCCCGCTCTGGAGAGCATGGTTAGCCCCTCAGGGGGGTGCAATTCCTGCGGTGGGCCCCTAAGAAGAGTTCGATCTTTTTTTGAAGTGCAGGAGAAATGAGTTGTTGTAGACATGTAGTCAAGCCAAGTTGTAAATTACTTATGAATTCCTTATTGAAAAATGAATAAAATGAACGAATAACTTAGCTGTAAAAGACTGCATAACGACTAGATAGTCCTCGACTTGCGAGGTGGTGCCCGTTGAGCTGCTTGAGTCTTCGGGTTTTGATATAATGGGATGTCATACATGGTACTTTCTCAAATTGTAGGCGTTCCATTGCTTCTCGGTCTCTTTGTCGTTCATGGTAGCGAGGGTGTACTTGCCACCTACTCTGCTGATCTTGTACGAAACTTCCCAGATGTGATCCATCTTTTTCGAGCCTTCTATGCGGGCAGTGATGAAGGCTTTTCTTAGGACTAGATCTCCGGGTTGGAATTGCTGAATCTTGGCCCTTTTATTGTAGCTGGACAAAAGCTGCTGCTGGTAGGCTGCGATGCGGGTGATGGTCTGCTCACGTCTTTCCTTTACCAGATCCAAGCTTATGGCCATCTCTTTACTGTTTTGCTCTATGCTTGGCAGTAGAGTGTTGACGCTTGACACAATGATGTTAGGATGAATGATTGCTTCTGTACCAAATGCCAAAGATAAATGACTCTCGCCGATTGCTCGTCTTTTGGTGGTGTGATATGCCCATAGACATCCGGGGAGTTCATCTGGCCATTTTCCCTTCTTATTGATGAAGGATTTCCTTAGGCAGTCGAGGATCGTCTTGTTGGATGCTTCGACATGCCCATTGCCTTGAGGATACCTTGGCGTGGACATGTGCTACTTGATGCCGTACTTTTGGAAGAACTTCGCCAACTCTTTACCCATAAATTACGGGTCGTTGTCGGTGACGATAGACTGAGGGATGCCAAATCGGCAAATGATGTTCCTCCATATGAAGCATTCTATGTCTGTTTGAGTCGTGGTTGTCATGGGCTCTGCTTCTACCCATTTGGTGTAGTAGTCGCTTGGCACGATCATCATGCCTTTGCCCTCAGTAGCAGGCGACATTGGTCCCACCAGGTCGATTGCCTACTGCATGAATGGCCCAGGACTCGTTTACGGGTGTAGTTCGCTGGCAGGCAGTGCTGGTACCGGTTTGTAATGTTGGCAGCGGTCGTATTTTTATACTAACTCATTAGCATCCTTGTGCATGGTAGGCCAGTAGTAACCTGCGTTAAAAGCATTATGTGCTAAGGATCGGCATCCGGAGTGATTTCCACAAACGCTTTCGTGGATTGAGCTTAGAACCTTCAAGTCATTAGGAGGTGCTAGGCAGCGGAGATGTGGTCTGATGTAGGATCTTCAGATGAGAATGTCGTTCTACATATAGTAGCGTTCTGCCTTGATTTAGAGCTTCCTAAACTCCAATCTTTCCGAAGAGAGCGTGCCGTTGACCATGTAGTCTATAATAGAACTTTGCCAATTGGGAGTTATACTAACCTGTGACACTTCGGTCGTTGGCTTCGCCTCTATGCTTAGCTTGTCTAAATATTCCACCGGAATAGAGAGTTTGAATGGGTGGTCGAGGGCGGAGCCTAGGCCTGCTAATGCATCTGTGTGGGAGTTGTCTGCCCGTGAGACTTGAGTGAGAGTGTAAGTTTGAAATGCCTCAAGCTGCTTGCGTACCTTCTCTAGGTATTGCGCCATCCTCGGATGTTTTGCCGTGTATTCTCCAGTAATCTGGCTGGTGATTAACTAGGAATCAGAATGAATTGCAAGCTTCTTCACTGCCAAGTCTTTTGCTGTTCGGAGACCTGCTAGTAGGGCCTCGTACTCTGCTTCGTTATTGGATGCTTTGAAACTTAGAGTGATTGCCTGCTTGAGCATTGAGCCGTCTGGGGTGACAAGGACCACACCTGCTACTAAGCCTTTGTAGTTGGATGCGCCGTCAACATGTAAATGCCAGAAATCTTCGTTTGGGGGAGCAGGCATGGCTGAGGTGTGCTTGGCTGCTTCTGGGGTACTGCTAGGCTGCTCTGTGGCGTCGCCTAGGCTAGGCGCAAATTATGCTATAAAGTTCGCTAAGGCTTGGTGAAGGAAAAATTTTGTCCTAGCTAAGAACATGTAAGAACATTTGAATACATATGCTAACAATTAACTCTTTAAAGTAGGCATGCATCCAAAAACAATTCATAAAACCCATGACTTTCAAAGCCTAGTATATGGTGAACCAAAAGACTCTTTAACAACATTAAAGAATATGAAGAATTTAGAGATTCTTTACCCTTGAAGCTCATCCTTGATTACACAAGGGATTCACCCAAGTGGAGGGCCTTCAAGTCACCTTCTTGCACATTGGATCTTCCTTGTGATTTTCCTCCTTTTAGTGCTCCTTTGCTTCTTTGAGGATTTGAGGATTAGTTCTCCAAAACACCAAAAGTTTGATGTCTCTAAGTCTCTTCACCAAGGATGTATTTTGTGAGGATGAAAATTGATCACTTAGGGAAGTAAATTTGCTAGATAACTATCCCTAAGTAGCCAACAAAACCCTAATTGAAAACAAAGCTATAAAGATGAATTTATACTTCATTTCAAGTGAGTGGCAAACTTGTAATTAATCCAAATTTGCCTACCCTCACCCTTATGGCCGGCCTATGTATTGTTATTGGGCTTATTGCCCATTTTGTTTTAGTTGTCATACAACTTAAACATAATGGGCCTTGTGGACCAAAACATTTTTGGGCCCCGAAGCCCCAAAACCAACTTAAAAGCCCAATACGAACATTTCGTATAATTAATTAACTAATTAATTAATCTTGACCATTCTTCAATTAAACCATTTAATTGCTTATCCATTTCATTTAATTTCTTCACATATATCCTTATTTGGTGTGCGATCCATTAGGTTCCAATTAGCGAGGCAGTGGGCGATGTTACTCTTAACTATCGATTGTGAATTGAAACCACATTTCAATTCTCCCTTTTTGATGATTAGTGTTTGCTAATCAATAGGGCTTCCACAAACCATGAGTGACACCTAGCAGTATGTCATGGTTACCCAAGCTAAGTAGAATTGGTTGGAGAACCTATCCAGTTACAATTACAATGCAATACGGTCCTTCTCTAATACAATACTCTTAATCACATTGTTTAAGTGATAGTTTGTTTCATGTCTACTATCCAATGTGATACTTTCTTATATGATTCCCTTGAATATGATTTGGAACATCTTCCTTAGTCATATTCATTTGCTTTGGCCAAAGACTTTAGAATCATATTTTAGAGTATTCTCCTTCCACCATGGAAGGTTAGAGATCCCTTGTTGTGCATTCATATGCCTACATGACTAGATCACATGACCCCAACAATGCCGTAGACAATCCGAGGGAATGCCTTTGTCATGATCAAAGATCAAGGACCTAACCATTAGACATCTATGATGCCTCAGGTCTAAGGACTAATTTGCATATTGTAACCTTAGAGTTCGTACATGACATGTATGTTTGAACTCTTATTAATCGCAGTTCAATGTACTCGATCACTCTTTCGAGCACCTATGTGTTTGTCTTAGTGTCCAACACCAAATTACTTAAGATTAGTTCATACTCACGTTTGAGTCAACATAACACATACTAACCTTAGCGGATTGTCAATGCCCAATTGGCAATCCTATGGCTAGGAACGTTTTAGGAATGAACATAAGAGAAAGGTCTCCTTAATCTAACTCATTAGATCACTTATCTCTTATGTCAAATACATCCCTTGGATTCTCTTATTGCTTAAACACATGATACAATAAATAGTGATTAACAATAAGTCTTGCCCTCCATTAAACATATAAAAGTTTAACATATTAAGTATTCCAAAAAGCTATTACATCAAATGAGTGGCTTTGTGGGCATACTTCCAACAATCTCCCACTTGCACTTAAAGCCATCCTCCCATGTATCTAATACCCATTTTATCCATATGACGATCAAGCTGGATTTGAGTCATTGGCTTTGTTAGTGGATCTGCTACGTTATCGGCTGAAGCAACTTTGAGGATGTTGACTTTCCCCTCGGCAACATATCTTCTAATGATATTAAAGCGCCTATCAAAATGCTTGTTCTTTTGATGAGCCCTGGGTTCCTTGGCTTGAGCTATCGCCCCACTATTATCACAGTACAAAGTTACTGGTGATGTGATGGTTGGAACCACTCCAAGTTCAGTAATGAACTTTTTCATCCAGAACGCTTCTTTGCCGGCTTCAGCTGCATCGACATATTCAGCCTCTGTCGTGGAATCAACAATTACACTTTGTTTCTTGCTTTTCCAACTGACAGCCCCACCATTCAGAGTGAATACATATCCGGAGTTGGAACTTCTATCATCGACGTCAGATTGGAAATCTGCGTCTGTATAAGCTTCCACTCGCAACTCTGCTGCTCCTCCATAAACGAGGAACATGTCCTTAGTTCTTCTTAAGTACTTAAGGACCGTCTTGACAGCTGCCCAGTGTTCTGATCCTGGGTTAGATTGATATCGACTAGTAATGCTCACAGCATACGCGATATCAGGCCTTGTGCATATCATGGCATACATGAGACTCCCTATGGCCGAAGCATAAGGAATTTCATTCATTAGCCGTATCTCTTCAGGAGTCTTAGGTCCCATGGACTTAGAAAGGTGAATTCCATGTCTCACAGGAAGAAAACCTTTCTTAGATTGTTCCATCTGGAACCTACTTAGCACCTTATCAATGTACATAGATTGGGATAATCCAATTAATCTTCTGGATCTATCACGATAGAGCTTTATCCCAAGTACATAAGATGCATCTCCTAAATCTTTCATGTGGAAGGTTTTAGACAACCACACTTTTACAGAAGAAAGTACTGCAGTGTCATTCCCGAATAGTAATATGTCATCTACATATAACACTAGGAATACAACTGCATCCCCAAAGACTTTTTGATAAACACAATTGTCGTCTTCGTTTTGAGTAAAACCAAACGTTTTGATTTCAGTATCGAAACGAATGTTCCAGCTCCTGGAGGCTTGCTTAAGTCCATAAATGGACCTTTGAAGCTTGCATACCTTAGTCTTTTCAGACTCGGACACGAAACCTTCGGGTTGAGTCATATAGAGCTCTTCCTGTAGGTAGCCGTTCAGAAAGGCCGTCTTCACGTCCATTTGCCAGATTTCATAATCATGGTACGCAGCTATAGCAAGCAAAATCCGAATGGACTTAATCATGGCTACAGGAGAGAAGGTTTCTTCATAGTCAATCCCTTCTATTTGCCTGTATCCCTTGGCTACTAGTCTAGCCTTATAAGTGTCCATGTTCCGATCAACGCCTATCTTCCTCTTGAAGACCCATTTGTTTCCAACAGGTACAATACCTTCTGGAGGGTCTACAAGAGTCCAGACCTGATTTTGATACATGGAATCCATCTCGGATTTCATGGCCTCTTGCCATCTCTTTGAATCAATGTCGGACATTGCTTCAGTGTAGTCCCTAGGGTCCTCCTTTGTTTCATTATCACCTAGAAGGTACAATTCATCAAAGTCATTATTTAAGCCAAACCTCATAGGTGGCTTACTAACCCGTTCAGATCTACGTGGAGCTAGGGGTTCAGGAACAGGGTTGTCAATATGTCGAGTGCTTGTTTGTGGTTCATTATTAATCTCATTAATTTCCATCTGTTTGCTTATAGTTCCTTTGAGAACAAATTCGTCCTCTAGAAACTTAGCAGTTCTGGCGACAAAGACTTTCTGGTCGTCAGGATGGTAGAACTCATATCCCATAGTTTCTTTAGGATATCCCACAAAATAGCATCTTACTGATCTCGCTTCAAGCTTAGTAGCCTCAAGCTTCTTGACATATGCTTCACAACCCCAAATCTTAATATGATTAAGACTTGGCTTTCTTCCATGCCATATCTCATAGGGTGTTTGTGAAACTGATTTGGAAGGTACTCTATTAAGCAAGTAAGCTGCTGTATATAGAGCGTATCCCCAGAATGTTACTGGTAGATCAGCGGAACTCATCATAGAACGAACCATGTTCATCAAGGTTCAATTTCTCCTTTCAGAAACTCCATTAAGTTGTGGAGTTCCCGGTGGAGTCCACTGTGATATTATTCCACACTCTTTGAGATAATCTAGGAACTCATTACTCAGATATTCACCCCCTCGATCTGATCTTAGGATTTTTATCTGTTTCCCAGTTTGCTTCTCAACTTCATTCTTGAATTCTTTGAACCTTTCAAAGGATTCTGACTTGTACTTCATAAGATATACATAGCCAAACCGAGAGTGATCGTCGGTGAATGTGATATAGTATGAGAAGCCTTCTCTCGACATAGTAGACATAGGTCCACATACGTCAGTGTGGATTAACCCTAGAATTTCAGTGGCACGCTCTCATTTTCCAGTAAATGGAGATTTGGTCATCTTCCCTTTCAAGCAACTTTCACAAGTACCCATCCGGTCATTACCTAATGGGCGGAAATATCCGTCTTTCGACATCTTGCGAGTCTTATCAAGGTTCACATGTCCAAGTTTAAGATGCCACATCTTTTCTTGGTTAACTTCTTCTCTAGCCCTTTTGGGTTTTGAGGTATTCCCGCTTTCAATACAGTGCATCCCACTATTCGTCTCTCGGTGAAAAAGTCCCTCTATCATATTACCATGAGAGATAATACGACCGTTCAAGTATAAAGTGCAACTCATTTTGTCAAACAATACTGAGTGCCCATCTCGTAAAAGCTTAGAGATGGAAATCAAATTCTTTATACATGAAGGAAAATATAAACAATTTTTAAGTTCCAGGACTTCCCCAGAGGGTAGGTTAAGCATATAGGTGCCTATTGCTTTTGCAGAGATTTTAGTGCCGTTCCCAACTCGCACAACCATCTCCTCATTGCGCAGTGACCTGCTCCCTGTTAGTCCCTGCAACGTATTACAGATATGTTGACTAGCACCTGAATCAAATATCCAGGAATTGGAGCTCACTGTAAAAGCACTCTCTATGACAGAAATAGTCTCTTCAAAAGTCCGTGTCATAAGGCTCGCAATGCGCACCCTGTATTTCTTCTTCCAACGTTCATCCTTTCCACAATGAAAGCATGTTCCTTTGGATTTCTTTGCCTTCTTCTTATGTAACCTTTTCCTTATCATTGCATTCTCACTCCCACTGTCATTTTTGAAACCTTTTTCAAATTTACAGCACATGTCAATCATCTCTTTCAAAGAATGATCGAATCTATTCACTTTATAGTTTACGATAAACTTAGTGAAATCATCCGAGAGAGATGCAAGGAAAAAGTCTTGGGCCATTTTCCCATCGATGGAAGTTCCTAAACTTTGAAGATCTTGAAAGATCCTTTCCATCTTTTGTCCATGCTTATGGACCGATGTCCCCTTTGCCATTTTGGCATTCATTAGATTACAAATATTTGAGAATCGTACATTACTAGTTTCAATGTCCTGCATCTTATGCAAACTTTCAACCATGGCACAAGAAGTGTCCATGTGCTTATGTAGCTTCATAAGCTCCTCACTAAGTGAAGTGAGGATTAAGCATTTGGCTTGTAAGTCATCCTCATAGTGTCTAACATAATTTTGACACTCCTCCTTTGAAGCTAGTTTCGTAGGAGGTACATGAGGAGGGGATTGCTTAAGTACATACAATATGTCTTTCACCTTTGAGACATTCTCAATGTGGCGATACCAAGCAAGGAAACGTTGGCCCTTTAGGCCCTTTTTGTCAAGTATTATGGTGGGTATAATTTTAGGCATGTTGTTCACTACATAACATAACAGAAATCGAATTAGCATTGTTGTTTAAAACTATTTTGATTGGGTCTTTGAATCAAATAGTACCACCCACTATTTTTGGCAAATTCCACATCCCTCAATAGAATTCGAGAGTTATATTGAACTCTTAGTGGGTTATGGGAGACTCACCATTACCAAGCCCACCTCACGATGATACGATGTTGGCTAGCGAAAATAATGATGAGAGAATAACGCATTATTCATTTACAACCTTTGTAATTACCCATCCGTTTGGCCTCTAGAGAATGTTGCCTCACGATGATACGATGTTGGCACCATTGCACTTAGTTTAAGTTATTCCCACCATGCTTAGTTCGTGAAGGGGTTCAAGAATAGCCTCACGATGATACGATGTTGGCTATCCTCGTTGCCTACACTCACCTCATCATATGTATATGGATTCCTCCTGGATATAAGCACATGCTTTGTACTCCCCCATGATAGGGTGAAGCCGGTGCATGAGTCACAAACGCTTGGAACCCACCACGGTGGAAGGCCTACGAAGAGATATTCTAAGCATCTCTCGCTTATCAACTTAATATTCATTTGTTGAGGGAGTAGTGTTGGGCTACATCAAAACATTTTAACCATATTAAAAGAACTTGGGCCTATCACAACCATTGGTCCAAGTTTATATGAATTAGCAGTATATAATACTCCCACTGTTTCGTTGAAACAAGCGAGACTATATGGAACTACTAACGAATGCCTTGCATCCTCATATGGACTATATAGTCATATTAGGTTTTAGGATGATTATGAACCGTTTGATTTGATCCAACACGAGCCTTGTGTTGGACCTTGGGTCTAAGGTAGATTGTTGTTGATTTTAGTTACGCGTTTAATCCAATTAAACCGTTATTTCCTATTGGGCGTTGGACCCAACTATTCCATTTTGCATACATTTAAACAAAAGGAATACATGAAATAATAATAAGGGCTTATGCCCTTTTACAACACAAATGATGGGCTTATGTCCATTTACAACAATCTTGAACTAATCAAATTACATTCAAATCTACACTACCAAGCCCAAACATTCATAATGTAAAGCGGCCAATCACATAGCTCAATTATCGAGGCATTTGGTTCATAATCACCCTTCTCTTAATCAAACACATTTAATTAAGAAAACAACTTTAAAACAATTGGTTTTCGGATCCATAGAATTGATTTAAATGGAACTAAATAAAATGAAAATCCAATTCTCATTTAAAGAGACAAACAATTTTGTTCTCATCTAATTTGGGCCATAAACTATGACCACAACTTTTTGGGCCATTTTCTAAAAACAAAAACTTTTGGGGTCACTTTGTAAAAACACAAGAGTCCACAACTTCATGTAATTACAACTTAGAACCCAAACATTTTTAATAATGTCAAAACATCATTAAAGGAGCAAAACAATTTGTCCTTTAAAGTTTTTGGACCTTAACGTAAAAACGTAAACTTTTGGGCCAAAATGCAAATACACAAAAGTATCAAAACTTTATGTAAGTGCACAAAACACCCAAAAATACCCTATTTTAAAGGGTGGCCGGCCATAAGTGTTTTTAGTGATGAAAATTCAAATTTTATACAAAGTTTTGTAAGTGGGTTATGTTAGGTGAGGTAAAGATGAAATAAAATTTTGTAAGAAATAATTTATGTCATTCTTTAAAACAAAGTTTGTCTCCCATTAAAATTACTTAATCATTAACCATCACCCACTAAAATTAAATCAAAACTTTATGTAAAAACATAAAACTTTTTGAATCAAAACTTCAAAACTTTTTGTTCTTGGCAAGAACTCCAAGAACATTGAAGAACACTTATGAAAACTCAAAATACAAGGCACCAAATTTTAGTTCCAATATTCATGCTTAAATGAAATACATCTACAACATTTGAGATGCAAAATTTTCTAGCAAAATTTATATTCAAAGCAAGAACAAAGCTTGTAACATTTACAACATTTAAATCATAAAACATGAAAATCACAAAACCCAAAAGGATCCACCATACACTAGACCTAGGCTCTGATACCACTTGAAGGAAAATTTTTGTCCTAGCTAAGAACATGTAAGAACATTTGAATACATATGCTAACAATTAACTCTTTAAAGTAGGCATGCATCCAAAAACAATTCATAAAACCCATGACTTTCAAAGCCTAGTATATGGTGAACCAAAAGACTCTTTAACAACATTAAAGAATATGAAGAATTTAGAGATTCTTTACCCTTGAAGCTCATCCTTGATTACACAAGGGATTCACCCAAGTGGAGGGCCTTCAAGTCACCTCCTTGCACCTTGGATCTTCCTTGTGATTTTCCTCATTTTAGTGCTCCTTTGCTTCTTTGAGGATTTGAGGATTAGTTCTCCAAAACACCAAAAGTTTGATGTCTCTAAGTCTCTTCACCAAGGATGTATTTTGTGAGGATGAAAATGGATCACTTAGGGAAGTAAATTTGCTAGATAACTATCCCTAAGTAGCCAAGAAAACCCTAATTGAAAACAAAGCTATAAAGATGAATTTATACTTCATTTCAAGTGAGTGGCAAACTTGTAATTAATCCAAATTTGCCTACCCTCACCCTTATGGCCGGCCTATGTATTGTTATTGGGCTTATTGCCCATTTTGTTTTAGTTGTCATACAACTTAAACATAATGGGCCTTGTGGACCAAAACACTTTCGGGCCCCGAAGCCCCAAAACCAACTTAAAAGCCCAATACGAACATTTCGTATAATTAATTAACTAATTAATTAATCTTGACCATTCTTCAATTAAACCATTTAATTGCTTATCCATTTCATTTAATTTCTTCACATATATCCTTATTTGGTGTGCGATCCATTAGGTTCCAATTAGCGAGGCAGTGGGCGATGTTACTCTTAACTATCGATTGTGAATTGAAACCACATTTCAATTCTCCCTTTTTGATGATTAGTGTTTGCTAATCAATAGGGCTTCCACAAACCATGAGTGACACCTAGCAGTATGTCATGGTTACCCAAGCTAAGTAGAATTGGTTGGAGAACCTATCCAGTTACAATTACAATGCAATACGGTCATTCTCTAATACAATACTCTTAATCACATTGTTTAAGTGATAGTTTGTTTCATGTCTTCTATCCAATGTGATACTTTCTTATATGATTCCCTTGAATATGATTTGGAACATCTTCCTTAGTCATATTCATTTGCTTTGGCCAAAGACTTTAGAATCATATTTTAGAGTATTCTCCTTCCACCATGGAAGGTTAGAGATCCCTTGTTGTGCATTCATATGCCTACATGACTAGATCACATGACCCCAACAATGCCGTGGACAATCCGAGGGAATGCCTTTGTCATGATCAAAGATCAAGGACCTAACCATTAGACATCTATGATGCCTCAGGTCTAAGGACTAATTTTCATATTGTAACCTTAGAGTTCGTACATGACATGTATGTTTGAACTCTTATTAATCGCAGTTCAGTGTACTCGATCACTCTTTCGAGCACCTATGTGTTTGTCTTAGTGTCCAACACCAAATGACTTGAGACTAGTTCATACTCACGTTTGAGTCAACATAACATATACTAACCTTAGCGGATTGTCAATGCCCAATTGGCAATCCTATGGCTAGGAACGTTTTAGGAATGAACATAAGAGAAAGGTCTCCTTAATCTAACTCATTAGATCACTTATCTCTTATGTCAAATACATCCCTTGGATTCTCTTATTGCTTAAACACATGATACAATAAATAGTGATTAACAATAAGTCTTGCCCTCCATTAAACATATAAAAGTTTAACATATTAAGTATTCCAAAAAGCTATTACATCAAATGAGTGGCTTTGTGGGCATACTTCCAACACTTGGGCCTTTATTGCCGTGCGAGGTCGGAAAACTAAGCCGTATTGGCCAAGTTCCAACGCCTACTTCATCACTCGTTGAGATGCGTCCGGACCATATAAGATTGATCATAGAGGATACTGAGTCATGACAATGACTGTATGAGCTTGAAAGTATGGTCTGAGCTTCCGAGCAGCAACAACTAGCGCCAAAATTAATTTTTCGATCTTTGGATATCTTGTTTCCGCATCGAGCAGATCTTTAGAAATGTAGAATACTGGAAGTTGGGCCTCTAGCTCTTCTCGTATGAAGGCAGAGCTTACTGTTACTTCGGAGACTGCCAAGTAGATGTATAAATCCTCCGCTGCTTCTGGCTTGGATAGTAAATGAGGTGATGTGAGATACTTCTTCAGGTCTTAGAAGGCTTTTTCGCACTCTTCATCGCACTTGTCTCGTTGTGCCCTCTTGATAGCTTTGAAAAAAAAGCTTGCATTGATCGGTGGACCGCAAGATGAAGCGGTTGAGGGCTGCCGCTCGTCCGGTCAAACTTTAGATCTTATTCAAGGTGGTTGGAGACTTCATCTCTAGGATCGCTCGGATTTGCTTGGGATGTGCTTCTATTCCTCGTTGGGTTACTAAGTACCCTAGGAATTAATTTGAAGATACCCCAAATGTGCATTTGGTGGGGTTGAGCTTCATCTTGTACTTTCTGAGGATGCTGAAAGTTTCTGCCAAGTTGCGGATATGATTTGACCGTTGCTTGCCCTTTACCATTATGTCGTCGACATAGACCTTCATGGTTACCCCAATTTGCTTCTTGAACATCATATTTACTAATCTTTGGTAAGTGGTTCTCGTGTTCTTGAGGCCAAAAGGCATGACCTTGTAGCAGGAGGTGCCTCGCTCGATCACGAACACGATTTTCTCCTTGTCGAGCTCATACATGGCTATTTGGTTGTAGCCGGAGTATGCGTCTAAGAAGCTAAGCAGCTGGTTCCCATAAGTTGAATCTACTAATAGATCGATCTGAGGGGCAGGATAAAGATCTTTTGGGCATGCTTTGTTGAGGTCGGTGTAGTCTACGCAAACCTTCCATTTGCCCTTCTCTTTCTTCATGAAAAGTACGACATTGGCAAGTCATGCCGAGTGTGCTACCTCTTCTATGAATCCGACTTCCAATAGCTTGTCAATTTCCGCCTCAATGATCGCTACTCATTCGGGTGCGAAATGTCTTCTCTTTTGGATCACCGGTTTGGCAGTGGGGTCGACGTGTAACTTGTGGTAGGCCACATCGGGGTCAATGCCGGGCATGTCGGATGGTGACCATGTGAAGACGTCTCGATTTTCTCTAAGGAAAGTCATGAGTTCTTCCTTCTCGGTTGGACTTAGTCGTGAGCCAATTCTAGCCGTCTTTTCCGGCTGCTGGGGATCTAGAATGATGTCTTCGGCGTCATCTTCGGGTTTCCATCCTATCTCGTCTGCTTGGGCGTCATCTTCTCGATCATTCTGCTATAATTGTTATTTGGTAACCTCTCCGTCCATTTGGACTTCAGTAGCTTCTACGGGGGTAAATGTTTTCTTTTTTTATTCTTTCAACATTTGCATAGTGCATTATCGAGATTTGGCCAAGTCAGACTTGATCTCTCCGACTCCTCTTCCCGGGATGCGGAATCAGATTTTTTATACTTGACGGAAGTGACGGAGTCCAGCTTAATCAACCAAGGTCTCCCAAGAATCCCATTGTAAGGAGATGGGTCGCTTATGATGGTGAATGTCTGCTTAGAGACAACTTGCGGTGTTTTCACGTCAATTGTGATGTGACCGATGGCAGTTGAGGTGTGTCCGTTGAATCCGGTGAGTACCTTTGCTCGGCGTATGATTGTGCTTTCGAGACCCATCTTCTGAATGACTGAGAGTTGAAGCAGATTGACTGCACTTCCATTGTCAACCATCACCCTGTCAACTATAACATGGGCTAGTTGGACATATACTACTAATGCGTTATCGTGTAGGAAATCGACGCCTTCTGTATCCCGCTCAGTGAAGCCGATGATGGGTCCAGGTTGGGTATCGACTGTTTGGACTTGTGAGATTAGTAAAGTTTGCTAAATCTTCCTCATTTTGGAGTTATTAGTGGCCCCCAAGTGTTCGGATTCGGCGAAGATGCCATTGATTCGAATCGTCTTGGTTGGCAGCTCCTCATCATCGTCTGCATTCCTTCTTGGCTGCGCAGCTGGCTTGTCCAAGTATCTATCAACCTTACCTTCTTTCACAAGATTCTCTAGAAAGTTCTTCCAAGTGTATCAGTCGTCGGTTGTGTGACCAAGACTTCGGTGGAATGGGCAATACTTGGTGTGGTCCAACTTGGAAGTATCTCATTTTCATTGGTTCGGCAGCTTGAACCATGGCTCGTTCTTGATGTCACAAAGGATTTGATTGATCAGAATTGAGAACTTAGAATAACTCATGGTTATCGAGCCTTCTTTGGTCGTGGGTCGGTCCATACGTTTGGCCTCCTGCCTGCTCTTGTTGGGCTGCTTCCCGTCTTCCTTCCTTTGAGCCGCTGCCGACTCTTTTCGAGGCTGCTCGGGCGCCTTTTCTGCTCGTCAAGCCTCGTCCCAAAGTGCATGCTTCTCTGCCAGGGTAAAAGAATCTGCTAGAGTTAGGTCTTCTTTCATGATCATTTCTCCGAATAGTGGGTAGTCTGCTATGAGTCATTTTTGGAAGGCTGCACTTGCTATTAATCGTCACATCCGACGATATTTGCCTTTTCTGTTTTGAACCTCTTCACGTAGTCGCGGAGCGACTCTTTTGTGTTTTTCTTCACGTTGAACAAGTGATCAGACTTTTTCTTGATCGAGCGGTAGGATGAGTATTCTTTGATGAAAACAAAGGAAAGATCATCAAAATTCTGGATGGATCGTGGTGGCAAGGTGTGAAACCAATCTTCCGACTCACCTTGTAGAGTGGTGGCGAATATTTTGCATATAAGGGCATCGTTGTTCCGGTAAAGGACAATCGCGCTTCGGTAGTGCTTCAAGTGCTTCTCTGGATCTCCATCTCCTTTGAAAAATGTGAAGTGCGGCATACTAAACTTGCATGAAGGCTCTGCTTGCTCGATCTGGTCCATGAAGGGTGACTTACTTATATTGGTCATGTCCCGTCGTAGTGCCTCATCGGGCGCTTCGTTGTGTTGAAAATCACACAATCGTTCGTTGAAGAGTCTCTCTACCTCTTCTTGGATTTGCCTTTACCGAGGTAGCGGAGCTCTTGGCTGCCCTCGGTCTTGACCTTCTGGTCTAGGCTGCTATTCCATGCTCTTGGTTTGTTCATGCCTAGGCGACTGTGCATATGGCCTATCCCTAACATGCAAGGGAATTCTTTGCAGGCTGCCGGTTGAACTTGATTTAGATTGAGTGACTGCTTCTCTTTGTCCGTCGTGCTGCCTGCTCCGATGTGATGTGGAGAATGCTCCTTGCGGACCTAACCGCAAATGAACGTTTTGCCTAGAAGGCTGCTCATGTTGATTATCGGAGCGTGGCCCCAACTGTGAATGTATACTTGTCCGTGGGCCTAATCAAGAGTGCACGCTCATCCGCGTGCTAAGACGGAAGTATACGCTATCTCGGGGACCCAATCGGGAGTGTACAATACTCGAATGCTCGGTTTGTGGTTGGTTAAGTGGCTGCTTACCAGGGTGCTGCTGGAGAGGTTCCTCGTCTGCCCTTATCCTACTTCGGGACACCTCGTCTAGAGCACGTTGGATCTCGTTGCGTTGCAAAAGTTGATTCACCAAGGTTGTCTGTTGTGCCAGAGCGCTCGTCAACTTCATGACTTGTCGGGACTAGTGTTGTTCACCATTCGGATTGGAATAGCTTGGAAGGAATATGGCTCTTTGAGCAGTGGAAGGGTGGTAGACTCCAAGCGCGAGATTTGAGTTGGGAAATGTCAAATCCGCTGATAAATGTGGTGAAAATGCCCACTCGATGATTGGTCCAGATGGTTAAGATATATCGGACCGACTTGGGCTGCTTGAGAAACCACAAGAGCGGGCTGGGCTGCTCAGTGCATGATGCATGCGAATGCGAGGCTTGAGCTCGGCTTGGCAACGCATTGAGTTCGCGTTGGGCTTGGAGTGACATGGCTTGGGTCATGGCCTTGGTGCCGTGGGCCTTGGATGGCACGGCTTGGGATTGTTTTGGTGGCACGGCTCGGGCCGTGGTAGTGGTGCCATGGACCTCGCCGCATGTGGCTACCAAGGTAGCCACCGCGGTGGTTCTCATGGTGGAAACTCGTGGTGGTGGTGCCGCTCCACCTATTGTCACATTTAGCCTCGTGGATCGCCGCGGTCCCATCTCTTGAATATTGAAATTTTCACTTGTTGAATTTTCTAAGTTTCTAGCCATTGCACTTCTTTTTTTACGTTTTATCAAAGAATTTTTGTAAATAAAAAATTCTAATAATAAGAACGTACGAAAAACTACAAGTGGACTAGAAAATAGAGAAAAAACCTTTTTATGCGAGAGTTTTCTACGAGTGCGTGACTCTTCTCTCAATGAAAGCACCAATTCATTTGTGGAGCCAAAAATTATCACAAGACGACACGTGGATTTTTGGACAAAAGAAGACAAAAATACCCTTGTGGTACAACGGGATTCCTACGAGCGAGCAGCGGGCAATCATTCTTCAACCAAATCAAAAGTGCCCAAAATAGGTAACAATTCAAAACCTATCTCATCAAATCCCTTCTACAAGGTAATTCCCAAAACCTATTTCATTCCATATATTTTTTACCTCTTTTTCCCTTTTTAGCTAATCAATTAGCTATTTATTTTAATTATTCCATAACTTCCAAAACATTCCCTCTAAAAATATGTTAATTGGCTAATTTATGGATTTATTACCTAATTAATCCATTAATTGCCAATTACATTACCCATTAACCACAAAATACACTCAAAAACATCCCAAAGGGCCGGCCACCTTTTCTCCAAAGGGGACCGGCCATGCCCTATATAAGCTACCCCATTTTCTCCAAAAACCTAAGTACACACTCTTACTAAACTCCAAAAACTCTCTAAACACTTTTCTCTCTAAATTCTAACTTTGGCATCATAGGTTCTTCGGCCAAAGCCCCCCCCCAACATTCATCGTGGGCGCGTGAGGCTTTTGGCCTTAACCAAAGGTGTTAATTGTTTTGTAGGTCAATCTTGTCCAAGATCAAGGAGGAAGAAATTTGCATCCACAAACCCAACATTAACTTTTTGAGATTGGTTATTCAACACTTAGATATTGTAGAATCATTAGAACAACAAATTTGTCATGCACTTCTCAAACTGCAATTTATTATTTTCGCTTGTATAAGAGAAGAATGTACAATCAAGTATTTAAGTTCGATTTCAGTCTAATAAACATAAAGTTATGTTTGAAATTTCTACAAATTCCAAAATCAACAAATAATGCATCTATGTAACATATTAACTTTGTAAAATAATTTACACTTTATGAAATTTGCATGCAAGGTAAAAAAAAATTAAATTTGAGTATAAGAACTTGAATTTAGATTACATTATATAAAATACATTTTCTTTTTTCTATTCCTTGTTGTTTGTACTTTGTAATAGTATATGAAAAACCTTTAACAATATGATAAAAGTTTTTTTAATGAGAAAAAAAAAAGTATTATAGTTGTGAGTATTGTTTTTACTGCCTTTCTATTTCAAATTTGCTAACAACTATAAGAAATCTTATGATCAAATTTGCGCTGAAGTTCACAAAAAAATTACCCAAATCTTCGTTGAAATATCTCTAAAATCCCCTAAATTTTGTTAAATATTCGACTGAAGTATAAAAAAATTGTCAATATTCCTTGAAATTTTGGAAAGGTATTGTTTTACTCCTTTTGATTATCGACAACTCCTTTTTGCGGATATATAAGAGATATTTAATTACTTGTGTAAGTTTTTTTTTTAGACAATAGCAACTCCATATAATTAAGAATTACAAATAATTTAACAAGTCAATTTACATAAGAGATATATACTACTCCGTCGATATCACTGTCAGTTTATATTTTGTGTTTGGTATTTCAAAATACACCAAATGCCTTAGTTTACTCCCACTTGGAAATTGGCTCCCACCAAATTCCCAAACACACCAAAAACAAACAAATGCATAATATATAGCTAAAAGGGTATCTTCCAGCCCTCCATGAAAGTTTTAAGTTGGCAAGATTCCAAAACCACAGGATCTCTCATATGCCCTTTCCTTTAAAATGCTCTCCATGCACTCTTTGTTCTCATTAGCTCTCTCTCTCTCTCTCTCTCTCTCAAACATGGAAGCATCACATTTTCTACAAAGCAGGAGTTTTGTAACAACAACCCTGGCTCAACCAAGGCATGTACATGAACACAAGCTACGGCGTTGTTCGATCGTTGCGGTGCTTACAACGCCGGTGGAGAACATGAACATAGCAACAGACACAAGACCGGCAGATGCTGCAGTAGAAGGGAAAAGAGTTTACAAAGATAACTGGTTCGACCGAATGGCCATTAATCATCTGTCACAGAATGTCCAAGCTGCAACAGGTTCTCTCACTTTATTCACTCGTTCATCTCAAAATTTATGGACTGAAAAAAAGAAAAATGATTCACAAATGACATTATTTCAGGTTTATTTGTTTATTTATTTATATTTTAACGTTTTTGCAGGGTTGAGAAACAATAAGAGCGGGTATGAAGGCTTGGTTAAGGCAGCAACAGTTGCATCCAGGAAGTTTAATCCAGCAAAACAGAGAGAACTAGTTCTTCAAGCTCTTGATACTGCCTTCCCAAAGCCAGTATTTTCCTTGGTAAGTTCATATATATATATATATTGTTTTATTTTCTTCCAGAACATCTCATTTTACGTACTTCACATTAGACGGAGAAAAAGAAAAGCATTTTAAGCAAACATGAGCATAGGCAAGTTGTTAGACAGCGTCGTCTGCTTCTTCTTATATATCAAAGTTTGAATCTTCGTCCATTTCTCATAGTTTAGAGAAGATTATCAAAGGATAACTTTATTAATCGACATGTATTTTGGTGTTTGGTTCTTTAGCTGCCTGCAGTACCTTTGTTTACCTTGTGCTAAAATTTTGTTTTCCAATGAACAGCTTAGAACAATCCTACCTGACTCGAAATTTGCCAGGGAATACTTCGCAGTCTTCACCACCATCTTCTTTGCCTGGTTGGTGGGACCCTGTGAGGTAAGTAGAAGGAAACAGTATTCTTCTTTTTATTATATAAATATTAATTATTTTAGATTAAAATGCTTCGATATATATATGCCATTTGGCCGGTCGTAGCATATCATTACTTCGACCACTTTGTTTGGAGAAATTTTTTAGTATGTCGTGAATGCTGTTTGTTAGGCAAATTGTAATAATACAATTCATCATAATTTTTTTTAAGTTTTCGATCAATTGTATTGTTACACTTATTATGTCGGGCTGTGTTTTTATTCACTAAAAATTCTATCTTTTACTTAAAAAATGTCAAGTTTAGTTGTGCACACAAAAAACGCATAAATTAGCTTCCCAGCACATATGATTGAATTTAACACTGTTTTGTAATGTAAATATGAAAAGTTATTAGGGTGTAATCACTTGCATAATCTTTCTCACAAATAGAACACTCACGTGCACAAGCAATTAGCATAAGCAATTAGTATTTTAAATGAAGTTGAATTGGAAAAATTGTAACTAGAGTGATCTAACTCTTGAAGGTAAAGGAATCGGAGCTCAATGGAAGAAAAGAGAAAAATATAGTGTACATCAAGAA
The DNA here is from genome assembly GCA_035220775.1 of Malus fusca. NCBI lineage: Eukaryota > Viridiplantae > Streptophyta > Magnoliopsida > Rosales > Rosaceae > Malus > Malus fusca. Next base: position 38,179,535 of record CM069069.1, read on the forward strand.
GTGCAGGTAAGTTTTTTGCTTTCACCCTTCATTGTAACTCAATTTCACTCCTCATTTTTTACGAGAAATTTTTCAATATGGCTAGAATGCGGAGTAGTACATCACATGTCATTATATAAGTGAAAGGAAGTTTTATTTTTATGAAATGTTCCTCCGCTTGTATAATGATATGTGGTTTACGACTCCGTGTTCCCAACATACTAAAAAATCTCTTAGTTTTTACCCTCAAAATTAAAGGGTCCCACCTCCTCACTAACCTAAGACACCTCAATTTTTTTTGTTAAATAGCTAAGACACCTCCATTGCTTGAAAACAATCTGCACCAATCATTGTGCTAATCCTGCCCTCCTTTCTTCTGCATTACCATCATGATTAATCATCTAATTGTCCTCACACGTAATTATCATCACCATATAAAACTCATACTTCTATCACCATCAGCATAATCTTAGGCTAACAATTCCTTTTTCCACTTTTTTGTTTCAAGACAATTTTTTTATAACTTCTCTCTTATTTTTCCAACAAATTTGCAGGTTTTTGGAGGAAACCAATTGTGTAGGGATGTGCCTTAATATGTGCAAGGTGCCATCTCAAAGCTTCATCAAGACTTCCCTTGGAACTCCTGTCAACATGGTTCCAAGTAAGTATGTTTATGTAGTAACAAAGAACAAATGTCTGTTCTATAGTCAGACTAATGATTTAGGCTATTCAAAATAAATTTACAAACTTTTGGTGACAAAAGCTATGCCAAATATCCTCTTAAAGTTAATTTACTATTCAAATATTTGCATTAAAGATCAACGAAAATGGAAAGAAGACTGGCTGATAAAGTGATGGTGAAAGTTTAAATGTGGAGGGCCATGATCATGATGTAAATGGAGGGTCCATGCATAAACCCACAAAGGGTGCAAATTCTGCAAGTTGAACCGCCCAACTTCTAACATGACTACATGAGAGTGTTGATACCAGAATTCCTAGCCATAAATCTTTTATATACAGAATTTTCATGACTACTTGGTTTCTACTAAACTCTCCTCTTCCTCATGAGACCACTCAATTTTTTTTATTATACAAGGTGATTTGCTACCCGCCCTCTCCCGGGACAGGGGGGTGCATGAGATCAATCATCTTTACCCCCATATAATGTCACCATAATATATGATGAAAGCACCCAATATCAACATTGTTCGGATACACCACTTGTCGGATAGCTGTCAGACAAACCATGATCAGTAAAATAGAGATGTCTCAACATCTAGCAGATAACTGTTGACCTAATCATATTGTGTACCATTCGATATTGTAGATTTTGATGATATGAGCTGTGAGATGATATTTGGTCAGGATCCTCCAGACATATCCAACGATCCAGCACTCAAGCAACCATGCTACAAACTATGTAATACTTCAACCATTGATCACTTTACTCGGTTGTATTACCTACGTACCCTAATATGCAGCATCATATATCTCATGCATAACTGATTCATGCAGGCAAAGTAAATAAAAGGCACAACGGTAATGACTGCTCCAAGTAAAACCATGGGATGCTTTCCAGTTTCCATGGCAAAAAAAGAGAGGTAATTTTGGCTAAAGTTACAAAACTAAGCTATTAGAATCTAGAAATTGTATGTGTCGCACGTTGATCATTCTTTGTTAAAGAACGGTTGAAAATGCATACTTTAATAAAGAATATATCGACGTCTATTTCATAATCGGGCTAGTTAGTTCTCTCATATTCTATCTGTTTATGCATCTATAACAAAGTGGCTATTGAAATCATAATTGAATATTCACAAGAATATATAGTAATCAAACTTAGGATCATTAAAGCAATCAAAACTCATTTCAGTCCGCTGTCTCTTCTTTCGACAGCTTTGGAGAAGTTCAAGCTAGATGACTACAAGAATGTAAATAATCACAGAAACTTGCAGCTCCAACACGCAACTGAGAAAGATTATGGTGTCAACTCATGGAATTTGTTGATCCTAGTTGAATCTTCATTTTTTTCCCATGACGCATCAGGAAGAAATCAAGAAGAATAATGATGTACAAATATGTGACAAGACATTTCATTTCAAATCTAACTTTTTTTCCCCGCAAATGATTAGCTGTTTAATTAGTAATCTGCTTAAAATTTTCCCTTCTAGGATTTTTTAGTATATTCTAGGCTATTCTTTATCCTTTTAATCGTTAAATTCTTGGTCAAATATACAATAACCAAATTCTAACAGTTAAAGTTCCAAAATATAGAAACCCCGGAACACCATATTCAAGGTTCTAAAAAACGTTAGGCGCTAGTCGGGCGGTGGGCTGGCGCCTAGCGCCTAGGCGCCTAGGCGGGGTCTAGGCGGGCGCCTAGGTGGCCTAGGCGGATTTAGGTAATTTTCTTGTATATCTTGTAAATAAGTGCATATTGACACTTACAAAAAATTATACTTGTATGAAATCCTTGAATAAGATAATAAAAAAATGATAAAATGCAAAAAGAGTAACCAACAAGTGCAAAATTTAAAAACACATTAAGCATATATGTCATATAACCATAGTGAGGAGTATTGTAGGATGACAAATGTACAACAAGTTCACAATTTTAAACCACTTAGACTTAGATAGGATTTTTTATTTTATTTTTTAATTTCATTAAAAAAAAAAACCGCCTAGCCCCGCCTACCCCGCCTAGCCCGCCGCCTAGAGCCAATCCGATTTTTCCAACCGATTTGCAAGAAAACGTCTCGGCTCACCACCGCCTAGTGCCTAGGCGCCGCCTAGGCCGTTTTTTAGAATAGTGACCATATTCATAGCAATAATAATTTTGATGATGTGTCATCAGCTTCTTAGTTACTCTAATGGAAAATCCAATTAGGTTTCCTTGGGAGGTGAAAGAGTTTTTGAGTTGAGATGGAATGTAGGGTATAAGTTGAGCAAAGGGTGGCCTAGCAATGTTTTGTCTCCCACCTTCAACATCAGATGAGACTTCTTCTGTTGCCTTTTGTACCTCACTGAGACAGAAAACCAAGTGCCAAGAGACCATCTTTGACCCATTAAAATATTCAACTGGTGAAAGTGGATTCTTTCACCATAATAATATGCTTTGAAGTTTCTTCGTGTGTTCCAGATGTGTATTAGAAGGATAGTGGAGAAGAATCAGGAATGTTCGTAGCTTATATGAACAGAAAAGGGTGAAGTTTTGAATCTGAGACGTAATGGATTGAAGAGGAAGGCCAAATTCTATGGGAATCCACCACTTGTAATATATGAGCTGGTTTTGTAAGGGTAATCCAACCTCCAAGGGAATTCACCACTTAATATATGAGCTGGTTTTGTAAGGGTAATCCAACCTCCAAGGGAATTCACCACTTAATATATGAGCCGGTTTTTTAAGGGTGATCCAAAATTCAAAGGAATCCACGACTTTCAATATAGGTAATACAGTCCGGTCGGTTTCGCCACTTAACTAAGTTTTTTTTCTTCTCTCTTTTAGAAAAGGAGACAACTGGTGGCAGACCACTTAACTAAGTTGGACTTCACTAAATAGGCAACCTGAAAGTGGGATTAAGAAAACCGATATTTTGTATGGACATAATAACAAATCAGTGAATATAATAGATGAGTAATAACCGCATCAAAAGTGCGAAAAGCGTTACTACACGACCACTGTCAATATTTTATTTGCGTGTCAAACAACTACACAAGTTAATCTACCAATATAAACATAACTTTGGAGTTTGCAAAGAAAAAGAAATACCAGAATTTAAGCTTTTCTTTGAGTCTGAGGATCATAACAAGTACCAGAAATAGCAGAAACCAACCTCTGAATTCTCTTTTTTTTTTGTTTGTTGTTGTTGAAGATCAAATAGTATTATATACGAATTGAAATGTTTACATCAGAAGCCAGATAATTAAACAACCACTCTAGTTCAAAACGATCCCACATATGATAACCCTCACATGCGTGACATAAGATGCCACCAAATGCATAGCCCCATTACAAGCACGAGGAGTGAAAAAAAACTCAACAGAACTTAATTACTTCTTAATATGGTTAATGTCCCATATAATACCTTCCATGACTGCCTCCGGTTGAGTCTTTTATGGACTTTTACTATAGCCACTAAACCCAAACTCTGTACTTATCCTCACATTAAAAAAAATTAAAAAAAAAAACTTGTGATGTCATTAGCTAGTCATTATGAAGTGGCTTCTTGTCCCTGAATTGGGTTCATATTTTGTGAGAGTGCATTTTCACTTTCTCCTACTCTCCTCGTTTGCTCATAAACAGTGTTAAGCCATCATATTCTATGATATATAAAGCTAAAGGCTTTCGACGTAGATTAGGTCAGTCGTTTAGGACAGTGTGTTCATTTGTGCCTTTACACACAAATTCAAATTTCCGTCTAAATAAATAAGAGTACGTAAAATATGTGTTATCTAAATAAAGCTAAAGACTGGGGTTTTAATTCAAGTTACAATGTGGTCATGCAATCATCATCACCCAAACTAGATAAAAATCAGACAATTTCAGATAGAATATACTCATTTGAGAATTAGAAAGAAATAAGTTACTAACAAATGCTGTAGGTGAATTAGATCCTTGGCACTTTCTCTTTGATTAATTACTTCAATCTTCTGCGGTGAGAATTTGAAGCGGAAATCAATGATCTTGAAGGTTAACTAGCTGATGAGGAATTTTCTTACCCAATTTATCAGGCCCAAAATTTGGTGGACCTTGGTGTATAGTCGGAACATGATGACTCAGGCCCAATGGTGCCTTCTGGTGCTACAAAGAAAGACCCAAACCCAGATGAATAACGGGTCTTTTAAGGTCCATAATGAAAAAATGCATTTTTAATTTGCCGGTATATTTTACACCAATGATCAACGTATTTTCATCGTACAAATATACCGTTTTGTCATTTATGCAAAAAAAAAAAAAAAAAAAAAAACCATTTTATTTGAAGAAACGGTATTCATATGCATAAAACAAATATGCAGCTCATCATGAGGATGCTACTTTATATCAAAAGTGTTGAATGGTTGACACGTATGAATGGCTAAACGATATCCGAATTGAATGATTTTTTTTCAGAAATGATCTTAAGATGATGAGAAAAAGAATGAACGATTCTGATTATGATGTTTGTACTTTGAAGATGCGTTAATCTCAAGTGGTGGGCAAGTAGATTTGCATAGGAGAGGGACACAAGTATTTTCCTTACACGAAGGGTTAAGGAATAAATTGCTATCAAACTTGCCATCCATGAGATTTGAACATTAGATCTCTTATTTACAAGCAAGTGAAGATGAATATATAACACTAGATTGTAGTACTAAGTGACAAAAATTGACAAATTGAAAACAACGAAATCCTCAAATGTGAACTCTAATGTTGTTCCCTATATGTGAGGCAAGTGACGGGTTGATCGGATGCACACAACCGACACCTGATGGACGCCACTGTTAGGTATTTAAGCGATACTTCACATGTCATAATATAAGTGGAGGAAATAATATATTTTTTCCGTTTTACTCCACTTATTTTATGACTCTTGTTGTACCCGCTTGAATACCGAACACTTCGTAAAAATTTCTCCAAGTAGGAAGGGGACTTCACATATAAAACAGAGTCTTCCAGAGACAAATTACATTGGTAACAGATGGGGATACATTAATCAAATGAGCTACTAGATGACCAGTGATTTCTACCCATCGATGAATTCCAAAGGACCTTTATGCATAGGACCACGACCCCCTTGGTATTAGGTTTTAGTTTTCATTGAGCATGCAGATACAGTAGAGTGCAAGTACAACTCATAGCCCAAGCCAATAATGCACTCACGTTAGTCAAAATATTTCAAAAAAAAAGAAACTTTGCATCTGCAAAGAACCCTAGGAGGAGACAGCAATGGGGATGATGATGACAACCTACCAGAACACACGAAAATTCAAGTAAATGTGGGCAAATGTGGTGGATTTATGAGGAAGTGAGAGCCACCATTCAATCAAAGAGAAGAAAATGATGGAAAAGTCGATGGCAGATGGCCGGCATGTGGGCATTGCCAGACCACCCATCCACATCTCTTACACATTCATAGATAAGATTGTGCCCTTTTTACATGACAAAGACCCCATCTTTCACTTGTTTTTTGACAAAGACCCTATTCTTTTTACTTGATTCATTTGTGCCTAGGGTGGGAGCAAGGGAATTTAATTGGAATGAATACGAGAGGCAAGAATACGAGTTGTTTGGTGGGATTAGCACCTCATACACATTCACTATTAGTTGTGTGTGTGTGTTTTTGTTTGTCGTAAGAGACAAAACAAACTCATCATATCATATATAGTCCATTGTTCTCGTCGTTTTGAAATCTGGTTTAGTAGTTTATCAAAATTTAATCACGTTTTTTGATGACGATGACCAAATTTCAATTGAACCGTAATAAAATTGTCATAAACAAATTTAGTGGACGGAGAGTTTATATATCAAACCTCTTTCAACCTTCAGAACAAAAGTACCACAAGATTAATATATAGTTAATATATTTACTATGAGGTGGATTTATATATTACTCTTTGCTCATACAATAATTTTGAGAGACAGAGATGGATTGGCACCCCCTTCTATGTTATCAAACCCCACCAAATTCGAACTTTTATTTATATTTATTTTATTTTATAAATATCTTCCAAATTGAAATGATACAATTCAAAAACCATATGAACCCAACAAGTATCATTCATATTGCAAGAAAGAGAAGCAAAATAGATAACCTTTACATTATGGACAAGCGCATGCCTATCAGAGAAAAACTTAAGTAGAAATGAACGATCAGCTCATCGGTAGGGGAGCACCAGTAACAAGAGTACGACTCTGATCTCAATAGATCCAATTGCCCAAAGTTAGGCGTCTGATCAGGTAGGCTTATCGAGATTTTTCTCTAGCCGGTCCAAAATTTTGGCAAGTGAAAAAAGAATAATAAAAAGAGTTGAAAAAATAGTATTTGACTTTGTATGATTGATGGACCACAGAATTGAATAGGGTATCGGCTTGTTGATGTAGATTATTACAACTTGAAAATAAAAACAGTGACAAAAATTAATGAAGTCATGAAGAAAAGCATGTGATCCAAATAATTAATTAAAATTTGAGGACCATATTCTGATAAGGACTGTTTGATGAACTATTTTGAGTAGCACTCGTAAGCAAAAATAGGTTAAAAAAAAAAGAGGGTCTTTACTGTTGTTAGTTGTTAGTTCTTGCTTGTTAGTTAGTTAAGTCACTTTCTTTTGGACCACCTAGAAATTACGAAGAGTGCTAGAATCAGTCATGAGTACGTTTGCATGGTTTCATTATGATCGTCGATAATTTTGTTAGATTTTATTCGCACAAAAACTGATGGGTTTATCGATATAAAGATTTGTGTACGTAGTTGCTTTATGTAACCACTATTGCTACATATGAAATTGTTTCATGTTCATTTGCCGTTCTCCATCAACGTGAATGTAATAGAACCAAAATGTTCGACAAAATGTCACAAAAAAACTGAGGTAGGGTAAATGGCCGAAGGCAACTAGCCAAAGCAGTTGTAGATTTTTTTTCCCCAAGATTCACACTACTCAATTTGGGAGGTGGATTGTCTGCCCTCCCATTTCCATACTCTTCCCATGCCCTTCTGTTTGTGTGATCACGGTTAAGCCACGTCAATATTTATATTCCTATTACTTTTTGTTATATTATTTTTATAAAAAATTAATATAAAATATTGACGTGGCTTAACTATGACCACACATCACAGGAGGGTATGAGGAGAGTATGAAAATGAGAGCGCAGACAATCCACCTCCCTCAATTTGTGCAACTTACCCTGGCACGGCACAGGGAAGCTAGGTTGCATGACAGCTTTTTCTAATTAATTATGTGATGTCATGTGAGCAACCTAATATACAAAAGCTGTGCGATTTTACCGTAATAGTGGGTGTAAATAAGTCTTTCTCTTCAATATTTTTGTAGATTATGAATTTTTAAACAATGAGATCCAAAATTTTAGGGTATAAAATGATTTTTATTGATTAAGAACTCTTTTGGATGTACTTTTGAAATGATTGAAGTGTTTTTGATGAAAATGTTTTTAGAACCAATCATTAGTAAATATGCAAGTAAATCCTGGAAAAATACTTAAAATGCCAAGAAGCACTTAAATTGCTTTTGAAACCCAAAAATATTTTTTCTAAAAATATTTTCAATCATTTTAAAAGCACATCAAAACGAATGTAAGAGGGGAGTGTAATGATAGCAGCAGCCATGGAATGTTTACTCATCACTTGAGACAAAAACATGTGCAATCAATCTTTTGCTTTATCGCTGAAAACATTGCCCTCTTTTCAGCCTCCCACATTTACTTTTGCCCTTTTTGCACATGCCTGAGGGCAACCCACTTCCGGAACCGGATTCCTTGCGGATCCAATAAAATTGAGCGCGCTAAGTAGGCGATTCAGACTGTTAAAATTTGATCAAACGGCTACAAACAAGAAATTCTCTAAAAGTTATAATAATTATAATCATTGGATCAAATTTCAACAGCCCAGAACACCTGCTCAGTATATATGGATCCAAAAGGGATCCGGTTCCCCCACTTCCAACTTCCCACAGCATTTCCCAAAATATAATATTACAAATTACAATAAACAACCATTTAATTTACAGATTTTGCAAAACCAGATCGACCGTTGAATTTCTAATCTAAAAACAAACAAAAATTAAAAACTAAAGGATGATATTTTATATTTTAATTTGGATTATGATTTAAAAAGCGCGCCAAATGAAAACTTCATTTTTTTTTTGTTTTCCCTCTGCTTTTAGAAGACCAACTTCCTACAAGGCACCGAAACTTTGATATAGCTGGTGGGAAAAGCGGCGAGATCTCGGATCGTTTCCCCGATCAAGTCCTTGAAAATGAGCCGTTCGATGTCCAAAACGGCGTCGGACATTTCGATGGAGCAATCTCCCCATCCGTTGACTGCGTCGCCGGCAAGGTCCTTTTTCAACATCCCGCATATGACCTCGAACAAGTCCTCGGAGTCGTCCCTCTCCCGGATTCTCTGAAACTCGGACCAAGTTTCGGGCAAGGAAGTCTGCCACGAGACCGCCTTCCACGGCGGCAAGTGGCGGTTTCGGTCTAGAATTTCGGTGACGGTGTCGAAAATGATCCTTCTCTCGAGTGTTGACTCTTTGGAGGTGTCTTTTCCCTTGAAATGTTGCTTCTTTTCTAGTAATAGGAAAATGTCCGAGTCTTCCGGTAAGTAAGTGGAAGCCCGCAGGATCTCCGATACGTAGACGAAATCACTGTCTTCGGATTCGGACTCAGTGCCCCACATCGCCTCCCCCCAAATGTCTTCCATTTCAACTGTTTCATCAAACCAAAAATTAAATTAAATTAAATTCAACAACCAAACCAAACAAACCAAATTAAAATCCCTAATTACTAATAACCATAGCAAATGTCACGCTTCAATTCTGTACGGACTATCATACATGACACTAAATTTGGTGGGTCATTGCGTCGATTACAGTTAGGGGTATAACAAAACGGGGTCGTTTTCGGCCAGCATCACTATCACAGAGTACAACACAACACAACCACCTACCGACATCCCGTTAAGATGGAAACACCAATCAAATCAATCCACGAGTGATTAAGCATAGGAAAAGGCTGAGGTGGAAGAGTTTGGATCCCGGATTTTTTGGACAAGGATTGTCTGCCTTCCACTTCCCGTGCCCTCTCCGTGCCCTTTTGTTTGTGTGATCACGGTTAAGCCACGTTAACATTTTATATTACTATTTATTTTTGTCTTATTATATCTATAAAAAAAATATATAAAATATTGACGTGGCTTAACCGTGACCACACAAAAGGGGGCAACGAAAGTGAACGGCAAACAATCCTTGTCCGGATTTTTTTACGCCGATGTGGCAGGTATTTATTGCCGCCGTGGAAATATTCACTGGGTGCAGAGTGCAGCACAAGAACAGGGTACTAGTAGAGTACTGGAGAACCTAGAAGGCTAAAAGCAGAGCCTAGTTAGGTAGAGTACTGCTGCTACACACAAATACTTACTATCTCAAGGCCACGTAGGCAACTTGAATACTACTACTTTCATGCAACCGAAATATCACATTAGCGATATTTGAATTGAAACATGCGTGGTCAAGTTGGAATGCATGACATGACAGTGCGTGATTGAGTTTTCGCGCAACTGGAATACCACACTAGAAACACATGGCATGACGATGCAAAATCAAACTTTCATGCAGCTAAATAACAAATTAACAGCATCGCAAACCAATCATGCATCGTCGTGCAGGTAAGTGGGCAATCAAGTGGCCAATATATTGTTTACCTTTGAAATCAATGCTGCGTTTCATGACAGGAGAAGGCGACGATTCGTCCTTGTAAAACGACGAGTCGAGAACCGAGACAGGACTCGGTTGCAACTCAGCTATGCTGTGAAGCAACTTATCACACCTCTCCAACAAACTCCTCCCTTCTTTGTACTCTTCCGCCTTCCACCTCTGCAGGATTAATTAACCAAAACCGTTAATCATAATTTACTTAATTAACAAAAACTAATTACGTTAATTAAGCTTTTCATGATGATTAATGTACCTCTGTGTCGGCTTGTGACGAGGTGCTGTTGCTAATGCTGCTCTCTGACATGGTGGTGGACGATTCGTCCTCCGCCCGATGGAACACCTTTTCCTCACTTGGAGCAATCTCAACCGTTGGTTTCTTGATGTACCTGGGAGATCGATTTGTGGGCGTTTGATCTGGTCTTCTCGAACTGACTTTAGGAGAATGCACCGGAGATACTCTCCTCTGCTCCACCGAATCATTCCCCTTCCGCTGCGTTTCGATCGATAACGGTCCTCCTCTCCGACTCGGACTCCTCACGCCGCCCTCTCGCGCGGCAGGACTCCTCCCTCTAGTCTGGCTCCGTGCATTCTCTGGCCGGTCGCGCCTAGGACTCACCGCAGGTGATACCTCGCCGTTTCGGCGAACCCCGGCTCTCGACCTAAATCCCGAATTTGGCGGCGGCGAGTCGTTTCCGAATCTGGCCGCGCGGTGAACCGAGCTCGGCGATATGGACGGCTTCATTACTACGATCGGCAACTGGAAGCTCCGATCGTAGAAGAAGTTTCTGGAATTAATCTGATTGGCAGCTTTCCTGGAGCGCAGGAGGCCTTTGAGCTGCAGAGCTTCGAAGATTTCCTTCAACGTCTCCAAATCTTTCGACGGCTCGTCGATTCCTCGCATCTTCAACCGCTTCTCAATCTCGTTGTAAACGGAGGCTCTCTGCTTCGGCTCGGGGAAGAAGTCCGCCGAGTTGAAGAAGCACTTTCTCTGCGCCATTCCTTTGCTCTGAGCTTTCGCATTGTTCTTCGGATCCGGCTGCCTCGGATAGGAGCCCCGATTGGAGCTCCGGTCGTCTTTGCCTACATTGCCGGAGAAATTATGGCTCTGCACATTCTGTGGCTGCGGTTGCTTCTGCTGGTAATTGTTGCCGTCGACGAACCGGTACTGGTTCAGGTCTCGGTTCACTCTGGATTCGGACGAAGATCTCCGGAGCTTAATCGGTTCCGGATCCGACTGCTGCAACGGTTCGAGTCCCATTAGCCTAGCGATAACGCTCGGTGATCGGTGTTGCTTGTCGCTATCGCTTCCTCCGTCGGCGGAGCTCCGACCGGCGGTTAGTATGGCGGCGTTTGTTCGGATCTCCCTCGGGTATAGGCTTCCCTTGGCGTCGACGGTGGCTCTGCTATCCAGTGAGAGCCTCGGCGCTTCTCTGGAGAACTTCCACGAGGACCTCGTTCCTTCTTTGAATTCGAAAACTGGAAGCGGAAGAGGAGATTTCGGATGAGGTTCCGGTGACGGGGGAGCGCGAGCTTCTGGTGATGGAGATCGGAGATCCTTCGTCGGAGATGGAGATTGCTTCGATCGGTCCGGAGACGGTGCCGTCTTGTTCTGCGGTTGTTTTTCCAATTCTTTGGATATCTCCGGCGACATGGCCGACTCCGACTCTGGCGACGATACCACCGTCTGAGAGAGTCTCAATAAATGATATATTAAATGCAGTTAAATAGAAAGTACGAGAAGTGAAGATTGAAACTCTGGACATTTTCCAGGGAACCAAACAGATAATAAATGGAAAACTCACCGCCGAGGGAGGGAGGCGTTTGGTGGAGTAGAGGCGTTTTCCGTTGAGAAGCTGGTGGCGATCGAAGATCTGGAGGAAGCCAGCCATGCACCCCATCTGTTTCTCTATCTGCTTCTCCAGGTTCTGTTCTTGCACCATTCTTCCCGTCGTCATTTTTTTTTCTCGGAAAATATTTCTCCCACTTTCCCTCTCTCCAAAACACTATTTATGTTAATTTCGTCGCTCTCCCTCACTCACTCACTTTAGCTTAGATTTCTCCATAACTCCCTCTCTCTCACTGGCTACGCCCTTTATCTGTGTCTCCCGCTTTTCTGGTTCTTTTTAAAGGGGTTGGCGGAGTTAATGGAAGGCCAAGATTGATATTATAAGGGCACGTTTGGTATTTTATCTATAGTAAGGTTAAAAACGGTTTTCTGACAACTAGAAGCGTTTCTACAATTTGGCTGAAAAATTTAAAAGCGCTTATAAAATCCAGTGCTTCTTTCAAAGGCATTTTTGAGTACCTTATATGCATTTGAATTTTTAATAAGATTTTTGATGTGTTTCTAAGGGCTTTTGTCTGGGATTGCACTAATTAGAGCTCAAACCATTGTCTTAGCAAATCATGTCATGTTATGTCGTATTCATTATACATATAGTGTCGTTTCAAATCTGTTATTTTAACAAATTCTTAACAGGTTATCCGATAAACGACCTGAAAGTTGAGTTTGTTATTTCCACTTTATTTATGTAATAATTCTTTGTTTTTATTTAATTTATTCAATGCAATGTTCATAAATAAGATGAATGCATAGTGAAGAAAAATGATGTGGATTGCTATGAAGAAATAAATTCAAATAATTACCATAATGGTTTGTTCGGAAGTGGTTTTAAAATGATTGAAAGTATTTTTTATGAAAGTGTTACTAAAACTAATCCTTAATAAAAATGCAAGTAAATTCTGAAGAAAAAAAAAACATTTATGTACTTCTTGCAAAAACCACGTCAAGTGCTATTGAAATCTAGAAACAAATTCACCGAATGCACTTTTAATTATTTTGAAAGCACTTTCAAACCAACTCTAAAATGTTATTCAAAATGCTTAATGTGAGAGTTTTTTATAGAAGTATTCATCAATTCCCCCCCTGAACTTGTGACTATTGGCCAATTTCCCCCATCAACTTTAATTTTGGCCAATTTCCCCCCTCAACTCTCATAACTAGTCAATTTCCCCCCTCAACTTTAATTTGGCCAATTTCCCCCTCAACTCTCATAATTAGTCAATTTGCACCCTACTGTTAATTTTTTAATTTGATCATAATTAAACAAGTGTGTGTAAGAAACTAAATAAGATGTATGTTAATCATTTTCCTATGTCTTTATCCTATTACAAATATATTAAAATTTAGAATTTTACAATTTATCATAGATAGTATTATTAGTCATAATAAATCAGTATGAAGTAATTTTATTTGATTTTTTACTGTACAAAATTGATAACGAAAAGGATTGATGTGTACATTTTTGTATGTGAATACAATTTTCTTTATAAAAGTGAAAGATAAGTTCAAGTAAATTGCGGAGAATCAAGCTTTAGTGCAAAAATGGCTAGTCAATTCATAATTTTCGACTCCTCATTAAGAATAACCCATTTTATTGAAATAGATCTGATCCATGAGTTTAGGATTATTATTTCTTCTTCTACATGCTTTAAACCCGATTCATAACTTTTTCTTATAATCAACCCATATTACATACTAAGGGTGCGTTTGTTGCGCCGGACTGTCTCGGACTGGACTAGCTGCCGGGACTAAGCTGGACTGGCTTAGACTGGACTAAGCTGGACTAACTTAGTGAAGCATTTGGTGCAGTCTCGGACTAAGAAGCAGGATAAGAAAAACAGTATTGTTCACCAGATTTGTGTTTGCTTAGAATAGGACTACAAATTTTTGCCATTGTGTAATAGAGTAATGCTACAAATCTCATGATATGGGTTAATTGGAGCATATTTTTACCATGTATATTATGAATCTTAAAAAAAATTGACAATTGTTTTGTTTCTATTACCTGCTAATAGAATTGGGTTTAATTTGCAAATGTAGCTTGATTTAAACTCTATCACCCAACAGAAGAAAAATAATAGTGGCCAATACATGCAACTTCAACAAATACAAGTACATAAGATCTCCATAATTTAGAAAATCCTAGTTAACATTAGTTAACATTAGCCAAAATAGATCTCCATAATTTACAAAATGGCTAGTTAACAAAAGCCAAAATACTAGTGCAAAGCTAAGTTATAAGTCATAACATAAGATTGTATGATTAATAAAATACATCCATGTTAACGTTAATAAAATACATCCATGTTAACATTAGCCAAAATCCTCATCCGCTTGCGTTGTCGCTTAAAAGCCTTTGGACGAACACTTTCTTGAGTTCCGGTTTGATTGCCCTGAACACTCCCACATTTTTTGGTTTATCCAAAATAAGAGACAATGCATCAATTTGATCCATAGGAGAGAGACCCATTGCTTCAAGTTCATTAGCTATGTCAGTATGATCTGCAGTACCTTGAACTAAAGCTTCAGTTACCATTTGCATCCTCTTCCCACTTTCAACATAAAATTCTTTCAGTCCACTGATAATTGCCTCGGTTCCATCACTTGAACTTCCCACAGCTCTTTTCCTCTTTCTTTGGCTATTTTCAGATGGGGTGCTTTGTTGGCTTTGTTGGTTCATTGAAGAAACAAAATTATCACCTCCAATATCACTTTCACCAACATGATCATGACTTTGTTCCTCCACCATTTGAGCAGGGGTTTCGGCTACATTACCCGTAGCCCGATCTTTTCCAAATATATATGCAAATCTATCAAACAGTGGAAAAGGTTTGCTTCTCCATCCATCGGCTTCTTTATTTCTCTAAGATTATATGAACATAGCAAAACTAAAATTTAGCATGCGTAACAAATATAGCAGCAAGAATTTAACTAATGCATAAATAAAATAGGATATGAACCTGCACATAAGTTTGCCATGCGTCATCATTGTCAACTTCAACGCACTTTTTGACATCATTCCATGCAAATCCACTTGTGTTTATCATGTCAACGACCATACTATATGTTTTTTTCCATTTCTTCAACTTGGACTCAATATGTGGATTTGCCTTTATATTTGAATGAGGACATAAAACATTGACAGCTTTTGCTATTTCAACCAAAGTACCTTGTTTGAAAGCACCGGTGTCACACCGTTGCTTCCGAGCAACAAAATCCTCAAGAACTCCTAGTAATACTTCTTCCTCAAATGCTTCCCATTTACGCCTTCTTCCTTTTGGCTCTTGAGTAGCATTCAAAAAAATTTCGTTATCCATACCTAAACAAAAAATATTTTAATGAAGGAAAATACCATACAAATAATCAATTTGCATAATATCCAATCAACTTGCATAATATCCAATCAACTTGCATAATATCCAATTAATTTGCATACCATCCAATCATTGTGCTAATATCTAACAAATGCATGATAAAAAGGAATACTAAAATAAAATGTTATCATTAACACATATAGCTAGTTCGGTTGCTGGTTCCTAATTGCTCTCCACTCATTATACATTTCCTGAGCCATATCATTCCTCTTTGCAGTCCACTGGTCCGATGTTTGAACACTACCAACATATTCACCTTCTTCTGTATTTTGTCCATCTTCTATTATTGGCAAATTCTCCATTGGATCTACAGACATCTCTTGCCTAATAAGATTGTGTAGTAGGCAACAAGCGGTAATTATTCGACCTTGTGTCCTTATCGGATAGAAAGATGGACTCCTTAGTATCGACCACCTTCCTTTTAGCAAGCCAAAACAGCGTTCAATTACATTCCTTGCCTTAGAATGCTTCATGTTAAAATATTCTTCCTTATTAGAAGGTGTTCGTCCCTCCCATTCAGATAAATGATAAGGTATTCCTCTATAGGGTGCAAGGAATCCTTCACCATTTGTATAACCACCATCTACAAGGTAATAACAACCTAATGAAAAAAAAAAAACAGACCTTATTAGTGTTTTGTAGTTGACAAACAGAACTAAACCTAACTTACAAAGTTGAGACTAAGTAATAGTCTTACCCGCTGGTACCTTAAAACCATTAGGCCTACTAATTGCATCATGTAGCACTCTAGAGTCTGATGCGGAACCCTCCCACCCCGGAAACACATATATGAACTGCATATCTCCTGAACACACACCTAACACATTAGTTGCGACTCGACCCTTTCTTGTTCGGTATCTTGGTTTGTCAATTTCAGGTACATGCACATCAATGTGTGTTCCATCCAATGCTCCCAAGCAATTCTTAAAAATCAAAAATAAAAAAGTTTTTGTTAATTTATACAAAGGGAATGAAGAGTTAAAGCTTAGGGAAAATGAAAAAAAATTCTCATCATACCTTAAAACATCGCCACCTAGGATCTGTAGAATCAATAGGCACAGGCTGGGGGACTTTTAGTAGGATACCTTGTAATCGCAAAATTCCTTGCAATACGCTATTGAAATACCTACTTATAGTCTCTCCCGACCTATAAAATCTACCGCCAACACTACGATTCTTAGTATGATGTGCTAATATTTGTAAAGTCATACACACCTGTTCCTCTACAGACACCAAACCATCAGTTTTTACCCTCCCATCTTGACGAAGTAAGTCGCATAATATGCCAAAAGTCCTTCTATCCATTCTCAATTCGTTGACACATTCAGTATCAGTATTCCCTATTATACCATTAAGATAACACAAACTAATCTCTCGTCTAATAAGTGAACGGTTAGTCAACGTGGGTCGTTCAACATGTCTCTGTTTGCCACGTAGCATCATCACCACAAGAATCGTACAAATACAAATTGTCTCCAAATAAGACATCTCTAACAATAAGATCAATAAAAGCTTCCTTCGATCCATATCTATCCAAACAAAAAAAAAACAAAAAACAAATTAAGGACATTATATATGTAATATTTACTGTTATTAAGGGTGATGGAAATGAAGTGATTATGATACGAAATGAACTAGATCAAAGTAACTAGCGAAGTCACAATCCGAGGCATCAAATATACGGGTGGTGTTGTAAAAAAAAAAGTTATCATTAACCCGAGGCAACAAATATACAGGTGGCGTTGAAAAAAAAAAGTTATCATTAACCCGAGGCATCATATTCAAAATGTTCTACTCTTATACATCTATAAACATGTGTCTAAGAACACTAGTATGAGGATTGCTATCATTGCTAGGCATTGCATGTGAAGAGGGAAATTAAAGGACACCTGTAATGCAGTAGCCTTAGCCTTAGCCTTCCGTTTATGCTCCTCTTCTCTGCAACCAACAACCACAAAAAATTGCAATTCAGGATCAACCCCACACAATACAAAACATTCACATTGTAATATCATGGTTATAAACCAAGTACACACACACTCATGGCCAAATGTGCAAAATACACATACATACTCACACTCACACTCACACTAACACACACACACGAACATACACACTCTCACACACTGACATAGACTCACACACACCCTGCATACATACATACACACACACACACACACACACTGCACACACACTGCTTACATACTGCATACATACTGCATACATACTGCATACACACTGCACACACACACACTGCATACATAATGCACACACACTGCACACACACACTGCATACACTGCATACACACACTGCGTTTTTATACTCACACACACTCACACACACTGCACACACACTGCTTACATACTGCATACACTGCATACACTGCATACATACTGCATACATACTGCATACACACTGCACACACACACACTGCATACATACTGCATACATACTGCACACACACACACTGCATACACACTGCATACATACTGCATACATACTGCACACACACACACTGCATACATACTGCATACATACTGCACACACACACACTGCATACACACTGCATACACTGCATACATACTGCATACATACTGCATACATACTGCATACACACTGCACACACACACACTGCATACATACTGCATACATAATGCACACACACACACTGCATACATACTGCATACATAATGCACACACACACACTGCATACATACTGCATACATAATGCACACACACTGCACACACACACTGCATACACTGCACACACACACACTGCATACACTACATACACACACTGCGTTTTTATACTCACACACACTCACACACACTGCTTACATACTGCATACACTGCATACACTGCATACATACTGCATACATACTGCATACACACTGCACACACACACACTGCATACATACTGCATACATACTGCACACACACACACTGCATACAGACTGCATACATACTGCATACATACTGCACACACACACACTGCATACACACTGCATACATACTGCATACATACTGCATACATACTGCATACACACTGCACACACACACACTGCATACATACTGCATACATACTGCACACACACACACTGCATACATACTGCATACATACTGCACACACACACACTGCATACACACTGCACACACACACACTGCATACATACTGCATACATACTGCATACACACTGCATACATACTGCATACACACTGCACACACACACTGCATACACTGCATACACACACTGCGTTTTTATACTCACACACACTCACACACACTGCACACACACTGCTTACATACTGCATACACTGCATACACTGCATACACTGCATACATACTGCATACATACTGCATACACACTGCACACACACACACTGCATACACACTGCATACATACTGCATACATACTGCACACACACACACTGCATACACACTGCACACACACACTGCATACACACTGCACACACACACACTGCATACATACTGCATACATACTGCATACACACTGCACACACACACACTGCACACACACACTGCATACACTGCATACACACACTGCGTTTTTATACTCACACACACTCACACACACAAACACAGTCACACACACACACACGGGGACAGAGTGCAACACACTCTTACCCTCACACACACACTCCGTTTTTACACTCACACTCACACTCACACTCACACTCACACACTAACACAGTCACACACACACACACACGGGGACAGAGTGCAACACACTCTTACCCTCACACACACACTCCGTTTTTACACTCACACTCACACTCACACTTACACTCACACTCACACACTAACACAGTCACACACACACACACGGGGGCAGAGTGCAACACACTCTTACCCTCACACACACACTCCGTTTTTACACTCACACTCACACTCACACTCACACACAAACACAGTCACACACACACACACGGGGACAGAGTGCAACACACTCTTACCCTCACACACACACTCTGTTTTTATACTCACACACACACACACACACACACACACACACACAAACACAGTCACACACACACACACACACGGACAGAGTGCAACACACTCATACACTCACACTCACACAGGTTACACACTCACACCCACACAGGTTACACACACACAAACACACTCACACACACACACACACACACTCACGTACACACACAAACACAGATTACACACATACACGGACAGATTACATACACACACTCACACACACATTTTACACACACAACTCACACACACATATTTTACACACACAGGTTACACACATACACACATTTTACACACACACAAACACACAGACAAATTACACACAAACACACACACAGAGAGCACACACCTGAGACTAATCTCAATTTCATCTTATGAAAACCCCAAATTCTAATCTCAATTTCACCTAAATATCAAAACCCTAATTTGTTCAATTGCAAATCCACTTGTATATTATGAATTTCTCAAACCCAAAACAACAAAATCAAATAAACCTCAGTTAATATCACAAACAAATCCACACAAATCGACGAAAAAATCGAAGATTCGAAGCTTACCAACTTGAGGCAGATGACAGCGACCAGATGCTGTAAGCACGACGATGAGCGTGAGGACGATGTGGGAGCACGGCGAGGACGACGACGAGGGCAGACGTAGAGATGAGGACGATGTGGGATGTGGGATGTGGGAAGACGCAGAAAATCGGTCGCTCGTTTCTCTGGCTTATGAGTCCGCCCGATTTTGGGATCCCTCGTGAAGAACGGCTAAGCCCCCCCTTAGTCCTAGCGAATCCCACCTAAGCTCATTAAAGCTAATCCCGGTGCCCACCAAACACCGGACTATAGTCTACTCCAGTCCTGTCCCAGCTAATCCTGTCAAACAAACGTGGCCTAATTGTATTATGTTTTTGTACATTTTACCCTATATTATGCATGTGAGTTTATGTTAATTTTAGTGCTTTGTTGGAAGTTATTAGAAAGATTGAAAGAAAAAAAAAAGAATAGATGGAAAATTAAAAAAAATTAACAGTAGGATGCAAATTGACTAATTATGAGAGTTGAGGGGGAAAATTTGCCAAATTAAAGTTGAGGGGTGAAATTGACTAATTATGAGAGTTGAGGGGAAAAATTGGCCAAAATTAAAGTTAAGGGGGAAAATTGGCCAATGGTCACAAGTTCAGGGAGAATTAATGAATACCTCTTTTGTTTATAACGAATCGACGGTGGTGCCCTCAAGTCAAGGCAGTCAAGGGGCGGGGGTTCTTAAAGAAATTGGGATTCTTAATTTTTGGAGAGTGGTTGCCTGCACCGAGAGAGCATGGACCTGCAGCCTGGACCCGCACCCGAGCCTCCGTGGGTGTGGAATGCATTATTTTTGCATGCACCCACTTGCTCGAACTGCGTACCCCCACCACCTTTGAACGAACCCACGACTCGTTTGACTTAATACACGGCGGATGATCTCAGCCGTTGATTTCAGGCGGACTGGTGGGGAGAGTGGGAGCACCTGCAGTTACTCCACTTTAGAGCCGGCTCTAGTGGGACATAAAATAGTAAAATGAAAGAGACAATAACGCGAATCACGAGGGGAGTTGAAGTTTACAGCTGCAAATTTTCTTCAGTAATCGTAGTTCCCGCTTTAATAGTACCAGAAATGAATTGTCATGATAAAATTTAATAAATAAAAAGTGAGACTGTTGAAGGTAAATATAGAGGAATTTATACGATACAGGTTTATTTTCATGTGGTGTCTTAATCTACTAAAATAACGACATATTCATTCAGTACTATGATTTGGTGGTATTTCTCTTCGCTTAGAAGTGAGAGGTCTTATGTTTGAACATCGTGGATGGTAAATTCAATACCAAATTAGGTTGCTCATTGTGTGTCTTAATCGAACTCTCCCTCTTCATAGTGTAAAAATATTGATATAACTTATACTTGTCAATGTTGTATTTGAACGGAAGGGCGCATAATTGTGGACACATTCCGTATAATTAAGTCCTTTCAGGCTTAACGGTTTCTTTTCAACTGTTTTATTTTAGGGTACGTATACGTCTCATGTACGAATACGTGTAAGTAAAACTTACTACACATAGCCACATGCCCCAATCAACGAGCTATAACACTGTTATATATATATATATATAATTTTTTTTTTACAACGATATTATTTATACTAAAAAGAAGAGGGTTGGTGCTTTGCTTCACAATGAGTTATAAATTACTTTGCTATAACGGTGTTATTTACAAGTGTTTATGTTGAGTACGAGTAATCGAAACCGTTGAGTACGTACCCTTACCATAGTCCAACCCTTGCGTTTGATCTTAACGAGAGGAGCCACTTGGCAACGGGGTGCCTACTCTTTTTGCCCCCGAAAACGGGACGTCGTGCTAATTCAATGTCACTAGTGGACGAATTTTACCTTGGAAATGTTAGGGCGCCACTTGGGTGATGGCCACGTGGAGGTCGTACGGAGATAGAGGTGGACAAGAGTCCGCGTAAGGACACACATATAGCGGGCTAGTGCCTGTAGGGGAGAATCAAGGGTAAGTAGCTAAAGCCCAGCAATGGGGACGACATGCATAAAAGCACTGGAACTGTTTGCCACGTTTGTACGAGAGGTGGACGATGAGAGACTATTTTTCCGTGCTCGGTAAATGAAGCGGAGTACCACATGTTATTATATAAATAAATGGACATTTAAAAAAAGAATTTCCTCTAATTATTCAATAATATGTGATGCTTTACTTCGCATTTTAAACACACTGAAAAATCTCTCATGGATCTCTCGTGGATTAGGTGGGATGCTGCTCACCGCTTCAGAGTGGTGAGAGTTCCCAAGCAATCAACATTCTTCCTCAAAGATGGAGGACGAGTGACTCAAATGATCATTTGATGCATAGTAGGCTTCACACATGGATATATATATATATATATATTAAGATTGAGCTGTCCAAAAGCACAAGAAACACAAAAAAAATTTACATGTTACGTTGATGGCGTTCTGTTTTATGTAGTATAAAATCATTTTGACGCATGATAAATTTGAGAAAGTTAGTGAAGATGTCCTTATTTTATGTAATTCTATTGTTGTATAGCACAATTACTTATGCACAAATGAAGGTCACGAGTAAATGGCAAATTGCTTTGGTGCTTATGACATTTTTCGTTAACTTATGACGTCTCGAGTTAAAATTTGTCTTCGCTTTTACTGGCCTAATTTAATTAATTAAAGATACAATCTAGGGAGAAAATAAAGGAATAATCAAGCAATTAACCAAATTAGCTAGCAAAGCATGTATACAAAAGTCAAATATGCATCTATGTGCAGAAGACATTTTTTGAATCACGGCATGCTACACGCGACTTACATGTTTTAAATGTATATATATGCGTAAATTGACAAAAGGAAAGTCAAATATTTGAAGTAAATGAATAATCTTAGATCATGCTATAAGAAACCCCTCATAAACCAATCAAAGCAGTTGAATTCACATAATAAAATCGGTCTCTATTGAATTTACATTAAGAATAGAGAAAATAATATTTAATAAACAATTGATTGAATCACATTATTGCTAGCCCATTGTGAGGCTAAGCCCACCCCTCCCCCTTAATGTATATAATATCATTTGTTAAAAAAAAAAACAATCATTTGACAACTAATTTAACCACATTATTATGTACGTGCAAAAGACCTTTTTATAACCGGCATTATATGCCTCTTAAGATGTTTTGAACGTGTTTAAAAATAGAGAAAATAATATTTAATGAACAACTTATTGAATCAAATTATTGCTAGCCTATTATGATGTACTAATTATTAAAAAAAAAAGTGTACAAAAAAATTAATTATTAAAAAACACTGTTAAAATGACGAAAATATTCCTGCCACATTTGTTTTGGGTTTCTTTTGAAGTTTTTTGTTTGAGGGGTATTTTTATCCACTTATTTTTGGTGAAGCTTGTGACTCCAAAAAGGATTGTTGGCTTTATATATAAAGATATAATATATAAAGATATGAGGCACCATGAATGGAGAAAAGCATGATAAGTGTTGATGAAGGTTAATGCAAGGGAATTAAGAGGATTCACTTCACTAGCGATCATCAATCATGCATGTGGATGTGTACGAGGATAACTATTAACTAGTAAGAAATATATATACGTATAAGTTATAACACGATTAATTCATCAGGTAAGTCGAATACAAATTTCATTTATAAGTGAAAAAAATATCATTAACAGTAAGAGAAATGTTATTAAGACTCTCAAAGTGGGACTTTTCATGGACTTTCGGACATCTCATAATTTAACGTCAATTTTCGTGCTTATATTATAAAACATTATATTAAAAACATGAGGGAACAGAGAATCCCTTCAAAGTTCCACTTTTAAGAGGATCTTCTCAACATTTCTCCAACCGTAATACTAGTTATTAGTCCGAGGACAATATATTTTATGCTCAAATATTTTTGTAGTTACACATTTTGATGTTTCCAATTGATCAAGTAGGAGGTTACAAGTGACCACAATCATTTGTTGATGTGCTAAATATGCCACTTTCTATGTTCAGTAGCTTGCATTTTACGTAATAATTAAACACCATATTAATTACCAATAATGTCATGATGTGCGTGCCCGTACTTGAACAAAGATCATTTCGGGGTCTCTGCCTTTCCCTTAATATCTCTTCTGGATTTCATCAATTTTATCCATTTTAATGGGCTTTTATCACAAATAATTTTTGAAATTGACTAAAGTTTTGATAGTTCAAAATCGATCAATTTCGTCTTTAAAATTTACTATCACACATTAATTTGGTCATTTCATTTACACTCTATCGATTGATCAGTTAATGTGATGACAAAACATGTATGTGGGTTCGATTTATTTTTATTTTTATACTTTACGTAACATATTAGTGAACGTATAAGACCTGCCTGTATGCCTTATCAGCACATTAACGGTACAATTGACAAAATATAAACAAAATGATCAAATTAATGTGAGGTAGTAAATTTCAAAAATGAAATTGATCAATTTTAAACTTGAAGGACCAAAATGAGAACTTAAACCAATTTCAAATAACTATTGCGACAGAACCCTTATATTAAAAATTTCATATTTAGGGTTTACGTTAAACTTGCTTAATTATCTGAGCAAAAAGTTAGCTAAAATTATCTGAGCAAAAAGTTAGGTGAAAATTATTAATATAATTGTCCAGGCGTTTTTGCTTAAGGTTGCAGCAAATATGTGCCTAAATACACGCACAATACTATGTATGGTTTACTAATTTTTATGTATCTTGGTCTTGACAAAATTGTGTAGAATCTGTCGAATCCATGGACCTTGCTTAAATTACAAGGCAAATGTAAATGTGGCTAATACCGTTGTCTGTTTATTATTATAATTCTCTTTCAGTGTAGAGATTTTGCAAATTGCTGCACTTGCTTTGCAATCTGCAACTTGTTTAAGAAAATGCGGCATGAATTTGTGTATTTTTTTAACATAACCCAACCCAACTCATCAAACTTATCATTTTTAGTTAACTCTAAACACATGCTTATACTGGTTGTTTTGGTTAAGGTGAGCGGTTGCTTCGCGTACATATCATCTATAGTTAAGTTTTTTTTGAGCTCGGTCGTCTTTAGAACGCGTCGAGAAAATTTCATTCGTGCTTAATTTTCTTCAACTTTGTTTTTCTTTGAGGGAATTTTCTTATAACTTTGATAGAGTTTTATTATATCGACATAAAATGTTAATTAGGTTTACAATCACCTATTTAGGAAGACTTTTAGGTTTCTGATTTAGATTTGGTTAATCACTTCTAAGTCTGAAGTCTAAAATCTGATAATCTGAACAAAAAATGTATAATATATATGTATCTTGTATATATGTATTTTATGTCTTGATTATTGTATGCAATCAAGCAAAAAAAAAAAGGTAATCTATATAAATATAAGAGAGAAATGCTAAGGGGTTTCTCTCAAAGTGGATTGTATTGTTTGTTATCTCACAGTTTAACGTCAATTTTAGCCAACATTATAAAACATTGTGCAAAAAACATGAAGTGGCAAAAAATCAACGAATAATTCCACTTTGAAAAAAAAATCTCTTTAACATTTTGGTAAATTTAATTTACCTAAACATTACTCTTTCTCTAAATATAAAGTGCAAAAATAAGTTTGCGTTTGGTGGATTATTTAGTCGACCTCGAGTGGAGAGCTTCAAGACAATTGGTCAACCAAGCTGTTGAGGTTTGGATACATAAAAAATCGGTATAACTATGTTGTTAAAAAACAAAGCTCACTGTAAACATCAGTGTTGGTTTAACAAATTTTTACATCTTATAGACTTTGGACTAATTAATTTTCTTTCAAGGAGATAGACATATATTCAACTGCAGAGACTTGTATAATACAATTATGTCAATGTAAGATTATATTACGTTGTCAGTCTTAAATCCGGATAAAGGAAAAAGAGTGTGTCAGATAGTTAATATCCGACACTTTATTTTTCACATAGAATCCCTAAAATATGAATCGTATGAGATACAAGAGACCTGCAATGTGTAGTTTAAACGACTAAGAATGTTTATTACAAACTCAAAACTCTATGTTCGACTTTCCTTTTTTTTTTTTTTTTTTTTTTTCTCTCTCTTGATATTGTTGATATAAAGAAACCAAAAAGAAAAACCCTAGACTGATCGAGCAGACCAATACAGTAATTGGAATGGAAAATAACCCTTGACCAGAAGATGACTTATCTGATTGCCAAACATATATATAGCCAGGGTTTTTCAATTATCAGGCTGCTGCTGCCAAAACCCATGTGTATTGTATTAAGGCAAATGACCCCATGGCCTTTCCGGCTGCTTCCTCCATGTGATCCTCGCTCTCTCTCTCTCTCTCTCTCTCTCTCTCTCTCTACATATGCATTGCTGCCTCTGAGGAGCTTTCCACCCATACTTCTCTCTCTCTCCACTTCCACCTATACAATTGCATCTGTCTCTCTCTCTGGTGTTTTGCTTCGTACCATATCACAGTAAAGATAAGCACATTTGCAGACCCTTTTCTTACCTTTATCTGATCTCTCTTTTCATTTAATCCACATGCATGATGCATTCCACTTCTGTTGCTTCTTCCCTTTTGTTCCAGTACATACAAAAAATAACTAACAATTAAAATTTAGAGGTATTCATCAATTTCCCCCCTGAACTTGTGACCATTGGCCAATTTCCCCCCTCAACTTTAATTTTGGCCAATTTCCCCCCTCAACTCTCATAATTAGTCAATTTCCCCCCTCAACTTTAATTTGGCCAATTTCCCCCCTCAACTCTCATAATTAGTCAATTTGCACCCTACTGTTAATTTTTTAATTTGATCATAATTAAACAAGTGTGTGTAAGAAACTAAATAAGATGTATGTTAATCATTTTCCTATGTCTTTATCCTATTACAAATAGATTAAAATTTAGAATTTTACAATTTATCATAGATAGTATTATTAGTCATAATAAATCAGTATGGAGCAATTTTATTTGATTTTTTTACTATACAAAATTGATAACGAAAAGGATTGATGTGTACATTTTTGTATGTGAATACAATTTTCTTTATAAAAGTGAAAGCTAAGTTCAAGTAAATTGCGGAGAATCGAGCTTTAGTACAAAAATGGCTAGTCAATTCATAATTTTTGACTCTTTATTAAGAAGAACCCATTTTATTGAAATAGGTCTTATCCATGAGTTTAGGATTATTATTTCTTCTTCTACATGCTTTAAACCCGATTCATAACTTTTTCTTATAATCAACCCATATCACATACTAATTGTATTATGTTTTTGTACATTTTACCCTATATTATGCATGTGAGTTTATGTTAATTTTAGTACTTTGTTGGAAGTTATTAGAAAGATTGAAAGAAAAAAAAAAGAATAGATGGAAAATTAAAAAAAATTAACAGTAGGGTGCAAATTGACTAATTATGAGAGTTGATGGGGGAAATTGGCCAAATTAAAGTTGAGGGGGGAAATTGACTAATTATGAGAGTTGAGGGGGGAAATTGGCCAAAATTAAAGTTGAGGGGGGACATTGGCCAATTGTCACAAGTTCAGGGGGGGAATTGATGAATACCTCTAAAATTTATGCTAATTAACATAAAGAATTGAGATTAGAAATGCTAGCTAGAGTAAGTCGCACACGAGTAATCCTAAATTCCAATCATTCATACTCACAAAATAAAAAGGGTCAAAATTAACCCTTACTATGTAAATTATAAAGGTTAGAATAAGTCAGTGCTTGCCTGAGTAACATGATTCATACACACAAATCAGAAATTGCCGAAATCAAGCCTAGCACGTAAATTAAAAATGTTAGAATACGTTGCTCATTGTAATATGAGAAATCCTAAATTTCATTAATAAGTCGCTCACTTGTAACATGAGAAACCCTAAATTTCGTTAATCTATACACAAGAACTAGAAACAAGCAAAATCAATATTAACAAGTGCACGACTGATGTTAACACTCGACCTACCCGCGCGATTATTTAGTTTGTAATAACTGAAGAAGTTGCAGGTGGGCCCCTACCGTCCTCCAAGTTCCCATGTTCTAGTTATATGAATGTAGTGAGACATATATAGAGCACAGTTTCCAAACCTCCCAAACCTGAAAACTCCCATGTTCTCTCACCGTCACCGACCCCCCTCTTCTGCACACATTCTTCCTCATAGGCTTATATATCTTAATGCTTTTTCAGAGAAATTTCACATCCCCCATCTATGAAAAGAAGATATATAGCTAGGCATGCAGCAGGAGGACAATACTGAAGAACTGTCTTCTTCTTCTATAAGCATTGCATGAGAACTGAGTGGGTTTAGTTCAATTAGATAAAGGAATATTCAACTTTCCTAATTAATCAAATATTAAAATACCCTTGGGTTGATTCAATAAAATTAAATATGTCCAGTTTCAGAATCCCTCATATGGTTTGAGATATATTTTAGTCTGCAAATTAGTTGATTGGAGGAAAGGGGGACTTGGGAATGCTGAATAAATCATGAAACGATGTGGATTTCTGAAGTTCTGACTCCCACCCTCTCTCTCTCTCTCTCTCTCTCTCTCTTTCTCTCTCTCTCTCTCTCTAGATTGGAGTTGTTGGACCCTCTGAGAGAATTCTACTGTGACATTTGTTTGGATCTTAATCTTATGTCACATTATACATAAAAGATATCATAAGTGTGGTAGTAAGTAAATTATGTCGTCTTCCGATTTGACGAAATTATCACGCAAAATAATTGAATACCTTTAATCAAGGACCAAAACCACACATCCAGAGAAGAGGTGTTTGGTAATGGATTTTGATGCCTGTTGGTTTCTTTAAAAAGAAAGAGAATTCAAAGCTTAATTGCATAGCAAAAGCTTACCAAAAAAATTAGTGTTTGTACTTAATATTTATGGTTTGATTTCTATTTTGCGGTATAGCACATGAGTCTTGTTGTGGTCAAATTCAAACGTGGGATATTTAAATGTAAATTTTGAAAAGGGAGAGAATATATCATCATGTTAAGACATGTGATAATAGGGTTGGCATATTTGGCACTTAGTTATCAGCTAATTAAATATCTAATTCTTAATTCTTCTCCCTTAATTAAAATCATATTTGTCAGTCTCTTCTAATCTCATGTCATTTAAGAAGAAATATGACTTTCTGATAAAAAAAAAAAAAGAAGAAGAAGAAATATGACTCTAAAACGTGAAAGCACATATATTTTCCAACATGTGTATGGAATGGGAGATTTTTTTATACATGCGGAATACAATCATGTACTGTTATTATTTATTAAAATTGTAATACATGTATTGTTTCTTTTTATTAATTAATATCATAGAAATATAACATGTCAATTGTGTCGCCCCACACATATTATAACATACTATGTGACAAGTGTTTTGAGTACACACAAAAATTCTTACAACCTGACGTATTAATTTATCTTTCTTTTTTTAAGGTTTTAAATTGACTTAAGGAAAGAAAACAAACATGCATAAGCTAGTTCATGCATGGTTAGAACCTACTCCATTATTTTCAAGGGGAGAAATAATTTACTAGAGAAGCTTGTGCTAGTGGAATATTTGGATGCTACGATATACACCTAGCGATCGGCTAGGTTGCCCAATATATTTAAAAGCACAATTAACAACTTGCATCATCCTCCCAAGACAAAGGATTAACTAGGTCGGCTATTATTTCACTAGTTAATATGATAATGGGGTCTAAAATCCAAATAGGGGGACAAAAGTGAAAGTGAGGAGAAAATTTTTAGCAAGGTAAACTGATCACGTCATTCATACAACAACTTTTATAAGTGTTGATTTGAATGTAATAATGTGGAACTGAGCGAAACCATATACAAGAGGTCTCGCTTATTTGTGAAGACTATGGTATGAATGACATGAACAAACTGTCTTGTTCAAAGTGTGAGTGCTAGAACTTTATCATTTCAACCTTCTCTCTTTAACTCATGCCACATGTATTTCACTAGCACGTGAAACTAAATGTTTAATTATTTTTGGGTTGACAAACTTAATTTTAATTGTACTAACTAATGAAGAAAAATAGTAAGATTTTACATAATTGAAATTTTCTCAGAGCATGTGAAGAAATAAGAAGGTTGAAATGAGAAGGTAAGTGAGAAAATTGCCATAATTTCTCATCCAAAGTTTTCTCAGAGCATCTCCAATGCAATGACTCAAATCTTATATTTCAGTCTCCAATGCACATGAGACTTAAAACTCAAATAGGCTAAGTGAGACCCAAATTTGGGTTTTAATATGAGAATTTAGTCCAAGGTGGAGCTCATGCCAACTAGGAAACATGTTATTCAACCTAAAAAAATAAGTTTTGAGTTTTGAGTCCAATCATCTCCAATGCACATTAACCAAATTGTTAAAACTCAAATATGAGTTTTGAGTCTTAAAATCTGAGGTTGGCATTGGAAATTAAAGCTAAAATAAATAAATCCAAAATCTTTTTGAGAGCCAAATACGAGAATATAGAAATTTAAGTCTTTACATTGGAGATGGGAGAAATGGTAAGGGGGACTCTCTCAAAGTAAAACTCACCACCACCTCACAGTTTAACGCTTCTTATGTCAACATCATAAAATATTTTATAAAAAATATGAGGTGATAGAGAGTACACAGTAACACAGAGAGTCCCATTCGCATTTATCTGGAGATGGTATTAGCTGAATTTAACGGTCTTTTTATTAGGTTGCTGCAGTGCATGTATCAAATTTCACATTGGTTTTTGCTTCCCACTTTGCTTGGGAAGCGTAGCCAATCTGCCTAAAGTATCATTTCGATGGATCCTTTTGGTGAGGATCTTGGGGGTTCGTGACTCGTCTCCATTCATCGTACATCATGCGATCAGTTTTTGTTAGGTACTATTTGTGTTTAATTTTAAATAAAAATATATAAAATGATTTCTGACCGCACGTTATACGATAAATAGACACGATTTACAAATTATTGGGATCCTCACAAAGAGAATCCCGCAAAGATCCGGATTCGTACCATACCATATGCCCTCCTATCCTCCCCTCACATGCCCTCACTCATCTCTCTCTATCTCTCTCTCTTAAAAAAAAAGTAAAGGAGGAAGAGTTCGATACATTGAAGGAAGCAAAAGAACATGGAGTGATATGGTGACAAGGGGTTAAGAGCATCCTTATTATGATTAATCAAGTATATTAAACTCGAGTTTAATAATTGGTGTTTAGGATTTCGATGAGGGGGTTAATTGTTATTAATTAGTTAATTCAAACATTGATCAATGCATCTTTTCTAATATGTAATGATGATGCAATGTATAGGAATGGGATTTAGGCTCTGTTTTAATATTCTTAGACTGTTAGATTCTAGAGTCTAGACTTTGTGTTTGACCAAGACAACCTATGTTTATTGTAACATGCATGTTAGTTAACACAGCAAATGACGGATTAATAATTTTGTATATCCAATAGTTTTATTTCATTAAAAGGGGACTACTTAGTGGTCAAGTTACGGTAATCTACCTTTTTAAGAGTTGGAAAGACTCACAGAAACATTTCAGCATTTCCATGGTCGTCATCATGTAATTCATCAGCACTATAAATCAAACCCAAAACGAGTCGTGAGGAATATATATCTGAAACTTGCCACAATCATTGGGGAACCTCGTAGTTTTTGTTATCCAATAGTTGAGTGATGTTAATATAACATATTTACACATTACTCAACCACACTAGTGTATGGTTCTTCTCTCGTCATTACGTTAATTCTTTTTTCAAACTAGACTTATATGTCCAAACCCTTTCTTAAAAAGGGGCAAGCGCCTAGAAAATTTCACTTTTATTCTGTTTTCTTTAGCTTTGATTCAATTTATCGGCGTTGATGATTGTTTAGGGGTGTAGAATCTCCATTAAGAGCTTACATATTAGAGTTCTAGTCTTTGTAGTTAATCACTTAAATTATATAGGTTTGTTTATAAGTACTTTTAAAATGAATGAAAGCGTTTTTAATGAAATTGATTTTAGGTTCCAAAAAGCACTTTGAAGCACAAGACAACTTTGGCATAGTACTTACGATATTCTGATGAAAGCTCCATTTGCTCTGAATATATCTAAACAAAGTCGAGGCTTGTAGCTCATTTGGTAAGCGCATTCACTCACGGCCCACACTATTAGAACAAATTTAGACATGAACAGTTGTGATTAAAAGCGTAGACAAAATTTAGACAGAAGCCAAATCCTCATCAGTTTTGTTTTTGACAAAACGGCATTCTATCTACTCTAATATGAAGTACAATGAGACTCAAATTTAAGTGTCGGGAGTCGAAGGTCAGATACACTGCACATTAGGGCAGCGTATCTGACCGAATCGTCATCGTTTTTAAAGGCTTTTTTTATTAGTACCCCACAAATTGTTGAATGTACCCCACATTAAAATTTAATATTAAATTACTTATTTACCCCACTATGCAATGACAATTTTGACCTTATTAAGTTTTAAAAAAAATAAAATAAAAATTTCTAAATACACCCAAAATCACTTTTAGCGTATTATTTATCTTCTCAACTATCAAAACCCTCCCACCCTCCATTGTTGAACAAAACCCTAACCAATGAAACTACAAACATATTGATTGAGAAAAATTCCTTTTGACGACTGGAACACGAAATCGATGTTTCGGAAGTTTCACATGAGGTAAGACTTCGTATTTTTCATTCTTTTACGGATCACAAGGATCCCTGCAGCTGTTCATCAGTTTCTTTGCTGCTAGGGTTTTGTTGATTTTTGGGCTTTGTTTTTCTCTGAGAAACTCTATAATCTGGTTACTGGCATGAAATATTTATTCTGAAAGTAAACCATTTATGAAGTTCACTGGATATTAGTCAATATAATGCCAGAAATTAAGTTGTCACAAGGTTGACTCTTCCCAATTTATGTACTAGCATTTGTGAAATACAATTATCCCATGGTTATGGTGTCAAGGGAACTATGAAATCTTGGGTGGGGAGGAAGGGGGTGATAAACCAGTCTCTTCTCTGGTTCATGCGACATGTTCCAACTCCAACAAGGACAAGGAGATTCAATCCAACTCTAACCAGGACATTCATTCCTATTCCCACACGGACACACGAGCAGCAGCCTAGTCCAAGATTTCATTGAGTTGAGATTCATAAATAACATCTTTTAGGTGGGGCATGACCCTTATGGCCTCAACTATGTTTCATCGGTGGTGCGGGATAGCTGTCCATCTTTTCAGTTGTCATAAGGACCGAGCAAGAAAGAGAGACAGATCTCATGAAAGTTTATTGTCTTCCATGAAAATTGTGAGAAACTTAGAGCAAGAAAGAGAGACAGATCTCATGATAGCATACAATCCAGTCCCATTAAACTTGAACAAGATAGTAACATGGTTATCACGTACATGAGATTAATCCCTCAAGCAACACAATGAGCAAACCCACTCCATACACTTGCTCCATATTTGACTGTAAGAAAACGGAAAAGGGTGACTCTGAGTGTTCGGTACAAAAGGTCGGTAACCTTTTTGCATCAATTTCTTGTGGAGGAATATAAGGAGTATATTGAGAAATATGGGGTGTATAGAAGATGTCGGGTGTATGTACAAAATATAAGGTGTATATTGAGAATGTGAGATGTATTAAGTATGTGGGGGGTATTAAGTATGTATGGTTTATTCAACAATTTGTGGGGTGTTACTATAATAAGCCTTTTAAAATCTGTTTTTCTTTTGACAAAACGATATTCAAATTTACTATAATGCCAAACTTCATTGAAGTCAATGGTCAATTCTACATTCAATTTGGTCAACGATGGTGCTATGCTGCTGGCTAGAGCCTGTCCTGCAAACCATGGCAACAAATGTTAGATGGCATGAGATCCAAATCATCAGAGTATCCAGCAGCTGCAACTTTGTGAATCCTGCGGCCCTTCGAACCATCGATCCCATACCAGATTTACGGGTCCATTTGTTCTGCAACCATAATAAATCAAGGATGGAGCATTAGACATCTAGAAATTGCAGCAAGTAACTTGTATTATTGCAGAGTGAGGAGATTGGTTATGGAACTTACAATGGGAGTAGAGGATCCGGCCTGCCTTCGACGTAGGGAAGCAATCTAAGTGATATCAACAAAAACAGATCATTGCTCATCATTTTCTTTTGAGTTTATCAGATTTTTCATGCTAGGAACTTAGTACTTGGGACAGGGTACTTTATATATGGCTGCTCAAACTTACTCTGAACAAATGGTTGAAACATTTTCGGTTCTTTCGAGCTCTCCCAACTCCTCCTGGATATCAAAGAAATAAAGTAACATCAAAATGTGATCGACTGTTTACAAATACTCACTCAACTATGACCTTCTGCAGTACTTTAAATATGACAACAATGCAGATAATACAATATCAAGCGACGCAAGTTTACAAATGTTGCACTAACTAAAAGAAGGAAGAATAAAAAGAGTATATATAGACAACGTTAAAACACGAATAAGAAAAAACTCATCTACCTCATGCACATAACAAATGTAAAATGCTTATCTGTTAAATTAAAGCCATGAACTGCATGATTCATTTAAGTAATTAATCACAGAGAGCGCTTATTCTGTCTAAAGGGGTGTTGCTATGGACCAGAAAGACTGTTTTCTACTTATATATCAATGCCAAGTCTAGCACTAATTCGGATAAGCTACGTATATAGAAATATGCAGGAAAATCTCAAATTGTTAGAACAAAACCCAGGACAATGCAAGGATATGGAACATAAGAAATTCCACAAGAGAAATAAAACAAGCAAACCAGACAATTCATACACATATACAATCCAAACAACTTTGTTCCAAGTTCTTCGAAGACCGGAAGGTCCCTACAGCATCATTGCTTTGAAGATGAAAATAAAACTGGACATCAGTTTAACTTGGAAGCCTAAAAACGAGAAATGTGGTTAGCTTTTTCTAAACTTGAGCTATGATGATGTTCCTTTCATACCTTGATTAAATTAAGCATTTGAGGGCTAATAAGGTAACATGATACCACAAAACGAACGCAAAGGAATGTATATAATCAATGCATAAAACAACTACTGCTTGCAGTGTGTTTTTCGCAATCTAACCGTCAAACGGATTTTCACAGAGCGAAAAAGTGGTGGTTCAACACATCCCACGTCAAGAACCAAATGATTGTTCAGATAACGATGAACTTTTCGACTACATTACCATTCACCCCGTTGATCAGCAACGAGTTATATCTAGTGAGTTCTTGCAGTGTGATTTTCCCCTAAAACAGCTTTTAATCCACCCATATGAAAGAAAGCAACTTTCTGTTTATCACGATGATAAATCTACTTAAGAATTAAGCTACATTCTTTAGTTTTCCAGTCAAATGTGCTGCTGACCAAGTCTGCAGCCTATTTGGTAACCTCACCAATTATACAACATCATCACCTCTCCAACAATTTCCCTAAATAAGTACGGAAAAACAGTCAGAGAAAATTGCAAAAGCCAAAGCCGGAATCATAACATGCAGTCAACCCATTTTCAAAGAGAAGGACCAGCAACTCGTTCTTACATTCTTCAACGCCAAAGCCGGAATCATAACATGCAGTCAACCCATTTTCCAAAAACCCAGAAATATTTTCTTCCTCAAATAACCAATCCCTAGATAACATGCCTTGGCAAAAATAACCCTCATCCCCTTTTCTTTCACCTTCCCTTTTCTGTAAAGAAAGTTACTTTCTTTCTTTACCTTTAACACACAAAGCTGCAAGCTTTTTTACACAAAACTTGAATTGCAACCTCAAAAGGGGAAAAATAGGAAGTGGGAAATGTTTTACACTGTTTTACAAGTAAGAATTTTCCCGGGAAACAAACAGCATTTAGAGACAGAAAGCAAGTGGCATGGATAAGGAAGAAACCTGCAAGAGCTTAAGTTCTTGTTCGAGGAGGCTGAGTTCGGCGAGTATCCGATGCCTTCCTCTCTTATCAGTGGACCCTCCTCCTCCTCCTCCTACCAAACCACCCGGAGCAACCAGCTGCTGCGCCTGTTCGTCCACCGACGACACCGTATCGGACGCCATCCTTCTCTTCCAGCTCACGCACGCATTACAAACCCATGTAATGTATCAGCATACAGATCTGGTAGGTGGTATTTTGGCTGAAGAAAGAGGAAAATTTCGTACAAGTTCGACTTTTCTCACTCTCTCGTATCTATATTTCAAGCAACAAACTTTCACCAAAAAAATACAAAAACAAATATCAAGACTTTTGGAGACTCGTGGAAAGACTGTTTCTAACTTTCTGTTAATTATTGTTCACTCATTTCATACCATACGTAATGAACAATTTTGACGACTCGTGGAAGGACTGTTTCTGTTAAATATTGTTCATTAGGTCATTTAATCATTTTATTTTTTAGTATATCGATATTTTTATACTAAAAAGATGAAGAGATCGGCTAAGGCATGTAATAGGTAGCCTGATTTGGTATTAAATTCTTCATCTACGAGATTCGAACCTAAAACCTCTCACTTTCAAATGAAGAAGAATACTACCAGATCGTAGTACTGAATAACATCTCATTTAATCCATATTTTAAACTACATAATGTTTTTCAAGCGGCAAAACAACAGCTAAGAGGCGGCTATAGCTTTATTTAGAAGTAATTTTTTTCCTTCTTCTTCGGCCCAGTTGTTTTTTTTTTTTTTACCAAAATGGTTTCCCTTTAAAGTTCACAATAAAATATAAGTGTTTGGCAAAATTTTTAAAAGCAATGACATTCATACAACAGCTTTTAAAAGCAAAAACATCATGTAAGTTGTTTGAATAAAGCATAGTTGAGTTTTTAATGAATATTTTCAATTTTGTAACCCTTCATTAGTTTTTAAAAATGACACCACTGTCATTACCACCACTACAACCATAACGCCACCATCGCTGGCACCGCCGCCACCACTATCATTGTCACAACTAGTGTTATTATTACAACAATCGCCATCGTTGCTGCCACCCCCACCATCACCACCATACCACAATTGCCACCACAACCGTCACTACTGCCATTGTTGCCACCTTGACCACCATTGTTACCTCTCTACACCCCAATCATAACAACTGGTAAGAGCACCATACCCTCCTCCACCTTTGTCGCTACCATCATCACAACAACCATCACCACTGCCCTCGCCACCATTGTCATCGCCCCACCTCCGCTACCATGTCCATTTTTGTTATTATCTACAAATATAACACTTCTACATTAAAATTTATGAAATCCTTTTTACACTGCTTTTTATACTCACAAAACTTGTAAAAATATAATTTATCAAACGTTTAAATACTTTACTTTACAGCTCATTATTCTTCTAACACAACAGAAGTAGTTTTTTTTTTTTTTTTTTAAATGCGGCAATCCCAAATTGCCCTTTCTTGTTAGCTATTTCCCACTTGGAAAAGTGTCTGTCTTCCAGTGGGTCTCTTTCTATTTCCACGTACTTGAATAGGCATCTTCTATGTGTCTACTTATACACATACCACATTTTTAAGAATAATTGAAAACAATTGTTATTCGTACTCTAAAAATTTTATTTTTACTCTTCATAACAATATTTTCTTTTTATATATAGAAAGTTTGAATTAAATAATAAAAATTTTAAAATGCTAATAACAGTTCCTTAATTAAAAA
Organism: Malus fusca; assembly: GCA_035220775.1. Taxonomy (NCBI): domain Eukaryota; kingdom Viridiplantae; phylum Streptophyta; class Magnoliopsida; order Rosales; family Rosaceae; genus Malus; species Malus fusca. The sequence goes on from CM069069.1 coordinate 38,217,435, forward strand.
TCAGTGTTCTAAAAAACGGCCTAGGCGGCCGCCTAGGCGCTGGGCGGGTTGGAACCGAGGCGATTTCGTGCAAAAAGGCTGGAAAAATCGGGGTGGCTCTAGGTGGCCGCCGCAGCGGCCCTAGGCGGGCTAGGCGGTTGGGCGGTTTTTTTTTTTTTTTTTTTTTTTTTTGAAATTTAAAAAATAAAAAATAAAAGACTTAGATTAAGCCTAAGTTCTAAGTTCTAACCTGTGCCCTGCACTCTCTTACTTTGATTTCACACACAGAAACAAAACCAAGCCGCCGTCGTCTCTCTACCCATTTCTCAAACTCTTCAATTGCAGTGCACAATGCTTGCGAGCGTGCTTCTAGCCTCCAGGACCAGGTGCTTGCGAATCGCGATTGTGCTTCCAGTAGCTTTGCCAATTTCACCTCAGGCAAGAATACAAGTAGTCTTTCCATCTTCTTCCTTTTCCTTTCTCTGAAATCCATCGAAGAAGAGGAAAAAAAAAAGGGAGAATTTACAGAGGGAAAACGGAAAAAAGAAGAAGAAAAAGAAGAGGGAACGGAAAGAAGAAGAAAAGGATGAGGAAAAGGAAAGAACGAAAAATAATAGAAGATTTCGGTTTTCAAGGCGTCAAAATGGACTCCTTGGTTTGGGAGTCTGACTGTCTGAGGCATGGGTCTTGGCTGAGGGGAGTCTGACTGTCTAAGGCATGGGTTGGAGGGAAGGGGTCACCACACACGTGGTGCTTTATGAAAGAAATGGGGAAGGATGCATATGCATCTTTTCAGACTTCTTTTTATTATGAACCACCTAATTTTAATATTTAAAAATTAGATATAGTAATTTAAAATGTCTTAAGTAATATGGTATATATGCTTAATATGTTTTTAAATTCTGGACTTGTATGATATTTTTTTTGCATTTTATCATTATTTTATTATCTTATTTATGTATTTTATACAAGTATAATTTTTTATAAGTGTCAATATGCACTTATTTACAAGATATACAAGAAATTTACCTAAATCCGCCTAGACCCCGCCTAGCCGCCTAGGCGCTAGGCGCTAGCCCCCTAGGCGCTAGGCGCTAGCCCACCGCCCGACTAGCGCCTAACGTTTTTTAGAACCTTGTTAAAAATTAAAATAAACTGAATTACCAATTGTAGATTGGATTTAGCAAGAGCTTGGAGGGTGCAAAAATGGAATCTTGAAGGCAGGGTATATGAGCTAACATTCTTTTTGGTGAAGTGCTGATTTAGTCCCTAAACTATCACTTCAGTGAAAATTAGGTCACTAAATTATTTTTTTGGTAAAATAAGTCCCTAAAATTCATTAAAAATTGCTAATTTCATCTATACTATTTTATTCAAAGCTATTTTATCCATTTTTTGTTAACTTAAGTCACTTGACACACTTAAGAGTGTAATACTATCATTTTCTTGCCTATAAGCCCTTAACATTTCATATAAGTTGCGAATGGAACATCTAATTTACCCTTCAAAGTTAACTTACACTATTTCTTATGAAAAACTACCAATTTACCCTCCAAAGTTAACTTCATACACTATTTCTTTATGAAAAACTACCAATCTACCCTCCGATGTGTATCACATGCAAATAACTTGACTTAAATTGATGGAAAATTAAATATAGTAGCTTCGAATATAATATTAGGGATTTAATTGACAAATTTTTATAATTCAAGGAATGGTTTCTTTGAAAGAAAAAAAAAAGTTTAGGGACCTAATTTTCACTGAAGTGATAATTGAAAGGACTAAATTAGCAATTCACCCTAAAATGAAATCCCCGTGACGGGTTATGCTAAACATAATTTTTTTTTCTTTTCAGTCTCCAACTTCATTCAATATATTCTTCTCAATCCACGAAAAAAGAGTTTAGAAAACTTCAACATGTTTATAATAAAAGCACTTCTGCATCAAACGCTTATGAGCAGAAATGTTTTTTAGAGAAACAATCTTGAAACGGGACCTTAGTCACCAGCTCAATACAAACAATAACAATTTATTTCCAGTGGAATTATGAAGCCAGGGTTGTAATAGATGTATTTGATTATAAAAGCCGTTTATCATCACACTGTAAAATCATCGTACTGCAACTGCAAAAGGCGGACCTTTTAAATTGCATTTGTAAGCCGAAAACGCTCTTCCAGGTAGTCCCCACTGCGGACGGGAGGAAATCTTGGCGGTGATTCTTCACTGCAACAACTTTCCAGACATTCCACGACACAATCTTCATTGGGATCCATGAAGAAAACGACGGAGTAGCGTTCTCTTCCTGCATGCATCACTTTATGCAGTGTTTGTTGTGCGGAAGCGGCATTCAACTGTAAGTGAAAAGTAAGAACAGAAAAAAAAAAAAAAAAACAACACCAACAAGAACACCAAGATTTATACTGGTTTGGCAATGCCTACATCCAGTTTGGAGACAACGGAGTATTCCACTATAATCAATGAGAACATACAATAGTGTTTATCACTCAATTTCCCAAAGACCCAAATAACCCAAGCTCACACACTTGCAATAGGAAGGGAAGAAACCAAAAATACAAAGCAAAACAATTTGAGAAAAATTCTTTTCTCTACCAAATGGCTTCTTGCTCTTTCTCCTCTCCCTTACTCCTCCCTCTTGTCTCTACTTCTAGGGCTGCACATTCTTCCCCTTTTATAGCCAAAGAAAATGGCTCTTCAAAGACATCAATGGCCAAAGGCCTACCATCAAGTAAAAAAGAGTTAGGCACATTTGTTGTTTGTCTCCCATTACCACAAAGTAGCCCAAAGAATTGGACTTTGACTACATGTTTGAGTCAATAATCAACAATCTCCACCTTGGCTCAAACCCTCTAAGTAGAACTCCTGATAGTCGTCTCCCAATCCCCCATGGGGCAATCAACAAATTTTACAAATGCCAATCAAGTCTAAGCAGTGCTTAAACTTGTGCAACGAAACTGGCTTTGTTAACATATCCGCAGGATTGTCAGCAGTCCCAATCTTCTGAAGAAGAATATCTCCCTCGTCAATAATCTCACGAACAAAATGGAACCTCACGTCAATGTGTTTCGTACGTGCATGATGAACTTGATTCTTTGCTAAATGAATAGCACTCTGACTGTCGCAATGAACATCCACATGGTCTTGTTGAACCCCTAAGTCATCAAGCAACCCTTGAAGCCAGATGGCTTCTTTTATAGCTTCTGTTACAGCCATGTATTCTGCCTCAGTAGTCGACAAAGCAACTGTAGATTGCAGAATCGACCTCCAACTTACTGGACCTCCAGCAATAGTGAATACAAAACCAGTAGTGGACCTACGCTTGTCCAAATCACCTGCGTAATCAGAATCCACATATCCAACAACACATTTACTAGTAACTTTATCCTGCTGGAACAATAAACCAACATCCACAGTACCCAGAATATACCGTAGAATCCATTTCACAGCTTGCCAATGCCCTTTTCCTGGATTATGCATATATCTACTGACAATACTAACAGCTTGTGAAATATCAGGCCTAGTACACACCATAGCATACATCAAACTACCAACAACATTTGCATAAGGAATTTGAGCCATGTACTGACTCTCTTCAACAGTTTTAGGAGACATAGAAGCGCTAAGTTTGAAATGAGAGGCAAGAGGTGTACTAACCGGTTTTGAATTTTCATTCATCCTGAAACATTGTAGTACCTTCTTCAAATACTGCTTCTGACACAGACTAATCTTGTCCTTCGCTCTATCTCTTTCAATTTCCATACCTAGTATCTTCCGAGCTTCTCCCAAGTCCTTCATCTCAAATTCATTACTTAGTTGAGTCTTCAACCTTTCAATCTCCACTTTGCTCTTACATGCTATAAGCATATCATCAACATATAAAAGCAAATAAATGAAGGTTCCATCTTGTAGTTTGCGAAAGTATACACAATGGTCATAGTGACTTCTTGTGTACTTTTGCCCGATCATAAATCTATCAAATCGCTTGTACCATTGTCTTGGAGACTGCTTCAAGCCATACAATGATTTTTCCAATTTGCAAACCCAATTTTCCTTTCCAGCAACCTTAAAACCTTCTGGTTGAGACATATAAATCTCTTCCTCCAAATCACCATGTAAGAACGCAGTCTTGACATCAAGTTGGGCCAATTCAAGGTCAAACTGCACAACCAAAGCCAACAGAATACGAATAGAATAATGTTTTACTACAGGAGAAAATACCTCATTATAGTCAATGCCTTCCTTCTGAGCGTAGCCTTTAGCTACCAATCTGGCTTTGAATCTTACATTGTCTTTTCTCAAAGATTCCATCTTTTTGGCATACACCCATTTACAACCAATTGCTTTCTTCCCCTTTGGTAACTGAACCAGATTCCAAGTCTCATTTTTATGAAGAGATTTCATCTCCTCATCCATAGATTTCTTCCACAACTCGCACTCTGAACTCATGACAGCTTCTTTGTAGGCGGATGGAATATCATCTTCAATAACAGGAAGTGCATATGCCACAATATCAGTAAATCGAGCAGGCTTTCGAATTTCCCTTCTCGATCTTCTGGTTGCAATATAGTCTTGTTGCTGTGGAAGCTCTTGGGTAAGTGCTTCCTCTTCATCATCCTCGTCCTCATCATCAGAATTAACTGTAGGACTAGTGGTTGTAACATCAGACCTTACTGGAACAACTGGAGTCTTCAGTAACTCCACCTGCTTTGAGCTACTCATGGTCTCGGTCGCTTCAGTTTCACCTTCATGCTTGTTCTGATTAACCATAGCAACCTCATCAAAAGTCACATCTCTGCTTACAACAAATTTCTTCTCATCTGGACACCAGAGTCGGTATCCCTTCACGCCAGTGCTAAAGCCCATAAATAAAGCTTTCTTTGCTCTTGGATCCAACTTGCTTTCTCTGACATAATAGTAAGCAGGACAACCAAATATGTGTAAAAACTTGTAATCAGTACAAGGTTTACCAGACCATACCTCCATGGGCGTTTTGCCTTCGTTCGCAGCAGCTGGCAATCGATTAATGAGATGGCTTGCATAAGTAATTGCCTCAGCCCAAAATGCCTTGCCTAAACTAGCATTAGACAACATACACTGGACTTTCTCAAGCAAAGTACGGTTCATGCCCTCCGACACTCCATTCTGTTGCGGTGTCTCCTTAACCGTGAAGTGTCTCACAATACCCTCATCTTGACAAACTTTCAAGAAAAAATCAGACTTATATTCACCCCCATCGTCTGATCTGAGAGTCTTGATCTTTCGACCGCTTTGCGTTTCAATCATCTTTTTCCACTTCAGGAATATCTTCAAGACTTTATCTTTACGCTTCATGGTGTACACTCATATTCTTCTAGAGAAGTCATCAACACAGGAGACAAAATAATGGCTACCTCCCTAAGATGCATTCTTGGAAGGTCCCTAAACATCAGTGTGAACATAATCAAGAATGCCTTTAGTGTGGTGAATAGCAGTGCCAAATTTTACTCTAGTTTGCTTACCCAACACACAATGCTCACAGAATTCCAATTTGCATGCCTTTGCACCTTTCAATAAGCCTTGCTTCACTAATCCTTGCAACGCTTTTTCACCAGCATGCCCAAGACGCATATGCCATAACCTCGTGGTGTCTGTGCTATCTGCGTCAGCAGCTTCGGTGACAGCTGCTCCACCAATAATTGTACTCTCCTGCAAGAAATACAAGTTATTTCGTCTTGTACCTTTCATCACCACCAGTGCCCCGTACACAGCTTTAAGAACTCCACCCTCCATGGTGATCTTGAGACCCTTGGATTCCAATGCACCCAGTGAGATGAGATTTTTCTTCATATCCGGTACATACCGAACATCACTTAATTCTCTGACTGTTCCATCATGCATCTTCAAACAGATTTTGCCTATCCCTTGTGTTTTGCAGGCATTATTATTACCCATCAAAACAACTCCACCATCCAGCTCCTCGAAATTAGAAAACCATTCCCGAATGGGACACATATGATAGGTGCAACCTGAATCCAAAATCCACTCATTTGAGTGACCATCAGCATATGAACTAGCCAAAGCAAACTCGAAATCATCATCATCTCCAGATTTTGCAATATTTGCTTCAGAACCCGCTTTCTCCTTCTCTTTGTTCTTCAATTTGGGGCAGTCTTTCTTCCAATGACCCTTTTGGCGACAAAAAGCACATTCATCTTTAGCAGGAAACTTCCCTCGTGACTTTGAACGAGATTTTCCCCACTTCCCAGATTTTCTTTCCTCTGTTCGACCCCTTGCAATAAGTGCCTCGGTTTGTGAATTGTGAGTCTTCAGTTCCTTCTTACCAAGGAAGAAAAAATCGATAATATCGGCGATATTTCGCCGATATTATCATTTTTTTGGAGGTCCGATATTTTTTTAACTATCCAAATGATTTTCGTCAAAATATCGCGATATTATCGATAATATCGATAATATCGATAATATCACGATATTTTTAAAATTATCGATAATATCGCAATATATTATTAAAAAATACTTAAAAATGTTGAGAAATCTCAACACATATTACACTTGATCAAAGCCCAAAGGCCAACCAAGACATGCTTTTCTCAGCATGTGAATGTGGCTTTTATAGCCTTCTTGGCTTGCTCACTGCCCTCGCATGGGCGATGTGGGACTCGACCAAGGAAGAAAAGAGGAATTTCGGCCCGAAATCCACACCCACTTTAAACGGCCATAACTTTGTCAAAACTCAACAAAATCAAGTAAGACAAAAACGAAAGTTGTAGCCCTCGAAGAGACGAAGAGAATGGTACCTCACACGACGTCTGAATCGTCGTGGTTTGGCCGGAAAATTCCTCGAAAGTCACTGAGGTCGCCGGAAACTGGTAAGATTCAAATGAGTATAACTTTTTCAATACTCAACGAAATTGAGTGAAACAAAAAGGAAAGTTGTACTACTCGACGAGACGAAGAGATTGATACCTTGCATGCCGGCCAACTCGCCGTGGTTTGGTCGGAAAACCAAAACGTTTTGCCTCAAGGGCTGGTACATGTGAACTTGTGACTCCAACTAGGTAAGAGCCATATCTAATTTGGGGCCTTCTATCCTATATTTGTGGACAACCATCAAATGCTAAAGATTAAACAAACATAATATGTTCTACTGCTTAGCAAAAAAAGCTACAAACCCTTTGCTTATCAACAAAAAAAGACAAGTCTTTGCACTAGATATACTTTCAAATTACGTTGAGTAGCAACCTGATATATGTATTCGGACGAATTATAAAACAATTGACACACTCCTGGCTTCCAAAATTCAATTCTTTTACTTTATATAAACTTGAAAAAACATAATCGGCATCCAAATTAAAATTTAGTCTTATTCAACGTATTGATTTTCAATCGTTAATTGATATACTATAATTTGGAACTTCAACGCCTAGACGCATGCTTATGTGTAAGAAATTTAAAGTGTCAAATTCGGCACATTATTCTTCATCATTTTATTCACTTCCCTTTTTTTTTTTTTTTAATATCCTAAATAAAACCTCCCAATATTGTACTAATTAATTATATATAAATGATTATGGTGTGTTTAAACTTCTTTCATTAATTACTACATATTTTCTACACTCACAATGTTTGCCAGCTCGCTATATAATCAACTTAAATCAGTTAAATCCATCATGCAATGCATTTCCTTCCAATTTTTTGTGATAAACTAATAGATAATTGACTAAATAAACATCCTGCAAAGTTTCATTAAAAATTTCCAAGTTTTTCTTACAATTTCCGTGGTTTCCATGTAATTTTTATCGATATCGATATTATCCCGATATTTCCATCGATATTTCCGTGTTTTCGGACTACCGATATTTCCGATATTACCGATATTTTCTTCCTTGCTTCTTACGACACTCATGATTCACCAACGCCGTAGACACCTCATCAAGTTTCACCTCGGATTTTCCATACAACAGAGTAGTTGTCAAATGATCATAATCATCAGGCAATGAATTTAACAAACATAGTGCCTTGTCCTCGTCAGGAATTTTCACATCAAGGTTTGCTAAATCAGCAAGTATTTTATTATAATCATTGAGGTGTTCGTGCATAGAGATACCTGGACGATACTGAAATCGGAAGAGTCGCTTCTTCAAGAAGAGACGATTTTCTGCGCTCTTGGTCATATACTTCTCCTCCAATTTCGTCCATAACTCCTTAGCAGAAGTTTCCTTCATATACGAGTATTTCAACTCCTTATCAAGGAACGATCGAATAGCAGCACAAGCATGAAGATTAATTCGCGTCCACTGCTTGTCATCAATATCTTCTGGTTTATCTTCCAGAACCATATCCAACTCTTGTTGATACAACACATCCATAACTTCACATTGCCACATACCAAAATTATTAGAGCCATTGAATTTATCAACCTCTAACCTTGTAGTAGTAGTTGGATGTCTATTGGATGTAGATGAAGACGATGCTGACCCATTCTTTACAGATTCATCTTTATCTCCAGCCATCTACTCGGCACTATTCACAAATACGACACTGTTCACAGGTACAATACCATGCACAGATACTGTAGCAGTTCACTGTTCACGAACTGTAGCGCCAACACTTTTCACGAAACTGGGCTCTGGTACCGCTTGTTGTGCGGAAGCGGCATTCAACTGTAAGTGAAAAGTAAGAACATAAACAAAATAAAAACAACACCAACAAGAACACCAAGATTTATACTGGTTCGGCAATGCCTACATCCAGTTTGGAGACAACGGAGTATTCCACTATAATCAATGAGAACATACAATAGTGTTTATCACTCAATTTCCCAAAGACCCAAATAACCCAAGCTCAAACACTTGCAATAGGAAGGGAAGAAACCAAAAATACAAAGCAAAACAATTTGAGAAAAATTCTTTTCTCTGCCAAATGGCTTCTTGCTCTTTCTCCTCTCCCTTACTCCTCCCTCTTGTCTCTACTTCTAGGGCTGCACCTTCTTCCCCTTTTATAGCCAAAGAAAATGGCTCTTCAAAGACATCAATGGCCAAAGGCCTACCATCAAGTCAAAAAGAGTTAGGCACATTTGTTGTTTGTCTCCCATTACCACAAAGTAGCCCAAAGAATTGGACTTTGACTACATGTTTGAGTCAATAATCAACAGTGTTGACCTGAACAAACAATTAGTCCACCTCTCCAGCATGTCCCCAATGTTGACAATGAATGCCCCATCTATGTGAAGAACATCTTCCCAGACGCGAGGTTGCTTAGATTTGTCCCTACAAACCTGAAGTCCAGGAACTCCATTGGATGCAAGGAGTGTGACCATGCCATAGTCTGAATGAGCAGACGCACCAAATATTTCTTCATCGGTTGATCCCAGCTCACCTGGATAGTGTAAAAGTCGAAGAAAACCCCTTGGTTTATTCAATGCCCCCACTTTGTCGAAAAAGTCCTCATCTAGGTTTAAAGCCAGGGCAATCAGAGAGCTTAACCTTTTTCCAGCAGACAGGACTTTTCTATAGTACGATTCCATTGTAGGTCTCAAAGATGGAATGATGTCTTCTGAAGGCCATTTATTCAAATGACTCTGAGTTGGGTCATATAAATTGCCGACGTAGTAACTCTCTTTCGAGTCACCTTTGGAGCTGGAAGCGAAGTCGAGGTTTTCGGAAAAGAGTGGGGTGTATCCACTGTATCCACTGTGATGCTTGCGATCCAGTTTCAACTTATCTTTCAAAGGAAGCGAAAAGAAGTTGCTGCTCTGATCGAACACCTCTGCAAACAGCTCTTCCTCGACGCCATGATTCACCAGGTAGAAGAAACCACACTCTATGCATGCCTGACGGATTGAAGCGGCGGAGGATTAGTGTAAATAATATCATTTGTTAAAAAAAAAAAAAATTAATTCTTTTTGCAAATGATATTGTAACCTAATCTGATCTATCATTAAAAAAAACATTTGAATTTCAATACAGGGGGAACAATTCTTTGACCAACATGTCACTCAGTACTATGGTCTAGTGATATTTCTCTTCACTTATAAGTGAGAGGTCTTAGATTCGAATCTCGTGAATGACGAATGATATCAAATTAGATTACCTATTGTGTGATTTAACTAAACTCCCCCTCCTCTTAATGTAAAAAATATTATTGTACTTAAAAAAAAAAAAACCTCTGACCAACATGGCTTGTCGATATTTGCCACCACATGCAACCAATTGCTAAATATTTGAAGTAACTTCTCTTTCACGAAACATTGGAGTCTAGATCCTATGGCTAAACCATGTGCCTGCTCTCTAGGGTTTACAAGAAGCACATGATTCTTCTAAGCATCTCCAATGAAAGCGTTCTATATTTAGATTAGTCGAACTCAAGCCATCATGAAAAGGCTCAACTCATTTCCATCACTGTGGTGAAAGGCCACTTGCATGAAGGGTTCTATATGAGACTGCTAAAGTAGTGAAATATATATAGCCCATTTTAGAGCTCCGAGAAATTTTGAGGCTCTAAAAAAAAAATCTCTCTCAACGAGGGGTTATATACCTTTCGGCTCTATATGAGATTATATATTTATTTATGTAGTAATTTGATTACGTGATAAATTTATTTTTGTTTTAACTTTTTCTAAGTTGACTTTTAGATGTGTTATCTTAAATTTTTTAATGAACATTTCAACCTAAAAAAAATTCAAATTCTGCACTTGTGCACTACTCACCTAACTCTTGTGTTTGGAGCATTTAAATACTATATTGTAATGAATTTACAATTTAGGTCTGTTTGTTGGTTTATGCTTTCAAATAACTAAGTTGTAATGCCCTTACAATTTAGGTATGTCTTTTGTTTTTGTTTTCGGTTCAAGTCTCTAAACTACCAATGTTAAATTTCATCACCTTTTTATGAACTTTTAAATCTAGAAAATTAAACACAAAGCACAATATTTTTTTTCTTAATCAATAACACCAAAAAAAAAAAGTTGTTTGCTTATGTTTTCTTAATCAAACAAACACTTGAAAAATAAACTGCTGAAATCGAGACTACTAGGAGGCCCTTAATTTGGAGAGATTTTTCAGTGTGACTGTCACACGAGGTGGTATATCACGTGTCCCTATATAAATGGTGGGTTACTTAAAAATTAAAAAATTTCACCACTTGCATAAAAACACGTGGTGTATCATCTGTGTTCCCGTCACAACTAAAAATTTCTCCTTAATTTGGTGCAGGTTCCACCTCTTTTTGGAGCTAGATGTAGTCTAACTTTTTGCTACTCAAGAAAGGAAGTAGCTAACCATATGATAGATATACCCCTATTTTCCAGCTCATTGGGGATGAAAATTCCTCACTAGAGCTACCAATGTAGCCTAGAGGAAGATAAAATCCCAACGCCTCGAGGAAGATAAAATCCCCGTTGGGGATGCTCTAGGAATCCATGTCTCAAAAAATAAAAAATAAAAACCAGAAAATTGAGCCTTCATTTCAAATTCCAATTACAATGACAAAATAGTTTGTCAATATATTTTTTAGTTCTTATTACATTAGATGATGAGTAGATTATGAACTCATTTGGAAGTGTTTTTAAAATGATTGAAAACGTTTTTAGAGAAAATGTTTTTGGGTTTCAAAAACACTTGCATTTTTACTAAGGATTAGTTCCAAAAACATTTTCACCAAAACGTTTTTAGTCATTTTAAAAGCACTTCCAAACGAGCTTTATGTTTCTTGCAAGAAACCAAAATAAAAATACAAATACAAATACAAATAAAAGTAGAAATAAACAAAATAAAAGCATATCAACTTCATGCTTCAGCTTTAGGCGCATTCATGGGAAACTCTTCCATTCCATAAACTGAGTTATGCTTGGAACCATCATACTTCTCTCCATCTCCCCACAATGCATAAGCCTCCTCGCCGTGGATCGCGTCATCACCGACCTGCAACTCGTCGTCGTCGAGCCTGAGTGGAATGAAAAGCCTCAAGAACAAGCAAATGATGCTAGTGATGATCAAATTGACAGTAACCACAAACGCTATTCCTAGGAATTGGATTCCCATTTGCTTGAACCCTGCACCGACATGGCCACTTTGCAATCCATAGGCAAGGCCAATGTAGTGTTCCCACTTGTCGGTTAAGTAGAATATACGGCATAGCCTCGGGTGGGCAAAGAAGCCGGCAAGGATGCCACCTAGGCCTCCGGCCACGGCGTGGGTGTGGAACACGGCCATGGTGTCATCGACTTGCTTTAGGATGCCGATTTTCTTGTGGAGGACCATCATAGTGTACCATGGGATGCTTCCTGACATCATTCCCATTATGATTGCTGCCCAACCTTGTACCACTCCTATACTCAAAATATTATGTGACATAATAAGACTCTGTTTGGTACTCTACTTGAATTCAACTTTCTAAACTCAAAAACACTTTTTAAGTTTGAAGTCATAAGTACTTGTTTAGTAGAACTATTTTCCAAATTGGATTCTAAACTAACTTAAAAAAATAGTCCATTTCTTGAAAATAGTACTAAAAGCGAGATTTTAAACTCTAAGCGCCATTGCTTTTTCTCTCTTCTCCTCTTATACAGAACAAGTTTTGGGGTCTTAAAGAAAATTGTTTTCAAGAGATGTTCTCAATAAATGTTTTGAGAAATGATGATTTTTTTTAATAGGATACCGAACGGGTCCTAAGTGATCATGTACAACTCAAATAAAATGATATATATATATATATATATATATATATATATATTGGTTATATAATACGATGGGACGGTAATTTGATGTGACAATTTACAATTCCACCAAGAAATATATTATTTTGAGTAGGCTTAATTTAGAGATGAGTACAAACTGGCTGAATAGTTCAAATTGGCCACATGATATTAAATTTAGCTTTCCAATTAAAGCAAGAGAAATGAAATGTTTATTTATGACATTTAAATCGAACAAATAAAAAAAAAACATAAATAAGCAGAAAAACTAATGAAAATGATTTGAAAACTTTGAATTTTAAAGATAAAGACAAAATAATGGGTAAAGTGAATAGTACCAAGATTGATTTTTTAGTGTAAAAATGTGGTTTTTTATTAAAGTGAACAGTACCGGAAACTTTTCATTAAATTTCCCTAAATAAGCAGGAGTTTGTAGAAATAAAAAAAAGGGTAAGCCAAAATTATTTGAGTATGTTTATGTGAATCGAGTAATTTATACCTGCAGCAGGAGTAATGCAAACTAAGCCAGTGATCATGCCTTGAGTGGCACCGATCACAGAGGGCTTCCCGAAGAAAGCAATGTCAAGCAAGAGCCACGTCAGCAAGCTAGTGGCAGTGCACACGTGGGTGTTGAGGACGGCCAGAGATGCGTCTGTGCTCACCATGTAAGGATCTCCACCGTTAAATCCACTCCACCCCATCCAAAGTAGGCCCGCCCCAGCAAGCATCAGCAGAATGTTGTTTGGTGGAAATCTCTCCCTGTCATTGGTTGCCCTTGGCCCAACCTGAATCCTCAAGGAAAACAATATTTGTGGTTTACTTGTAAAACCAACTTAATTTTTACCCATATAATAAATTTTAGGGGTGTGATATCCACACATCCTTTTTTACTTCTTACACACCCTTTTAATTTTCGGCTGTCGGATCTGATGAATTGAAAAAGATTAAAGGACAAAAATCAACAAGGGGTGTGTGAGAAGTAAAAAAGCATGTGTGGATAGCACACCCCTAAATTTCATTGATAGAAGTGTGTTAAATTAGTTGATTAGGATAATATGCTCCCTCTCTTGTATTTAAGTTTAATTCATTATACTCATGTAAAATTTCTAGTGGATGCGAGACATACTCAAAATGTTCTGTCATAGACATGTTGCTCATATTAGAATATAGCAGTCTAACATAAAATTAAAAAATTCCATATATCCGGTGGTGGTTCAAGAGATTTTACGCAACCTTTTCTTACAAATCAGTTTTTAGGAGCAAATTCTATTTATAAACTCTAAACAATTATTATTAGAGTTTGATTTCACCATGCGGTAGGGCCTAGACTTCACAGAAAGGGTGACTGATCGGCTAGATTAAATTGCTCAATACTATGTATGGAGCAATGTAGGCCACCCTAACCATCAAGGCTTCACGCCTTGCGATTGTCGGGAGAACGTCTATCATACATAGCCCTATCCTTTTTTGCAAATAGGTTTTGTGGGTTAATAAAGAGTAAACTTTGGCTGAGCTAAAATTATGATGTATTTTACGATCAGTGGCTCAAATTCTAATGGTTAATTTTTGGCCAGTGATGCTCGAGAGGCCATAATACATCAATGGTCAAATTTCATCCACATAAAGGTTAAACGACTGAAGTTAGTAAAATTGTGTTGACTTACCCAGTAAGCAGCAGTGAAACCAGCAACACCAGAAGAGAGATGAATGACGTAGCCGCCAGAGTAGTCAATAAGCCCCATCTTATACAACCAGCCATTGGGGTAAAAAATACTATAGCAAGTAATTGTGTAAGAAAATGTCAACCAAAGGGGTACAAATAACATCCATGCATGGAAGTTCATCCTCCCCAACAAAGCCCCAGCGATCAAAATCAACGTAATGGCCGCAAACACGAACTGAAAATAAATCATAGTTGCATTTGGAAGAAACCCACTGAATGTTCTTTTCAGCAGGAAGGCTTGGTCCATGGCCACGTTGGGTCGGCCGAGGAACGGGAAGAGCTGGTCCCCGAACGACATTTGGTAGCCCCAGCCGACCCAACAGACCAAGACTGCTGCGAAGGCGTACAGAGCCATGAAGGCGGAGTTCACCGCCCACTTCTTTTTCACTATGCTTCCGTAGAGAATGACAAGCCCTGGCACGCTCTGCATGCCAACGAGCGTGGCAGCCGTGAGTTGCCAAGCATTGTCACCCTTGCTGAGCCACTCAGGGCTCGCCTCGTCAGGTTGGAGGTTCAATGGGAGCGCCATTGCGATGGATTGACGAATGAGCTTAGGGCACAGAGTTTAGATGATGATTGTGTGTTGATTTATGAATGGGATGCCAATGAACGCTTTATAAATTTATTTGTGGATTGTGACTTTGAAGCATCGGAGCTTTTGCTGTCCTTGCCTGGATCTTTTTTGGTTCTACGTGATTTTTGTCCAGATTAATGAATCTGAAAATTGTCCGCAGAGTAATTCAGGGTTCAGGGGCGTGTGAAGTTACTGATGTGCCATTTGACCTTGTTGATTGATAACTAGATATTTGCACGTTTGATGGCTAAAATTGTAACTGGATTGAGATTCATCGTTCATTACCAAGAGATTCCTAAGCTTTAGCGTCTCTCTTTCGTGTCGTTTCCCACGACGGTGAATCCAATGGCTACAAGTTGCGGCACAGGAATTCCCGCCATTCGCATGGGGGCTTGCTCTTGGCCAATAGATTGATGGTTCCGATGGAGGAACATAATATATTAAAGTAAATTCTTTTTAATTAACAGGTTAGATAATTGGTTTTTTATTTTATTTTATATTTTTGTGCAAATTAAGGGATTATAATCAGTAATCTACACATACATATCATTAAGAATAATGCTAGGGATACCAAATTTGCAAATCAAATGATGTGTCATCGATAGAAAATAAGCACGTTAATTAATACTTAAGTTAGGGTAATGCTAGGAAGATCAAATTTTTAAACCAAATTTACAAACCAAATGATGTGGTTGTAGATGATTGATTTATTAAGTAAGTGTCAATTAACGTGCTTGTTGTTTTATTGGTGACAGATCATTTGATTTTCAAATTTAGTTTAAATTTTTGATCTCTCTAGCATTATCCCTTAAATAATAATTCAATCATCAACATCCACATCATTTGGTTTACAAGATTTGGTTTAAAATTTTGGTTTTCCTAGCATTACTCTATAAATATTTTTTGCAAATTGTAAGCTCAAAGTCAAGGCCAATGAGGTCGTTTGGATTGGATGGTTTAGATTCATAAATCCTTACACTAGTTGTTGAGTGGTTAGGGATGGTAGAAAGATTCGATTAGTTCAATCCTATGTTTGTAGCCTAACCTATTCTATTAAGAAGTTAAGACACTTAATCCCAATACCTTCGACCTTAACTCTTAAGACTAGGAGATACTTTTTTGTGTGTATTGAGAACACCGACATGTTGTGTTACTATTTCATATGTTATTATATGAATGTACGTCAATATTCATATGTCCTACTAAAGTATAATAAAAATAACAAATATACTCTTAATGAAACAATAACACAAACGATAATGTTTAGGATACTCCTAAAAGTTATTCTGAGACCAAGGTCTCGAGATTTGGAATTAGGCCACCGACGCCAATGAATATACTCAAGTTACTCCGAGACTAAGGTCTCGAGACTTGGCATTAGTACATCGCTATCTCCCTATCTCCTCTGAACATCACGCCCTCCTCTTCTCCACCTCATCTTCTCCCCACTTTCACAGCTGCATGCATGTCCTCCTTTTTTTTTCTTTTTTCTTTTTTAATTAAAACAACAATGTCACTTCCACTCCAATACTGTAATTATAGAAAAAAAAAACATTATTGTGATTACGCGCTCTCCTCTTCTCTTCTTCATTTTGGTCTCAGATATGAAACTCTTTTTTTTTTGTTTCAAGTCATTTTTCTTTAGCTTTGTGTTTAATGATGTATTTTTGCTTTTGGTTGTGGGTTTCTGAATTCAGGTGTTTATTAACGCTCAGAGGACACAGAGTGTAATTCTCTCTCTCTCTCTCTCTCTCTCTCTCTCTCTCTCTCAGTTTTGTTTCTCTGTTAATTTGTAATTTGGTTTGGGGTTGCATATTCATTTAATTATAGGGTTTTACACGCCCAAGTTTTTTTTGGATTATATTTGGTTTCTATGTAAGAGGTAAAGTGAAACAAAACGTTTGAGTTGGATGCTTGATTTGGTTATTGATCAGTTGTTTGATTGACGAAGTGTACTTCCTTTGACAGTTTGCCTTTGGTTATATGTATTCATTTAATTGTTTAAAAAATTTAGCCATTTTGCATGTTTGAGCTTTCATTTATTAATTCAATCAATTCTTCAAACTCACTCACAGTTTTCTGGTCTTGCATTCATCCCAGCATGACATGAGAGAATTTCTGTAGCGTAATGGAAATTTTGGAATAGAATAACGAACTGAAATCTGTCTCTCATAAAAATTGATGGGACGTAAAACTTGTATTTGTTAATGGAAATAAAAGAGGGGGACGGATACATAAAGGTAGCCTTTTTGTAATTAACGATTCCACTTTAAAACAATGATTCTCAATCAAAAGTTTCAAGGGTAAAATTCTCATTAGACACTGATAAAAGTATCCTTCACAGTCATCCGTATCAATAGACAGTGCCCTTATTAATTGTACACTTGTACTAGTGCTGACATATGGTAGTAGTATTATACGTGATAATATTAATGTATGACAATGTTGATATGTCCCATTTTTAGAATATAATAATAGAAAATAAAATACATGTTCCCTTATAAAGGAAAACTAATGAAAAGAGCTTGAAAACTTTGAGTTTTAACGATAAGGACAAAATAAAGGATAAAGTGAATATTACTAGGATTGACTTTTTAGTGTAAAAATGTGGTTTTTCGTTAAAGTGAACAGTACCAAGAGCTTTTCGTTAAAGTTCCTTTATTATAATTTGAATGAAATAGTAACGTCACATGGAGATGTTTCAGGTGCACCTAAAACATACTCGGATACTAATGTCTTGAGACTTAGAAATCAATAATACTTATCAACTCCAATCCAATGTATAACATGCATACTTTTTTTTTTTTTTTTTTGAGATGATATAACATGCATACTTAAATGAAATAAGTTTTGGAATGATTTTAATTCTTAATTTTCCAAAGTTTTTTTAGACTAGGCGTTCCGTCCCACGTTTGGTGCGCCTAAAATGGGTGGAACGCGTTGTTCCACGGGATGAATTTTGAGTGAATTTTCGTTTCGCCTCACCCCTTGGAACGACTCATTCCACATTCGTGGAACACAAAATTATAATCTCTCCGTCTCCTTCTTCTTACTCCTTGTTTCCATCCGATGACATCTTTGCTCCCTCTCCGTTCAATCTCGTCCCGTCCCATTCCGTTCCGTCCTGTCCCGTCTGCATACCAAACGATACCCAAATGAAAGGCACAATTTTGGGCAAACAGCCAACAAACTTTAGTGTTGCATGGTAAAAAAAAAACCTTATACAATTAGATCCCACCAATAGTGGTCCATTTTACATTTATCTATCCTACCAACTGCTGAAAGAATTGATGTGGGATGGAGTACCATGCAAGAGCATCACATCTTGCAGCAAGAGATCGATTCTGCATGGCTCACCACAACTCCAAAAGTAAAACGACTAAGAGATTGCTTTTGCATAATTAAGTTTTTGTTGAAGGTTTTTCTTTCAGGATATAAACGGTTTTAAAGGAGTGAAGAATTGAACACGAGATTCCGAATATAAAAGTGAAGCTACAAATTTTCCGCACGTTTTAGTTTTTTTATGTACAAGTGATATTTTACATGAAATTGTTTAGTATATATGGAGGAAATTACGAGTTTAGGTGCAAAGAGAAAAACACATTGTTCTAGTCAATTTAGCTAAACTTAATCACTATTTTAGTTAAGTTGGGTAGAACATTGTACTCCTCCATTTGCAGTCATATCTGAATTCTGCTTGCCACAGTATATAAACTAAAATTAAATTAACGTAGACACTAGTTTGTCTTAAAGAAGAATATTTTGGAATATCGTGGCCTTCAAAAATATGAATTAGACAAATAAAAAGAAGAGAGGAAAAAATGATCTTGTTGGCGCCACAGTGCAAGTAGCACTACCACAAGAACGTTCACTTAAAGGAGAGATTTTTCAATGTGACCGGTACACGGAATGGTATACCACGTGCCATTATACAAATTGTGGGATATGTGTGCTAAAAAGTTAATAGCTTAAAAAATAAAATTTCCCACCACTTTTATTAAAACACGTGGTGTACCACTTTTATTCCCGTTATAATTAAAATTTTCTCCACTTAAAAGAAAGTTGCACCACAAGAACGCTGCGCCACAGTTCGCTCACAACCATTTGTTCGTATTCCTCTCACCTTAAACCTGTGGTGCTCCTTCAACACTCGAGAAAGCTTCTTCCTCTCAATCTGTAAGCTCCCTCAACCAGTAAGTTCTCTCTCTCTCTCTCTCTCTCTCTTTCTCTCTCCCTCCTCTGTAAACTTTCCATTTCAAGAGAAAGAGATAAGTGAACAGAGCAACTGTAAAACCCCATAAAACTGCTACAATTTGCATGCGGATCAATTTCCACTGATTTTATTCACTTAGCTGAAAACCCAAGTGAAATTCAGTAGCTTTTTTCTTTCAGAGTTTTCTCTGAATTATCAAATCATGGTCTCTGCGATGCTCAATGGAGCTGAGAATCTCACCCTCGTCAGAGCAATAACCCCAAACGGGCTGAGTTTCAACGGGTCGGATCTTCACGGGAAGCAGTTTCTGAAAACGGGGTTTGCTTCAGCCCCAAGAATTTCCAAATCTTGTGGTAGAATCAGTGTGCCCAGATGCAGCAGCAGCGGCAGCAGCATCTCGGCTCCTCGGCCGGCTTCTCAGCCGAGGTTTATTCAGCACAAGAAGGAGGCTTTCTGGTTCTACAGATTCCTCTCAATTGTGTATGACCATGTTATAAACCCCGGGCATTGGACTGAGGACATGAGGGATGAAGCGCTCGAGCCGGCTGAGCTCACTGATCGGAGGATGATTGTGGTGGATGTTGGTGGCGGCACGGGGTTCACCACTCTGGGGATTGTGAAGCATGTGGATGCTAAGAATGTCACCATTCTTGACCAGTCACCCCATCAGCTTGCCAAGGCTAAGCAGAAGGAGCCCTTGAAGGAGTGCAAGATTATTGAGGGGGATGCTGAGGACCTCCCATTTCGAACTGATTACGCTGATCGATATGTATCTGCTGGGAGGTACATTGCTCATACCCTTTTCATTTGGTGTGTTTTCTAGCTTTTGCTAATCTTCGAGTTGCAACTTTGTCATGTAATGTGTTGATTGTGTTTCAATTTAACCACTAGAAAGTAGTCTTCGCGTATGTAGAATGCTATTATACGCACATCTGGGTTAGTCTTTTTGGCTAAGACAATGTTCGAATCCCCCTCGTCCTCGTAGGTTAGAGTAGTTTAGAATATCATCTTGTAAAAAAGAATGCTATTGCTCGATTGAGAACGAACGCATCTTTGGTGTTCAAATGCACACTTGACGCGAAATATTGAACTCGAACAAGTAGTGAAAAAGTGCAGGATGGTATTCACTTTTAGCTCATCTTGAATTTTCAAACACACATGCTAACTTTTGTAGTCTTTCTAACGGGACTGTATGATTGCATTTTCTCAGCATCGAGTACTGGCCAGACCCGCAGCGTGGCATCAAGGAAGCATACAGGGTCTTAAAACTCGGAGGAAAAGCATGCGTAATTGGTCCTGTGTACCCAACATATTGGTTATCTCGCTTCTTTGCCGATGTATGGATGCTTTTCCCAAAGGAGGAAGAGTACATTGAGTGGTTCCAGAAGGCAGGGTTTAAAAATGTCCAGCTGAAAAGAATTGGCCCGAAATGGTATCGTGGGGTTCGCCGCCATGGATTGATCATGGGATGTTCTGTAACAGGCGTTAAACCTGCTTCCGGGGATTCTCCTTTACAGGTACTTTCTTTAGGAGAACTCTGTTTGACCTGTTTCTTGATGATTAATGCTCTTCCATGTTCGATTTCTTATCTTTTCAGCATTTAGAGTTGATTAAGATTCAAGCACTCCGATGAAACTAGTAGATTATAACTGTGTAGTAGTTCGATTATCATATACGTTGGCCATGCTACTACTGTTTATAGAAATGGAAAAACGTTATGATTTCCGGTACAAGTCATGGAAGTTCCGGTCACTAACATGGATCACTGAACTCGAATGCTATTGCTGTCAATTGCAAGAGCAGATGGTGGCTTTTCAATTTTGTTCTTGTTTTATGATGTGTGGTTCCTTCTAATCCTGTGTTCTATCTTATTTACTCTTCATCTGTCGTTGTGTTCCGATGCAGCTTGGTCCGAAAGCAGAGGACGTGACAAAGCCGGTGAACCCATGGACGTTATTCGTGCGGTTCATGTTGGGTGTCATGGCAGCAACATACTATGTACTGGTGCCTATATACATGTGGATCAAAGATAAAATTGTACCCAAAGGCCAACCAATCTGAGAGAGAGAGTTGATGCCTTTCTGGTTCTACTCCTAGTAGTAGTAAGCAGGCATAGTTGTGGCGTGTGTATGAAGGATGAGGCTGAATTGTTGATGATCGATATCGCAAACATATATTTAGAAAGTTTATGAATACCCTAAAATTCATTTATATGGAAAATCTTAGCATACAACCGATAGGACGAGGCAGTGGATGCGCTTTATCACTTGAGCTACAAGCCCAAAACTTCGTCACTATGTTGAATAGTGACTTAGTTATGTATGCAATCAGATGCACCACCAAAAATTGCCGTTTTGTTTTAGCTCTAAACGGGCATGAAATCCCCTAGTCTCCGAAAAAAGGGAAACAAAAACCCCACACATCATCCTATAACCAAGTCAATTACATTCAAATTACATTGCAATGCGAAAGCAAGATCGAACGAGAAACATAACCTAGAATTCCGATCGAACCATTCTGCGTACATATACATGTACAGAAGATGCAACCACTCTCGTGCCGGAACCGGGGAAAAGAATTAAGGACTGATATCATCATATGAAACCAACCCCCTTTGAGCAGGTGGGGAGCTTGATATTGACCTACTGGGAGACCTAGGAGTTCGATTACGACGCTTAGGTGTAGCATCTGGAGATCTGGAATGAGAGGGCCTCGGGCTGCTCGACCTGGACTTAAGCCTACCTCTGTCTGGAGAGTGCTGATCACCAATTCGGGGTCCAAGGCGGGACTTTAGTCTATCACTTACAGGAGGTCGATCTACTGGACTACGACTACGGCTGCGGCTGCGGCTGCGGTCCCTATTATGGCCACGGTAACCACCAGGGCTGCGGGAAATGCTCCTACTTCGACTTCTCCTGCTCCTGTATCTATATATATATATATACGGAAAACCCAATCAATAGCATGCGACATTCGTGCCTCAATATGCCATAAACAATATAACACATAACTTAAAAATACAAACGACAAATCCAATTAAGTGCAGGAGCATAATACAGTAAAACTAGAATTCTTAGTTCCCCACTCATCAAAACTCCAAAAATCTATTACTATTAATTTCATCCAGAGGGCTTCATTTATTGATTGGATAGGATAAATGCTTCTGAATTATAAGAAGCATTTCAACAATTTATCTTTCTCTGAGAGGACGTTGGGACGGTGCCACAGATTTTTCCTTATTAATTAATGGGTTTTAAATAAAATGAGTCTAGCTCTCTTCATGTGTAGAGAGAGAGAGAGAGAGAGAGAGAGAGAGAGAGAGAGAGAGAGAGAGAGAGAGAGAGAGGGAGAACCTGGGAGGGCTTCCGCCTCTTGGTGGGCTTCGGAAATGTCTACGAGGTGGGCGCTCAGAAAAATTTCTATAGCTTGAGTACCTTCAGACATGCAAAAGATAATTCATTTTACGCGCATGCTTTATTACTCATAAATCACTAACATAATACTGAAATTACCTATCATGGTTACTTCTGTAAGTGTCTTTTCGATCATTACGATAGGAATTACGGAGTGAACGCTCTGGAGATGGAGTACGGTAACGACGTGCAAAGGCAAAGCGGTCAGTGAAGCCACGCCCTTTCCTAACGCGCTTTGCATTTCCATTTGGAGAAGTGCTTTTTGACAAACCCCCGTCATGATTGGTAGTAGAAGGTTCAGGAGCTTTGCGGACAGGGCTACCCGATGGACTCCTAGAAAGCCTTCCTCTACTTTTCTCACCAGTATTCCTTGGAGGACTTCCACTAGGAATTCTATTAGGACTTGGGATTGGCCTGCTCCTAGGGCTGTTTCTTGACCTACTTTTGCGAGTCGGACTTCTGCTGATTAAATATGCACAGAAATTGTCAAGCAATTAAAAAACTAACCATTAGTTGCGCATGAACCAGTCTAAATAAACGCAATAGGCTATTAACAGTGGAAACCTGGAGTTGTTCGAATCATCTGAGTAGGAGTTCTGATTAGCAGTTTTAGCTTCTGCATTATGCCCGTTGTTGAAAGGTGCATCATTCTTTCGAGATAATTCACCTTCTCCTTGAGATGAGTTGCCCTCAGTTTTCTTCATACCATGATTGTTCCTCTGTTCGACAACAATTTTTTTCACTAGAGGGGGTTCTTTTCCTGCGTCTGAAACATAACAACAAACCACAAGCAGGCACGCACACAAATAAATGTTAATAACAAATAACTCACATAAACTATTATCAGGTAACAGTGGACATCTTATAATAATATAGATGACATACCATTGGTTGGAAGTTTTTTTTCTGCACCCTTTAAGTTACTGGTTTTACGGGAAGAAACATGAGGACCATCTTTATCATCATCAGAACTGCTTATGCTGCTTCTAGAACTCTCACTTTCTGTATCACTTGAACTTTCCGATCTCCTGAAAACAAGGTCATAATAAACATCCATGGAAAATAAGAGGCCAAGGCAGAAAACAGAAAAAAGAAGTGGCAGTTAAAGTAACTAGGAACCGTACCCTTTTGACTTGCGCCTAGATAGTTTGGAATGCCGCCTGCTCTTCCTCTCTTTTTTTCCATCTCTTCTTTTCCTTGAACGCTGGTGCTTACCTTTTTTAACAGATTTCCTCTTCCTGCGCCTTCCATCACCAGACAAACTTGAGTCAGATAGAGAAGAATCAGAATCAGAATCTAAAGAATCTGACTCAGACTCTGAGCTGTAGGAGTCAGATGAAGAATATCTTCTTCTCTTAGTTCTTTCCTTCAAGGATTTTTTATGCCTTCCTCTTGCTTCCTCATCAGAACTATCCTCAGAGGATGAAACCTTTCCTGATTTCCTCTTTTTACCTGGACGAAAAACTGATCTTATATGCTGCCAAAATAAAGTATTTATATGCCTCTTGTGTCAGTACTTATGTACACACATTACCTTTCTCTTTCTCTTTCTCTGTTGCAACAGGGATTTTAATTTCTGAGAATTCACCACAATCCACAATCTTCACGGTTTCTAAAGGTTTTCCATCAGCAGTTCCCACCTTCTCAGTTTTCTCAACTACATCCATTCCCTTCACAACTTTTCCAAAAACAACATGTTTTCTGACAAAGAAGATAAAGAAAAACGCATTCAATGACTAAAAATCATTTTACAAGCTACAAAAGGACCCTACATAAAACATTCTTTACCAAGTGGTGAAAAATGGAAATGAAAAAGATCTATGGTGGTAGGTAATGCGTATAAATGGCATCTCACATAAAAGTGTGAATAAAAAAGCAATTTAAATTACCCATTGAGATGAGGCTGGCGCCTGAAGATTATAAAGAACTGGGAACCATTTGTGTTTGGACCAGCATTTGCCATAGACAGAAAACCAGGTCCATCATGCCTCAATTTAAAATTTTCATCTGCAACGGGAATGAAAATCATGACCACAACTAAACAGTTATGACGCATGCAAGCGTGCAAGTTCCTGCACACACAAACAAACAAAAATCTACCTGCAAACTTTCCTCCATAAATACTTTCTCCACCAGTGCCTTCAAACCAATCAAAGGTCAATCTTTACAAGTCTGGGCATGAATTTCAAAGTAAAACAGAAAATTTGCATTCATCAAACAAAAAATTGATTTATAGGAAGAAATTCACACCATTTCCATTTGAAAAGTCACCACCCTGTATAAAAGAGAAACATGGATAATTATGACATGTTAGTACTTACAAGATAAATAAATAAAATGAGCAGAAAAAGTTGTCATCTCTACCTATAACAGAGTGATTTGTCCTTTCAGGAAGATAAGTAATATTTGACGGTGGTGGTTCACTAAAAAAGAGGCAACATACCTGTGCCATAAATCCTTTTATTACTCGATGGAATGTTGATCCTTTGTAATGGAGAGGTTTGCCTGTAGATTTTCCAATGCCCTTCTCACCTATAACATAAGACAACACAAAATGTCACCTCATAGGTCATTTAACCGATGATGAATGTAAGCAAAAAAAAATTCATACCAAGAAAAACAAAAGATATGGAATCAAACATTATAACCAATTTCCAAATCTGATAATGTATGAGTACGGGGGTTTACGAACTGATTTAGAGCTTGTTTGGATGTGCTTTTAAAATGACTAAAAGCGCTTTGGGTGAAAATATTTTTGAAAACAATCCTTAGTAAAAATGTAAGTAAATCTTGGAAAAGCACTTAAAGTGCTTCCTGGGAGAAGCACATAATTGGTGCTTCTTGTAGAAAGCACTTAAAGTGCTTTTGGAACCCAAAAATATTTTCTCTAAAAGCGCTTTCAGTCATTTTAAAAGCACATTCAAACGAGCCCTTACTTCAGCAATGCCAATGTGGTTCCAATGCTCACAAATCCTATGTCTTCTTAGTCTTTATATTTTGTTTCTTCCAGACATAACCATAATAAAACCAAATTTGCATCCCTCAAACTTTTAAAGAATCAAAAGTGGACACTTAACCAACATACACAACAATCAAATTACATTAAAAAGATAAATCAACAGTTACCTGTACAGAGAGCCCTAAAATTCTCTGCTGTCTTGGGAACAACATCAGCAAAAAGCTGCAAAATTTTGGGAGAAACGAGTTTAACATTAACACTATATCAAAATGCAAGCCAAAATTTTCCTTTTATAACAAGTAAAACAAGCTAAAAACTCCAACAAGCGAGAGTGTAACTGATTTTTATGTACCTCAATAACAATTTGTTCCACAGGGGCCCTATCAATTGATACATCTAAGAAGACACGAGGGTTCTTTTTCTTGCTCATATCTTCCTGTTTCAAGAACATCGGAGCAAAATAAGTAAATAAACACATACCATCTTACAGTGTAAACCTGCGTAACAATCCCGCATAGATATAAGTAAAATCTACATACCGTTTAGCTCAAGAAATTATCTTTGAATGTAATTCAGCGAAAATACACAAACTGAAGGATTTTTTTTTAACAAGATATAGCGAACAATAAGGGCAGATAGAAAAAACCAATAAGTGAAGCTGAGAACCCTAGAAATCGGAAAAAGGAAATGCAGGGTTCTATTTAGTTCCAAGGGTTTTGGCAATGATCTTGACATTGATCCTTTCCATGCTGAACCCATAATTCGGATTCCCCTACCAGTTCCATCGGCATTGAATTCAAATTCCAAATGTGCCCAATATCACCGTTAGCTGAAACTACTCCAAGTTTTGTTCTTTCAGCTAATCCTCAGAACCAAATCGACATACCCTCAACGGGAATCGCAAAACCTGAAACCTAAACGTCCGATCACGATTCCTATTTATCTCAAAACCCTAATGCTAAACTTTTGGGATTGCATCGGTTACTGTAAAACGGAGTGTTGCGGTACTCGAATTATAAAACTTTATGTGAAAGCTGGTATGAGAAATTGAAAGAGTACCAGTTGGTTGAGCTCGACTCAGTCCGAGTAAACTCGGTTCCAGATTCGGAAACAAAATGCGACGGCGGCGACGGCGGCGAGGCGAGCGAGGAGAGAGTGAAGAGAAGAGGCTTTGCTGCTGCTGCTGCTTTGCTGTCCCTGGCGCTTTCGCTAAAACCCCCGAGGGTTATACGATTCTTGCCTATCTTGGGCTGAGGACCAATCGACTGCTACGCGGTACATGGTTTTGCGGTAGATCTATACTCTTTTTCCTCTAAAGCATCTCCAAAAGCGACGTCAAATTTAAAACATCAAATAAATTTGATGACTGACTTGTCAATTTGACATACGTCAATATAATTATTTCACCCAATATGCCAAAATTTATTGATTCATTTATGTTTATTTTAAACAAAAATAATAAAAGTTGGGTTGTTATTTGTTTAAAAATAATAAAATAATAAGGTGAGGTAAGTTAGCAAAAATCATATTTGAAGTCAGCTTCAAATTTGACATCTCTTTATCTATATCTGCTTAGCCTTCCTTTACATGTCAACTTTGACATATCGGTTGGAAAAATGGTATGTCATTTAGTACTGTTATATGTCTATGTGACATTTTTGACATCTCCTTTGGAGATGGTCTTAGACCACCACAAGCGAAAATCATCATCGATTAATTCCGACACAATCCTATTCCAAATATTTTCAATTCCAATTTTGGATTGTTCTAATTCTATTCTGGATAATTCAACTCCAATTTGGGATAGTTTCAAATCATCTTCGATCTTTTTTTTTCTTGTATTGATAATGAAACTATTATGACATGTTTTCAGAGTATGAAACTTCGTGTTGGACAAATGTCGGCCTCAATATACAACGATTGCATCACGATAAACGACACATTAGAAGAAATTGAATTTTAAGTCTACTATAATTCTACTCATTATCTCACTTTTACCTGCACGACCAATTGAGAGCTAACCTTAAAGGCTTATGTTTGTGAAATTTGTTTACATTGTCCAACACTAATTTATTACATATTGGACTTTTCGTATAATCAATATACATAGCCAACGATCTAGCATAATTGCTTATAATTATAAGTCTTTTTTACATAAGTATTCTGAAACGGTTGGACTTAATACAATATAAATCAACTTTTAAATGGTCAACAATGTAATAGGAAAGAAATAATAGAAATTAAGGCTAAAATTGTGGTTGATCCCTTTTATATTAGCCTTGTGAATGTAACATGTAATTATAATACCTAACTTGTGGGTTAAGAAAGTGAGATTTGGGTCTCCTTTATGGACAGAGCCCTTGACTCTTAGTATTTTCCACAAAAAAAACAAAAAAAAAAAAAAAAAAAAAAAAAACCCTCGACTCTTAGCCAGTATAAATACTGAGGTTCCTGCAATCCTTAAAACACGCACCAAACACTTTCATTGAGTAGTTGTATAAAATTAGGAGCTTGTAGAAAACTTTGACATTGATGTGGTGTTTTTTCCTCCTTCAAACTCAGTCAATGGCTGACGCTCGAAGTGCTTTAGGTTAGCCATCGTTTTCTTTTTTTTTTTTTTTTGTGTTTTAGTTATGTAATCATGTAAGGCCAACACAAACAACATTTAAGTCCTCGTAATTAACCAAATGACATGTCTTACAAAATTTTGTCAAACGGCATGCTTCTGCTGAATACTTGGAGTCACTAACAAAGTCATATTATAATCTTTGAAATTCGATTGTTTGTTTTTTGGGTCACAAATGTCAAGAACGGCAATAAAAAGTACGATGAAAATGAGCATCAAAGTCATGTCCTTTTTGACTAAGAATTGTATAAATTTTTTCCGCTTCAGAAATTGTGTTACTAATTTTCGTATTATAATATGAATAGACGATATAATTAATATGTAATAAACTGAGAGTATAATATTGATAAAAACATGCGCTACAAAATTAATAATACAATATAATATGACCGGACGATAATTACTCTGAAAAACTCCCAAACTGGAGAATTAAGCTAAGTAATTGGAGAATTCTTACAATCAAAGCATTCAACCGTTGATTCAAGACTCTTGGCCTCACTTCTAGAAAATTTCCATGTTTTGACTGGAAAAAATGCCACATGCACCTTTTTTGACTATTTCAATTAAACCCTAAATTAAAAAAACTATTTAGCTTCTTTCTTTACCTACTTATAATGAGAATGCGACACCAACAATTCCAAAGTACCATTCTTTGTTTTTGTTTTGGTGAACAAGTACCATTCTTTGTTTCACATATAACAGCACAACTTTCTTAGCTGCCAAACAGAAAGTTAACTTATTTTTCTCTATATAACAATACAGCTTTCTCAGCTGCCAACAGGAAGTTAACTTATTTTTCTCTCAGCTCTTGATCCAAGAAAATGGCAGAGGCATTGACAGAAGGTCAGATTGCTGAGTTCCAGGAAGCCTTCTGCCTCATCGACAAGGATTCAGATGGTAAGTTCTTATCAGGTCACTATAATCATTACTTTACATATGTGTCCGTTAACTGATTCTTCTCGACCGGGGACGGGAGTTCCTTTAATCGCATACATCGATTCCTCTCGCGTTTATCTATCACGTGCCTTCGTGCTGCTCACGTCGATGAGTCGGTAGGGTTTTTGATCGAGTCTTTATTTGCAGGACTTATTAGCTTGGAAGAACTAGCTACAGTGATCCAGTCGCTGGATCAACGTCCCACAAAAGAAGAAATCCAGGACATGATTAGTGAGATTGGTGGTGATGGAAATGGGACCATAGATTTTGAAGAGTTCTTGAATATTATGTCAAGAAAGATGAAGGTATATAAGCTCTATAATATCAAATTTACTAAACATATTTGTGTTAATTAAGCTTTTGAAACCAGTTTAGTTGATGAAGATTGTAATTAATCTTGTAGGAAAATGCTGCTGAGGAGCTCAAAGAAGCCTTCAAAGTATTTGACAGAGACCAAGATGGCTACATTTCAGCCTTTGAGGTAAAAATAAAATTATAGTTGACTGTTAGTTGTGTCCCGACTTTTAAAATCTCAACTAATGTGTCAAAATTGCATTTGTTCATGTTCGGATTCACTTTAAACTTCATTTGTTTATAATTAGTGAGCAACGGTTATGTTATGTGTCACATCAGTTGGTATTACAAAGTTGAGAAATAACGTACGGTGCAAGAAACACCACTCATATATCTACGTACTTTTTTTTCTTATGTGATAGTTGAGACAAGTGATGATAAATTTGGGAGAAAGATTGAGTGATGAAGAGGCTGAACAAATGATCAGAGAAGCTGATTTGGATGGTGATGGTCTAGTTAGCTATGAAGAATTTGCAAGGATGATGCTGCTCTGTTGATCTTTTCCTTCTTTCTTAATCATGTTATTAGAAATAGAAAAATGGATTAAAACTAAATCATGTGTTTAATCTTTAATCCCATTGATTAGGAAGCAATGCACATTGTGCAATTATGGTTGTAACACATGAGAGGTGCCATTTTACTTTTATTGTTCACAACATAATTTGCTTATAATTTTTTAAAATTACAGTTGCATTATTTGGTGTGCTTCTATCTGCACTGAACTTTGAATTTTTCTTAATTTAGATTAGCTCACACCATGGACAATGGGCTCGTTTGTAAGCTTGAATTGAAAATACTTTTAAAATGATTAAAAACATTTTTAGGAAAAAAGGCACTTGAAGTACTGTCCGTGTTTTTGAAATGGCTAGAAACGGTTCAAGTGTTTTTTTAAGATTTACTTGTCTTTTTACAAAAGATTGATTCTAAAAATATTTTTACCAAAATCGTTTTCAGTTATTTTAAAAGATCTTTCAATCGATTCAATATTTTTTTTTTTCACTTTCTCACGTGCGGCCTCTACAAAAAATTTCACACGTGTCGGAATACAACAGTTTTGCGCCAAATCGCTGACCCCTGCACTCGCCTTCTTTTCGTCTTCTCTCTCCCAACCTAAAAATGGCGGCTTCCGAATCGAACCATATCGAGGAGCTTTCAGCCGCTGCAACAACCATAAGATTCGATCGCCCGGTACCATTACTCCGTGGGCCGGTTCGGGCAGGGCCACCCGACGATCCGTCGTCTGGTCCGTACGTCCTGGTGTTTCGCGACCCAAAAGCTTGGGCGAACGCGTACAGAGCCTGCGAATCCAAGATCGTCGAGCAGTGCGAGGCCGGTGCCAGGATCGTGTGCGCCATTAGCGCATCGGAAAAGTATAAGCCCCCGTGGTGGCGAGCTCTGATTGGCCAGAAAGTCACAGACTTGAAGCAGAGGGAACAGTGCGAGGAGAGAGAAATGGAGGGGTGTTTGACGGCGGCGAAAGAGAAGTGCGGCGGGTTCGCGAAGGAAAAGTGCTTGAAACCCTTCAGAGAAGCGAGGATTGCAGGGGTGAATGTGAAGCAGGCTGAGAGATTGGTCTGCTGGGGGACTCTGGCGGATCTGAGTACGTGGCTCAACTTGATTGGATTGGAAAAGTTGGGGGTTTTGGGTTCAGCGATGAATTATAGGGCTGGTGAATTGTTTGGTTCGGATAGTGAGGTTGATCGTGTTTTGGCGGTGGGAATTTGACATTGAAGGTGTAAGATTTGGAAAATGGAGGTGAAAGTTGGTGCATTTGTGACGAAATAGCGGACGAAATTGTTGCTGATGAAGTGGGATTGTGCAAAAGGTATGTTTGGTTGAACTCTGCTTCTTTGATTTAACATGGAAAGAGTAGAAAAGATTCAATGCATTTTTGAATTTAGTGTTCGAAATTTGTGAGTATAATTTTTGTCCATTGTTCTTCTTCAGTTCATCCAATCCGGTGGTATGGTCGGCAATTGAGAGGGGTGTGTGAGAGGTAAAAATGGGTGCGTGGATAGCACCACTCTTCTGATTATTCATTCTGTTAAGAAAAATTTGGTTGTGCAACCATGTGGTAAAGTTCGCCCCATACTGCAGTTTTCGCTTTGCACGATATATTTAAACAGATCCATGAAAATGAAATTGAAACATATACATCTTGAACTGTATTCATTTTGTCTAGAGTGTGCAAATCTGCTATTTATCTGACATAGGTTTGCTGCAAATGCTAAAACCGCAGCGAATGCATCTATCGTCATTACTTGCGTGAATAGAGATACCAATTAGCAATGATTCACTATGACTTGTGTAGGCCTTGAGGGATTTAAATCTATCTTTCCCTTCCCTTGACTGCATCCTTACTTTAAATAGTGGAGCTTGAGTGCACAATGTTCTTAGGGTGGTACTTCTGTTTACAGGATGGCACTCGGGGCTCGGTGGGCTGAAAGAACCCAATCTAAACCCTCATTTGAAGTACTAACTTTGACCCAGGTTGAACATCAATACAAACCAAAAACTATAGGCCCAAACATTAAACAGTGTAGGGCATCTTGTACCTCATAACTGCATGTTCTAGGGGATATATGATTTTGGACTGTCCTTGTGAAGTCATTCACCATAGGCTTTCTGCTTGTGTGTGTTTTGTCTTTAACATTGCACATAGCTATCTGAAAAGAATCATTTTCTTTTGTAAATTAGTTTATTTGTATAGACTTTTATGGTTGATAAAGGCTTTACCTTTGATATAGGCAAATAGTTTCTTGAAAGCATTATCTTCGTTATAAAATAAATTAGCTACGTAGACGTTCGGCATAAGTAGGATTTTAAACTTTAATTTATGCGGGATAGTTATCTTCAAACAATTATTTTGTTTTTAAAATTAACTTTGCTATGTTTTACTTTTAGAAACTTAATTGGTTTTGGTGACGTTTGGCATTAAAAATTTATGAAGAACTTCTATGATCTTGCATGGTTCAACAAAATGTACAAATACTTTGAAAAATATAATTTAGTCAACTTACAGCTTATCTAATTTGCTACTTGGTCATGTTGTTGTTTCCTTGCGTTTTTGCACCACTAGGTTTGGTGAACTTCGTACAAGCTATTTAGCTAGGAAATTTGTGCTTCATTAATGTGCTGACACAATATCAAACTGGATTTGTTATGGCCTCCAAAATAACAGAAAAAAAATAGCAGTAGAGTGTTCGCACAAGTTCATACACGCAAAACTACGTGGAAACATACTGTTGATATCTTATCTTGTGATCAAATTTGTATTAATCATATCTTGTCTTGTGATCAGTTTTGTAGTACAAAACTTGTCGTAATGATATTTTATCTCGTGATCAAATATGTAGTAAAGGGAGTGCTATTTGCGCAACAATGAACCTTAATGGTGACCTGTAGCTCGAATTGCACTCCCCTTACAACATGCATATGATTAAAATCAACACCATAAGTTGTTCATGGAATAAAATATGTATAAAACTCTACATTTGCATTACAGGTCATTTTTAACCAATGAAATACTCAATGAGGACAGGTCTCCTTGTGAGTATAATTGTGTTATAGTATTGGATGAACTTCGTATTATTTTGGTTTCGGATAGGAATTTTTGTACTGGTTTAAGTTCTATTTAGTTGTAAGAATTTGATAGCAGTCATTTGAGTGAGAGAAATTATTTATATGTTTCTGATTATTCATTCTGTTAAGAAAAATTTGGTCGTGCAACTATGTGGTAAAGTTCACCTCGTACTGCAGTTTTTGCTTTGCACTATATATATTTAAACAGATCCATGAAAATGATGGAAACATATGCATCTTGTACTGGATTCATTTTGTCTAGAGTGTCCAAATCTGCTATATATCTGACATAGGTTTGCTGCAATGCTAAAACTACGGCGAATGCATCTATCGACTATCATCGTCACTTGCGTGAATAGAGATACCAATTAGTAGTGCTTCACTGTGACTTGTGCGTGTAGAACTGAACAGGTTAATGGATGGCCTTGTTGGATTTAAATCTCTCTTTCCCGTCTCTTGACTGCATCCTTGCTTTAAATAATGGAGCTTGAATGCACAATGTTCTTAGGGGGTGGTACTGCATTCTGTTTACAAGGATGGCACTCAAGGCTCGTTGGGCCGAAACCCTCATTGAAGTACTAACTTTGATCTAGGTTGAACATCAATACAAACCAAAAACTTTAGGCCAAAGATTAAACAATTTAGGGCATCTTGTACCTCATAACTGCATGTTTTAGGGGATATATGATTTTGGACTGTCCTTATGAAGTCATTCACCGTAGATTTTCTGCTCATGTATGTTTATCTTTAACATTCTAATAGCTATCTAAAAAGGATCTTTTTCTTTTGTAAATTAATTTATTTGTATAGACTTTTTTGTTGATAAAGGCTTTACCTTTATAAAGTTTATATAAGCAAATAGTTTCTTGAAAGCATATTTTTCATTTATAAAGTAAATTAGCTACGTAGACGTTTGGCATAAGTAGGATTTTAAACTTTAATACATGCAGGATAGTTATCTTCAAACAATTATTTTGTTCTTAAAATTAACTTAGCTATGTATTACTCTTAGAAACTTGTTTGGTTTTGTTGATGTTTGGCATTAAAAATTTATGAAGAACTTCTTTGATCTTACATGCTTCACTAAAATATACATGTCATATACACATACACGTTTTCTGATCTGCTACTTGGCGTTGTGGTTTTTTCGTTGAGTTTTTGCACCACAACGGACGAACATCACTAGAGCTTTGACGGTGACCCGTAGCGCGAATTGCGCTCCCCTTACAGTACACGTAAGATTAATTTCAACATCATAATTTTTGCATGGAATATTATACATATAAAACCCTGCATTTTGCCTTGCAGGTCATTTTAAAACCGATGAAATGCTCAATGAGGACAAGTCTGCACACCCCATGACCATCACGAGATGTCGCTGTCGTCGTCGTTCTAACCGAAGCACACGGTTCAGCCCGGCAAGGATCTAAGTTAAAAAAAGAAAGCATTGAGGCACTGGAAATTGCAAGGAAGTTGCAAGGACGGCCTTTGTGGGTTCCTCGTGTTAAATTAAGAACAACTTGGTTTTTGTCAATCTCGTGATGTATGAATTTGGCCATTTTGTTTGACTGGTTTGTTGGCATTAGTCATGAAAGGCTCTTCCGACATTGACGAGTGGAAACCACCAGGTAATTGCTTTTTGGTGCGATTTGTCCAAGCGGTGTATTTTGTAAGCTAGTACCGACTTTTTTTTAAAGGAATTTTTTTTGGACCGACTTCTTATATTTTTGGCTTTTGAATTGAACTAAATAAAATGAGAATTACGGATATATGTATATATATGTATGTGTGTGTGTATATATAAACAGAGAAAATGAATGTTCGGAAATCATCTGTGTAATTATCGTCTTTTTGTTGTTATGCCTTTAGTTTTAGGGTTTGTTTGGGACTGCAACGGTAGGAAGCACTTTTGCTCATGGGTTAACCGCTTCTACTACAAACATGTACAAGTGTGTTAAAAAAATTTAAGTGCGTTCTAAAAAAATTTGGAAGTGCTTTCTTAAGAAGCATATGAATGGTCATTTAGTACTACGGTCTGGTGGTATTCTTCTTCACTTGTAAGTGAAGGGTCTTAGGTTTGATTCTAGCTAAAGGCGAGTTTGAACCACATTATTGCTAGCTCATGGCTAAAGGCGAGTTTGAACCACATTATTGCTAGCTCATTGTGAGGTTAAACCCACCTTCTCCTTTTTAGTATAGATAATATTGTTTATTCAAGAAAAAAAGAAAAGAAAAGGAAACATATGAATGCGTTTCTTTATTTTTTTAAGAAAGCATTTTTATGACCCAAAACTACTTCTAGATTTATCTCTTAAACGCAGTTAGAAATACTTTTGATGTCAGAAAATACTTTTAACCCTTCTATTGGCACGATAGAAAAGTTATTATATATACTTTTGATGTCAGAAAACACTTTTAACCCTTCTATTAGCACGATAGAAAAGTTATTATATACTTTTTCAAAGGACATTTTCTCTTTAATATGGCACGATAGAAAAGTTACCATATACTTTTTCAAACGGTATTTTCTCTTTTAATTTTTTAGATGCTTCGAAGTTGCATATTTTCTTTTGAAAGGTCAACAACAATTATTTAAAAGTGAAAAACGCCGCAAATAACGTTGTTTTGGTGCTACCACATAACCCGTCGGACGTCCGAGCTAATCGTATCTGCCGCCTTAGCAATATCACTTTTTTTTTTTGAGAAGAACCTTAGCAATATCACTTGAGAAGAAGATTCTACTACTAGAACCAACATAAAAAATTGTAACAAAAACATAAAATAGTGACCGCAGTTTGAGATACTAAAAGAGTAAATTGTAGCAATGGTCCCTCAACTTTAACCAAATTAGAGCAATGGTCACTCAACTAAAAATCCATTACTATTGGTTCCTTAACTCATCAAAACATATAACTATAGTCATTTTCGTCAACTCCGTCAGTATTATGTCAAAATGAGTTATGTTGGAATAATCATTGCTACAATTGGGTTAAAGTTGAGGGAC
Source organism: Malus fusca (assembly GCA_035220775.1). Lineage (NCBI taxonomy): Eukaryota > Viridiplantae > Streptophyta > Magnoliopsida > Rosales > Rosaceae > Malus > Malus fusca. Next base: position 38,253,507 of record CM069069.1, read on the forward strand.
TATTGCTCCAATTTGGTTGAAGTTGAGGAATCGTTTCTCCAGTTGAATTAAAGTTAAGAGACCATTAATACAATTTTTCTTATTTGATTTTCCATATTTGCCCCTTGATTCACTCTCACATGCATGGTACGTGACTCATTTTGACGGAAGTTCTAACAGAGTTGACGAAATGGACCATAGCTGCACGTTTTGATGAGTTGAGGGACCAATGGTAATTGATTTTTAGTTAAGGGATCATCCTCCAATTGGATTAAAGTTGATGGACTATTGCCACAATTTCCTTATATCAAAATGTGTGATAAATTAATTCTTTTATTCCAACAACAACAAAAAAAAACTAATTCGTATATTTTATTGGGTGGTTGCATTTTATGCATATTACAAAACGGAAAAAAAAAATTTAAATAAATAAATGTCACTTAGTATTACGATCTAGTGATATTCTTCTTTACTTGTAGGTCTTAGATTCGATTCTAACAAAAAATGAATTTGAACCACATCATTATGGCTAATCCAGTGTGAGGCTTAGCCTCCTTCCCCATACCTGAGTATAGATAATACTGTTTATTAAAAAAAAAAAGTATAGGTGAATCAAGCAAGGACGAAAACGTTGAACAGCAAGGACGAAAATAAACGGACAGATGTTGGTTACAACGGCTCCTCTAATTTGTCATTAGCTTAAACACCTGATATTTAATGTTGAACTTCAACCTTTCCCTCTGACCTTTTGGTGTCATAATTTCAAATATTTGAACAAAAGGTTGGCTACCACATAAAATAAATCGGCAATGTTTGCTTTTGATTTTTGTTGATCAAACTTCAATGCATACTTGTGGGTCTCTCGGGTAGAGGCTTCAAACTTGAGTATTTTGTAAAGAGTAATACTAAAGAGATTAAATTTTGAAAACTAAATGATATAGAAATTGATGATTGGTTTATTATTTAAGCGTTGATAAACGTGCTTATTTTTATTAGTAATACATCATTTAGTTTGTAAAATTTATCTCTAAATTTAGTCTCTCTAACATTACTCATCCGACAAATTCGAACGTACCATTAGACTATGGAGTCTTGCTCTCCTAAAGTCTTCATTTTGATGACCTATGAGAACCAAATGCATATTAATCGCAACATTATATTAGTTTATAACTAGATAAATGTTATTGGCACTTCAAAAATCTCATTCTACACTCTTCATAAGTGTATTTTTCTTTCCTAATATAGAAAGTTTAGATTGTAGAATGAGATTTTTGGAGTGCTAATAACAATTTCCTATATCTAAATGCTTAAAATATGTGACAATTTCAGAGAAATTTTATTCAAACTCATTTATCTTTGTTCTACACCTACTTATTATTTTTTATTATGAAGTTTCGAGTGTGTCCAACAATTCTCTTTCAACTCTAAAATGAAAAATAACAAAAAATAAAATTCTAGCACCATAAATCTCCGGCCACCACCATCTCTCCAATTTCCAAACCCCAACCACCCTCAATTTCTACTCTTCCCCAATCGCCACTGCCACCTTCTCTATCACCCACGATGAAAACCCCTAAGGTCTCATCCATCACTAACCCTCTCCCGATCTTTCCCTAGCTACACAAACTTCCACGCAGTAACTATCAACCAATTGAATCTAACTATGTTGGACTTGAGTGTACGTAATATGTGGAGAATCACAATTTTAGTAATATCATAATTTTTTTCAAAAGAAACATTGTCATGGATGTCTTTTGGGTCTTTTTAATGTTGGGTTGTTAGGGGGTAAGGTTCTCCAAATTTTCAAATTGTTGTGGGTGGTAGGGAAGATGGTGGTGATGGGGGGGGGGGGGGGGGGGGGGGGTTCGGGATGGGTAGAGATTGGGGTGGTTGGGGGTTGGACAAATGTGGTGGCCAGAGTTGCCTATTGTTGAATTTATATATATATATATATTTTTATTGTTATTGTTGGGTGTATAAAGAGAATTATTGGGGACATTCGAAATTTCAAGATAAAAAATGATAAGTTTGGTGAAGAAAGAGAATAATGAATTATTTTGATCATTTAAGTTGTCAAACATTTTAAACATTTGGATCAAAACTAATATAATTTTGAAGTTAATATGCATTTGGTCCTTACAGGTTAAAATGAAGACCTTAAAAAGCCAGGATTGTTAGGCTATGACATGCGCCACTTAGTACTACCATCTTAAAAAATAGAGTGACAAGTATAAATCAATATTTTAACAAAAAGTTAGGTAGGACAAAAATTACGATGCAAATTTTGGCAATGTTTTCTTTCAATTTATGTTGAACAGAGTCCAAGACATGCGCCACTTAATACTACGATTCAATGATATTCTTCTTTACTTGTAAATGAGAGGTTTTAGATTCGATTCTCGCCAAATGCGAATTTGAATCACATTATTACTAGCTCATTGTGAAACTTAACTTACCTCTTCTTCTTTAGTATAAATAATATCATTTGTTCAAGACATGCATACTTGTAGATCCTTTGGCCAATAGGAGGCTCAAACTTAGAGGAGGCTGCAAATTTGAGCATCCGACAAACCCGTACATTTCCTATTTTTGGGCCAAGTAATTAATAAAGTTGTGAGAAAAAAAACCCTATATTGAGGACTTTTTAAATATTCACAAAAATATTAAAAAAAAAAAAAAAACATCAATGCTTTTTGCCTTGCCTTGCCTAAGGTATCGCATTGGCGCTAGGCAGTTGATCACCGTTCGATTAATTTATAGTCGTTTGAAAATTAAAAAATGACGCTTAGACCTGCTGAGGTTGCAACTAGATAACTTTTGACTTATTAAATATTTGGATGAACACTTATTATATGCTTGTTCCCTATGTTTTGAATATATTTTAATACTTTATAATCTATATGTTATTCTACTTTACAATTTATGTATCCCAATACAAAATATACATTTTTACTAAGTATGAGTAGACATTTATTTATATATTATATAATAAATCTAATTAAAACTAGCATACGTCTATACACTTTGTGTGTTTGAATACTTTTTACTTTTGTTTTAAAATTGGAGTGAGAGAGGGAAAGAGAGAACGTGGATGAGAGTGAGAGGTTTTAGTTTTAGTTTTTTTATTTTTTAATATTAAATATATCTTAACATCATCTGTAGATGAGGTTTCAATAAAAAAACAGTAAATTTGGATATGTGAAATTACATTATTGCCATCATTTTTTTGTGTGATAGAAGGCTAAATAGTTTTTTCACCTTCTTTTGGTTGACAAAGAGAGCTCTATTGATCGGTAATTTAGATTAAAAAAACCACCTAGCTTCTCCTAGACACATAGGCGCTAAATCACTGCTTGGCGCCCAACTAGCGCCTTTTAGAACCTTGAATATTAGCTTGTTTGTCTCAATTTGATTGTATTCATAACAATTCACAATCTAAACGGTTCTCGTGTGAAAAATATTAGGGTTTATATACTCCAACAAGCTTTCCAGTTGTTTCATTCTGTATTATTATTTGACAGATTTCTTTGAAAAAATCTTAGGCATTTCGTTTACATCGAGCTGGAAAACTTTGGTCGATAACTTTTAGTGTAGACCCTAAGTCATTGTTTAATAATTGTTTTTTCTTCAATTTCCCCCAAGACCAAACTAGCAGTTCTGTAATTTAATTAGAATTGAGTGCTTTCCATCTCACAGGGCAATTACAAAAGAAGAATACCGACTCTAATGAGCATTCTTTTTTACAGGTCAATTATAGTTTAACATGTACGTACAAACTTGTGTTTTTTAAATGAATCGCTTTAGTATGTGTCAGTTTGTGAAGGCAAGAAGGAATGACTTTGTAATGGCGGTGTAATCGGGTTATTCGTAATAAGACCTCTATTAGAAAAATATGAGATTTTATGTATTTTATGACTCATTTGGAATTGCTTTTAAGATGACTGAAAACGATTTTGGTGATATTTTTTTGGGTTCCAAAAGCAATTAAAAGTGATTCCTGCAAAAAGTTACAGTTATGTGTTTCTTGCAGGAAAGTATAAGAACCCTGTATTTTGGTCACAGTCAACCTCATAATGTTTCCACTTAGTGTAAAAACTTCTCAGGTTAAGAAACCAAGTGGTGTTCACTTTGCCTTTTATTGTTCAGCAAAAATTTTGTTATCGACCAAATAGACGTGTGATTGCTGCTTATTGTGCGTACATGGACATATGCTTCCATCATATTAATAGCTACCCTTCTTAATTTGTCTATAAAAACAACTCACCATGCACATTAGAATGAACTCTTTTTCTATCTACTAGCTAGGTTTTCCTCCTCCTCCTCCTCCTCCTCACTAACTACTAATCTCTTTCACTCTAAACTCTTAAGGCCTAAAAAAACATGGCAAGCAGCAGTGACTCGGCCTACCACTGCGGCAAATCGCTCCTCGACGACCTTGACACCGGCCTCCGAGCTAAGAGAAGGTGGCGGATGGCGTTTTTGGCATTACGTATTGTCCACGTCATGCTTGAGCTTCCCAAGATAGTAACCAGGACAAAAAAATATGGAGACGATGAAACTGGTCGCTACAGTTTTGTGGCCGACGTTGATGATCATGAAGATGCTGGACTTGCAGAAATTGTGAGGGAAAAGAACTCGGCAGCTACACAAAGGTACTACTTTCAATTTTCAAATTTTAATTTGTATCCTTAAAAAATTTGCAATATATATCAAACATTAAAATTAATATTTTCACAAGAAGAACGATAAGTAAAACTAAGCTGAATTTTCAACACGCTTTTCCCTATTAACCTAAATATTAAACGTATTGAGTTGGTGGTTTATTATTGTCCGTGACATGTTTACTTATCTGGAACAAAAATTAAAGAGAATTGTGTTTTCATTTCAAATATTTCACTTTCAATTCAAGTCAATTCACTGTGTAATCGCACTAATAAGGGAATCAAAAGTCATGTGGACCTAATAAAAACTCAATAATCCTACTTCAGGATTTTGCAAGAATGAGACTTTTGTGGAAAGGCTTGTGAGTGTATAGGAAACCACATATTCTAAATTATCTTTCACTTGTTTGTAAGGTGATGATATCCACATACATATTTTTACTTTTTGTACATCTCTTATTAATTTTTATTCTTTGATATTCTTTAATTTATCTGAATGGATAACTGATAATTGAGAAGAACGTGTGAGAGATAAAAAGTGATTTGTGAATAGCATCACCATTTTTATATTACCGTTGGTTTGAAATATGTACTGACATGTAGAAATTGACAATTTCAACTCTTAGAATCATTAGTGTACCATCATAATTTTAATAAAGAAGGGAGATAGTGGTACAACCATTATTGTTTAGTTTTCCTTCCGTGGACCACCACAAAAGGGGAAATTTCCAACCCTTTTCATGCCATTGCACGTAGTACAAGAAACCTTTTGATTTAGGGTGATTGACCACACAATTGAATGATAGACCTTAGAAAAAGGGACCTGGCTTATTTATCCTTTCACTTCTTATACACTCTTATTCTTTTTTATTTTTGTCGTCACAGTTAAGCCATGTTAACATTTTATATTACTATTATTTTTTGTCTTATTATCTTTATAAAAAAAATCAATATAAAATATTGAAGTGACTTAACCGTGACCGCGTAAAATAAAAGATATGAAAGTATATACGAAATGGGAGGGCAGATAAGCCGGTCCTAGAAAAAGATCCACCAAGCAAAAGTTTGGAGGGGGTAGTTTTCCATTTCACAAGAGAAATACAAATACAATGCGAGAACAACGTTATTCGTGTACGCATCGAGTTCTATACTTGTATTGTGTTCAGATCGTGTTATTGGTGTCGTGTCACATATTGCAACATTTTACATGATTGATGTGTCGTGTCACATATTGCAACAGTTTACATGATTGATTGAATTTGGCTATAAAAAAAAAACAAAGATAGATTTTCTTCCATTTTTGTCTTATTATCTCTATAAAAAATAATATAAAATATTGACATGACTTAACTGTGACTACACAAAACAGGAGGGCACCGGAAGTGGGAGGGCAGACAATCTTTGTCCATTTCCTCCCTCATCTCACACTTTCTTTTTTGTCTTTCTCTCTATAAAGAAATTACAAAATGTTTGAAGAAAGTTAAGGTTCCACTATAAAACCAATTGACAATATGAGAAGTAATTCAACTTCTTATAAACCAATGCAATATCTCTCCTCTCATCAATGTGAGATTCATTCTCAACAATGTTGACATTGTGTAATCATAACCATTCAAGTAGGAAATGAGGAAAGGGGGAGAGAGATAAAAAAAGGGAGAGATTATACTCCTAAAAACACTGCAACACACACATAAGAATGAAGAATGAAGTTTTTTATTTGTTGAATTAGGCTCACTTCTTGACTTTATTTACTTAACTGTGAACTCTTCAAAGTTCTAACTACTGACAAACTATGTTAAGCAGCCAGGATTCGCCTTATGGTTATGAAAAAATGCTCCTCGACATCACCACCACCACCCTCACCAGAGCCAAGATGAGATGGCGCATGGCTTACGCAGCAATATATGCTGTTCGGGCAATGCTTTCGCTTCCCAGAGAGCTTCTAAACAAGAGAGACAATTACAAAAAGGACCCCGAGATCTTGCACTCTTATTCTTACACTGCGCTGGACGTGAAACCAAGCACTTCCCACCAAGAAATCAATACTGAAACTGATCGCCGTAGTTCCGTCCCCAACATTGAATTTGATCATGCAGGACTCGTACAAATGGTGAAGGATAAAGACTTGGCTGCTCTAAATGAGTCTGGAGGAGTTATCGGCGTCGCCACTTCTCTTGGGACAAACCCTAAAAATGGAATTCATGGAAATGAGTTAGAAGTAAACAAAAGGCGTGAAATCTTTGGTTCAAACACCTACCAAAGGCAGCCTCCAAAAGGGTTGCTCTACTTTGTCCTCGACGCTTTAAAAGACACAACAATTCTGATCCTATGTGTCTGTGCGGCACTTTCTCTCGGATTTGGAATCAAAGAGCATGGAGCGGAGGAAGGCTGGTACGAGGGAGGGAGCATCTTTGTTGCTGTATTCATTGTCATTGTTGTCTCAGCTCTCAGTAACTTCAGACAAGAATTACAGTTCAACAAATTGTCTAAAATCAGTAGCAACATCAAAGTTGAGGTATTTAGAGACAAACAAAGACAAGAAATCTCCATCTTTGATATTGTAGTTGGAGATGTTGTGGTTCTGAACATGGGAGATCAGATACCTGCAGACGGATTGTTCTTAGATGGGTATTCCTTACAAGTGGACGAGTCAAGCATGACGGGAGAGAGTGACCATGTTGAAGTTGATTCCACCGAGAACCCCTTCCTGTTCTCCGGTACAAAGGTGGTAGATGGCCATGCTCGAATGCTCGTCACATCAGTTGGGATGAACACTGCATGGGGAGAAATGATGAGCTCAATATCGCAGGACTCAAATGAAAGAACACCATTACAAGCAAGGCTTGACAAACTAACCTCTTCTATTGGAAAGGTGGGCCTTGCAGTTGCCTTCCTAGTTCTTGTGGTCTTGTTGGTTCGTTACTTCACTGGTAACACAAAAGATGAGTACGGACATACGGAGTATAGTGGTAGCAACAAAGACATAGATAGTGTGTTGAGCGGAGTAGTTCGCATTGTTTCCGCTGCAGTCACTATTGTGGTTGTGGCAATCCCGGAAGGTCTGCCCTTGGCCGTCACATTAACACTTGCTTACTCAATGAAAAGAATGATGAAAGATCAGGCTATGGTCAGAAAACTACAAGCTTGTGAGACGATGGGATCAGCAACCGTTATTTGTACTGACAAAACAGGAACTTTGACAAAAAATGAAATGGAAGTGACTAAATTTTGTCTTGGCCAAGAAGAAATTGAAAAAGATAATTCAATCACACCAAATGTTTGTGAATTATTTCATCAAGGAGTTGGCTTGAACACGACCGGAAGTGTTTACATACCTCTTTTAGGATCAAAACCTGAAATTTCTGGTAGTCCAACAGAGAAAGCAATTCTCTATTGGGCCGTTTCGGATTTGGGTATGGACATGGAAAAGTTGAAGCCTAGATATGACATTCTTCATGTTGAAACGTTTAACTCAGATAAGAAACGAAGCGGGGTTCTTATACAAAAGAAGGATGACAACACCATCCATGTGCACTGGAAAGGAGCTGCCGAGATGATAGTTGCAATGTGCTCTAGTTATTATGAAACCAACGGAACTATAAAGTCCCTGAATGAAGAAGGGAGGTCAAAAATTGAGAATATAATCCAAGCCATGGCAGCTAAAAGCCTCCGGTGCATTGCTTTTGCTCATACTCAAATTTCAGAAAAAGAAATTGAATATAGCGACGATAACAAGACCCACCCAAAGCTAAAAGAAGATGGATTATTTTTGCTAGGGGTAGTTGGTCTCAAAGATCCATGCCGGGCAGGGGTCACCGATGCTGTGAGAATTTGCATGTCTGCAGGCGTGCAAATCAAAATGATTACTGGAGACAATGTTTTCACAGCTAAAGCTATAGCTACAGAATGTGGAATACTAAAGACTGAGGACGCAACAAATGGTGATCAAGTGATAGAAGGAGCAGAATTCCGAAACTACACACACGAAGAGAGAATGAAAAAGGTCAATCAAATTCGCGTGATGGCAAGATCTTCCCCGTTCGACAAGCTATTGATGGTGCAGTGTTTGAGGCAGAAGGGACATGTGGTTGCAGTCACAGGAGATGGCACAAATGATGCTCCTGCACTGAAAGAAGCTGATATAGGACTTTCCATGGGAATCCAAGGTACTGAGGTGGCAAAAGAAAGCTCAGACATCATCATCTTGGACGACAACTTCAATTCTGTGGCCACAGTTTTGAGGTGGGGGCGATGTGTTTATAACAATATACAGAAGTTCATCCAGTTTCAACTAACTGTTAACGTCGCAGCCCTAGTAATTAACTTTATCGCAGCAGTTTCAGCTGGTGATGTTCCCCTAACAGCTGTTCAATTGCTGTGGGTGAATCTCATCATGGACACACTAGGCGCTCTCGCCCTTGCTACTGAGCGGCCGACAGATGAGCTAATGCAGAAGAAGCCTGTAGGTCGAAGTGCACCGCTCATAACCAATATTATGTGGAGAAACCTTCTATGCCAAGCTCTATATCAAATAGCCATCCTCTTAACCTTGCAGTTCAGTGGCGATTCCATCTTCAATGTGACTGATGCGGTGAATGATACTATGATTTTCAACACGTTCGTACTCTGTCAAATTTTCAACGAGTTCAACTCAAGGAGCATGGAGAAGCAGAATGTATTCAAAGGTATTCACAGGAACAAACTGTTTATGGGCATTGTGGGGACAACCATCGTTCTTCAAATTGTGATGGTGGAGTTCCTGAAAAAGTTTGCCGATACAGAGAGGTTGACTTTGTTGCAATGGGTAACTTGTATCGGAATTGCAGCTGTATCATGGCCAATTGGTTGGATTGTGAAGTCGATGCCAGTTCCAGATGAACCATTCTTCAAAACTATCAAGAAGTTACTCAGATTCAAAAGGAATGTGTAAGCATCTCGGGTTCAGACTGTAAGTCTTGGGTTTGGGTCGAGAATCAAGGTCCAGGTTTTGGAGCTCGGGGACCAGGCCAAGAAGTCTGGTACCTGAGCTGAAAGCTCTAGGTGTGAACTAAGGGCTCGAGGCACAAACTAGAGCCCCAAGCTTTAGGTTTGGGACTCAACACTCAGGGTTCATGTCCTAGATCCCTAGCTTGGAATTTGGGTCCTGAGTGGCGGGTCCAGGTTTGAGTTTTTGAGGCTCGGAGTTAATGCCCGGGGCTTGGAGTCCTAGGCTCGAGTGAATTTGTAAATTTGGAATGCTCATTTCCAAACCATACAAGTCAACCAAAACAATGGAATGGTCATTCCCGAAGAATGCATGTACCCTAATGATCCAAACATTACCTAAGATGTGGATTATTATGGTGTAACATAATTAATTCCAAGATGAGATTCCATGTATTGAACTTGTAAGTGTGATATTTGAAGGAGATCTACAAGAGTGCATAGGCCAATGTTGAAGTATAACTATAACCTTAAAGACTCTCGGTCCCTAGGGTTAGCAATCAAGGCCATCATTATATCTTAAACTTGTAAAACTGTCATCTTCCCTTGATTTAAGGGAGTTGACTGATTAGTGGCTTAACCTAGTGTTTGGTGTAATTCCTTGATTTAAGGATTAGATTAGGCCTATGTTTACCTAATCACTAGGTTTCCTTTTGGTTTACCCAATCACTAGGGTTTCCTTTGGTTGCTTGCAGCCAATTCTCATTCTTCTATCTTCTCTCTTGTATACTTGGTCTCTTGTACACTGATACTCATGAAATACATTACAATTTGAACCAGAAAATCAACATGGTATCAAAGCAGGTTCTTTGGTAACCTGTCTCTACTCACTCTTACTACTGCGATTTTTATTCAAAGCCTAAACCATGGCTGAAGAAAGTTCAATGAACCGTGAAGATGAAACCCAGCATAATATCTCCTCAAATTTCTCAGATGTTGAGGTTAACACCAATCAACGTCTGTGTTCAATTCTATTGAACGAGTTCAATTACCTTCCTTGGTCTCGAGCTGTTTTGCTAGCTCTTTGAGGCAAAGGAAAGTTAGGGTTTGTAAATGGAAGCGTGGAAGCTCCAGATAATTATTCTCCCACATACGATGCAAGGTTGTGCAAAGACCAACTTGTCATGTCCTTACTGCTCAACACCATGGAGAAACATGTTGCTGAGATTTTTAGCTACTCCAATTCCTCACATGATCTCTGAAAGCCTTAAAGGATATGTATGGAAATCAAAACAACTATTCATGTGTTTTCCAACTGAAGAAAGACATTGCTAGTGTTCAACAAGAAGGGAAAGCATTTGTTCAACATCTTGGGAGCCTCAAAACCATGTGGAATGAGGTGGATGTCTATCTCCCACACACCACACACCTTACCATCCTCCTAAAACGAGCTGAGGAAGATAGAATTTACTAGCTGCTAGGGAGTTTGAGCTCTGAGTACGAGGATTTAAGGAGTCACATCTTGATGAGTCAAGAACTGCCCACCTTCAACAATGTATATGCCACTATTCAACGAGAAGAAGCGAGGAAGAAGGTGATGAATGTTCAACACAGCTTGAGATTGACTAAGACTCGTGCATACTGTTCAAGTTATAAGAACTCAAAGGTCAAAGTGTACAAGGGAAATACACACCTAAAATGCAAATATTGCAATGGTGTTGGGCATGTGGAAGAAAAGTGTTGGGAACTTCATCCTGAACTCAAGCCTAAGTTTAGCAAAGATGGAAAAATGATACCAAAGTCATCTCAGTAACCCTACTACAAGGCACAACTTGCTAATGTTCATCCTCCTACCACTCCACAAGGATCTATGGAGTTCACTGCAAATCCATTGTCACTTATTAATGAATTTGTAGCTTACCTACAAAGTAAGGGACACAGATGAGCCTCACATGGTCAAGGAAATGAAGAGAGCAATCACACAGCTATGTTAGGATAGTTTGCCAGCTTCATCGCTGGAAATGAGATAGTACCACAGGATGAAGCACCAGGTATACTCAAAGTTTTCACTACTGCCTTATTAACTAGTGTTGAAAAAATTGTTGGATAATTTATTCAGGGGCCACTGATCATATGACAAACAAAGTCACAAACTTGCATAACTTTAAACCTTTTTCAAGTCCTTCACATGTGCCTGTTGCAAATGGAAATAATGTCTTAGTTTTACGTAAAGGAGAAATCAACTTGCTCTCACATAGAAAGCCTTCTACTACCTTATATGTACTAACATTTCCTTTTCAACTTTTGTCAATTGGAAAGATCACAAACACCCTAAATTGTCGTGCCATTTTCTTACCAAATAATGTGATGTTTTAGGATGTTCTCACCATGAAGATGATTGGTGAAGAGGTCTTCATAAATGGACTTTACTACTTGTGCAAGAATCCATTTTTACTCAAGCTCAATCAAAGTCCATAGATGAAAACCAACTTTGGCATAAGAGATTAGCTCACCCCTATGAGGTCGTCTTGTCAAAACTGTTCGTAAACTTTTGTAAATCATAGCTTACATATGATACTTGTCATTTTTCAAAATTTGCTAGACTGCCTTTTGGCAATTCAGTGTCTATGACAAGTAAACCTTTTGAAATGGTGCACACTAATGTATGGGGACCAAAAACTGAATCAATGGAAGGATTTAAGTACTTTGTCTTATTTGTTGATGACTTCTCTCGAGTGAGTTTTTTATATCTTGTGAAATCAAAGAGTGAAGTTCCAACCATTTTCAAGAATTTTCATATGCATGTTAAAACACAATTTCAATCAAATATTTTTAAGATCAGATAACAACACTAAATTTCTATCCAACAACATGCTTCAATACATAAGTTCTCAAGGTATCGTCCATTAAACCAGCTGTGTAGGGACCCCCCAACAAAATGGAGTAGCCGAAAGGAAAAATAGAGATCTCTTGGAGAAGACTCATGCTCTCATGATACACATGAATGTCCCTAAAAAAATTTGGTCGTTTGCTATCTTCACTGCCACTTACCTCATCAACCGACTTCTAAGTCATATGCTAGGGTTTAAATCTCCCTATGAAGTACTCAACGATAGGCAAATTGATTTGACACACCTCAAGGTATTTGGTTGTGTTTGCTTTGTTCACATCCAAACTATGAATCGTGACAAACTAGATGCCAGGGCAACCAAGTGTGTGTTTTTGGGTTACTCTTCTGCCCAAAAGGGATACAAGTGCTTCAATCTAGTCACTAAGAAGTGTCTAGTATCAAGAGATATGAAGTTCAAAGAAGACTGTCCTTATTTCACTCATACAAGTCAATGGGAGAAACTAGTTGACATGTTTCCACTTCCTCAAAACTTCAATCATCAAGTGTTGAAGAGAGACTAGCCACTATGATTCCGGAGCGCAAAGGAGTACAAACTGACGTAATCACTTCCAGGGATCAAACTTGCAATGAGAAAGACATGGAGTCTCACTCAGATCTTTCCCAATCTTCTACAGAGCCTCAAGGGGTTAAGAGAAATCCTCCTCGAACCAGAAAACCTCTAGCTAGGTTTCAGGACTATGTAACGTATTTCTCACGGCATCCTATCACTGAAAGTATCAATCTTCGTGGGCTATCTACAACTCATGCTATTTTTCTTTGTGAAATTGATAAGCATTGTGAGCCAAGAAATTTTCAAGAAGCATCTTTACTTCCACAATGGAACCAAGCCATGACAAAAGAGCTTCGTGCACTGGAAGAGAATCACACTGGAGCTTGGTCCAACTATCTCCAGGGAAAAAGGTTGTTGGAAGCCGTTGGATTTACAAGACCAAGTTCAAAGCTGATGGTTCAATCAAGAGACACAAGGCTAGGCTTGTTGCTCGAGGTTTCACTCAAACCTTTGAAGTAGATTATTAGGAAACGTTTGCACCAGTGGCCAAGATGAACTCAGTAAGGGTTCTACTCTCGATAGCAATCAATGGTGGATGGTTCATTTACCAAATGGACGTGAAGAAAGCTTTACTTCACGGAGAGTTATAGGAAGAAGTGTATATGCAGCCTCCCCTGGGGTATAATCATATTGAAGGAAATATGGTTTGTAAATTACACAAGGCAATATATGAATTGAAACAATCCTCACGAGCTTGGTATGCCAAGCTTAGTTCTATACTAGAGAAGGCTGGTTTCCTGCGAAGTAATGTTGATTCTTCATTATTTGTAAGAACCGGCACCAGTGAGAAGTTTGTGGTTCTTATCTACGTTGATGATCTTATCATCACTGGAGATAGTGCCGTTGAGATTGAAGCACTGAAGCTCTCCCTACATCAAACCTTTGCTATCAAAGATTTGAGAAGGTTAAAGTATATTTTAGGCATCGAAATGGCAACATCTTCAAAGGGACTGTTTCTACATCAACGAAAATACATATTAGACCTACTTCAAGAAGCAAAAATGCTAGACTGCAAACCTGCTATCACCCCCCGTTGATTGTAAACTGAAGCTCAACATCGATAGAGAAGCCATGCATGATGTGAGCTACTATCAAAGCTTGGTGGGGAAGCTAATATACCTCACCATCACGCGTTCAGATATCACATATGCAGTGAGCTTGGCTAGTCAATTTATGCACTCTCCCACTGTGGATCACCTTAGCATTGTCAAGAAAATATTGCGCTACCTCAAGGGTTTCCATATGGCGAGGAATTATCATGCACAACAATCAATCTACTGACATTAGTGGTTACACAGATGCAGACTGGGCAGGAAATGCAATTGATAGGAATCTACTACAGGCTATTGTACATTTGTTGGTGGAAATCTCATCACATAGAAGAGCAAAAAGCAACAGGTCATTGCTTGATCCAACGCAGAGGCAGAATATAAAGCCATGGCAGCTAGTACTACCTGTGAACTAATTTGGCTTAAAGGGCTTCTTTCAGACTTAGGGTTCCCTAGTTCTACTCATATGTCTCTTATGTGCGATAATCAGGCAGCCATGCACATTGATGCCAACCCTGTGTTCCATGAGGTATCATTTGGTACGTGGGACGGGACAGAACGGAGTGGGACGAGGCGTTCCGTCCCACGTTTGGTGCGCCTAAAACGGGTGGAACGTGCTGTTCCACATGACAAATTTTGGGTGAATTTTCGTTCCGCCTCACCCCCTGGAACGACTCGTTCCATATCCGTGGAACAAAAAATTATAACATCTCCGTCTCTTTCTTCTTCCTCTTTGTTTCCATCCGAGGGCATCTTTGATCCCTCTCCGTTCCGTCTCATCCCATTTCGTTTCGTCTCGTCTTCTCTGCATACCAAACGATACCTGAAAGAATAAAACATATTGAAGTGGACTGCCATTTCATCCGTGCTTAAGTCTAAACTTAAATCATCCGGACCATATTCACTAGAAGCCATGACAACTAACATATCTCTTTACCAAGGCAATGTCATCCGTTCAATTTCATCGTTTTTTTGGCAAGCTTGGCTCAATTAACCTCTTCAATGTAGCTTGAGGGGGAGTGTTGAAGTATAAGTATAACCTTAAAGACTCTCGGTCCCTAGGGTTAGCTATCAAGGCCATCATTATATCTTAAACTTGTAAAACAACCATCTTCCCTTAATTTAAGGGAGTTGATTGATTAGTGGCTTAACCTAATGTTTGGAGTAATTCATTGATTTAAGGGTTAGATTAGGCCTAGATTTACCCGATCACTTAACCTAGTGTTTGGTGTAATTCCTTGATTTAAGGATTAGATTAGGCCTAGATTTACCCAGTCACTAGGGTTCCCTTTGGTTTACCCGGTCACTAGGGTTTCCCAACTCTCATTCCTCTCTCTTCTATCTTATATACTTGGTCTCTTGTACATTAATACTTATGAAATACATTACAATTTAAACCAGAAAATCAGCAGTCGAATTTAATCAGCCATCAATTATTTTCTAACTTAGATAAGATTAATTCATTATTTATAAGTGTAAAAGCAAGAGGTAAATTAGATAATATCGGTCATACATGTACAATATACATTCAACAATAAGAAGGGAGCAATAGACAGGATCGACTATGGCTAAAACAAAAGACTCGAAAGAGTGGAAAGGATTTAGTATATGAATTCTAATCCTCACTTCTACATAATTTCAATGAATAACAACATGTAAAATCATCTGACAGTCACATTTCTTTTGATGATTGTAAGGGGTATTGAACATTGCCAAACCCTACCATATGCTACTACACCTTGATACTCGGAAGTCTCACGACCACTCAGTGATTTGGATTTTTCAAGTCTCCAAACGAGAAGTTTTCCTCACTCGGGAAATTAAGGGAGCACTACCTCAACCTACATGCTTCACTTACAAAGCTTCAACATACAAGCTTCAACAAAAGGAAAAATTTAAAGAACTTAGTGAAGAAGGTCTTGGTGTATTTAACACAATATGTTGAAATGAAGCAAAGATTGTTTATTGATATCTCCGATAAGTTACAAATATGTACATATACATGAATCAAAATAAACAAACAAGAGGAAGCCTTCACAAAGGTTGCTCAGAAGAAGTCTCAGCAGTCGGCAGAGCCCCATAAAGATGAGGCACCAGATGGTGATTATTCGAAGCCTCAGTACTAGGTAGAACCCCAAAAAGAGGAGGCACCGAAGGTTGATCATTTGGAACTTCATTACGCGGTACAGCCCCAGAAGACGAATGCAATAAATGTCTTTGGAACAAACCCACAAACCTCTGATGATCAAGTAAAATTTGACCATCAGATTCCTGCAGCTGGTCGAGCTTTCTCTTCATGTTTGTAGCATAGTCATGTGCGAGCCTGTGCCAACTCATCAGACCGTTTGGAAAGTAGTCTGTTATCTTTGGGAGTGAAAAGGTTCCTAGCCGCCACCGCAGCGGTCATATCATTCTTCATCACAGAGTCCCTAACGGTAAGAGGACCAGTAAGGGATAAGAAGGATGAGTGTCATATGTTGTCTTGAGAAGGCATGGCTGCCTCTTCACCAAAGTTCAAGTCAAAACGACGGTCGGATGGGCCAGACATTCTCAGAAATGATGAAAGAGAAATGAGGTGCAATAAATATATGAAGTAAGGGGAAAATTCCTACAAGCAATAACTCTCTGAATGTACTTCTTGCACACAATTGGTGCCCTTATAAAAGAAAGGGCAACATGGTCGTTGGTTCAAAAATCGAAAAGGCACCACTTTCCACACGCAACATCAGCTCCTTGGGTACCACATATAACTTTGCCAAAGATATCTGACAAAGTTTAGACACATAAATTTTGAAGGTCCAGCTACCCTACTATTACCCACAAGGGTAAAGGAATAACATCACTGCTTGATAACTAAAAAGTCCTAATGTGTGTCAACCTCCGTGCTCCATGACAAGGCAGACTGCAAAAATGCCCAACCTTTACTCACATTCGAGAAAACACTCCCAACAAGATTGCTTGCTCAAAAATCGAAGAGGCACCACTATCCGAATCTCGAGAGCCAGACTCCCAACATGATTACTTTCTCAAAAATCGAAGAGACACTGCTATCCGAATCTCAAGAGTCAGACTCCCAACATGATTGCTTTCTCAAACATCGAGGAGGCACCATTATTTGAATCTCGAGAGCCAGATCCCCGACAGGATTGCTTGTTCGAAAATCAAAGAGGCACCGCTCTTCGAACTTCGAGAGCCAGATTTCCTAGGATAAAGCTTGTCTGCAATCTTCACACGCAACATCAGCTTTTCAGATACCACAGACCACTTTTTCAAAGCGCTCTGACAAAGTTAAAACATGTGAAGCTTGCAGCTCCCACTACATTGCTATGACCAAGAAGGGTAAAGGAATAACATTATTACTTGCTCAAAAATCGAAGAGGCACCGCCCTCCGAATCTCGAGAGCCAGACTCCCAACAGGATTACTTTCTCAAAAATCGAAGAGGCACCGCTCTCCAAATCTCAAGAGCCAGACTCCCAACAGGATTACTTTCTCAAAAATCGAAGAGGCACCGTTATCTGAATCTCGAGAGCCAGATCCCCGACAGGATTACTTGTTCAAAAATCGAAGAGGCATCGCTCTCCGAACTTTGAGAGCCAGATTTCCTTGGATAAAGCTTGTCTGCAATCTTCACACGCAACATCAGCTTTCCAGATACCACATACCACTTTTTCAAAGTGCTCTGACAAAGTTAAAACACGTGAAGTTTGCAGCTCCCACTACATTGCTACGACCAAGAAGGGTAAAGGAATATCATTACTACTTGTTGTTAGGGAGACTCCTATATATGTCGACCTCTATCCTCCACGGACAGGCAGACCTGCAAAAATGCTCAACCCTTCCTCATATCTGAGAGGGCACTCCCAACGAAGCCTCTCGAAATACTCAGCTTTCTTCCCCCCCAATAATACCTATGCAAACCAGCCACACCAGAGCAAGAGTATCTCATATCATCAGGGTCAAAAGCAAGAGTATCCCATATCATGCTTTTTCCCTGTCTTTTCCTTTACCCTTGTTCTTACCTGCAAGACAAGGAGAAAGAGATCAATCAGTCAACACTTGGAATCAAGCTTCCAGTCAGGAACTGACTGCCTGGAACCCCTTGCCTGATTACTTACCTGGCATTGCTCTCGAGTACTCATCTTCAACATCTTATGCTTCCAGAAAAGATACCACATCTGCCTAAGGAACAAATAGGGCAAGTGAGAAGGATACAAGGAAGCATGTGGAGACAAGCGCAACAGAACACGTGCCGATTCATCTATTACTTCGTTAACAGCAAAAGTATCCCATATCATCAAGGTCGAACGCACTCTTGATTTGATGGACTTGTTTTGACCCTCAAATTCTTGAGTCGGCCTTATACTCTGGAGGAAACCAGAAAACCCTCCAGCCCAGTTCAAGAATAAGCTTGTGGAAAGTTACTTCTTTAAAAGCAAAAGTATCTCATATCATCTCTTCTCCATTTGTTTCTCCTTATCCTTGTTGCTGTTTACGACACAAGGAGAAGGAAAACAATCAATCGGAAGCCGAAGTCGAACCTCCGATCCAGGTTGCTTGCTTGGAAGTCTGATTGCTTACCTTGTCTGTTACCTCTTTCGGGAAATCTCCTAGCTCAGCGACTTGGGGGACTCCTACTATAGGGTTTTGTATAGCACTTGACCAAGCCCGAAACTACAAGTAAGCATCAAGTGAAATTGATACATTACCTTATGCATCTTTATCGGTTAAAGATACCACCCCTGGATTGAGGAAAAGTACTTCCAAAGAAGATGCCACATCTACGTATGAGACAGATAAGGCAGGTGAAAATGATACCACACTTCGGTACTTAGAAGTTTCGTGATTACTCAATGGCTTGGATCTTGCAAGTCCCCAACCGATGAGCTTCCCTCACTCGGGAACTTAGGGGAGCACTGTTTGTACCATACTTGACAAATCCCGAAACTATTGAGCACCGGTCAACGTTATACTGTCAAGGACCCAGAATAGTTTCCCTCCAACCAGGAGGCCAATCACAGCGCAACACGTGTCGACATCAGAAGCCAATCATAGTGCGACACATGTCAACATCAGAAGCCAATCACAACACAACACGTGTCAATGTCAGAATGAAACTAGAAACTCTCTTCTATAAATAGAGATCATTCTCTCACAATATTTCCTAATATCATTTGTACTAAATCATTCCCTAGTACTCATAAAAGGAGAGCTTGAACCTATGTACTTTTGTAAACCCTTCACAATTAATGAGAACTCCTCTACTCCGTGAACGTAGCCAATCTGGGTGAACCACGTACATCTTGTGTTTGATTCCCTTTC
Source organism: Malus fusca (assembly GCA_035220775.1). NCBI lineage: Eukaryota > Viridiplantae > Streptophyta > Magnoliopsida > Rosales > Rosaceae > Malus > Malus fusca. Next base: position 38,272,901 of record CM069069.1, read on the forward strand.
TCTACCCATTTGCATACTTATCCACACTAGTGACCGGAGCAATCTAGCGAAGGTCACAAACTTAACATTTTCTGTTGTACCAAAGTCCTCACTGATTTTGTGCATCAACAACTATTTAATTACAAAGACAAAAAATAACCAATTTGTGTACAAACATCAGCAAGTATGAACTGAGCTGGAGTAGTAATTGGAGATTACTTGTATAAACCAACTACTACTGGCGGATATGGCAACGATCCCTATCACAAGAGAGATTTGACCGTGTAACCGCTGTAATGTCCCTCCCTCTCTTTATCTTTCTCATCACCTGATGATTAGAGAGTTTTTTAGGGACATTACGACGGTTATGCCCAAGATTTTGCCCTTTCATAGCCTTCCCTCACTTTATTACCTGTGTCAACCATTTCACATTTCAAGAATCGTATTCCATGAATATGAAACCTATCCCAGTGCAACAATTTCTGACATAAATCAAAATCAAGATGTTTCCTTCAAGACAACCAATTTAATCATTTTCAACAATTTTTTACGAAAAAAAAATTCAATTACACACAGAAACTCCAGAAAATTCCAATTGAGAAGATGAATCATTCAACCCCATCACCTGTTACAATTAAGTAAACGAGTTTTTTTTTTTTTTTATTACTTTTAAAATTGGCACAACTGGTGGCAAGTCACGGTTAGCCATCTCTTCCGAGTTTGGAGAGGCTATGGGGAATTTCACCTTACCCATGACCATAGTCAAATAGACTCATAATTAAGCAAGCGAGTTAAGAAACACCCTTTTAATTTAAAAAAAAAAAAAATATATATATATATATATATATATATATAAACCCATCACCATCCTCTAAAATCTAATTCTCTCATCGAACTCACATGGAAAAAAGTTAAAATTTACTGATTTTTGAATCAGATTAATTACCAAACTGAACGATAAGAAAAGGAAAGGCAAAGGCAAAAACACAATAGTAAATTGTAAGTTTATGAATACTTGCACTGTTACATGTTCGTTGTGAACTACCAAGCATCCTTCTTCGATACAGTGGAGAGAGAGAAGTTCAGGCGCGCCAAATAAACAGAATGTATTTGCAGGATCCTTAAGAAAGCGGAGAGATTTTTTAATGTGTACGAAATACGGGGCGGAAGATCACATGTCATTATACAGTTAAGGGGACACTTGAAAGAAATTTTTTTTCCACCAATTATATAATGATATGTGATGTTCTGTCGCGTATTCTGGGCATACTGAAAAATTTCTCAAGAAATTGAGTGATTCGAAGCACAAATGAAATTCAAAAGGTCAATAATGCCCCTTCTATTTCTGTGTCCTGAAAGTACGACTCAGTATACCAATGTCATAATACAAATGGTATACTTGAAAAAAAACTTCTAACAACTTATATTATGACACTTAATGTACAATCCATGTTCATATTACACCGAAAATTTCTCTACGAATTGGAAGCGCAGTTCCACACATCCCTAAAGACGTTAACTATCTTGGGCGTAACCGTCCCTCCAATTGGCTGAGCGTTGTCTCAACAAAGGGGCTATGTCTCTTACTATATGTATTTCCCTATAGCTATCTTAGACTTGTTCTCTTAAGCCTCAATTTTTGGATCTACCCAAAAAGAATCTCAAATCCCTAGCCTTAACCTGAATTTCTTTTTCCCCTCATCCAGTCACCGCCATGTTCATACACCATCTCCTCCCATCCCCTCTCTACCATAAGCTTGGTTGCCTCCTATGCTTTTGCTTTCGGTTGAGAAGTATAATCTGAAACCTATCTTCGCCACTCATTGTGAAAGCGATTTATCACTCATTCAGCGGAAGATGTGCAAAACTATTCCTTTGGTTTCGGTTTAGGTCTTCGTTCCGCCTCCTTCTATGTTATTGTTTACATGCATGCTTGTTGATTTCGCTGACGTCGGGATTTCGTTCTTACTGGTCTCCAAGTGGTGAAAATGACATAATATTTCATTTGCTCAGTTGTTTCGCTGTGTTATTTGGGGCTTGTCTGGATTTTGGTTTCTCCTCTTTGGGTTTATATGGTTAGGTTTCGAATGAGCAGGATTTGAGATTTGTGTTCATTAGGTCATGTTGTAGGTTATTTTCTTTTGTATCTTTATGAAACCTTTATAATTGAATTTGTAGAATTGTGCTATATACTTTTTTTTATTGGAAAGTTACATATCAAATTCTTATCAATTAAAATTATTGGTGCTCTTAGGTTGCTATCTCGGTAACATTTTCTTCTATTCTTCTATTCAGTTCAAGTTGACAAAAAAATTGTCCGCACATACAGTTCCGACACTAAACAAAAATTGCAGTTCTATTTCCTGGATGGATCGTTTTCTTAATTTATTTGATGTTGTCGAGTTTTCATGTTAGTTTGCAGATCCTATGTCAAATTGGTGTAGATGGTAGATTGCAAGTTTCACATATATACAAGACATCATTCAACTCGGGAGCAAGTTTTCACAAATGGACCTAGTTGGTTCAACTTAATTGGACACCTTCCTTAGTATTTATATTGTCGTAACTTACAAGGCATATATCTACTGTGAAATATATGTAAAATTGCCAAAAGAAAAAAATGATCCTACGTTCGTCTTCCTTGCAAATTAAGTAGTACAGTTTATATCCTCCTTGAATAAGTGTAACTTCTTTTTTTCAATATCACTAAATTTTCTGCATACGTACTACCGCTTTTTTTAGAAGAAAAACAAGATATAATACTTTAAGATAATTAATACTGAAGGAGTACAAAATTAAGCACATAATCTTACGTGCATAGATAAAATTACAGCTCCTATAAACTGCAAACCCTACTATATTATTATGATGGGTGTAGTTTTTGCGCTACACTTTCTGCGAACATGGTAAATGAAACATTGTGATCGAATAATGTTTAGACAATAGACACCAAGTAGCAGTGTATTATTAGAAAAATGACATCACATGACGATTAAATCATTCTATATAAGTTCTTCGAATAATGACTGCCAATCTGAAAAATTGCATAAAAACGAATAGGAACTTACAGTGAACCTCATAATTCACAATAAACCTGATTTACCAGATTCAATAGCAGAATTTCACAAGCACTTTCACTATTCCAACGTTTAAACAATCATATATCCAAAGAGACTTAATTAATTAATAGACATGATGGTACAGTTGAACCTTTATAATACTAGTGCAGCCATGCACAAAGATTCAAGTGCTTTTTCCCCTTGTTAATGCATGCTTTTAGAACAGACGTATACCACTAAATTGTTCTTTAACAAAACCAACATATTAAACAACATCTAAAAGGGATTAGTGCAATCAAGGGCTTAATTTAAGCATAAGGGTTAAGGGATAAGATGGAATCTCAAAAGCACCAAACATTTTTGGATTGGAGAAATTCTGTCACTCAAAACCCTAACAGTAATATGAATATTACCCCAAGCAGCTAAGATTCCCCAGCATATACCCTTTTTAGATTCTCATTGGCCAAGTAATGGCTTTCTTTTGCAAAGTAAAGCTCTCCAACTGGATTAAATATGATAAATCATTAGAATTTGTATTAGCACTCTAAAAAAGTCACCATTCGCTTTTACTTTTTGTTTTTTTTTTTACAAGTTAATGGTGCATAATGACCTTTTTTTTTTAAGTGCCAATAGTAACTCCAAACAATAAAATGTTAGAAGGCCTACTATCAGCTATGTTAATGCAACACAAAAACTGCTCACAATCAAAGAAATATGCTTGATTAAAATAAATCCACCACAAATTAAGTTAAATCCTATCTAGAAACCAAAAATGAGGGGGAAAAGGACGGAGTAAGAAAAAAAATTGATGAAACAGTACCATATGTGGCACACAAATGAAAGAAATTGTAGCAGAATAATGATTCCCCAAATGAGAAAATCACATAAAGAAGCTAGCCAGGTGTGTAGGGCTAGAATTGTGATAGTGGGAGAGTGTTCTTTTTCGTGATCCTCATCAACAGGTGAAGCTACCACATGATCTGATCTTTCCTTGACCAAGAGGGAAGTTTAGATCATGCTGGCAGCTTCAACTGCTATTGGTCCACGATATCCAAAGCAAAACCCTAATCCATATGAGGGAGAAGAAGGGGGGGGGGGGAAGAGAGAGAGAGAGAGATTTCTGTTTTTTCTTTAGCTGAAGGATATGTGTTTGGAGAAGAGGAGAAGAGGGTGATATAAATAGAGGCCAAAGAATGCCTTCCTGTCTCAGACTCCTCTGAGTTAGTCCTAAGTTGTGGTGAATTTGTTATAATTAAGGGCTAATTAAAGGTTAGTAATAGTATATCAGTGATCAATTACTTGTTGAAAGAACATGTGGCAGTGGTCCAAAGTAAGACAAATTGAATATTATCAGGCTTATGCCACCACCATGCAGACAAGGTAGTGACCTCTTCTATAATTTACCTTGAGCTTTAACCAACTTTAAGTGGGTCTCTCTTCTACACCATACATGAATAAAAAAAAGAGCTCAAAACACAATGAGTTTATCGGGGACCATTGGCACGCTTCTTAGCAAATTTAGGAGAAAAGGAAAGGGGAAGCATCTCAACCAAAACAATCGCATGTGACAATTTTCCCTCTCCTTCTTGGTTTCATGCATTACCAATGATCTCTCCCTCTCTTTCGTTAGGGAGAAAATAGCCATTCTCAATCCTAACGAATAGTTCGACAATGAAATATGGACGAGCAATAAACTGTAAATTTGGATGCTTCGCTCATGAGCACAAAATCATATAGATGACACAAAATAGATGATTACATGTAATTTATAGATAATTACATAAATTAATGACTGATGATAAAGTAGATTCAAAATTTCCTCAATTTAGAGAGAAAAAATTAAAAAATGTATGTCATTTGTGGAAATGCCTTAGTGAACCCTAATGTGTTTTATAAGAACAATACACTGTAACGTTTAAATTCCCACAAATTGTTTAATGATAGTTAAAATGAGTATGAGACGAGCAAAAAAAATATAAATTCAGATGTTTTAGTTTTCAAAGCTTTAGAAGCACAAAATCATTCAACTCACACATACATGTGACTTTTTAATTAGAGAATTATATTGCAAGTAGTAAACATGTGATATTGTCCTCAATACCTAAAATCTAAAAGAAAATGGACCTACCTTAATTTATGAAATAGAATGTGATTTGTGGAAAAAGCTTGATCCTTGAGAACCTAATTGGTGTCAGCTACACATTAAAAGAATCTAAAAGAAAATGGACCTACCTTAATTTATGAAATAGAATGTGATTTGTGGAAAAGCTTGATCCTTGAGAACCTAATTGGTGTCAGCTACACATTAAAAGCAACCTAAAACGACAATGCGCCAAGTAATGTTTGGGAGTCCAATGTGTAAAGTGAACAATCTGATATAAGCAAATAAAAAATGATTTGTAATATTTTGATAAAGTTGGTTTTGATATTGACATTCTGTTGGCTTTGAATTTGTTTCGATCCCTTTGGTAGGTTAGGGCAGATGGAACCAATAGATGCATGCAGAGTCATCCCAGTGAGAAAGTTTCGGAAAATGGAAAACAAAATATTCTAAAGAAAAGTTCCCAAACATATTGGCTTGATTCGGATACAAAACTCATGATTTTTATTTTTTAACTACAAATTATTTATTTTAATATAAGCGATTTCTATAGTAAATTATCTAAATTATAAGGATAAAAATTTGAATTTGAATGCACTCATACCTCAAAAATCCCTCCAGCCATCGGATTTTGCCCTCCTAACAATTGGGCAAGACGGGCGCCGTAGGTTTGCAATAGGCAACAATTGCGAGCGTGAGAAATTGAGGAAAACTCATTTCACCCAAATTCACCAATTTTACTTTCATGTCAACAATTCCTTCTTCAATCCTTAGACGCCACCAATAAGCTCTTAAAAATTGTCTACCTAAGAAAAAAATTCTGATTCTGCCACTAGGCGCAGATGAAGGAACACAATGTTCTAACAAACTTGCCTAAGTCCAACTCTATATTTTTTTAACAACATTTTTAATATCCAGACAACATTTTACCACAGTGGTAAAAAATAATCATGCCTATGCATCATGGTACAGATTTGACCCCGATCGATTCTCCTTCACCCATAACAACTGCCTATTTAACATACTAATTAAAGCGATCTCCACTAAAAAAAAACCTACATTTTGAATATAAAAATATATCTTATTTGCAAAGAAGAAGCTTTCATTGGTCTTGAAATAAGATATTATTCGCTTGTTCGAATGGGCAACTGGAACTTAATAAACTATACTTCAAATAAAGCTAGGTTGGATGTTGCAGTTGGTACAAGGATCTTTCTAGTTATGATAAATTTATATATCGCACTCTATCTCAACTTTTTTATTTTTTTCGTTTTATACTGAAAAACAAGTGTGGATGCATGAATAAGACATTTAACATATGACAACATGCTGAGATATTGTTCATCTTTTATTTTTTTTGGCTTGTGGGATATTTTCAATCTTATATTGCATTATTGCTCACTCTGTCACTCATTGTTTAATTACATGTTTCATCTATCAACGTTGGCAGAAACCATGAAGTGAATCTTCCTCTAATTTTCTCTCGGATCATTTTGGTTTCGGTCCCTAATCAACCTAATTGTTAGATTGAAACCTTATTTGTTTAAATATTTTGATCGAAGTCATTACCATCATTTAAAAGATTTAACTCATGCATTTATGCATTTAATGTCCACAAATTATGAAATTTAAACAAATTCAAATAATATTTTGAAAATGTATTAAGTACTTAAAAATAAACATTAGAGTAATATTGTTCTTCACAAAATTATAGCAAGAAATAATGTACCCACATAATTCTTAACATATTTAAAAAAAAACGCCTATTGGTATATTTTAAAACATAAAATAAATACATATAATTAGCATGGGTACATACATTTAGCAAAATTAAAAATGGGTACAAATAAATTAAAAAATATGGGTACAAATACAAATAAAACTTAAAAAATATGGACAAAAAAAATTAATATATGGGTACAAATTAAAACTGAAAAGAAAATTGTTACAAATTAAAAAAGGGTTGCAAACTAAAAATAAAAATATATGATAAATATTTAGCCATAAATTTAAATATATCAAATGTAATATTTCTAATACTAAATTATATATTTAGAAATAAAAAATATTGTATTATTGAAATAATTAATGACGCTTATTAATACCTAAAGACCCTGATCAAAAATTAAAAAGAAAAAAAAATTAATCAATAAAGTAAAAAAAAGAGATATGAAAATGTAATTTCTCATTTTCTCCCTCTCTTTTTTCCAAGGGAAGAAGATATGCCTTATGTCATAGATAGTCGAAAGGAGAGACACATGCTATTGTGAAAGATACAAAATCTACTGTATCGTATTGAAGGCTGGGAAAGTGAGCAGTGCACCAAATTGGTACCCACTTGTGAAAAAAACATAAGTGCAAGTGTCACTTTCTAACTCTCTCATGAGATGTTTAAGAAGTTAAAACTTAGTGCAACTGGATAGTACTTTTGTGACTCTCTCTCGATCCTCATGTGATATGTCACGTGAGTGAAGAAAAAAACAAAAAGAGGCGTATAAGTACAATATACAACCCATTGCAAATCTTTCTCCAAGCTAGAGTAACTTTCGGTAACTATAATATTGTATTTCAAATTAATCAAGTATATTATTACGTATTTTAACTTTCTCACATACCAACGCTTAATTAGTTTATGACAAATGTTAAGGGGACTTTCTTAAAAGTTAAACTCTCATTGGACTCTCTGTCATCTCATAGTTTAACATCAATTCATGCGTGTCAACATTATAAAATATTATGCCATAAACATGAAGTGATAGAAAAGTTATGAAGAGTTTCATTTTTAAAAGTCTCTTTAGCATTTCTCCTAGTTAATTATATTGTGTATCCTCAACTCCTCCTAGTTGATGAGGATACACAATATAATTAACTAATACAAACCCCTCTCTATCGATCTTGGGGATTGATTTATCTAATGAATCAAGACTTCGAACTTTGAGATGGGTTGGTTCTACGCGCGACTTACATATTTTAAATGTATTTATATAAGTAAATTGCCAAAAAGAAAGTCAAAGATTTGAAGTAAATAAATAATTTTAGATCATGCTAAAAGAAACGCCTCATATACTAATTAAAACACCTGAATTCACATAATAAAATCGGTCTCTATAAAATTTACATTAAGAATAGGAAATATAATATTTAATAAACAATTGATTGAATCACATTATTGCTAATATATAATGAAGGTATGCCCACCCTCTTCCTCCTTAGTGTAGATAATATCGTTAGCTTAAAAAATCATTTTGACAATTAATTTAATCATATTATTATCTGCGTACGAAAGACTTTTTTTTATAACCAGCATCACGCATCTTAAGATGTTTTGAACGTGTTTAAACATAGAAATTAAATTACATTATTGCTAGCTTATTGTGAGATACTAATTAAAATATAAATAAATAAACCTTTACCAAAAAATAAATTATTAAAAAACACTGTTAAAATTATGAAAATGCCCCTGATTATATTTGTTTTGTTATAACATATTAATAAGTTTCATTTGATATGATAGGACATGAAAATGAAGTAGATATGTTATTGTATAACCAGATAAGTTTTATACCTGCATTATTTTGTCCTACAATGAATGAGTCTTGTAGTCCTCGATAAAATTCAGATCGAATTATGTGTTGATTATCACTCATCCACCTAAGCTTTTGTGATTCAATCTTTACGCAGTTATCAACTACATATTGCTGCAACAAGCTACCACCACGATGTAGAAGCGATTCGTCAAGTTCACTTATCTAAAATGATATAAAATTTCCCTCAACATAATATAATTTAAAAAATTAATAGTATGTGTATAGAGATGGTCTTTGATTACCTTAAGAACATAATAAAATTTCCCATCCATATGTTCCATAAGGTTTCGTTTGGTATGCATACGGGACAGGACGGAACGAAGAAAGAGCAAAAATGCCCTCGGATACAAACAAAAAGGAAGAAGATGGAGAGGTTATAATTTGCACAATGATATTGTAAAAGATCATAGTAGCCGACACAATCTTTGATACTCTTAAGTTGACGATCTATAATTTGCACAATGATATCCCGACCTTGGTTTAATTATATTGTGTATTCTTAACTCCTAATCAAGGTATAAAATATCGATGATAACGAAAATATCGGTAATTCAGAAACACGGAAATTTCAATGGAAATATCAAGATATTATTGATATCGATAAAAATTGTATAAAAACCGCGAATATTGTAAGAAAAACATGAAAATTTTTATTGAAACTTTGGAAGATGTTTATTTAGTCAATTATCTATTAGTTTATCATAAAAAATTGTAAAGAAATGCATTGCATGATAAATATAACTGATTTAAGTCGATTATATAGCAAGCTGGCAAACATTTTGATTGTGATTGTAGAAAACATGTAATTAATGAAAGAAATTTAAACACCATAATCATTTATATATAATGAATTAGTACAATATTTTACACTTTATACATTGCATGATAAGATACATGAATGACTTAGCAAGGTCTAAATTATCGATGATATCGAAAAGATCGGTAGTTCAAAAAAACAAAAATTTCGATAGAAATATCCGAATATTATGGATATTTTAGATCATGCTCCAAATTGATAAGGATACACAACATAATTAATTAACACGCCCCTCTCTATCGAACTTGGGGATTGATATGTCTAATGAATCAAGACTTCGAGATGTGTGTGACAATTAATCCATCGTTCCATATAAGGAGTCAATCAGCAATTTATCATCTATCTTCCAATTTAAAGAGAAAAAGTTAATAGGGTGTAGCAATATGGGCACAAATTTGAGGGGGAGTTTCAAGCCGACTTTTTTTCAGAAAAGCAGCAAGAGATGAGGTAATGGATTGGTGGGCCTAATATGGCTGAAAAGAGAATCTCTGTTCATGGTGGAGTCTGCTAACAATATATAACTAACCCTCATACACATGCTTGAGCAGAAAATATTTTCTGAATCACGACGTGTTTCGCCGACTTACACATTTTAAATATATTTATGTGTAAACTGATAAAAAAAAATCAAATATTTAAAAAATTAAACAATCTTAGATCATGCTAAAATATCCCTTGTAAATTAATTAAAACAGTTAAATTCACATAATAAAATCAATTGCGATAGAATTTATGTTAAGAATGTGTACAAGGCATTTTTTGAATTACAACGTACGCACGATTTACACATTTTAAATATTTGAAATAAATGATAAAAGAAATACCAAATATTTGAAATTAATTACTTAATTTTTAGATCATGTTAGAGGAAATTTCTCTTATACTAATCAAAACAGCTAAATTCCCATAATAAAAACGACTTCTAAAGAAGTTACATTAAGAATAAGAAAATAATACTTAATAAATTAATTAAATCATATTATTGCTAGCCAAAAAAGCTAAACTAATCCACATCCTTCTTAATGTAAATAATATCCTTTAAATCATATTATTGCTAGCTAAAAAAACTAAACTAATCCACATCCTCCTTAATGTAAATAATATCCTTCGATAAAAAAAATCATTTGACAACTAATTTATCACATTATTACCAACGTGAAATATATATTTTTTATTTCCGGCATTACACGACTCTTCAGATATTTTAAATGTGTTCACAAATAAACAAATTAAATTACATTATTACCAACCTATTTAATAAATTTTTTTTAAAGCACAATAAGTAATTGTTAAAACAAACTTTTAAAATGACGAAAATACCCCTAATTGGTTTAATGCATTATTTCTAAATGCCTTTAAAATTTTTCGTCTAGGAAGCATTTTTGTATTTTCTTTTTTTGTTGAAAATTGTTGACACCAAAAGCAGTATTCATCTATTATGTTTGCTTTATATAAAAGATAAAATATTCACCACATTGGATTAAACCAATGTTTTAGTTCAGACAAGAATTGATGCTAAATAACTCATCCAATCTTAGTGCGGACGCCAGTCAATCAAACACTCCCCCATTAGTTTGTAGTCTCAAACCTTAAAAGAAAATTTGGAGACCAACAGTCCAACACATCAACAGAAACAAATAAAAACTCCTGACATTTCACCACAAGTTCGGTTGTACAAGAGTGGCTACAAGCTTAATACAAAGTCATATATATGCTGTGGAGTGGCCTAGCTTCACACGTTTCTGCATAAATTTCTCTGGCTGAGCATTTTTATTTCCATATTAACTTGCTGATAAATCTCTAACTCCCATTCACAAATACGTTGAAAAAGACAAACACATCATTCTCTCGGTGTAATAGTAAATTTTATCTAACAAATAAGTCTACAACACTCAGAAGGACAGTTGTACTGGATGTAAGAGGGAACTAAGTTACAAAGTATTGAACAATCCGAATATTGTATCATCAACCCAAAATCCTAAGTTCGAATCTCTCTGCCAACACAATAGAAAGTCATGGTAAATAACTGGTAGAGTTCAATTCTTACTACAAACCAGTTTATTAAAATCTTAAACACTCACCAAAATCTGTGTAGATACCCAATCTGCATCAGGAATATTTACACGAGAAAATTATATTTACATATAAACATCTTCGAGGTGCGGGTCGATCTTACACTGTTAGGGGGGTTAGATCACTGAACAGCTTATAATTAAGAAAAAAAGTAAGAACAAACAGAAAAGCTGGGAGCAAAAACAGAGAAAGTTAGAACGCATGCTAGGAAAGACAAATAAATCTACGACCACAGGAATATACTATGATGTACTTACAGTGATATCTCATAGCTTTATGCTGCTTTTCTTGTTCCAAAGGTTGAGAGGATGGTTGGCTTTCTGTGTTTTTTGGGTCCCCAAAACAGGAAGGAGTGAAGCTGTCAGAGCATGACCTAGCCAGGGTTAATAGAACTGATACATATATATATGTGATTATATACATCTTTAGCCAAAGCTAGATCATGCTGGCAGCTTCACTTTTTCCCTTGTGAACTTACTTTCTTTACGCAGAGACTAGGTCAACTCTTGCTCTCATGATTGTGTGGATGAACAAAAGGAGAATGAATATCTACAAGCAGCTAGGGCTACTGGAGCACAGAATGAAAATAAGGAAAAAATGATAAGGGCCAAAAAGTTTAAGAAATTTATAGTGCATGAACATCCACGACGAGCTAACAAAAATAAAAGAACATCCGCGATTATAAAAATCTGATCCTTGAAATATATAGAGCTGGATCATAACATGTTTATGAAAATATTGCATAAACTTCGATATATAATGAAATTACGATTTTAAACAAAAGTATTGACCAAGAAAAAACTAAATCTAGAGCAAATATTTGCAAGAAAATAAAAAAAGATATTATTTCTCCATTGGGTAACTTATGCAAGAAAAAGAAAGGTATTCTTTCTCCATTGGCTAACTAGAAAAGGAGAATGGTTTTTATCTTTTGGAAAGTAAATGAAGATGAAATTTTATATAAAAAAAAAAAAATGGGAGAGCAAGGAAAAATAAGGAGACTGGAGAAGAACGCAAGAGATGCAGAAACCTGAGGGCATGTGTTGATGTATATAGGGTGGAACTGAGACAGATGTTGCATTTGGATTGGTTGAAATGAGACAGATGTTAAAGAGGTAGGGTTCATAAAAACCAACCCTAGCCCCCTTCCCTCTTCTTAAGCGGTGAATTAAAGAGGCATCAGCATGTGGCAAAAAAAGGACTGGAAATATTAACAGCTATTGCAGCTATCAATCTGTATAGGCTGTGCTAAAACAGTGTTTAGGTATCACAGGTGGAAGATATATAGAGCGGCTTTGTAGTGGCCATAGCCCCGAGTCTCCTTCTCTCTCTAAAAACCCTAAAGAAAATTTAGAAAACTGTATACTGTGGACTGGAGGAATAGAGGGAGATGTGGTTTGTTCTAAAAAGTACTCAACAAAAATTCAAACACACTGTTGCTACACAACAGAAAAAGGCCACGATACTTCAATTATTGGGTTTACTAAAATTTTGATTTAAGGGGATGTACTGACAATCTTAGCTGAATTTTTTTATTTTACATTCTCGACTATTCTTCTTTTATTGTAATATTTCATATTGATCGAAACATTATACTTTTTAGTTTACTCTTTAAATTAACTATGCATAAAATTAACCCGATAAAGAATTGTTTAACTATTTGATTACGTTGTAAAATTATTCAATGTTTAATTAAATATTAGATAGCTATTAGACTTATTGAATAGCCGATAGATTTCTAACTATTTCAAGTTTAATTGATACTAACGAAAAATGGATTTGAAAAAGTGACTTAAAAAAAATTGAAGTTCAAATTTTCGTACAACAGTTGGCTAATGACAAGGAAAATAAGAAAAGAGAACAAGAATTTTATTTTCGAATTTTTTATGGCTGAGAGAGCATCACAATTAGTTTATTATACTTCAGAGAGATATCTCTCCACTCCATTGACGACAGTGAGTAGTCAGTTGTCAATTGATCATGTTTGCTGCAAGCGTGATAACTGAGCAGCAAACGCAATGCAAATTCAAAATTTTCCCGTGATGTTTGATATTACAGGACGCTCTTCCTTCTGAGTTTTTGTTTCATACAAACTTGATACGATCTATTGATTTGATAAACGTGAATTTGTCATCAAAGTTCTTTTTAAAGACGTGGGATCTGATCTGATCTGATCTGATGGATGGGTGCTTGTTTCGATGGATATGAAGATCACAGTAAACGTTGGTCCTCTTTCCTTCCATGCCCTGCGTCTGCGTGCTTTCTCATTGCAGACGGCTCGTTTTTTGACGCCCTAGTAGCTACCTGTGAGATAGCCTTTCAAAGTTTTTTTTTTTTGGACAAGTTTGAAATTCCATTCATAAATAAACTTGAGCAATTGGTGAAATAATTAGTCTACAGAGTTTAATTATTGGAATTATCGCTTTTTCAGTATTTGGTTAATATGTGATTAATACTTTTTTACATTTTCTTAATGTGTTGGTTAATATGCGATCAAAGTTTAATTATTAGACTGGGGGACTAGTTGAACAGTTTGGACAAATGATATTATCTACATTAAAGAAAAATGATGAACTTAGCCTCATAATGAGCTAGCAATAATGTGGTTCAAACTTGTCTTTGGCGAGAATCAAACCTTTCACTTAAAAACGAAAAAGAATATCACTAGATAATAGTACTAAGTGACTAATCAAACTGTTAAACACGTCAAATGGTCCATCTTTTTTTTTTTTTTCCCATTTTCCTTCATTTAAAGGTCCAAAAATAAAGAAATCTGAAGATTGAGATGGGACTAGTCTTAACATCTGAAATAAGAAGTAAATGCAACAGTCGGGGCAGTCTGTGATCTGCTGCTATAGGGTAGGGTGCTCCTATATCTTTCCCTGTTAACCTGCAGCACAGTAACTGAGAGGAAGAAGAAGATAGAGCAAGCAACCTTTTTTCATTTCTCTTGGTATGCTAACATTACATTTATTTGGCTGCTCAAGATATGCCATCATTTAGCCCAGACCCTATTGGGTTGGTTAGGAAATTGGTTTCGCATGTTTAATTTGCCGCAACACATCACATGTCAGTACAACGTGCCAAATACAAACACGTATCTCTTTTTATTTTATTACACGACTTGTCACGTAATAAAAGATACAAACAATATCGTACAGAAGATACAGACAATTGACTTTATACAACATCTGGTGCTTGTGCCAAGGAGTCCCTTCTAGTACATGCAATGTATCTCTCTCTCTCTCTCTCTCTCTCTCGGTCTCTCTATCTCATGCAATGTGTCTATCTCGCACTATCTCACCCACACACAAGAAAATCATGTGACGAGAGAAACAAGAATTTATCTTGAGAAGTGACCTTTTTATGTTTCTATATCACAACTATGGTGATTTATTTGCCCATTGCGTCTAAAAAATCAATAAGGTGAAGAAAAAAAACAATCATTCTCGAAGAACTATGGTTCATTTGGTGAAAATTTTCACCTGTTCAGTTTCATGAACTCGTCTGTCTGGTATTTCCCGCGATTTGAAGTACGCAATTCCTGAATTATGTCGAAATCCATCCGAACTCTGTTGTTACATTGTAATTTCTCCTTCAATAGCTGCTGGAAAGCAACCTAATAACCAACTCCAACAGCTCTTTCTTGGCACACAAGGTTGGACTCAAACATGTTTGGGAGAAGTTCTTGATGCAAGTAGAATTTCCAACCATTGTATCCCGCACACTGCATTCGGGGAGCAGATAATTAGCACAAGAGATGTAGCGGCAAGCACATCGAACCAATGTTTCAATGATCCCACCAGCAGTAGTAAATCCAAGACATCAATACTTGTTTGTGAAGAAATTTAAATACAATGTTCAACTGTCACCAGAAATCGCCACAAGAACAGATACCATCTTCAAAGTGATGAAATCTATTTGCATCCCTCACAACAAGCACCCGCCTAAAAACTTTTGAAACTAGTTTAATGAAATGATGGCAATCGCCACAAACCCTAAGGTTCTTGGCGATTCGGATAGGGGTTCCTTGGGGAGTTTTAAGCAGACCGTATGCAATTGCCAGCCTTTCACTATGTCCATAAAGCATTTTAACTCTCTCTTCTTCCTCTACATTGTGCAAAACAAATTTGGTTTGAGCCACATAATCCACTTCTCTCTCCAATTTCTCTGTGATTTGAGCTAACTTGAGGTAAATATCATCGGACTGCGGATGAGATTTATCCCTCGCCGTGAATGTATGAACCTTGTTTCCAACCTCAATCCAACTACATCCCGGATTTTTCTTCAATCCACTCCCCTTCATTCTCAACCTCACTTCATCTACATCTTTCCATCTTCCACTAGCAGCAAACACATTAGATACAAGCACATAATTTCCAGGATTCTCCGGGTCCAACTCTAAGATTTTCTTTGCTGCAATTTCTCCGAATTCTTTGTTAGAATGAACCCGGCAAGCCCCAAGGAGTGCACACCATACCTCAGCGGTAGGTTCACTCTGCATGCTATTCGCAAAATGGTATGCCTCTTCCAACCGATTGGCGCGACCAAGAAGATCAACCATACAGGCAGAATGTTCAGGCCATGGTTCCAAATGATATTCATCTCTCATAATTTCAAATATTCTTTTACCATCATCAATCAAGCCCGAATGACTGCAGGCATATAGAAGAGCCAAAAACGTAATATGATCAGGAACAATTCTTTCACCTTCCATCCGCTCGAATAAATCAATGGCTGCCTTGCCTTGGCCATGCATTCCATACGCATTAATCATGGTAGTCCACAAAATTAGACTTCTATTTTTAATACAGTTATATACCTCATATGCATTCTCCAAAGTTCCAGAGCGGGCATACATATCGACTAGAGAGCTTCCAAGAGATCCCTCTAAGATGAAGCCCTTCCGGATAAGAAAACCATGAATCTCTTTCCCTTTCTTCAGAGCAGATAAACTCGCAACAGCCGATAGTATACTAACTAGTGCTATAGCATCAGGTTCAAGATTTGTTTCCTTCATGAAGTGGCATAGTTCAAGGGCCTCATTTGCAAACCCATTATGAACATAACAAGAGATCATGCTCGTCCAAGACACAATATCCTTAGAGTCAATCAATTCGAACATCTGCTCTGCATATTTCACATATCCACACTCTCCATATAGGTTGACAACTGCATTTTGTAACACCAGATTGAATAAACCTCTTCTCACAGCGTAACCATGAACTTCTTTTACCAAAGAAACACATTTCAAGGCCCCACAAACTGCTAAAATGCTTTCTACCATCATTGCATCAGCATCCAATCGGAGCGTCTGCACCTTCCGGCACAATTCTAAGGCCCTTAAGTGACAATTGTTCTGAGCATAGCCAGCAATAACAGTTGTCCAAGAAATTAAGTCCTTAGTAGGCATCTTGTCAAAAGCACGGCCCATGAAATTCACACAACCACACCTAGCATACATATCTATCAGTGTATTTCCGAGCTGCAAATCAGAGTCGAATCCCTTTTTAATCGCATAAGCATGAGCTTCCAACCCAGACAACAAATCTCCTAATCGACCGGATGCTGCAAGGATATTTAAGAGTGAAACCTGGTCAGGTTTTGTATCAGTACTCTGCATATCTCGGAACAACAGCAGGGTTTCGTCATATAGACCATTCTGGGAAAAACCAGAGAGCATGGTATTCCACGAAACAACATCCTTGGCATCCAAGTCCCTGAAGATTATTGCAGCCTCATGCATGTTACCACATCTCACGTACATAGCAAGCAAAGAATTCGCCACATAAATGTCAAAGAAGTGACCCGATTTCAACACAGCAGCATGGATCTCCATACCAAGTTTACCACAAAAAGAATCCTCGCAGGCTTGAAGAGCGGCGACAAGAGTATATGAGTTCAGGGCAAGTCCCGAGCTTAGCATTTCTCGAAACAGCCCCAATGCTTCAGCTGATTTCCCATTTGCGGAATACGCTGAAATAATTGAATTCCACGACACAATATCCTCTTTTTCCTTCACACCATCAAATAACTTCCTCGCCCCGTCAACACATTTGCAGTTTGCATACATCGAAGCTAGTGAGTTGATAACGAGTGTTACATTACTATACCCATATTTGATAGCCAGACCATGAATTTCTGCCCCAGAGTGGAGATTGTTAACCGCAACGCACGCTTTCAGAATACAAGGAAAAGTGCAAGAATCAAGAGGTTCCTCCAAAACCCTCATGTCCCTATACAGCTCCAGAGCTTTCCAAGGCTTCCCGTTTGAAGCACAAGCAGCAATCATCGCGTTCCAACTGAAAATCGTTCTGTGGGACATTTTATCAAACACCTTCTCCGCGTCCAAAAGAGAGCCACATTTCCCGTACATAAAAACAAGCTTAGTGCTCAGAAACGTAGAATCAGACACATCACAACATTTGATCAACTGGGCGTGGATTTGCTGCCCTTCTGAGAGAGCCTTCTCGTTTGCGCAGAGCTCGAGGACCGGCGAGTAAGCCGCATCTAGAGAAAGCTGAAGGGAATTTGGATGCGTGAGCAAACTGCCGAGTGAGTGAAAAGCTTCCCCGAGGATTCCTCCGTCGCAAACCTCCTTCAAGGAAGGTAATTTAATGGGATTTTGAGGGTGTTTGAAGAAGTGGAGAATCGGGTTGGGCAGAGCTTTCTTCAACATAGAGTGGCGGTGCACGGCGGAGGAAGTGGAGGAGCAGTAGTGTCGGGTTGAAGTAGCCATTACATTAGCCGAGTACGTGCATGGCAAACGCAAGCGCTGCGCGGGACTATATTCTAGCGCATAATGAGCGTAATGCATGCGTTTTATATTGAGCTTTGATGTACTACAAACAACTTTGAGTGCAAGCGGACCACCCAATACTACAAACAACTGATCTCAAAAAAAATAATATCTACGTCAGTTTATTTTTTTCCAAGATGCATTTTGTTATTACCAGTTTCAAAATAATAACATGTTTACTTATTTAGAACGAAAGAGAGTCAAAAATTAGATAAGTTGTGAACTGACATGCTTTTGATTTTGTATTATAATACTAACATTATAGTAAATGCTCGAGTAAAGAATCAGAATAATTCTAACTAGCAAAAGAACATAAGTGCATTTTTTTTAATATTATATAATTACTGTTTTGTCCTCCTTATGTAAATATTGTGTATCAGGTAAAATTAGAAAAATATGATTGTCATTATCTAAAAAAAAAAGGGTAAAATAGGAAAAATAAGGATGCGATTGTCATTTTGTCAAAAGGTACAAAATTACTATTTTACCCTCCTTTTGTCAATAGTGTGTATCAAAAGTGAGAGCAAAATAGGAAAAAAAAGGGGAAAAAATAGTTGACAAGAAGGGTTTTCTTAATAATAGTATAGATACTAACGTTCTAGTAAATGCTCGAGAAGTTGTGAATTAGAATAATTCCACTACCTAATCGAAAACAAAACACAACCTTTTGTTCGTGAGGGGTAAATTTTACAAAATGAAATGGGCAATAATAAGTGCCCAAAATGCACTATTTCAAAAAGAATTGTAGCCAAAAAATGCCCACAATAGACCAATTTCACACTGGACCCATCATTTTTCACCCAAACGTCCCCATTCCTGGCACACTTCTCTGCTATACAACTTCCATCGCACACCGTGTTAGTCCAACTATTTACATTAAAAATAACAAACCAACCAAAAAACCTGTAAGACTTGGACGCTCCTCGTCCGAAATGGAGAGCATCCTCCTATTCATCCTAAAAGCATCGAGTATCGCCTTCCCGATCAGCTGCTCAACCTGGTGTAGCAAAGATCCTGACAGGCAGCATGCTTGCGTGGTTTTCAACACAACAATTAGTTTATGAGTGGCTTCGACTTTACTGTCAATCCTGTATAGTTTTCTCCTGTTCCGGTCCAGGCCAGCCCTGCTGTCACATTTGTACCCTTTAGCATGAGCACCACTTCCGTTATTTTCATCACGAGGGTTAGGGTCTTGGTTAGAACCGAGAGCTGCCCCATTTGCTGAAGTTATCACACTTGAATAGTATTCTAGGATCATCACCCCTGATTCATTGATGCTCTCAAGCTCTCCTCTGGCACTGTCCATGACAGCAAATGCCCGCCAGAATCCCCGCTTAGTAACTGCTTGAGGTCATTTGTAAGGAGAAGGGCAGTAACGGGATGCTTATGAAACTTGAGAACCTTGTGGAGGACCAACCTGTACTCTGGTACTTTATCATTGAGATTTAAACCACCCATCCCATTGCTCGTTGACTTCTGCTGGGAACTCTCGAGGTTGGTGTGGTGAACCATTTGCCACACCTTAACGGCCCCACTTTGATGACCCGTTACAAACCAGTTTGTGTCCAGCCAATCAGAAAATGAACTACTTGTAACAGAAAGAATTGAATCAGAAGGCAGTTGAGACGTGTTAACCATTGCAAGGCAGTCCCCATTAACGCTCCAAACTGCAAGTAAAATTCCAGCTGCCGTCACAATATTCCCTGTCAAGTCATTCACATAAATCGCAGAAATCGGCGCTGGAAACTCAGGGAGCTGCCTAACAAAAACCAAGGAGCTGAGATCCCATATAACAACAGTGCAGTCATCTGATCCACTCACAATCAGCATGTAAGGCTGGCTAACATGAAGACATGTAATTCTGGATGCGTGGGCGCAAAGTGCCTTCTCCAACTGCAAGCGTCTCAAGACACGGGAGCCATAATTACTGATTCTCCAAACAGAAACTAAACCATCATCAGCCCCAGTGACCAGAATCTGACCATCATGGCTAACGCCAGTACACTGAATCTGGTTGCCCCCATGAAGATTCTCATGTGTTGATAGGAGTCGATCTTGATCATAGCTCATAAATCTTAAGCTACGATCTGGGAAACCCCATGCAACATACTTGGTATACGTTCTTGGCTTAAGCAAACAATTTGTTCCTGCCACTAGGATTTTCTCATTGACAGTAACAATCTGAGTTATCGAAGACGATGTCTTGCGTATCTCATGCTGAACGAGATGGTGCGAGTACTTAAGTGGATGAGGAACCCTTCTGTTGACCTGCCTTTTCACATGGGGTTTGAGGAATAGCTGTTTGGGTGTCTGCCCAAAATGATTAATCTGTGCTAGAATTGAGGCTTTCATTGCAGGATCTGTCACCGAGTCTATGTCTACACTCCCCTCGTACGTGTAGTGATAGAAAACATTCACAGCTTCCTCAGCTGCCTGTCAATTTCAAGGAAATTTATAATGAAAAGCAGACCAAAACAGAAAGTACTAAAGTAGAACAGGAAGTCAGGACCAGAATAAGTGCGGTAAACAAGTGCTTGGCACATGAGAGCCAGAATAGAAAAATAGTCCGGTAGTATTATATCTCAGCAAATTTTCAACCAACAAGTTCTTTATCAAATTGAGCTTGTAATCCGTTACCAAGAAAAATTGAGCATTAAATATATGTTTGGTTGCAAAAATAAGCACATGCAAAGATGAGGACTTCACTATTCACCAGTTCAAGTTAGGTTTGGGTATATCTCATGCAATCACATATATGTGGGCAATATGTCCCTAGGTGCGGTAGATACTGAACTGAAAGATGAAACTAAAATGATGCCACAAATTTCTCTGAAGAACTTCCAGGTGCACAAGTACAACTTTATGAGGCCTATTAAAAGCTTATGAATGAGTTGCAGCGTGCCAAGAATGAATCTCGATACGAACCTTTCCTCTCTGTTTATATCCAAAAATGAGATCTATCCAATGATGCAAATTTTGTGAAACGTAATCAGATTCCAGGGCCTCCCTGTGCTTCCTGATGAATTCTCTAGCACTGCCTTTAGCCCATGGAGGTAAGCCAACATCACCAACCTAATGATAGAAATTAAAGAGATAATGTTTAAATTCTCAAATAGTAGAAAAAAAAAAGAAGATTCAAGTAGCATTGGGCTCTTGCTCTTAAAAAAAAAAGTGGCATTTGGCTAGAGCACAAAAAAACCCATTTCCCCTACCTTAACTACTAGCATTTTCAAAATTGTATGTACCAACAAAAGAAAACTTTTGTTAGAGCATCTTATTTTGTTTATTAGAAATCACAATATTTTGTTTATTAGAATGCACAATAGAAAGTTGTACACGTCTACCAAAATGGTATATGCATTTGGGCCCTCAAGGGTGGTCAATGACTGTTGACCGTCAAATAATTTTTATTCTTAGTAAGGGATTAAGATGTTTCACCTTCTCTCCTGATTGCTTCTCGCCCAAATCAAGATTGAAACGATTTTCCAGGAACTCTGGCATGTAGAAAAATTCAGGAATCAACTCCTTCACATCTGATGTGTTGCCCTTTCCAGCTGCACTGAACCAAGTATCTTTAATACTATTAAAAAGACGATCAGCATGGTCAAATTGCCCTCCCTGTAGCTTTTGATTCTCTGTACTGAAAGGTGGTAGGCGTAGAAGATAGAAGAGGACAATCCCAGCACTGGAATAATGAGAACCATAATGGAACTTTGGGACCTCCGGATCATCCCAGCTCTCGTACCTGAGTAGAGAAGGAAAGATAAGATGAATAAATAAACAGTGCTGATAACATACATCCAAAAATGTATTTCTGCATATAGAAAACCATGCTAGAGGAAGTGCTTCATGTGGTTAAAACAACTATACAGAAATGAAACAGGAAAAACTGTAATCAAAGAAAACACAACTTAAAACTTAAAAGTAAAATAAGAATAAACCAGTGGAATTGATATTACCTTTTCCTGAATTCTTCTCTGCCCTCTAATGTTTGACAACCCATCGGTTTGTCAAGTCCACGAAAAGTCTTGGGATCTGATAAGTCCAGGTTTTCACTCTCATAATCTGCAAGAACCCATGGAAACACTGGATATTGGGTAAGATCACTGTATCCCCGTCCTGCCAACGTGTTGAGATGCATGAGGTACTGGAAATTGCTTATTTCTCCATTTTGCCACCTCTTTGAAAAGGACTTGGCCATTGACTTAAATAGGCGGCTACCCTCATTGCTTTCTTGTTTTGCTGATCCTGATATGGTTGTGTCCAACCTAAAGCAAGGAATAGAATTATGAATTAAAAAATTACTGGCAAAAATCCCGAAGGTGATGCAAAAGATATTCGGCAGGAAAACCATCAATACATAAGTAAAACACTAATATAGGTAAATTTGCGGTTCATATCTTAAATGCTATGTTCCACAATATACACTTGCACAGTTTCAACATCCCGAGTCCCAAAAGGGCACACAAACAAAACACACACAAAGACAGACATACACACACTAGTAGACCAAAAAAATCATGCAAAAATATACAAATACAACAATTATAACACGAAAAGGACTATTGGAAAAAAAAAAATTAGAGGGAACTGGGAATTGATTGCTTACATGCTATTTCTGGGAAGATTCATGGCTACTAGATTTTTGAAAACTTCTTCCCTTTCTTTTTTGTGGAACACCAAAAGATCATTACATCCATCCATGCTAAAGATTTCAACAGCAACAGGACGCAGCTGGTAATCACGCTTCAAAAGCTCATGAACACTGTTAAGTTTCCACATGTTCCAAGGGTGAGGTAGATTACCACTAGTACAGACTTTCTCCTTTCCCCATGCACCGCCATTGTAGGCCCATGCTCTTCCCCCAACTCCTGACTTTACTGTTGCTCCCCAAGATGAAGTTGACTTTGAATGGAAATCCATAGTAACATCCTTCTTTACACCAAGAGCCTGATCAATGATAGAGAGTTCATCTTCGCATTCCTTTTCACAAATACACCCAGAGTCGTCAATATAGAAATTTTCAATCACATACAGAGAATGCTCGCCTATTAAAAATATACCATCATGCTTGTCCAGACCCATAACTCGTTCACAATTATACCGAAATCGTATCTTTTCAAAAGGTTCCAGATAAGGCCTGATCAGGTATTCACCATTATCATGGAGTTCCTTATCCGATTTATCATCTGTGACTTTGACATCATCGATTCTTGCAGAAGAAGATTGCCATGGAGACCCTAGGTCAGATCTTTCATGTACACTGTCATCTATGGGGACAGATGCTGAACTAGATTTTCCACCAAACTCGAGTGCAGAGTGCAAACTTGCTTCATTGATACTACTAGCTCTATCATCATTCCATTCATGACTAACAGAAGCAACATCTTTGGCATTATCAGGTTCTTTAAGAAATGACCTTTCATACAGTTCACCATCAAGGCCATTCTGTTTGGCACTATCAGTCAAAAGTTGAAAGTATGACTCAGAATCATTATCAGAAGCATCCAGATCATTCTCATTATTCTCTTTGGACAGCTCTGCTTCCCTTACTTCAAATTGTCCATCAAGAACATTTTGGATAGTATCAAGTTTCAATCTGCAGCGCTCAAGTTTTTTGCGCATCCTGTATGGACCTTCAATTGGACAAAGCTGCCAATCAGGATCCCGATTAACAGAGGATTTTTGCATTGGGAATATTCCCCGCTCATGGACAAGTTGTTGAAGATGTGTTTGCCACTCGCTCTCAGCATGCAGAACCCATCCATACTTGTCTTGACGCACCACTCTTAGTTCAGTGGACATTGCATCACGCACCAATTCCAGTGCATATCTCCGTTCATTCACCTGCTCCCAGTGCTTTATATCTAACTTTGATGTATCCCTTGATTTTCTCCCCATTTCTCTCTTGCGACGACCCTCCATAGCTTTAATTCTCACTCCTGGAAATTTTGCTGATCCAGTAATATACTGTACCCACATAATGGAAGCACACTGCTCTAGTACTTTATTCACCATCACTTCAGAACTCTGAAGCCATTCAAAGAAAGCAGATAAATTTTCAGTCAATATTAATAACTTGTCAAATCCCCCATGTAGCACATCCAGTTGGTGTCCTTGATTTGGCTTAGAAACCAGCAGATCTTCTAGAGCTACCCGACGATGCACCAGGAGATACTTGACAATATCGACAGCCATGTTCTGCACATTCTGTCGTTGGTCATGCAGGAGAGATATTAAGTTGACACAAAGACAACAATTTATATCGGTATCCATATTGCTGGGACAGAATATAATTCGCCTGTGAGCAACTAATAACTGTAAGACTGTGCCGATATTAATTCCTGAATTATCATGTGAAGGGTTGGAGGAAGCTCTCTTCTTTGATTCAACTAGCAAACCTAAGCACAAAAGCAGATCATCTTCTCCTATTGAAGACAAGAATGATGGCAGAAAACAATACAGTATCATACGATTTGTATTTTTAAGAATTGAATGTATATAAGCATCAAGTTGTCTGCTCCCTCTTCCAATAGATAAGAGGCTCTTCCCACTAGGAGTAGCTTCTTCAATTCGGCCATCTTTATTTGCTAATTGTAGCATAGATAATAAGAACTCAAGCGTCTTTAGTATTCCAGAGGGTTGAGGAAAAGCGCCCATATATGCACGATCCACTATCATCCAGCATAATGAATCTAAATTTGAGGACCAACGATTTTTATCTAGCTTTTTCTCATTTTCTTCATCATCGCGCAAGAGACGCCTTTCCAGAAAGTTCATCAGTCTGCTAAGGCACAATCCTTGGAATACCAACATAGAATCTGCATCAACATATAATGGAACACTTTCCAAGATTCCCTCTATAATCTGTGATGCTTTAATTTGCTCGGTCACAAACTCAGAAAGAACTTCTGCAATAAAATCTAAAACAGCAGTGGCTCCAGCAGAACAAGGACCACCTCCATAGCCACAATCATCCATTTCAAGAAGTAGCTTTGGACTAGCTGAAAAAAAATTACTTGCATTAGAAGGCCCAGGAGACTTCAGCTCTGCAGATGGATCAAATTCAGTGGTAGTCGCAGAAGAATCAATGGAAGGAGTGGCAACCAAGGGAGATTTGAATTCATTATAGCCTGCACTTCCCAGCCAAGATGTCAATGCTAAAACAGGAGAAGGAGAGGGTGTAAGTGGGAGTCTCGAACTAGACTTCTCTGATAAATTGGGAGAATCAAGCATGGTAAAAGATGCGGAACTCTCAGAATCCACTGGTTTAAGGGGTTCCAGGGTGACCTTCTTACGGAAACTAAAATCATTTGTGCTGGATGTGGCAGAAACATGGTCAGCATTGTCACCATCTAAGCTCTGAACAGCTTGTACATCCTCTTGCACTGATATGTGCAATTCCTGCTGGGCTGTAATAGCCTTGGTCTTTGATTTATCATCGACCCCAGAATTTAGGGGAACAGCCATGTCTTCAGAACTTGAACTCACCTGAGCAGGAGGGAAGCTTCCAACACTAATGGAGGTTTTGGCAGACTGATCCCGTTCATGAGGTAGGCTAGAAAACGTGTTCTGTGAACTACAGGTATCGTCACAATCATTCAAGTTCTTCTCTTCTGCCTTTACAGATAGCTCCTTCGCCATCTTCACAGCATGGGCCGCTCTGTAAGAAACAAGATAATGAGTTGAGTAAAAAGAGAAGTTCTAAGAAAAACCAGTAAAATTTAGATTAAGTTAACAGTATCAATGTCAGAGAATACTCGGTCCCATGACAAACCTGACACAAGAAAAATATAGGTCAATGCAGCTTTCGAGAAACTCTGCTCGTTTGCAGACAGCAGTGAAAGGGGGGCACATTTTTGCCAAATCAACCATAAATCTCAAGACTGAAGTAGCAGCAAAAGGGGCTGATGCCTCCCCACCCATTAAGCGTGCCGCATATGTTTTATGCATCAATGCTTCACCTTGAAGCTCCCCGGCCATGTCTGCATTTCCATTCACGAGTTCTGCCACAAGGCCAGCACCAACCTGGGAAAGATTACCAGATTGGTGAGCAAGCATTGACTGAATGCTCAGCCTATCAAATGTAGATTTTGCCATGGTAATAACAGATTCCAACAATTCTACAAATTTCAGTTCCACATTACTTCCATCATTTGGCATAAGTGCATGAAAGTCTAGCATGCGAACTTCTGGCAATCTAGGATAGACAGACTTTCCGAATATCAGACAGAACAAAATGTAATATATGTCTGGGGAATCATAGAAGCTTGGAAGCACCCGGGTCAAGCCTTGATAACCTCCACTTGTCCGAAACTTTAGCGCAAATGTAGGAGACGAAGTAAGACAAACTCCAAGAAGAGTCATGATCCATCTCATACTTGTTGGGTGAACAGATTCATCTAGAAAATATGTAATCAATTTAGAAGAAACAATCTTATGCCACTGCTCAAGCAATTCTTCGGATTTAATGGTTACTTGCAGATCAATAAGCATCTCCAGCAGCATGTTTCTCACGATTACATGCTTTCCCATGGCCTCACGCACTATTGGATGTCGGGGTGTCAATTCAGGTGGATCAAATGTCATAATCACAAACCGAACCACATGTTCCAGTTCAGAAGAGAGAAACCCATCTTCTAAAATGACACCAAGCAATACAACCAATTTCTCCAAAACGGGAACTTCAACATCACCCCGCTGTAGAGTAACTAATAAATGTTGAACAAGGTTTATTCGGCGCAGAACAGTAAGGTTATGATTTCTGTACCAGTGCATGGACACTAGATGCTCAAGAAAACCAAGAAGTGCAATTTGAATTGCAACTGGAGCCGTTACCCACAATGTCCAATCCAACAAGACATGTTCAACCATGTCTTCATTTGACAAGACAATGCAATTTGAGGTTTCATCCGGAATATCAGCACTTTCAAGCTCCGAAATGTGACTAAATGAATCTTTTGGTGCAGAAAAATCATCCATGTCTCCTTGAGATCCAACAGAAGAAAACTCATCACGAAACCTTGACAAATTAAGTTCCTCAAAACTGGTTTCCTGCATAGTTGTAACTGGTGACAAATTAGTCCGATTATATTTCAACTTCCTCGGTTCTGAAAATGAAGCTTCACAAGCAGCAATCTGGAAAAAGATCTCAAGAGATTGCATGTCAAACAGTGACATTCGACGACGCAAAAAGAGAGCCAACAAATGGTATCCCCGGCATTTTTGCATGTCTCTCACATTCTGAGGATTCTGATGAAGGGCAGAGGCCAGTAAAGTAAGGGCCATTTGTAGCATGTCCCTAGTCTCAGCAGCCTCAACTAAGGCCAGGATAACAGTCATCCCACCAACCAGGCAGATAGTATCACCAATTACACATTGCCTACACAGGTAAATATCCCCATGAAGACGCCCAAATCGTGGTATACCTGCACAAAACAAAAAATGAGAACAAAGGAAATAGAGGAAAATTCTAAAAATCTAGATCCGCCAGTTTTTCACATACATACATGCATATATATTTATATAATCATATAAATGTGAAAATTTGGACCCAATATGTGAGCCGTCGTCTTAAACATACCCCCAATAGGAGAAGCAGCTGCTGACAATGGATCAACTAGATTGAGCATGGATAGCTCCCCTGATGCTCGAATAGCTTCTGCACAGGTTCCATCAAATGCGAATATAAGCTTCTTCCCAGAGAGCTGTGAAGAGAGATAACCTAGTCTCTCCAAATCCCAAACAATTCCACTGCCATCTGCCTTGGAGACTACTTGCTTACTAGATATGTCAAGCTTCTGTGTATTAGAAGCCAAGGTCAAGTCAGCATCCAAGGTATCTAAGATAGCCATGCTACCACCACCACATGCCTGGTTGGGGACAAAACGAAGAAGATCCGTGTCCTGGAAGAGCCCTCTATATCCTCTACCAAGAATGTACATGAAACAAATACTACCTGAGGTGAGCACCTCCTCAAAGAGGTAGCAAGAACGGACCTTCCAGGTCAAGTCACTAACTCTTGCACAATTAACTGGAGTCCCCACGGTTACCTGCAAAGGTTTCCCAATCGGAGATGGAGAATATCCTAGTTTCCCTGTGTGTCTAAGCTTTCCATCAAGATATACATAAGCAACACTGGCTTGGAACAATCCAGCAAGAGCATTTGGCTTGCTATGTACAACTGCAAGGTGATGCCACCTGCCTTCCTCAAGTTCCAATCCTGAAAATGATAAGGAGCAAGAACTGCTGGTTGCAAGGGTAAGAACACCATCCTCATCAAGATATAATTCTGCATAGAATGCATTTCCATTATTTGCAGCACCAACAGAAAATATCCGGAGAATATGCCGCTCATGATGTTGCCCGGCAGAACTGCTCCACTTTTTAGAGGAACCAGCTTTGGACTCAGTTTCTTTTGTTTGCAACTTCAACAGATTCTGAAACTGAAACCAACAGACAAATGAATAACCAGCTGCTGGAGGCCATGATCTTTCTCCCAGAGAAACCTGAATGGAAGCATGACCAATCTTGCTCATGTCCATCTCTACAAATGGTGCGAGGGAAATATTTTCTGAATCCTCCATGAGAATTAACCTTTCCATCATGTCAACAAGTATACGACCTGACTTCATTGACCTCATTTGCAACACATATCGAATAAGCATTCGAAGTTCTGATGCAGATAACCTACCACCATATACATAAAAAAACCTTGTTATTCAAATTGAATAAAGTCAAACCACCACTCTTAATTGCTGAGAGACACCTCCATTCCCAAAAATCCATATATAAATGGCACAGAAAAAGAACTTAGATAAAAATAAAGTGAAAAGACAATGAGAACTGAACATAGAAAACAAATAAATTCCAATACATGTACGCAAGTCTTACCTGTATGCCCCAAGAACTTCCACAATCTCCAGAGCATGCTTAAGGAATGGAGATGAGCCCAAAAGGAATGGGTGAATGGTTTCCAGCAGAAGTTCAATGCAACCTAAATACATTAGACAAAGTAGAAAGTGAGAGTACTGGTCACCAATTTAGATACTTAAGCCAATAATTATTGTTTTTCGCACCTATAGAGGTGAGGTTTTCCTGGTTGAAGGGACCAGCATGAGCAAGCCTTTCAATAAGGTTAAGCACTTCAAGCTGCATCTTTGGAGTAAAAAGCAGTAACGACCGAATAAGAACTCTAACAGCACCAGCGTTGAACACCCGTTCCTTATCAGGATGAAATGAACCTGATGTAGTCATTATTGAAAAACTTGAAGACTCATTATTAAGCACATCTGACGATGTAACACTTTCTGATGTTAAGAACGGTGGAAGCACAATTTCAAGAGCTAGTTCAAACAATAATTGTATGACTTGCTTTTCACAGTCCACACCAAGTAAGCCTGACTCGGATAGAAGATCATAGAAAGTTTGGGATGATATAATTGTGTGCAATTTTGTCCTATTAACAGCATTACCACACACTCCAGCAGTCACTAGACGCAACAAATACGTAAACACCTTGATGTAAACCTCTAAAGAAGATTGATCTGAATGCTCCCCACTTTGGAAACTATGGAGTGTGGTAAGAAGAATAGAAAAACCAGTGGCTTCACCAAAAACCCTCTGAGCTGAGTTATTAACTCCCAGAATGCGCCACAAAGCCCCCATAGTGTCACATTTTGCATCATTTTGAAGCCTGTATTGAGATCCCGTAACACTGGTAACCATTCCACTTTTTAGAATTTCAACAATCACACCTAATTCTTCAGGATGTGCCTGGTCAAATATGAGAAACTAAAGTTATTTCGACAATCAACAATGGCAAAGCTCGATGACTAAAATACTACTATGTCTGCACAAAAGCTTCTATAACTGCTAAGACATCCACAGATTCTATGTTATGAAAGTTCTAGATTTGTCACTAATTTTTATTTCAGAAATATATGAATGAAAATTACAAATAAAAATAAAGGGACAAGAATGGAATGCAAAACCACGGAAATTCAAATTTGTACAGAGTTACAGTAGACTAAAAAAGTAAACAAACCTGGGTACCATCTTCAATGATCAAACATGACAATACCCTAAGCACCCCTGCTCGGTGTGTGTCAGACACAAGAAACGGAAGAACAGTAGTTACACCATTAGCCACACGGAAAGACGATTGGTTGGTTTCAGTTTTCTTTAATAAAGAGACCATACAATCCCACGCTATAGTAATTGTACCATCAACTTCAAATATAGGAAGCTTCCCTGAACCAGATTCCATTAGTTTGGGTGATGAAATAATTACATCCTTGCTGTCCAAGTGCTTTTTAAAGCTGCTTGAACCGGAATTTATCTCCGACTGATTAGTATTGGCACTTTGATGCTCTGAACCCAAAAGCAACTTGTGCTGCTTCAGGTCATCCAACAAAACCTCCAGGACACCAACTTCTCGGAGGACCTTTTTGTACTGCTGGTCAAAAGATAGAAGTTTTACAAAAAAAGAAAGTACAGTGTGCTTTAAGTCTGATGATATTGGTTGCTGCAACAAGCAACAAAGTGACAGTAACTCTTGCTCAGGGACGCAGTTTACAACAGTCACGGCATACTCAAGAATTTTTAGCAGTATCTCTTGTAAAGATGGAGGAAAACCAGCCATATTTAGGATGAAAAGTGGAACAGTCCGTAACTGCTGGCACAACTTGTAATTTTCAAGATGACTTGAAAATATTTTGAACATTCTATTCAGAACTTCTGCTTGCAACTCCCTGCTTTCTGCTTTGAGGAAAATGTCCTGCAACATCTGAACTGCTTCAAGGTCTTTGACTTTATTATTGTCCTTTTCCCAAACTTCATCGGCCAATCTATCTGAAGATGGTGTACGACTTCTGCTATGGCCACTGGACCTGGTATGGGAAGACTTCGAACCTTTTGGTTCGGTTGGGCCAGTTTGAGCTAGATTAACAAGAACATCAAGCAACCTAGACAGTGTGGGAGAAAGTTGTTCGTCTAAGGGTCCCTTTTCTCCCATGGAATCCTGAATGTCTACAACATCCTGTGCATGGGAACCGCCTGAAGCAGAATTTTGGTCTGAAAATTTATACTGAACAGAATGGAACCCCTGACTTTCAGACATTGAGGAAAGTGTTAAAGCAAACTGAACAAGGAACTGATAACCATGGGCATTATGTATATCCTCCCTAAGCCTGACACCACCAGCGTCTACATACCAAAAATGTATCAGAACCAACACATATTTAAGCTGCAGAAAATGATATTAAAAAAATACAGCACAAGGAAGAGATGTTAGTTCAACCAAAGAAGGAAAACTGGCGAGCCAATTACCAGGTCTATATGACAATTCAACACATTCAAGCAGCAAATCCACAATGCCCATGGTATATGTAGAATCACCACAATCAGGATTGAAATCTTTGACAGCCATTAAAAGAACTTTAATCTGCACAGGGGGAACAGAAAATCATAATGTGAGAATAATTTTAAAATGATAACCAGAAAACCATGGATCAAGCCATTCTTTGAAAACAATACATTAAAAAAGTCAGCACAGCCTGTGTAATCATCATTGGCTAGCTCATGTTCCTGCTAGAACTATATGCTTATCCAACATTAGAGGGTATGTGGGAGGTATGCATGGTCAGTTGAGCAGGCATATTCAGTATATTTAGGATTTAACCATTACAATGCAGTGCACGCATATAATATATTACATACCAGATGATGTTTGCGAATATAGTTCGCAGTGCTCCCATTGTCATTGACCAAAAGAAGACCAAGAATCTGGAAAGATAAGCACAAGTTAGCACAAACAAAATCCGAATTACGGGTTCTAATGTCTCTACAAATACGGCAGGCAATACGTGCAATGTATGAACCTGCATAGCATGTCTATGAAGCTGAATGCTGTGCAGCAGAACCAGGCCCTCGTTGTATCTAGAGAAGACTGTCAAAGAGCCATTCGCAACCATCTGAAAGAGCAACTGAAGAGAATCATCCTCAATCAAACTTTGTGCTGCCAAAGGATGGTTTGCCAGTGCTTTCATAATATGCACAACACTCCCCTCTACCTGCATAATTATAGGTTAGAAACAAAAAGAAAGTTTAAAACGTACCATGAACCGAGAACATAGCAAGTACAACAGGCTTAAAAATCAATATCAAACATGAATAAATAAAATTTCTGATAAAGTAATAATGAGGTTTGGCCTAATAAGGCAAGTGATAATGGACAGCACAATAACATACAAACAAAGACAAGTTCAGTATGAGAAAAATGTCACGCACTACTGGCTGGAGTTCAAATATGTGAAATATAAACATCTAACAAAGAAAAATAAAAATGTTAAAATACCCACAAATCATGGCATGTTCAAAAAATGTCACGCTTCAAATGCTACAAGGTTCTACTTCTACTAAACACAGGATAGCAATTAAGCCTATTGTGTTTTCAAAATCAATCTTTGCATACATCCATGTGTAATAAACATGTATGGTTGTGTGTACCATTAAGTAAAAGCTACCTCAAGCCGATGGACTTGGCCAGCAACACCGTCATAATCTTTCTCAGTTGAAAGTAGTTCATCATGATCAGTAGCCTTTTGCTTCTGATTGGCTTCATCAGGATCCAGAAGGGCATTGAGAATATGAATGAGACAGCACAATATGCCCGAATCAAGGAGAGATTGTTTATCAATAGGCTGCAAACAGCAAAAGGAAACAAGCATTAACAGCATATGAATGAAAGACAAAAAAGTCATTTAAGTCCGTCACAACCAAATAAGTATCCTAATCTAGTGAAATTAACAAAATTTTACCGCAGAAGCTAGCACTTGTAAAGCAGTTAACAAATTTGAACCAGGACTGATGCCATCCTGCACAGAAGTAAATAAGATTATGACTTCAGGAAACAGATGAGAAAACAATGATAACACCCACTAAAATAAAAGCCAACCTTTGTGACTTCTGAAAAAAACTTCAGTACTTTTTCTACATCCAAATATCTTTTTCTGCTGCTGATTTTTAGCTTCTCAATATCTGTTACAAATGCCCTTCCCAGGACAAATGAGAATATATGTGTTTCAACTAACCTGCGTTCATCAAAACTTGTATGTTAGTCAACAAACTCGGATTTTTCTATAACCAACAGTTATAGAAATGCAGAGTTTAACTTTTACCAAAAGTTCCAAAACAAGCAAATCATTTTTCATGATTCATTTTCTAATGTGAAAAAAACTGCTTTAAAAATTCAAACAAAATTATGCATCTGTACATACTCAAATTAAAATCAAATAGAGGTCTCCAACTCGACATGACAACAGATTTTGGTAATTGGATCTGACAAAAATAAATGAGGAAAAACATGTTTTCAGTGACACCAGTGACAAGAAAATAAAGTGGAGTAAACAGTCAATACTTGTCCAACCCAGCTTTAGCAACACAAAGTTGCTGGTTATGCAGGGAACTGATCTATTTTAATTTGCAGCGGCACCACAAAACCAATTCAGTACACACATAAACATCAAATCAATAATTAATTTTTCTTAAAAGGAAATATTGTATACATCACTTGCATCTCTATTACAAGATAAATTAGCCCTTCGCATAGTTAATTTTATCACAACAATATGAATCATAATATTACATCTTTTTCCCATTTTTCGAAGAAATTATGTACTAATCAATGCAGAAGACAAGAAAAGGGGGAAGAGGGTTCATACATGGTAACTAATTGAGCTACATTTGCATGTTGCCTTACTAATCTACAAAAGATATCTACAGTTAAATTCAAGGCCGCTTCTTTCTCCTGCATATACAATTTAAAAAAAAATTAGAAACCATTATTTTCAGAAACAAAAAATAACTGCATGCGAATATATAAAAGCAACAAACAATACAATGAAGATTCTGCCCAAGAATAAAAGTTAATGATTTGAAACGTTTTATCCTAATTTAGAGATGTTATTGGGGATTTAATTGGTGATTTCAGTTTGTTAGAAAGCTAATTGGAGATCTAATTTCTGGAAAGGCTACATAAATAGTTCATGATGTAACTATTTGAGGATCTTTTTTTTTTTCCAAACGTATTTTGAGGATTGACTATCATATATTTGAAACCCCCGACACCCTATTGCTCATTATCTCTGTCTCATTTCCCCCCTCTTCTATTTCACCCAAAAACTCTCTGCTCCTTTTCCCCTTATTTATTCTGCATCACATCGATAAAAAAGAAAACATATGGAATAAGTAATGAAAAAAACCTTTTCAGAGCTGGATGACCGGAACTCTTCCCAAAATCTCTTGAAGTCCAATTCCAATTCATGTTTGTCTCTGCTTTCACAGGCATTGGATGTTAATGATCTTGTAATGCTACAGTATCAAATTGAAATATAGAAACTACAAACAACTGATACCATGCATCCTTTATGGAAGATTTATATGAGAACACAAATCATAAAACTTAGATGTTGACCCTCACAAAATTTATGTTAAGACTCACTAAAAAAGACAGCACTAACTCTTTACTTTGGCACCAAAAGCTTGCAGTAACTTTTTGCTACTTCTTATGATAATCCAAACATGTTTTGAGCGGCCAGCAGAATCAACAGCTACATAATTCACCTCTATCGTTTTGTACAAACTATTTGCATGTATACATATATAGATTATACATGCATGTGTATAGACTACCCTCTTTATCCGCCAAATCTCCAAATTTTAACACACAAGCTATGTGTTATATTCCACATGTCGTAATCACGTCATCAGACATAGTCTATTACATTTTCCTTTCTAAACCCATTCAAGCATATCAAGGTTTGGGAATGTAAAGTATCAATCAACGACAAACAAGCTAAAGCCATGAGGTTTGATGACTAAACTCTAACCCAAGCCACCATATGCTAAAACAGGGATCCATTCAAGGACGGGTGCATTAGCTGATCACATATAACCTATAATCACTGAGGACTTGCCACGAATGAGATGTCAATGACATCGATGCCAAGGCAATGCAACCATGGGCTACACTCTGAAGTCTAAACCACTCCAACACGCTAAAATTAAATCCATTTTCACACCATCAGTTGCTGCAAAATTTGTATGGATAGCGGAACAGACCATCCAACGGGTGAGACTAGATGAGCCAAATCTAACAATCTAGCATTTGATCAAACAACAAACTAGATGAGCCAAATCTAACAATCTAGCATTTGATCAAACAACAAGCTGCAAAGCTCAAGTCAACAAATACTCATCACAGCTGACAAGCTTCCCTAGAGTGCATAACACCGTTTAAGTATTAACAAAACACTCAATCCACGGCCACTTAAAACCCATTAAACCCCCAAATTAACAAGAAATTAGTAAATAAATTAAACCCAAAATGCCGTACTGAAAACGAACCAGTTTATCAATATATTAAACTACACAATTGAAAACCCAATAATTTAAAAAAGCGAAAAAAATGAAAAATAAAAGGAGTAGAGTACCCTGAAGGAGAATACGAGCCGTGAAGAGCTGAATTAGCATTGTTATTGGCAGAGAGAGCCGGTGACGAGGACGAAGAAGTAGCGGCGGCGGCAGCAGAAGCAGATAAAGAAGACGACGGCGATTGAGTGAAACCGACCTTCTCCCTTAAGTCCTTAAGCAATGTTCCCCATTTCATCGTTTTCCCTATTGATTCTTAATACATACACCTCCTCTCTCATCCGCCGCACCAGATCCAAGCTCCACCGGAAGGATCTGATCCAGCCACAGAAACCTCACAATCAAATTTACCCAAACCGCACAAAAAATTCCAGGAAAATAATATCTTTCCCGGAAAATCAAAACGAACACGGAGCTAATAAACCAATGCGTCCGAACAGACAGCGAGCGGACTCGGATTCGGGTAGGGAATCGGAGCAGCAAGATCCGGCGTATCGAGCTCGATGAAACTCGGCGTTTCGCCGCTCGTTTCTTGCGCGTTTCTTTCTTCTCCGCGACGGATTTTCTTTCCCGGATTTCGTTCAATTTTCTTTTTTCCGATTTTCTTTTTCTTTTTTCTTTAATTTTTTTGTGTGCGAAAAACGCGGATACGCGGACTTTGGAGGAGAAAAGCGAAAAAAAAATGAATCGAAATAAATGATAACGTTGTCTCTCTGCGTGTTCTCGGACGGCCTCTCCGCGCCTTGTTCGTCCCTTCTTTCTATATATCCTTTCAACTTCAACTCTCTCTCTCTCTAACTCTTTCTCTCTCTAGAATAAAAATTCAAAAAATAATATTGTAAGCAACGTTGTGTTGTTTTTCTATGCTCTCATCGGCCACTTCAGCATGGGATCCACGTCTCCCAGGGTTCCACGTGGCTTCTTGATATGAACGTGCCAGACGTGACTGCCACTTTCTCTTATCAGTCCTTTTCTCTCTCTCTCTTCCGGCAAAGCAAATCAAAGATTCAAATGCGAGCTTTTGAAAGGAGAAGTGATTATGTATTCGTTTAGATATACTTTTAAAATGACTGAAAATATTTTTTTTTTAATATTTTTGAGTTCTAAAATCACTTGAAGTATTTTCTACAAGAATCACCAGTTATGTGCTTCTTCTAATAAGCACTTTAAGTGTTTTTCCAGGATTTACTTATATTTTTACTAAAAATTGGTTCTAAAAACATTTTCACCAAAAGTGTTTTTTGTCATTTTAAAAGTACATCCAAACGAGCTTTATATTTTTGTTTAAGAAAAACTAATGAAAATGGCTTGAAAACTTTGAGTTTTAATCAAAATGACAAAAATGTGTTGTCAGTAAATAGTACATAAATGACTTTTTAAAGTAAAAATATCTTTATCCTAAAAAATAAACAGTATCATAAGTGTTTTGTTAAAACTTTGTTTGAAGCATTTAATTATTGATGCAACACTATTGTATGTGCCTTAATGGCTAAGGGATCTAGCACACCTTTTTCTTTTCTTTTTGTAATTTTATTATATATCTTATATTAGAGCAATTTCATCTTTAAAAAAATACGTCAGCATCTAGTTTATTTAATCCACTAAGTGAACAGTGATAGACCCTGATGAACACTAATAAGCCAAATGCATCTCACCCCTAAAACTAAATAGCCTAGTCAATTTTATTAAAATAATATTAATTTTTATTATAAAATAATAATTTGATTTTTAATTTATGACGTGATCCTTTCTTCTTCTTCTTCCCACTTTTCTCAAAAGGGTCTCTCTGGACTCCCTTCTTCTTTTTCATCCCTGATTTTCCAAATGTGCGGTCAAGCACAGTTTCACCACTTTTTCTTCCCTTCTTCTTTTTCTTCTCTTCAAACCGCCAAAACCCATATGAGATCAGCCAAGTTCGGGCCGACCCGAATTCAATGACAGGGGAAGATTGAAGCTTTCTAGAGGCGGAAAGAGATAAAGATAGAGAGGGAGGGTTTTGGATATGGAAGCTCGAGTTGGGGTCGTGGTGGAAGGAAAACAAAAAGCTTCAACTCAGGGAGGCATGGCGGTATCGCATGGCGTCATGTAGGCCGGGCAAGGGCTCAGCACATTCTGAGCCGGCCTAGAGACCAGCTTGGGCTGGTGCTAGCCTATCTGCTCGGCTGTAGTGGATTGGTCGGGTGTCAAGCCAATAATTTGGCTGGGTGCCGGCCTAAAGGTTCCCCGGTGGAACTACTCTTAGGGTAATATCCGATTCATCTTTGAAGTTGAGAATCAAGCCAAATAATACTAATCAATTTTGTTCGTTTTCAGTTTCATCCTACCAATTTTGTTCGCTTCAGAGATGAGATGAAGAATCAGACATAAAAGATGTAAGGTAAAAAATAGTGAATCAGGAAAGAATGAGATAAATATTTAATGATTTTATGTGTAAGTTTTACGATTTGTGTAGGATGTTCAATAAGAAAGATAGAGATCTTAGGTCCGATTCTCGTCAAATGCGAATTTGAACCACATTATTGCTAGCCAATTGTGAGGCTAAACCCACCACTTCCCCTTATGAGAGTAAAACAATTAGCCATTAGTCTAGTAGCATTTCTCTCCTTAGTGTTAAAGAGGTCATACTATCAATCCCTTACTACTATTGTTAACTTATACTACTAGTCGTCTAAGTACAAGTGAACTAGCAGATTATGGAGAGCGTAGAACATGCAGGGGTATCGATGAGTATAAAATGTATAACCAAGTAAAATGCTTAGATTGTCTGCTCCTTGTTTGGTCATAAGGATAATTGTTCTTATTAGGTTAGGGCGGTTGGCCTGGGGATTACACATAATTGGTAATGGCATAACCAAAAGAGGCGTATGGGACAAGTTTACGCGCTACGTAGCACAACAAAACTGTATTGGGTATAAGGGCAACGATGGGTGCTAACTTGGACACCCATCCCAGGGTTAGGGGTGGGCCGATCACAAGTTTAAAATCTTATATAAAATGTTATAAATTTATAAAAATAAATTACGATAAGGAATTCAAAATAAAATTAATTTCTCCGTGTCACTTGTTAGGACCAACTACATACCATATATCCCATGATATAACAAACCATGATTTAATTTCTCATTAAAAATCATTTCATACAAAAATTTACTCACATCGAAACGCTTTTACTTGTGTTATTCTGATCTTTTTTTTTACAACACTTGTCTTATTTTAATCAGATAATTAGAATAGCACACTGTTTTTGGTAAAAAAAAATTAAAAGTTCGCAGTCTTCACTTTAGATGAATTTTTACAATTATGATAATTGTGTAAAAACCTAAATATCGAACCGTTTGATTCATTGTACTACATTGTGAAGCGAGTCGGGATAAAATAATTAACGTTATAATTATACATTAACTTACTAATTTTAGTAGTACTTGAGCCCTACTATGTAAAAACATTCTGATCGATATATGATTATATTGTAACAACTTATAATATGGTGGGGAAAGTAGATCCATCCGACATGTTTCATGCTAACATGTACTTGGAACATAATACGGCCATATAATATGGTTGTATATTTGGGGGAGAATAATGTGTTTGCCAAATCGATACTAAAAGTGGACCCCGCCACCGTATCAACATGCTCAAGAGTTTTTCTAAAAATAAATCAGCTGGGGTAAAACTATAGCAGTCCATATTATTGGAAATCAAAAAGACACACGAGGCATTTCAAATGTTACATTTCCAATTTATTAAAATGAGTTTAATTAAAGTGTGGAAGGCATGATGTCTACGACTCCTACTAACAAGTTGACCAAGAGTTGGTGGAAGTTTAAAATTATATCAAAACCTCAAGCATTACTATATGTTCGATATTACTATGCAATATAGTCTAACAACGTTTTTGTAACGTAATCACATTCACATATAACATTTTATCTTGACAATGTAATTATTCACAATTTCAAACTCAACGTTACTATAATAATCCTAGTGATATTATGTGTTATTAACTATAACTCTTAACTGTAATTTTTATGAGTATAGTGCGTAATATGACATTTTTAACAAATAAAACTTCCTATGGATTCAATTAAACAATGAAAAATTTCGTCCAATAAACTAAAATGCATAATATTTTCTAACAACGTGTACAACCTGTAGACTAAATATCGCTACACCCAATCATCAACAATGTTATAAAAAACGAGCCTTGAGGCGCGCCTAGGCGGCGATGAAAATGCCTCTACCCAGCGAAAGTAGGCTTAAACTCACTATACCAAATAATCAACTAGACTATATGACATACCCTCAAACTAGACTAAATATTAATAATTTTAGGTCACTTGAGGCAAGATTATCCATGTAATGTCTTGACTTCGTTTTCGCCTTTTAAAACTTTGATAATCAGTGACTAATTTACTCTAGTTCTTTTTAACAAATAGGTATAAATTCTTTTTCTTTGTAGAAAATTCTAATTTGGCATCTGTTAGAGCCTTTCCGGTCCTTTATTATTATATTTTTTTTTTTTTGGAGGTGTGGGATGTTGAATTCCCTTGGTGTGAATATGACTAAACAAAAGAAAACAAAAACCAAATTTGATTATAATTTCTGGTCGTAGAAAATAATTTAAGAGCAGCCGTACATTATACACCGTTAGATTTACGTCATCCAGTTTAATATAACTTGAATAAAACCAAAGGTTGGTACCAAATTCAAATAAAAGCAAAGGTGTAGTCTGTGACATAGCAGCTAATTTAGGTAAATGAAAGAGGAAGTGATAGTTATTTCAATGGTAACAAATAGATTTAGCATGGGCAATCAGACGTAGTAGACTAGTTTAAACCGATGCATAATATTTTCTAAAAAAACAATGCATAATATTCGAAGTACATTTCTTTGAGAATGTACAAGGAATTTGATGCTAACATGATCGGGTCAATTTGCAACACCGTTGTAATATTTCTTTTTTTTTTTGTTTACATTGAAAAGATGCTTTATTAAACATCGAGAGAATTTCATATGATAGCACAAAACTATGAATACCTAGACGTGAATATCAAAAACTATAACTGCGCCTTTAAGAAAAAACACACGGTCTGATTATCATCACATAACATAACATTTCCTTTCTTTCAATCATGGTATTTTGGTTGGGTGAGACATGAATGGCTATTTTTAATATATACAATGTCTTTTTATAGGTCTCAAAGGAGTCGAAATAAGACCATTTCAAGTGGAAATGAACTAAACTTTAGTCATTTTCGTTTAGTTTTTCTTTTCTTTTCAAAGTCATTTTCATTTAGTTCACCTTCTTTAGAAAGTTATCATATATTTTTGAAAGCTAAAAACTGTTTGGTCACAAAAAAACTAAAAGCTAAATTTTGAAAACTCCAAAATAAATTTCACTTTTTATTTTTCGGTTTTCAAAAAACGTGTGAATTTAAAAATCAAACAAAATTGTCACTTAGTATGTGGTGTAGTGATATTCTTCTTCATTTGTAAGTAAGACATCTTATGTTGAATTCTCATCAAAGACGAATTGTTAACCTATTATGAGGTTTAACCTACCCTCTTACCCTTTTAATGTAGTTAATATCGTTTGTTTTTTTTTTATCGAAATTCAAAGTTTATTAAAGATGAACTGAAATGTTAACATCAGATGCCAGAGTGTTAAACAACCACTCTGGTTCAAAGCCAATCCACATATGAGAACCCCCTACACGACTGACAAAATAAGCCACTTGATGCGCATCCCCATTACAGGCACGAGGAGTAAACATAAACTCAACTGAAACCAATTGTTGTCGAACATGAGTCAAATCCCAAAAGAACACCCTCTAAAGCAGCCGCCGGAGCCAAAACCCCAGTAATCATGTCTACTAACACCTTCGAATCCGTCTCTACCTGAATCATCTGAAATCCCAGTTCCACGCACGCCATCAACGCCAATCTAATTGCTTCCGCTTCCGCCATCAAACTGGAGCCACAAAATAGTCCTCATCTACCACCACCGGCCTGAAAGATACCAGCAAAATCCCTAGCTACCCACCCACAACCCCTCTCACCTGTCTGCTTACACCAAGCCATATCACAATTCACCTTAATAGTATGAAAATGTGGTTTAACCCATCGTACTGGAGCCACCACCGTAGGGCCTTGCTTGTCAACCCGCTGCTGCACAAACCCCCTGCCACTATCAACAATTTCCCAGACTTGTTTACATAATAGCTCCAGTGCTGCACTCGGCGTAATTCATAACTTTTCAAAGACTGCACTATTTCTGCACTTCCAAATCCGCCACAGTCCACAAATCACCCACCCCATCAGCTGATCCGGTTCATTCTTCTGCCCATATTTCTTACACAGCCATTTCCAACACTCCAAAAAATCACCACCCTTCACCCTAACAACATCTAACTGAAGCGGGGAACCAAGCCAAAATACCCGCACAAACGGGCAACGGAAAAATAAGTGAAACTGTGTTTCCTCATCCTCCTCACATAACGGGCAATTAGTCTCTAACTGAATACCTCATCTTCGTAAATTGGTACGGACTGCCAAAATATTTCGACACCCCCTCCAAATAAAATGGGAAAGCTTCAGGGGACCTCTCAAACTCCATAATGCCCACCACGCCGGGTCTTTGGTATCACCCAAACTCGACTGCTGCCTAACACCCTTCCATCCCAATTCTCCGTTCGTATTCATCTCTTGAGCAACAAGGTACCCGGATTTAACCGAATACATACCATTCCGGGTGAAATGCCAAATAAGTCTGTCAGGGCGACCATATTGACTGAGCGGCATGTAGAGTATCATTCCAGCTTCATCCTGACTGAAACACCTTTCTATTATCACCTTATCCCATTCTTTATCTGGGGTTACAATTTCCGACACCCTACTAGGCATCTCACTGTGTCTCGACAACGGCTTAAAAGTCCTTGGTGTAGGCAGCCATGGATCTGCTAAAATACGAATATTCCTACCATCCCCCACCCTCCATCGAATACCCGTCTTCAGTATTTTCCTTCCCTGCAATATTCCTTTCCAACCCCACGAAGTTCCACGACCCACTGGCGCGTCAAGGAAGGTTGATGAAGGATAGTATTTAGCCTGGAGCACCTTAGCCAACATTGATGCCGGATTACAAATTACCCACCACCCTACTTTAGCAAGCATAGCTATATTAAAGGCAATAATATCCTTGAACCCAAGCCCTCCAACTG
Source organism: Malus fusca (assembly GCA_035220775.1). Taxonomy (NCBI): domain Eukaryota; kingdom Viridiplantae; phylum Streptophyta; class Magnoliopsida; order Rosales; family Rosaceae; genus Malus; species Malus fusca. The sequence continues at coordinate 38,315,966 of CM069069.1, forward strand.
ATTTTTTCTTAGCAATCTTACTCCAAGCCACCCAATGTACCCCTTTCTTAGTCTTCTGATCACGCCACCAAAACTGAGCAATTACTTGCTCAATTTCCTTCGCCAACTGAATTGGAAGTTGGAAGCAAGACATAGTATAATTAGGTAACGCAGTTGCAATACTTTTAATTAATATCTCTTTCCCAGCAACCGACAAAAAATGTTCCGCCCAACCATTAATCCTCTCATCCAAACGAATCTGTACATCTTCAAACACCTTTTTTTTCGAAGCCCCAAAATCCGCTTGGATGCCCAAATATTTCCCAAACCCATCCTGTTGTCGAATACCCAACTCCTGAGATAAGTGGTTTTTCATGGACTGAGAGCATCCCTTACTAAAATGCACTGAACTTTTCTCCATATTAACAAACTGACCTGAACTGGTAGCATATTGCAGCAACAACCCCTTAACAATCCGCGCCTCTATCTCAGTTGCTCTACAAAACAGCACAGAGTCATCCGCAAAGAATACGTGGGAGATAGGCTCATCATGGGAGGTCACAGTTATTCCTCTTAGACGACCAACCCTTTCCACATTATGAATTAGAGATGAGAACCCCTCCGCACAAATAAGGAACAGAAACGGAGACAAATGATCTCCCTGACGAAGACCTCTACTCGGTCTAATATAACCCGTAGCCTCACCATTGAGTACCGCACTATATGACACTGTTTGCACACACTCCATCACCCATTGACGTTAATATCGTTTGTTTAAAAAAAAAAAAGTTATTTTGCTTAATAATTGTCTTAATCCAATTAGGTTTAAATATTTATTTCTGAAATTTTTTTTATAGGAAAACTAATGAAAATGATTTGAAAATTTTGAGTTTTAATGATAAAGATAAAATAAATAGTAAAGTAAATAGTACTAGGATTGCCATTTTAATGTAAAAATGTGATCTTTCGTTAAAATGACATTTTCGTTAAAATTCTTTTATTTTTTATTTTTTATTAACGTTCGAGAACCGCCTTGCGTAAATAATATTTTCCCGCCAAACCCGTGATTTGGTCCTTGTGTCGACCATCAGCCATTTTGCTAAACAATCGAAATAATTGTATTCTACTCGCCTGCTAATGCGAATATCAGCCGTACGTACTTCCAATCAAATCCCACTAATCACCTGATTTCCCCAAATCTACCGTACAAAAATTATAACAGATGAAGAGCGTGGAGCTACCCCACTGGAAGCGCGCGTGTGTCTGCAAGGAAGACAGGAAAAAAAAAAGAACCACAAAGTCAGACACTGGTGCGGGCCCCACCATCTCGCAGACCGCGTGAAAGTGGCTCCCACGGCGGCACAGCCCTTCCCTTACCATTTTGATCCCACGATCAATCAGAGCGCGCGAAATGCAAGAGTTTCGGTCTTTTGACATTCCGAATGGCTGACTTTTGAATCTTCTTTCTTTTTTATCCATATATATATATATATTAATCTGAACTATTTTGGTGGCTTGAACACTTCAAATTTGAAATCTTCCATATGATTCCATCATGGTGTTTGCTTTTTCTTGATTGACATCTTGGCAATAGCTTATTTCCCCTTCTTCTAGTAGGGCCGTGGTTTTTTTTTTTCTTTTCTTTTCAGGAATCAAATATAAAATACGATTGGACATTGATCTATTCTTGTCTGAATAATAAAATACTTATTACGTGACATGAGTGTGAAGAATATAAACCCTAAAACAAAAGATAAGAGGGTAAAGTTATGTGCAAGGACGGAAACAGCTAAGGCCCACTGGTGGCAGCTGCCCTTAGTGAAGTTTGGAGTGGGAAAAAAATATCAAGATGCTTACAAAATTTTAATTTAACATATTTAAGTACTGAAATTTTTAAATAATATGTGTAATAAGCTATCATTATGAAAACATGCTTACAAGTTAGCTTAATGAAATTTGAGAAGAAAAAAAAACAATTAAATTATAAAAGAAATTCTACTATCATGAATTTTTTCCACTTTAATGCTTTTGGAACCTAAGAGAATATATATATTTTTCTTCTAAAAACGCTTTTAATTATTTTAAAAGCAATTTCAAATGAGCCCATATATGTTTTTAATCTTTTAATTGCTTGTATTTTTTGGACTTGGTAAAACTTTTCCCTAGTTAGTATTAACAATTGAGGTGTAATATTGGAATTTCAAATATTTGGAATTCTAAAAGTCATAAATGGATAAGGTTTCAGTCCTTGGAATTTTGCCAGCACATTACCAAATAAAAATATTTACATGATGAAACAATTCTGGGCCGTTGACTGATTGGTAAACAAGTTGAAGAGCGATTAGAATTGGGCCTAATTTTTCAGCTGTTGGGGCCTCTTCCATTTTGAAGTTCTAATATTCTCTCAATGCAATGGAAACAAAGAGAAAATGGCATAAAAAGACCACTTATCCATGCCTAGTACAAATGCTTGGATGTTAAACATGACAATGAAGTTGGTTTACCATCGATAATATAAAAAATACGAGGCGTCGATATCTTGTGTCTAAGACAGGAGAAAAATTTGCATGTACTCGTGATACACAACATCTGTGTTTCACATTTATAATGTCATATCATCGTAACACTCGACTATATATGAAATAGATTATAATATTCAACGAGTGCATATAAATTTTTATCGCGGGAGGCTAGCTGAGCCCCGCATGCCTATTGAGCCACTACAATTAAACTATGCCCAATCTTAGTTTTGCAAAGTAGCTATCATACTTTTTTTGAAGCATGCTTCTACAATATAGGGTTTAGAGACTTGGCGGAACGAACATGTTTCTTTTGTCACCGAAATGTCACAATTTCGAGTCATGAAAATAATTTCTTTGCCAAGCAAGGGTAAGACTGTGTACGATAGATGTTTCTCCCAACCCTCGCAAAAGGAAGAGTCTTGTTAGCTTGATGTCGCTTTTTATGCTCTTGCAGTATACATTTTATTTGGAAATGCTATTAGTAATGAACGACCTAATTTTTGTGTTGCGAGTTATTGTACTTTTTTGAATAGGGTACTGAGTCCATCATCACGTCCTTGCTTTCTATCGAGCCACACAATTCTAACATAAACGACATTTACTAGTGCTTGTAATTGGAAGAGGATCCTCTCCTGAGCTTAGGATGAGGATCCTCCTGACCACGAAATCCGGACTGTTTAAATTTAATCCAACGGTTGCAATTATTATAACTTTTAGATGACCCCCTATTTGGAGCTATTAGATTAAATTTGAACGGCCTGAATTTCGTGGTTAGGAGGATCCCCATCCTGAGCTCAGGAGAGGATCCTCTTCCCTTGTAATTTTGACACGCAATATATGAGGTCGATATGATCGGTATCACGTATTCTAACAGTTGAACATGAAAACAAAAGAAAAAATTGCAGGCTAAAAACTGTTTGAAATGTGCTGGTAATGTTGCCTTATTTACCAATAAAAAGAGATAAATAACATTTGTTACGAATTTATAAGAAGATTATTAAGAAAAATGGAAACCTAATTAAACTCTGTTATAAGCAACGGACTTGCTGAACAGATTGCGGATGTAGAGCACTTGAAGAGCGCTTGCACCGGCAAATACAAGGTACTCTGCAAGTGTGAAGTAGATCACTCGTTTGTTCGTGCTAACATTTGCTGCAACCATACAAAAATGTTGTTAGACGATAACACAATAAATTGGAAACGTACGAGACATACGGAAAAAGTTGAGATTTCACCACGAAACTAATTGACAATAAGAGAAATAGCACAACTTATAAGCACATGTAAGTCTATTAGTTCCTATGTTGGATTCATAATCTCAACACTTACTGTATCTATGTCTGGCATCGCGCGCTTTAAGGAACTTTTGCTCTGTTGTGATAGCTTCCAATGCCTCTCTCAGCTCGGCAATCTTAATATTTAGAGGGTCCATATGTTCTGCACCAAAATTACAATAAATGAAAATGACCTTGTTTTTTTCTAGACGTTTTAGTCAAAATGGTATCTAAGATTGGTATAATTCATCACTTTGATCTTTGAGTTTGAAATCGATAAAAGTGGTCATTGAGTTTGTCCGCCATTAATCATTTCGGTCATTATGTGAAGAATTTGTTAAATAAGAATAAAAATGACAAAAATATCCTCAATTTAATAAACAATAGGCCAAAATGATTTGACAAAATTGAGAGTATTTTTGTCATTTTATCTTTATTTAATGGAGATTTTTTATGGAATAACTAAAATGATTGATGATGGACTCAAGACCACTTCTAACGATTTCAAATCTTAGAGACAAAAGTAAGGAGTTATGTCAATCTTATGAACCATTTTGACTAAAAGCATTTTTTTCCCGTTACATATGTGGTAAAATAAAAGCTGAAAACAACTGAGTAATGATCAATCGGAGTTGAATGTGATCCATTTTATCATCATGAATAATCCGACGCAAACAATCAAAGGGATCCTCTCAAAATTTCAAACTCGAAAGACTCCTACCGTACATTTTTCGCTACCACGAAGCAAAAAATACATTGAACTAACCGTCTTTAGCCAATTCATGCTCATTTGGGATGTGGCCAACATGGATGTAGAACGAAACAGTCTCAGGAGTCGAAGCAGGATTTCGAAAACAGAACTTGTAGATTCCGCTTTTCTGTGCCTTGAACTTGAACTTATCTCCCGACGTTCCTTTCAGAGAAGACACAATGCTACCTCCTGGAGCTGTAGCCTGCATAAACCACACATAAGTTGTATTGCACCTCCCATTTGAATGGAAATGTAACAATCTTCTACGAATTATTTGACACATTTTGTTGTTCATAAATTAGGACTCTACATTTTGAAACAATGTCACCTACGTAATGATTTTGATTTACACCGTCTGACAGCGTAACATGCTCAGTTATTTGACGTGAAAGTTTTGTATTAGGAGCTTACAGTGAAATCAATGCCAGGGTGGTCGGAGCTCCAGAAGATGTCGTGGTCGATGGCAACAAAGTTTCCGGAGACGGTGTCTCCCTCGTGCAGAACCTGCTCAGATACGCATTCAAACTCCGTCACTGTGATTGAAAGAGCAGTAGCAACACTGCCATTGCCGACGAGGCACAGAAGAAAACCGTACGCCACGTAAATCTTGGCGGTCTCGAATCTCTTTCTTTTCTCCATTTTTTTTATCTTTGCTCTGGAATTCAATCAGCCACAGAACTGAATCGATCGATCGATCGAGAGAGAGAGTGTTCCTGAAGAAAATAAGGAGGCTTGAAATTCGGTTAATTCGTTCCCTCCATGACTGTTTTCTTCATGATTGGGCTTTCTTTTGGGCCTAGCTTCTTTAAATGGTTGGGCTTTTAGGTGATTTGTGCAATTTTCTCCGAATTAAGAACTCGTTTCGATGTATTTTAGAAATTACTGAACATGTTTTTGATAAAAATGTTTTTAGAACGAATCATTAGTAAATATGCAAATAAATATTGAAAACCACTTAAAATACTTCCTGCAAGAAGCACATAACTGATTTATTGCATAAAGCACTTTAAATACTTTTGAAACATAAAAATATTAAGAAAATTAATGAAAATGATTTGAAAATTTAGAATTTAATAAAAGATAAAGTGAATATCATCATGATTAACTTTTTTTTAGTGTAAAAGTATGATTGATATTTTTGAAACATAAAAATATTAGAAAAATTAATGAAAATGATTTAAAAATTTAAAATTTAATAAAATGTAAAGCAAATAGGATCTTAATTAATTTTTGTGTAAAAATATGATTCAACTTTACCGCAAGCTTTTCGTTGAATTTCTCAAAAATATTTTCTCTAAATCTCTCTCTTGCTCTCGCTCTCCTGCTATGGTTGTGTGCTAGTTCACCGAGCTCAGTGAGTCGGAGAGCAAATCAGCGCAGTAATGGAGTCGTCTCTGCGAGTTCGAAGATTGAACGAAGTTCCTTCGGCCACAGACTTCGCGTCTCGGATCGAATCCGAGAACGTTCCCGCCGTAAATTCCTTACTGTTTCACATAATTAACTGCAATTTTCTTCGCGCCTTTCTAAAATTCACGAGCATTTGCTCACTCTCGCTCTCTCTGTGTGTTCTCGCTCTCTTCTTCTTATTAGGTTTTCAGCGGCTGCGTCAAAGATTGGAAAGCTTTCTCCAATTGGAATCCATGTAATGGCGGTCTCGATTATTTGCAGGTATTTTCCCTTTTTTTTACTTGAATTTTTGTTCTCGTCGATTCTGCTTCCTTCTGTGTGGTGATTGGTTGTAAATTTGAGGAAATTAGGGATTATGTGGTCAAAATTGCTTTGCTTTCTTTCGAGTACTTAAAATTTTACCACAGCAGCAACGAAATGTGATCAGGATCAACGTCAAATGGTTGCTTAATGATGTTCTTGTGCTTAACGTATTCGAATTCTGTTTCTAATTCCGAGCCTTGGGTGTGCTAATCCATTCCTACTAGTGAATTAGGCCTCAGGGAGCTGACTGTGTAGTTTTTCAGGGATTAACAAGTAGTTTTTTGTTTCATTTTTAAGTTATTTGTTTGTTGCTTATATCGTTGATTTCTTTGCTTTCGTTAAATTGAAGTTTGTGATTGATATGGTTTCTATGAATGGAAAATTAGGAACGAGTCGGATTGTGTGTTGTGGAAGCTATGCTATCTGATTCAGCACCTGTATTCAATGGTGATATTAGAAGCCATGAGAGGGTAAGTAATTTGTATGTCTCTTGTGAATGGTCTGAAACTTTGAATTTTACTCTCTTCTGGATCTCATTAGCCCTAACTAGTTTACTACCCCTTCCATCTGTAGGTACCGCTTCAATTTTCTGCATTCATTGGTCTATGTAAGAAACGCATGCATCATTCGGAGGATGGTTCCGGTGTTGAATCAGATCGGCATGGGCTACTGGAGTCTTCATCTGAGTATGACAGTAAGCCCTATGAGGATGCTCCTCAACAAATCTATTTAGCACAGGTTTAACCTTCAAAGGCTTTGTTAATGGCTTGATTAGTCATTATTCGAATAACTTTCTTTAATATGTTAGACTTATTAGTTTTCTTTGAAGGGTCACATATTTGGGACATAACTCTTATTATGTGTGATTCAGATCCCAATAATCAATACTGAAACTGAAGAGAGGGTTCAACTAGGATCTTTGAGGGAGGATATCCGAACGGTTCGTGAGCTTCTTGTACTAGTCCTTGTTGTTTATCCTACAGCCTTCCACTAGTGAATCCTTTTTTCTCATCCTTGATTTCTAATGACCACTGGTTGTTTTTTGTAGCCTGTATTTTTGGAGGACAAAGTACTAGTTTCTATCAACTTGTGGATGAACAATGCTCAAGCTAGATCAAGTACTCACTATGATCCACACCATAACCTTCTCTGCGTAGTCTCTGGCCGCAAACAAGGTCGAATTTTCTCTGGCTCTCTTAGTGCATAATACTCTGTCCAACTTCAGAGTGGTTAGATAGGTTTCATGTTACCGGTTCTCTATATCACTGAATGATTAGCCGCCAAGAAAGCAAATTGATTTTCTCTCTTATTGTTTATTTGCATCCCTCCAAAAGAGATTTTTTTAGTTTTATTCTTAGAAGGCCACAAATTTAAGGGTCATTTGATTTCTAGAACAAGTTGGTTTGAGATTTGAAGATAGAACTTAACTTTGTTCAGTATTCCCAACTGTGTTAGTGTGTAAAATTTGTCTAAATAGATTTTTTATTTCTGGATTTTTCTAATAAAAGCTTGCATGTTTCACAGTGGTTTTATGGCCTCCTTCAGCAAGTCCTATGTTATACCCTATGCCAATATATGGGGAGGCATCAAATCACAGGTATAGTACCTGTAATAATAATATGAATTCAGATTAGATATCTTTGTAATTATTTAATTATGAAAATTTTATGCTTCTGTTAGTTATTTGTATCTATTGTTCTATCAACAAAGAGAACGTCAATCTTATAATTTACGCCCTCTTGCAGTTCTGTTCCTTTAGAGAACCCAAACTTTTCAAATTATCCAAGAGCACAATGTTTAATGCAGCACTCGCAGAAGCTTATTCTTCAGCCAGGTGACGCCCTTTTCATTCCTGAAGGCTGGTAAGGTTTAATATCCATTAGTGTGTCCATTAGTGTGTCCATTAGGAGTCCTTTTTTTTTGTCTTCTTATAATATAAGACTTTAGTGTGACCTTTTTATTCTTAGTGGTTATTTATTTTTGCTACAGGTTCCACCAGGTGGATAGTGATGATCTGACCATTGCTGTGAACTTTTGGTGGCGGTCCAATGTAGCATTAAACATGTCAGAACACATGGATGCATATTATCTGCGCATAATATTAAGAAGGTTTGTGGTATTGTTTCCTTTTAGTTAGTAAGCAAAGCATTAACGGAACAAGCTAACGTTATTTTGCTTCTCTCTCATGCGTCATTTACTTGTCCAATCCGCATCAAAAGACTGACAGATAGAGAAATGGTGTGTACCTCTCTCTCTCTCTCTTTCTCACACACACACACACACACACACACACACACACACACAAACACACATTGGTAGACATTCTTATTTGTGCGTTTATTTTCAAAATAACAAGTTTTAAGTTACAGTATGGAAACATATAAGTAAACATATGGTTCTATATTGGTATATGCTTTATCATTTTATTTTTGTCGTATTTGAAAACTTTGTGGTCACATCGACTGCGTTTTCTTCCGCCTTTGTTTTTAACTTTGAATCAGAAGTTTTGTAATTGAGCACTATAAGTATATTTATTTTATTATTTTTGATTTTAGGACAGGACCGAGTGCTGCGTGTACCTCTCTCTCTCTCTCCCTCACACAAACACACACATTGGTGGACATTCTTATTTGTGCGTTTATTTTCAAAATAACAAGTTTTAAGTTACAATATGGAAACATACAAGTTACAATCAGAAGTTTTTGTAATTGAACACTATAAGTATATTTATTTTATTATTTTTTATTTTAGGACAGGACCGAGTGCTGCCTGTACCTTCTTTATCTGAAATGGAGAACATGAAGAGGCATACTGGTATAGTGCTTAAAAAAGGACAAGTAGGTCAGTTTGTAACTTTCTATGAGCTCACTGATTATCATTATGTACTAAGATTATTTGGTAAAAAAAAACTTGTAGTGAATCATTATGGCTGTGTAAATCCTCTGTTTGCTGACATCCCTAACTTGATATTACACCCAGATCACAATGACAATGCTTTGGATCAGGCATGTGAGAGAAAGGATCGTAAAGGGAAGGAAGTAGAACAAAGATTTATGTCGCATGTACTGGAGCCCCTTTCCGTCCTTGCTCTTCATGAACTTATTTCTTTAGTTCATGGTCATGTTAATGCTGCTGAGCAAAGACAACCTGTGCATTCCGCTTCAACAACTGCTTCTGCAGCTAATGTGAAAGATGAATGCATCAAAGTCAGGAGACCGAGTTCGTTTAGCTTGGAAGATGATCCAGTTGCTAAAATCTTTTGGACTCTTCACCCCATCACTTTGAAAAATGTATTTCTTGCCATGGTGGTGAGTTTGAACATTTTTACTTTCACTGTAAAACTTAAACTTGTAGACCAATAGGCGAGTCGACTCTCGTTTCATGAGAGTTGTTCGTTATTATCAAGAGAAAGTGATAAAGCAAGGTCTTTCTATTAATGTTTGGCGTGTCTTGCATGCCAAACAGTAACAGCTTAGTTAGCAAGCAGGTCATCTTACTTGGATAGGAGAAAGTTGTCATCTAGAGGAGCTTCATTTCTTTTAGATTCAAAGGCCGTCTTTATTCCCTATTTTTGCCTACTATTCTGGTTTCTTGTGCTTTATAACTATGTTTCTACGCTTTTACCAGTGAAAATTGTCCCATCTAATGGAAAAGTGAGCCATGATAGTTTATCATTTCATTAAATCCTGTAATGTTTGAAGGCTTGACTGCTTTTTATCTTGTTTCTGTATTTCTTTAAGAGAATGCAGATGGGCAGGACACTCCCCTCTTCCTTTTTTTCTTTTAACCTTCTTACGCTCTATGATTTTTAGTGAGTCTTATAAGCATACCATTTAGTAATGCCATCATGCCAAGGTGGTGAGGGGAGCCACTATAGGATAACTATATATTTGTAACTCGAATGACCAACCACTGCTATTTTGTTTAATAAAAATAAATTTCTTATTCTTATATGCAACTTTTATATAATCTTTTGCAGAAAAATTTTCCTAGAACTTTGGAGGCTTTAATACTGCACTTGCTTTCACCAGTGGGAGCAGAAGTGCTTACCCGCAAATTTGAAGGAATGGATCAACTGATCACCGAGGAAGAACGGTAAATGCTAATTTGTCATTAATTCTTTAGTGAAAAGGGTAAAGATCTGTATTCACCTACAATCTGCGATTCTTATTTGTCATTTCAGGAACAATTTCTACAAGGCTTTCTATGGGGCATTTGACGACCAATTCGCAGCAATGGATGCAATTTTGAATGGGAAAGAAGTATTTGCACAACAGGTAATGCTGTGCCTCTTGTTGAAACATGTCTTCTGGCACTCATGATACCATAAATTGGGTAGGGGTTGATTCTGGAAATAAGATGTTCACTGGCTCATCTACCAGATGATGATGATCTCTTTCTTATGAACTACTATGATAAAATGATTAACCAGGAATCTAGTTTGTTGTTATACAAATTTGTAATTGGTCGAAATCAGTTAGTATCGATGTCATGGACTGCTATAGTCAACTGACGTGCTCCCATTTGATATTGTTATCATTTTAAATATCTTAAATTATCAAAATTTGAAGTACGATTTTGTTGCCTATCATTGTCCCGGGCGTAGAAGGCCACTTGACTACAGCGGGGCAGGGAACAAGGATCATAAGTTATGAATTCATCTTTTGTTTTTGTTTTTGTTATGAACAATGTCATAAGTAATGAACAAGGATCATAAGGCCTTCATATTTCTATTTTACATTTTTACTGTAATTTTTTGGGTGAGCAATGAACCGTATTCCGTTAATTTATTCTACTCATGAATTTTCTGATCCTTGACAACCCGTATCTCCCCCAATTTAACACTCTTCGTAGACTTTTTGTTGTCCTTACATTTTGGCCTAACATCATCTCAATGACGATGTTTGTGCATTTGCATATCCGTCCCTTCATATTGGACTGGAGACGTTAGATATGTATGTGCGGTATAAAATGTTACTAGCTGCTCAAGAACGAAGTAACGCACTTGTACACGATTCAGAATCCTCGATGGATACTGAACTCATTGTTCCAAATTCTTATGTACCGTATTCTTTGTTGCAGGCATACAAGAACGTATTGGATAAGTATTTGGGAGTAGACCGGAGTGGGCCGAAACCCGGGGTCTGATGAAACTTCAAAGAAATTGGTCCCCGGCAGTATCTTGAGGGGAGCAAATCGATGCATATTCATTTACCGAAACTTTACTTTTTGCTTGAATTCTCAACTGTGCTTTACAAGTGTTCATTTACAGGCACCTAGAATTCATGTCATCACTAACTTTAAGCAGATGAGTGTATGATTGGTTGTGCATTCTTTCTATGTAGTTATATGCTCTGCAACTTTTACTTGGTCTGATATGTTATGTGTTTTATAACAGCTTTTGAGATAATATGTTTTGTTACCTCATTCGAAATACGACGTCGTCTACCAAGACAAAATAGCTTCTTTTTTTTCTTTTTCATTTTGGTCAAAGCAAGACAAAATAGCTCAAATTGGAAAAATTATTGCGTGGTACTGAAAATCGCAACTTTGTTGTAAAATCAACGGCATGTGCAGTGGTGTAAATGGAACAAGACACAAAATTTACGAGGTTCCTCTACTGTCAGTGTGACTGGAGTACGTCCTCGGGGCAGCAGTGGTGCTTTCATTATAATCTGAAATAATAAGAGTACAAAGATAACTCTCTCTATTATCTCCTCTCCTCTTCCTCTCTTTTCTCTCTTCCTCTTCCTTCCTCTCTCTTCTTTCTTTCTTTTCCTTCCTCTTTCCCGTGAACTTCTAACCACTTTAGTCTTGTGTGGGCTTTGTATATATATAGAAAATAGGAGTCGTATAAAGCAAGTTTTGGCAGACAATGGAAGGGCCACTGGTCCATTATTTAATTCTTTGAGTGGACATCCACTGTTCTACAACACTCCCCCTTGGATGGCCACAAGTCTTCGATTGACTCGTTAAAATCTTGATCTGCTTTAGATGTTTTCCCTGATGAGTATCTCCCCCTGATTTCAAATCATTTAGGTTGATCGTTGATCGTTCTGCTTTAGTCTCTTGGCGGGGAGAGTTGCCGAAAGAGGTGCTTTACTTGTTGTTAACTTTCCACATGCTTTTTCTTGAACTGGGCTAGAGGGCCTTCTGCTAGACTAGCATCGAAGATCTGAATTTACTCATTTTATCTGGAGTGGAATTTGATTCAAAAGTGGTGGACACTTGATCTTGAATCGGACTTGTGATTTCTTCAAGGGCCGTCGAGGCTTGATCTTGAATGAAATTGGACCATGAGAAGCTTCACGTGGCAAGTGATCTTCGGCTTTGTCGGGGATGAATCAACACGTGTTTGTTGCACTTGTCTCCACATGCTTCAAGTATCAGTTTCACTTGCCTTACTTGCTCCCCTTACTTAAGTAGTATTTTCCCTGGTTTTCCCCCATGCATGTGTGACATCTTCTCTTGCAGTATTTGCCTTTTGATGCAGGAGTGGAATGCAACCCTTGCATTTGGATGGTCCTTCAGAACATTCCCTCACAACGACTCATCTATGCTTGGCAGCTTCAGTGCAAAGAGCCACTATCTGATCAACTGTCATGAGGTATTTGCCGGTGGAATTCATGACCTTGACAGCAGTTGAGGATGAGTACTCGAGAGCAATACTAGGTAAGCAATCAGGAAAGGTTCCAAGCAGTCGGTTCCTTACCGGGAGTTTGAGTGGAGGTTCCGACATATGGCTTTCTTTATCCTTGTCTTTGCAGGTAAGAACAAGGACAAAGGAAAGGACAGGGAGATTGCATGATATGAGATAATCTTGCTCTGGTCCCTGAAGATATGTGATAATCTTGCTCTGGTGTGACATGTTTGAAGAGGTATTCTCGGAGAGGAAGAAAACTGAGTATTTTGAGATGCTATGTTGAAGATGCATTCTCGGAGATGATGAAGAGTTAGGTATTCTTGCAGAGTTGTAGGTCTGCCTTGTTATGGAGAACAGAGGTCGACATATATAGAGATTTCCCAATAGCAAGTGGTGGTGCTGTGCTTTTACTCTTGTCAGCAACTGTGGTGTAAATAGAACAGTAAGATTTACGCGTTTTCAACTTTGTCAGAGATCTTTGACAAAATTGCACGCGACATCTGAAAAAGCTGGGATTACGTCTGAAAAATGCCAACGAACTTTATTCAGGAAAATCTGGCTTTTGAAATTCGGAGAGCGATGCCTCTTCGATCTCTGAATGAGTGGCTCTGTTGCCTCTTCTTTTATAGAGACATCGATTGTGTTCAAGAGTATGCTCAGAAAGTTGCTGCATGTAGAAATTTCCCTCATCTTGCACTTCTGAAATTTTATTGGACCTCCATTTTCCTTCATCATTTATGAAAATGACTTGCCCATCTAACATTTGCTTAGATTTGAGTCTTAGGAGTGATACAGATGAGCAACATCAAGATAATATATGGCGCCCGTCCTTCTTATCTTCTAATGGTCCTCTTACAGTTGGGGACTCTGTGATGAAGAATAACATAACCGCTACTGTGGTAGCTAGGAATCTTTTCACTCCAAGGGATAACAAGATCCTTTCAGAACGGTCTGAAGAGTCGGCCGTTCAAGACTCCTTGGCTCTTAGTGTTAAGTGTGCTGGCTCTGTTTCCAATATGGGTCAACGCCTACTTGCTCAAACTCGCCAAGTTGAATCATTGATGGCGGAGGTGGCAAGTCTTAAACAAGATATCAGAGAGCTCAAGCACGAGAATAGAGTGTTGCACGTGCTTGCAAATAATTACTCGACGAGCATGAAAAGAAAGCTTGACCAACTGCAGGAATCCGAAAGTCGGATTCAAAGTGATCACCAGAGGTTCGTTGCTAGATTCCGAAAGCAACTAATGCCTTCCTCTTCTGGTGTTTTGCCAAGTACTGGGGTGCCACATGATCAATCTCCAGTGCCTCCCCCTTCTGGGGTACTTCCGAGTACTGAGGCTTCACATGAGCAACCTTTGTGAAGGCTCTATCCTCATGTGTATGTACATATCTGTAATTTCTTGGAGATATTAATAGATAAGCTTTATTTCATTCAATGTATTGTGCCAAATACAATAAAGCATATACTTCACTAAGATGTGGTACTTCTTGACCAAATATTAATTTATCTTTACCCTCACGAAGATAAATGATTATTCTTAGTGTCTTCATCATTTGAGTATTCAACTCATAATCTTCAATCCATATGGTTCTTTTAATATCATAAACATCATGGATAATATTCGTGTTGGTAAATCGTTCGATCTGCAGCTCGAGACAATAATTCTCTCAACACTTTATAATCTTTCTTGACTTTTCAGGTGTCTCAATTTAATATCATCAACTCTTCAGGAGTTCTAATTTAATGTCATTGACTCTTGCAAGAGATTTTAGTATGTTGCAACAATATCATAATGATAGTACTTACTAAGGCAATTTATACCATCCATTGGTATTGAGTACATATTTTATGCTTTACTCTTCGGGGGCTTACTTCAAGCAATTTGAATCCTTCAGGGATTTTCTACACTTCATGACACATTTTCCTTTGGAATTTATACAGAGCAATTTGCTCCCATGTATACTCGAGGGATTTACTTATGGAGATATAATGTGGGCGACTCACAACCCTTCGTATATAATTCTCCATTTATATGAACTCGTTTACAAGAACATAATTTCAGGTTTCAATTAGTAACCTTGTGTCATATCATGTGAGTGTATGTATTACAAATGCCCATATGTAACCTCCTTGGTTCAACATCTTTTGGCTATTTGTATTGTATTCAAATATATATAGGTCCATTTTTCCTCGTTCTTACAAAATTGTAATGGAATTGCCTTTCTCCATTTTTGGCCAATAATTTTCCTTTTGTCGACGAACAAAAGAACGTGACTCAATATTAACACAGCTCATTGATGAATTTAGTAGCTACTTGTAAAAACCAAAATTACCATTGGTTATCATCAATTTGTGATCCCATATTCTCATGTGCATGCGCATGCATAAAAGTTTTCATTTCTTTGGATATCCATTGCCTCTTCAAGGGCATTACACTATCTCTTCCAGGATAGTCATAGTCATAGTTTAGAGAATGCGGATCATAACCTCTTCTTGAGCGTTATAGAGCTTGGATTTTAATCTCCACTTCCAGGAGTTGAGTCATTTAGAACCTATACGTCAATCATGCTTTATGCATGAGACATCATCATTCCCATGTCTGCGAATTGTTCTTTCTGGGACGTGTATCCATGCGGCGACTGTCATGTTTCTGGCATGCAACAATTATGCTTCAGGAATGTAATAGTTCAGTAGTGCCATATTCTTCTTCTTTCGAATAACTGAACCTTTTGAGTCTAAAAGTCTGCCACGCTTCAGGCGTGCAACAGATAAATCATTTACTATCTCATTATTTTGTCCAACAGGGACATCAATTCTTGTAGGCACTTTCATTGCATCATTCAATTATTCTTATTTCATTTTCTCATTGATTGCTTCGTGAATCAAAATAAAACAAATTCTCTTCGTTCTTCTGGAACGGTCTTTTCTTATCATTCTTCTGGAATGATATTTTCTCATCGTTTTTCTGGAACGGTGTTATTTTCTCCCCTAACGGTGGGAAAATTATCTTATCAAAATGATAGTCCGCAAACCACGCGGTAAACATATCCCCAGTCAAGGGTTCTAAATATTGAATGATAGATGATGAATCAAATCCAACATAAATTTCCAGTTTTGCGTTGATGCCTTATTTTAGTACGTTGTGGCAGTGCAATAGGCACATTGATAACACAACCAAAAACTCATAACTGTATAATGTTTGGCTTGTGCCCAAACACAAGTTGTACTGAGTAGTATTGATGGTTGGCAACAGATCTCAACCAAATTAATATTGCATCATGTAAAATGACATGTCCTAATGTAGAAAACTTGGCAATTTCATTTTCATGAGCAGATCGCGGGTAGTCAATTTCATCCGCTTAATAAATACTTCTGCTAAGCCATTTTGAGTATGGACATAAGGAACTTCTGGTCCTTATTTAATAGTCTGTAGACTGAGACTCTTATGGCTTTTATTACAATTAAGTTGAGGCACTGCGGCACTTCAAACTTACAGTACTCATCAAGGAACTTCATGTCCTGATCTTGAGGATCAAGGGACTTCATGCCCGATCTTTTTGCATGATGGAACTTCAGGTCCAATCATTTTTTATATGATAAGGATCAAGAAACTGCAGGTTCTGATATGTTCAAGGAACTTCAGGTCCTATATATACTCATTGTAACAAAAGATAAGTACAATACATAAATTAAAGCAATAGACGGTAATTCCAACCATAATGAATAAATTGTATTTAAGTAAATAAAGCTTGTGACAAAGGCTTTAATTTAGAATCATCAAAACTTAAAGCAATAGGCGGTAAAACCGTCCATGATAAATAAATTGCTTTAAAGTAAATAAAGCTTGTGACAAGGGCTTTGATTCAGCACCATTCACATAAATATCAAAGCTTTAAAGCAAAGGGTAATAATTCTACCCACTGTAAATAAATTGCTTT
This sequence comes from Malus fusca, assembly GCA_035220775.1. NCBI lineage: Eukaryota > Viridiplantae > Streptophyta > Magnoliopsida > Rosales > Rosaceae > Malus > Malus fusca. The sequence goes on from CM069069.1 coordinate 38,332,784, forward strand.
AAATAAATAGAACTTGTGACATGGGCTTTAAACCAACACCATGCACATAAATATGCCAAAACAGAAAATGCAATAATTAAGTCCTCATCTTTTGCTTTTTCTTTTTCTTGGTCTGCCACTTCTTTTGTTTGATTCCTTTTATTTTTATTTTTATTTCACAGTTCTGAAGTTATTTTGGTTACTCAGTAAATAATAGTAACAATAAGTTCCAATTGGTGTTCCTCCTCCGGTGAGTTTCGAAAAAGTCGAAACGGTTCCCATAAGTTTTGGAGTCAAGAGTGTCTGCAACTTATGAAAAGATCAAACCGTTAGATTTAGCTCAAATTTTAGTATGATATGGATAAGAGGATACTGAACAACGTTCGTGAAGAAACAATTTCGATCTGAGCTACAGAAATGGAGTTGTGGTACTCATAAGGTGGCTGTCCAGTTTTATGCGGAAATTGGAAACTGGTTTGGTATTTCAAACATCTGAGACGATCGCACCGTTAAAGTTTTCTGAAATTTTGATATGTTGTAGATATTGAGCGGACGAACAACTTTTAAGAAGAAAGTATTTCAATCCGAGGTCCGCAAGTTGGAGTTCCGAGGCTGTTTATATGGCTGTCAAATTCTCTACGAATTTTGAGTCTGTACTCTTTTGCTTCTGCAAAAGATGATATACAGTCATACAACAATATATATAGTTGCTTCAAGAAAATCAATTGTACTGAGATTTGAAGATGAAATGAAAAGATTTTCTTATCTGTGAGATTCCAGCTGAAGGAGGTGAACATGATTTGTGGCGTTGTGCTTTCCACTGACATGAGAGCTTCTCGTGCTGATAACGTGTTGTAAAATCAACGACATGTGCAGTGGTGTAAATGGAACAAGACACAAAATTTACGAGGTTCCTCTACTGTCAGTGTGACTGGAGTACGTCCTCGGGGCAGCAGTGGTGCTTTCATTATAATCTGAAATAATAAGAGTACAAAGATAACTCTCTCTATTATCTCCTCTCCTCTTCCTCTCTTTTCTCTCTTCCTCTTCCTTCCTCTCTCTTCTTTCTTTCTTTTCCTTCCTCTTTCCCGTGAACTTCTAACCACTTTAGTCTTGTGTGGGCTTTGTATATATATAGAAAATAGGAGTCGTATGAAGCAAGTTTTGGCAGACAATGGAAGGGCCACTGGTCCATTATTTAATTCTTTGAGTGGACATCCACTGTTCTACAACAAACTTGATATAATATTGGTGGATGATGAATTTTGTATTAACTATTAAGGCTGTAATCTTCATAAATATCCACTTGTCTTGTAACATGTGGATTGATTTATATATAGAGACAATATAATTTTTTTTTAACAAAAAGATGACTAGCTGATGGCTTTGTCATGGCAGTTAATCTTTTTGAGGGCCGGAAAGACTCACAGAGGCATTTCAACCTCTCATGGTCAATTTTGTGTAATTTACCAATACCAGAAATCGAACTTATGACATGCTGTGTGAACATAGTGACAATATTTAGTACTACACAATAATTTCTCGTAAAATTGTTAATGAAAAGAAATATCGTCTTTCTTCTTAGTTTGATTTGAGAACTTTGTGTTTTGTTTGTCATTTGAATTGATGGTAGAGGGTCAATCAAAGTAGTCTTACTTGCAAATGAAAAAAACACCTACTAGTTAAGGACCACAAGCGTGCTGAAAACATGAACAAACGGGTCATCTAATCTCTAAAGTGCAGAGAAGCAAATATTTAGAGGCCAGATAACCAAAATTCAAGGGAACGTTTGTCTTCGGCAATCCAATTTACCAAGTGGTTTGATTTTTAAAACAATTTTTACTGTTTGATTTCTTAAATTCAATTTTTATCGTTATTTTCAGATTACTCAGTAATTCTGAACTATTGAAATAGTCTTAAAAATACCAATTTTTCTTGATAAAATCCCTCAACTTACCTGAATTCTCTTATTCAGATAAGATTCATTTGGCAGGGGAATCTAACTCCACTTGTAAAGCATTTAAGTACCAGCGCTTGATGCCACATTGCCACTAGTAATAATTCTAATCGCTTTAATTCGGTGATCTCGTGGACAACTATAAATAGCGAGTTCAAATCTAATATGATTGACTTGGCTTGATTCTCATCCACGACGTACTAAAAATTTATCAGTTTTAGCAATTAGAATTTGAAAAACAGTAATTTAAAAAAAAATGAAAAGTACCGATGTGTGATTTCTAGCTATCATTCCTCTTTTGGACGAGTAATACTTCCTTGAAACGGGAATGCACTAATTCTCTACATTTTTTCACACATCATGTATTTACTCATTCTCTTCCCTTCTAACCTTTTGTATGAATCACGTGATTTATGAAAAATGAAGATAATGAACATATCCCGTTTCAAAGAAGAATAGTTCTTATTCTCTAGATTTTTGCGCACACACACACAAAATGGAAGTTAAAGATAAGAGAAGTCATGGAAATTATGCCAGTCTTAATTTCATTTGTGTATAAATTTGCAGAACAAGGGGGAAAATAATAGAAAAGCATGGAAAAGGGATTTTGGTAATTATTGGGGTTGGAAGGACAAATTAAAAGAGGGAAAAGGAGGGGTTTTTGTTGAGGTGAGATTCCATGGTGGAATATGACATGCAAGGGTGCTGAGAAAGGGAGGGAATAGAAGAGAAGAGAGAAGCTTTTAGTTTGTCTGGTTGTGGGAGCAGAGGTAGAGATAAAAAGATGCAGTCCCTTTCACAAGGCAAATGGCATATATTGTACCTTAACCCTGCAACTTATATAAAACTTTCTAAAAGCTTGGATATACCATAACCACCCAAACCTTCCTTTCATTAATACCTAGGTCTCTCTCTCTGGATGGATATACCTTCCTTTCATTAATCCCTAGGTTTCTCTCTCTTGATGGATATACTGAGTTGTAACAAGGATTCATTCCTTTGATTTAGTAAAAAATGTTTGAAAGAATGTTATTTTAGAGACGATAAGTGACTCACTATTAATCATATGATAAAGTTTTAGAGATGGTTGAGTGACTTACTACTAATCATACTGATATTGTTTCTAATTTAGTCACTCAAATTCAATAGGTGTGGGGTTTTATATGAAAGATTTTAGTGCAATTAGTGATGACATCGTTCAACTTTTGACACATATTTTTGTAAGACCTACTCTATAATGTATCTCAATTATCTAACCGTATACAGACATAATGAAACTCTAATTATCGGATCATCGTAGGGCATTTGAACTTGATCGAACAATGTCCTAACCCGATGTGATAATTTGGTCTTTATTCAAGATGGTCATCAATTAAAGAAAATCAATCAATTAGCCAGTGACACCTTTTTGGGATTAATTCAAACCTTAACATTCAAAACCCTAAACCCTATAATTCATGTACGAAAAACACGACTGCAATTATATATGGTAGGATCAATGGTCAAGATGTGATGTAATCAAACAGCCTGGTCCATGAACAAAAAACGTGACTGCAATTATGTATGGTAGGGTTTGTTGCAAGGTTGTGCTGCCAAACCAAAGGCTGTGGCGATGTTGCACAGAAATTAATAAAGAGCAAGTCCGTCAACCAAAAAACGAAGACTCAGAATTATTTTTCAAAGTTGTATCGATAGAGAGAGAGAGAGAGAGAGAGAGAGAGACATATTTTTCATAACCGTTGACATTTTACAGACTTTCATTTTCTTTTGTTCTTCTGCTCCTAATTCTCTTTTCTTCTCTCTTTAGCTGGGTTTATAATACCACTAGCCAGTATGCATGTCCCCGGACCACCACCACACCCAGCACGGATTCACACACCCCGTCACACCGAGCTTACCTTTCTCTACTCACGCTTACGCCAGGTTTTATGATCTAGGGCTCACTTATCTCTCTTTAGAAAAGGCCATGTTTCTTTGAAATGCCCCAATTTTTCACTAATACCCAAAACCCCAAAAAAAGTGTCCTAAAAAAGCTCTTCAAATTCTCCATTATGCTGTTTCACAGAGGAAAGAAAATCTCAATTATATATATGGAAAATGATACACAAGCACTCCCATGTTTAATCATGTTTGTTGTTTTCATTTGATTTATTCAAAATGATGACCAAATTAAAGCAAGGTATGTGAAAAGAAAAAAAAAAAAATTGAGTGAAAATCATCTCCCTGCGTATGAATATATACTTAAATTCTCAAATTAGCATTGGTCCAAAATCTCCATACTCCATAAGAGAAATGCTAAGAAGACTCAAAGTGGGACTCTTCATAGACTCTCCATCATGTTTTGGGTACAATATTTTATAAGGAAAACTAACGAAAAGTTCAAAAAACCTTCAATTTTAATGAAAAGTCATTTTTAAAGGTATAGTGAATAGTACTAGGGAAATGTATAAATGTGGTTTTTCATTAAAAGTGAACAGTACCAGGAGTGTTTTGTTAAAACTCCCTATTTTATAATGTTTATACCGAAATTGTATTAAAAATATGAGATGATAGAGAATCCATATAAAAAGAGTTCTATTTTTTAAGAGAATCTCCTTAATAATCATGATAAGAATCATCACACAGATGGAATGGATACAATGATTTGACATCTTAAAATTATCTTCATGGAATATAATTTATTTGTTTAATTATTTTGAACACTTTCACTTGTTTATGCATTTTCCGAGAGATATTTAAATGTGTCATGACTCATGAGATAAATTATTATACAAATAGAGGGAAGGCTTTTTTTTTTTTTAATTCTCCCTTCACTTGTATAATAATGTATGATCTATGTTTTCGTGTCACACTGAAAATCTCTTGCATTTGCCGGATGATAATTATTAGTCTTGATATATCTAGTGATTCACGGATCTACGTACTTTACCAACTTGAAATTTAATAATTCATTGCTTGACTACTTGGTCAATTGAAGCTACTATTCTAGCCAGTTCACAAGTAACTAACATACAAGGCCATGCAGTGGGGGCAGCAGTCACAAGAAAAGCCATGAGTGAACTCGGACAAGCTTTCCCAGAACAATGTATACTCCTTCTTCCTTCATGATATTTCTCTTATTGCTTCACCTTCTTACTTCAGATATTTCTCTTATTGCTTCATCTTCTTTCTAACTTAGTGTATCTTTATTTTTTCTTTTATATTCACAACAATATGACTATCTATGATAGCAATGATGGAGTAAAGTAACATTATTGTTTTAATTTAAAAAATATATATCTCTTATTAATTAATGTTTAAAAAAAATTAGAATCCAAATCTCAGTCTCTGGTTAATCAGAGAAAAATTCTCAAATTTGTGACTGAATAACTAAATGATAATGCATGTATGTTTATAGGGAACTTTAACGAAAAGCACCCGGTACTGTTCACTTTAACGAAAAACCACATTTTAACACTAAAAAGTCAATCCTGGTACTATTCACTTTACCCTTTATTTTGTCCTTATCATTAAAACTCAAAGTTTTCAAGCATTTTTCATTAGTTTTCTTATGTTTTTTATATGGGGCCACCACTGTATATCCAGGTGTCAACATTACTGTTGGGTCGAGTTGAAGTGTCCAAGGGTACATACGACAATCCCTAGCACGTATGGGACCCTCCATCGATATGATTGCTTCACTTCTTGTCGTTTGAGAAATATTTTTAAATGATTAAAGATGCTTTTAAAAATAATATTTTTAAAACTAATTTTTAGTAAAAATGTAAATTAATTATAGAAAAACACTTGAAGTGTTTTCTACAAGAAAAACATAATTTGTTCTTCGTGCAAGATGCACTTAATTGTTTTTAAAACTTAAAAATATTTTATCTAAAAACGCTTTTAATAATTTAAAAGAACTTTTCAAACGAACCATACATTTCGTTAATTGTACCTCTTTTATTTTTGTTTTGGTCATTTGCTTGTAATAAGTTGTATACTGGAAGGGTACAATGGGAATCTTAGTGCATGCAATGATGCACGTACTATACTGGCACACTGCATTCTTTGCTACACCAATTACCAAGTATACACAAGATCAATGTCGGCATAAATAATACAATTTTATAAGTTCACTTAAAATTTTGATGATAAAATGAGATGACCAATCAGACCTTCAAGATAATAAATCTAAACATGGGGCCACCGGCCATGCAACGCCCACATGTAATTTCCTCAAAACTTGGGCACGTACATTTCATATTTAGGGTTAGGGTTTTGTTCTATTTTTTTTACCATCGAAGGTCTCAACGAAAATAAGAAAAAGACTGAATAAGTCATAGATTCTAGAACTAACAAATTTGAAGAAAAATAAAATGCAGAAATGAGTCGAAAAGAAGATATAGAACTGATTGAAATAATCTTAGGGAAACTGGGAAAGTAGTACTGCAATTACAAAATGAAGATGTTCTTGAGAAGGACTTCATTTTAATTTCATAATTTTTCGGGGCATAGGAGGCAGGGGAATTTCCGCCATTCAAGAAACGCTAAATTACCTTTTTACCCTTGCGCTCAAATTTCTGACTCGAATACACAACTCAATAGTCTCCCCACGTTTCCGAAGCAGTAGTAGTCTCAGCGAACCCGAAATCCTGGGGCTTCAGCTGCGAATCAAGGCCACGAAGACGCTCAGACAGCGGCTGATGGAACCCTACTCCACCGGCGTACGGTAGCATGTCCTTAACGTGAACAGCGCGAACGTTGTTATTATTATTATTCCCAGTGCCATCGCCATTCAGCCCTAGAAAGTCTCTTGTCAGACTGTCAGTCTTGCGCCACGTGGAGACATCTCCGGACGTGAACCCGCCTAGATACTCGGTGGAGATCATGTGGCTCGCCGTTCCAAACTCTCCCACGGTCAAGCCCGCTGACTGGCCCTGTTGGGCTGCTGCTGCACCAACGGCTGCAGCCTTTTGGAGGAGTGCAGTAGCTGAAAGGTGGGATGATGACGTGGCGGGTTTGGAGTTGGGTTGTGTGCTGACGTGGAGGTTTTGGAAGGGTGAGGTGATCAGACCATTGTGGGGTTGTTGTGGTTGTGGCGGTCGTGGTGGGAAATGGCGATGAGACTCAGGCTTGATGAGATGATGAAGTGGGTAGTTTTGGGTGGGATTAGTGTTAGGATTCTGATGAGATTGTGGTAGGTCCCATGGGGTGAGGGAGATGGTGGTGAAGGGAGGCATTGGTGTGTTTGGGTTTGTGAAGTGCTGTTGTTGGTGGGTTGGAAAAGGGAAGAGGGAGATTTGAGGTGTAATTGCAGCGGTGGTGGTTGTGGCGGTGGCAAATTGATTTGCTGAGAGTCTTGCACTTTCTTCAGCCAAAGCATCACAAAACGCCCTGTGAGTTATGAAGCTATCCTTCCTGAAAAATGTTGGATCACAAGCCAGAGGAGCAAGTTTTGATCAATATGAGAACTAAAATACCCAATGCAACGTCGAATTCAACCCAATGCAACGTCAAATTCAAGACTTGTTACCTTTAGTTGTATAATTCAACTTGTTAATTTTTAGTTGTATCACAAAGCTAACAAGTTATAAGTTATAACCAATCATCATCGTATATAACATGTACTTTTATCTTAAAATTTGATTTGGATCAAGATAAATGAAATGAGAGTCAAATAAATATAAGGAGGAATTTATAGCAGACAAAGAACACAGCTACACAACAAATGCATATAATAGAAGCACATTGTTCTTATAGATGGTGCAAATTTGTGTTATTTCATTTGTTAATATCGCTCCTGCATAGATGGAAGACATATCAAAAAGATTTTCCGCACATGTATACTACACATGCATGTGGGATAAGATCACAGGGATTAAAACGTCAAAAACCCAAAGAAAAATATACTTATAAGATGCATGCCATAATTTGATTCATGTGTTTAGTAATGCATGCAAAAATAAGCATTGATAGTGGAAATGTGGAGAAAATTACGAAGATCCAAAAAAATTTACTTGAAAAAAGGGACTCGTGCATGAAACAAGAGGATACACAAAATCACAAGCCAAAGAAAGCAACTGAGAAAGAAGGATAGCAGCAGATATTCTTTGCAGATTTATCAGTTTTCATGATGACTCTGCCTTCTGCAAGTAATTGATACCACATGCTTGATGCTTAAAGGCCAAAATAATGAAAAAATAAAATTAAAATAAAATACAAGTTCACGGGTTTTCCCCAACCATGAAATATATCCAAAAGTACTTATATTTCTCTAACTTTTTCTTAGGTTCTCCATCATTGTTTTGTAGACTAGATAGAATTAAGATTCTCTCCCCTCTTCTTTTTATCCCCTTCCACTTCCATTCCCTGTTCTCACATTTTCTATTTTGTCCTTTTATTTTTATAAAAAATTAATATAAAATGTTGATGTGGCTTAACCGTGATCGTTCAAATAGGAAGGAAGAAAATGGGAGGGAAAAAAAGAGGAGAGATAATCCTTCTCCGACCAGGATCTGGATTCTCTTACTTTCTATTTTCCCCTCCCCTTCCTCCCCTCTCTCCCTTCCCTCCCCTCCCTCTCTTTCCATGTGAACGCTCAAGATTAACATATATCATCCTCTTGTTTTATCTTCACAGTAGAGAGAGAATGAAGAAGAGGAAACTGAAAGAGGAGTGGAGAGAAGACTCCATCTGAAAAACCAAATAGGATTATTTTTCGTCTATGAACTTGAGGACACAGCATATAAACCGAAAAAGTTAAATAATTTTTGTTCTTTTTATAAAAAAAGTTTGACACTTAAATTTTCAAGCACAAGCAGTATCTACGTACAGAAGGCAGGTTTCAGGCAACAGTCACTTGTATTAATGGTGTACATTTTGGTGCAACCTGCAACACTGCATTCAAACCTTCAGATATATATTCCAGGCATAATTTATTACTATTCCTGTGTAAAAACAACCTCAGAAACAAAAACAAAAACCCATGGAAAAACAAAAAACATTGATATGTTCTCAGCTAGATATAAATTATAACATGAGACTTCCCAATTTAAACAAAAGACCAATTTTTTGTATGGATCACATTGGGTCCAAACTCATGAAAATTCAAGAAAAAACACAATTTCCAATTATTTTTTTAGGTTTAAAGAAAAGAAAGGGAAATTAATTAATCACCTGGAGAAAAGGGTTCCACAGTCACATCTATATTCTCTTGTACCACAGGTTTTGGAGTGAGCCTTCCAATCAGATTGAACAGCATAGATCTTGGAGCACTTGTCACACTTCCACTTCTTCTCCCCATGCTTCCTGCAAAAGTGTTTTTTGATCCCTGTGAGGTCACCAAGTGCTCTTGAAGGATGGTGATGAACACATGAAGGCTCAGGACAAACATAGGCTCTCTTTCTGATCTGATCGTTGCTGTTCCTTTGCTTCAGCTTCCATGGAAGGTTGTGGCCTCTCCTGTGAAGCTGCAGGTTTTGATCCCTCTGAAAACCCTTGTTGCAAATTTCACACACAAATCTGTTTGTGGCAAGTAGGGTTTTTGGGGATAATGCAATCACTTCAGCATCTGGATCTGGAACGCATGAAACAAAGATATTACTTTAATCTAAAAATAGATAAGTTGGCTAGAGCTACGCTTTTCCCTCTGCACACCCAAGTTTGAATCTCTCCCCGTAGTCATTTAAATGAAATTTTTTGTATGATATTGCCTGTCTTAAAAAAAAAAAAAAAAGCTAGAGAGTCCCTAAGTTAATGTGACACAACTGAAAACACCGGTAATTATATCGACAAAAGTCAAATCCTAGAACATCTGGAAATCAATCAACCAGAGATTAGTACATACCGGGGTTTCCGGGGAGGCTTCTTTTCTTTTTAATTTTGTTGGGTGGCTGATCAGACTGATGAGAAGAAATATTGGTGGAAAGGAGAAGAGGGTTTAAGGCAGCTGCAAAGTCTGAAGAAACACTGTTAGCTTCCTCAGACAAAGAAGTGGAATTGGACATGGAGATTGGAAACATGGTTAGTGTCCAAGCTTCTTTGGACTAAGGAAAACTCCAAAGAGAGAAAAAACAAATTAAAGCTAGCTGGATAAGCTGAGAGATGAGACTGAGAGAGAGATAGATCTTTAGATATTAGAGAATCTGAGAACTTCTTCTCTATCCCACTTTAGCCTTCACTTTTATTCGCACCCTTGAACACACAATTAGCAGGGAAACGAAAAAAAAAATTCATTTTTGAGGGGGCAAAAAGCAAAATATAAATATTTTCAATCTCGTGAAGTAGTGACGATGATGATGGGTTATACGATCTCTACTCCAAGTCACTATCTTAGCTAGGCCATGGCATGGATTGCTTCTCTGAGCAACTCTGCAACACTACCAATACAAACCTCTCTCTCTGTCTCTCTCTCTCTCTCTCAGATCATCATCAAGAGCTGTTGTCCATGCAAATCCAACATGGAAAGAGTACAGGCAATAAAATGTTCTCTCTCTCTTCACTATCCAATAACCCTCTCCTTTTTTTTTTTCTGTATATGATTCTATAAATTTCAAGTTAGAGAGCGACAGGTGGAAATTATGAAGAGGATATTTCAGTACTACTCAGAAGCAGCTTATTGTAGGCTTATAGTGTACAGTACTACTTCTGCAGCTGTGTGATGATTATAGTGGAACTGTTTCTAAATTTTCTTGGAAGAAACTAAAATTTAAAAAAAACTAAAAGATAAAAAAGAAACGCGTGGTGTTATTTTAAATAGAAAATTAGATTTCAACCCCTAAATAAGATAAAGTTTAGATTAAAGCTGGTACAAGATTCGAAATTGAGTTTAATCTCTTGGTTCTATTTAAATGCCATCATTTATATTTTATGTCATTTGTTTTGTAATTTCATGATTTTTCTTTTTCTAACTCTATACTAATTCACTATAATTTATTTCGGTACATATGTTTGGGTACACTAACTCATTAATTATAAATATATTTCGTACAAATGTTTTTAGGTACCCAAATTCATTATAATTAAGACATTTCTGTACAAACATTTATGTACACTAATTCATTATAATATATTTCGGGACAAACATTTAGGTACATACTTTTCGGTATATATATATGGATACAGTCATTTTTGTGCACTTATGTATTTACATATTTTTCTCATGTTTCACCAATTTCTTTTAATGTTTTCTCATTTAAGCTTATTTAGTTTTTCAAATTTTAATGGAAGAAGGATAATTTGAGTATTATAAAAGTTTTACCCTTTTTGTCTTTTCTCTTTATATATATAGATGATAAAATTCAATTGTATATTGATGTCTGATAAGCAAATGTGTTAATTTTACATGCCTAATTTACAAAATAAAAAACACACACACACAAAGTAGAGGGAAAAGGCTATATCTATTTAGGGAAAAAGCTAAAGGAAGTCAGCCAAAGCAAAGACGAGGAAGAAGCACAAATCCACTCAAATATTTTGGGTAATTTTTTATTTCTCTCTCTCACTATCCCTTTTTTATGAAATAATTGTTTTTGTGTTAGTTTTTCTTTTGGAAGGATGACGTTGGCACTTTCTGCCTTTTCCTTTGTTGCTGTAATAAAACACCCAAACCCTAAAAGGAGCTTGATTTGAATATTAAAGGGAGGGATATTTGTTTACAGGAAGACTTAAAGGAGAACAAGAAGCAGCTTAAAAAGCTTTGTCAAGGTGGTAAAAAGGCAAAGAGATAAATAGAGATGCATGGACTGACCTTTCTTAACTTTATTTTTGTTTTTTATAATACCCCACTACTACTAACATGATTGATTCACTGATTGACTACAACTATACATAGTATGTGTAAGAATATGAGTATGGAAGTGATTGTTATATCTGGTTGATTCAAATTGGTACAGTTAGATTGAGATATTAGAGAGCAATGTATAAAATATCGATGATATCGGAAATATCGGTAGTCCAAAAACACGGAAATATCAATAAAAATATCGGGATATTATCGATATCGATAAAAATAATATGGAAACCATGGAAATTGTAAGAAAAACTTGGAAATTTTTATTGAAACTTTGCAGGATGTTTATTTAGTCAATTATCTATTAGTTTATCACAAAAAATTGGAAGGAAATGCATTGCATGATGGATTTAACTTATTTAAGTTGATTATATAGCGAGCTGGCAAACATTGTGAGTGTAGAAATATGTAGTAATTAATGAAAGAAGTTTAAACACACCATAATCATTTATATATAATGAATTAGTACAATATTTTACACTTTATACATTGCATGGTAAGATACATGAGTGACTTAGTACCACATAGAGTTCCTATGAGGTTCAAAATTTTCACTATCTTCATCATCTCTATGTGTAGAGTAAGTGTATTGTGAAGAGTAGTTATCAAATGATAAATCCCCAAAATAGTTTTGCATGTAATTGTTAACATGCCACCCATATGGATCCGAGATTGGTTGACGTTGTCCATAAGCAAAATCATTTGAAGATTGAGTCTCAGATTCTTTCCATGAGTCGCTCGATTCCATCCCAAGAGGAATGAGATATGAAGGGTAGGGAAATGGTTGGTTATGAGTATAACCATAGCTACTTCCCACTCCAACAGAGTCTGAAATTATAGATAACGAGTCATCTTCTTAACTTGACAAAATCCCCTTGTCTATTTCTGTACGAGTATAGTCCTTCCCTATGGCACCAATTCCTGGTCCTGCCCGCCTACTGCCATGGTCCTCATCCTGTGTTGCATGCGTGAAGTTAGCCTCACCAGTGAAGGGGCTCATAAATCCGGGAGGTGGTCCAACATAGTTTCCATATCCACCACTACCTCCAGCTCTACTATATCATTCACCACTACCTCCAGCTCCACCTCCGATGGTAGGTGAGTCTCCTGATCTTGTAGTAGAGCTATCATTAGTATCAGCATGATCTTGTGGTTGTGTAGGATTGGAAGAAGGTGGAATTCCAGTGTTTCTTGGTCTTGGGCGCAAAAGTTCTTCGAAAGAGTCAGCGCTGCTAGATCCCAACTCCTCCTCTAATACTTTTTCTACATTTATCCCTTCATTACGTGCTTCTTCAGCAACTCTGAGAGCTGGGTTGCCTTCATCATCATTTAAATGAAGAGGTCTAATCCATTGATAAAGTTGGTTACCCTCTGTATCATCATCTTCAGCAACAATATCAAACACATCTAGTGGGTCACCACGGTCGACATGATCTATTTCTGCTTCCTTATCTCGAAGTTGAAGCTTCATGTTGTAGTAGCAATAAACTAATTTTTCCAACCGACTATGAGCCAACCTATTTTGTTTGCTTTGTGTGTATGAGTGAAAATGTGCTCCAATTTCTTTCACAAGCAGATGAGGAAGCTGTTTGTGATAATACTTTGATTGCTAACTTTCTCACAGTTGGTGCATCAGTCCCATACATGATCCACCATTCAGCTACAATGAAAAACAATGTTGATAAGCCTAATAACTCCAACAAATTCTATTATAAACTAATAGTGAAATATGTTTACACTCACTAGGAGACATTTTTGTTCGAGCAGCAACTGATGTTGGTTCTCCAAAAGTTCTTCTTGCATCTTTAAACCATGTTAGCTGAATTCAATAAATCGTGTTAGTTTAATCCAACAAAGTAATTATTATAATTTAAGTAATTGTGTACCTCATTTCCAAATTGGCCAACTGCTGGTGATGCATGGTCTAATTTAGAATATACATTATGTACATCACGTATACGGGTACCATCATCTCCAACACCGGGTCTGTATTGGTATCGAGGATTCAAATAATATGCTGTTCAAAGAAACACATACTCTAATAAGAGAAATAATACTTATGCAACTAAAGAAATGAATTGCAAATTATGACATAATTTATACCTGCTGCATGCAAATCGTGGTATAATGTTTTATACCATCGGTATTCAATTATCTTTATGACCCACCTTGCACCATGTTTTCTTTCCAATTCATCCTTCACTACACGCATCAACTCATATATTGCCCCCATAGTAGGATACACTTATGTGTCAACGATTCGTAAAACTTTGTAAAGAGGTTCAAACACTTGGCACACATGTTCTGATTGAGTCCAAAAAGCATGATCAAGCACTATACTTTCCACCATACGACCTGCATTTGAGCGGCTCAAATTGTGGTTGTCCCAATCGTCACTAGTGAATAGTTGCTTCAACCCTGCTTTCTTCTTAAGTAGGCTGTCTAATGCAAAATAGTTGGTGGCGAATCGAGTGGTAGCTGGACGAATAATTTCTCCTTTGCAAAATTCACGCATCTTTACCAACAACCAACCGTGATTGTAAATATAATTTGTGATCGTTCTAGCTCTTTTTACCATAGTAGCAACATTCTCTCTTTTCCCCATTGCCTCAAACATGAGATCAGTACAATGTGCTGCACATGATGTCCAAAACACATTATGATGCTTCATTAACTTTTTTTCCAGCTTTGACAAATGCAGAACCGTTGTCGGTCACGACTTGGACAACATTATGCTCTCCCACCTCCATGATTACATCCCTCAATAATTTGTAAATATACTTGTAGTTCTTTATATGGTCTGAAGCATCAATAGACTTAAAAAAAAATTGTCTTTCCCTTGGAGTATACCATGAAGTTTATGATAGACAATCTGGTCGGGCCAGTCCATCCGTCACACATGATTGTGCAACCATTAGTTTCCCACTTTGACCTCAACTTGTTAACATACTCGCCAATGTCTTTAAACTCCATATCCAAATATTTGTTTCTTATCTCATAGGGAGTGGGAGGTTGTACTCCAACACCGGCATGTTGACATCCCACTACCATATTTTTGAAATGATGTGATGATGCCTTCTCAGCAGGGACATTTTCATAGATAAAGAACTTGCTAATTAGACGCCCAATTCCCTCCTTCACATTACGTCCAGTGAAATAACTCCAAACACTATTTTGACGTGCTTTGGATGACTTATATAAACTTGGGGCTATTGGTGGTGTTGGTTGTGATTCTCTAACACTGCCTCCCCGTCTCATTTGTGCACCACCACTTGTCCCGGAACCTTGTGCTCTATTAGGAATTTTATGAAGGTGTTCTCTTTCCCATGCTGACTGTTTGGAGGCACGTAATGCTTATTTCAAACTGTGTCGTTCTTCAGGTCCCATGTCATCATCACATTCGTCCTCATCGTCATCATCATCACTGTCAACCGTTTGGCCAATGACTTCTCCTTATAGCCCAGCTCGAATATTTTCCATTCCATGTGTTATCTTTTCCTTCTACTGTTTTTTATTTTTTAATAATGCGGTGATGAATGCCTTCACTTCTGGGGGGACATTATCGCATCGTTGGACATTTTTTGCTGGATCTAATCCACTAAGATGGTATTTAAGTCGTGTCACTCCGTCACTCTTCATTACCCGACCACAATATTTGCAAATTGTGCCATGTTTGTTTCCGTCTATTGGGTCTCCATGTTCCCAAGCTGGATCACGTTTAGTAACTCCATTGGACATCTTAAACGTACCTATATTTATTTTTCATGAAAATTAGACAATTTTTTTTTGCCAGAAAATATAGTAGTGATGACGGTTATATAAGAGAACCTAAATAATAAAGTTATTATACAGAAGAATTAAATACGAAGTAAAGAAAATGATTGTAAAAATTTAAGTAATTATAAAAATAATATGGAATAATAAAACCTAATATTAATGAATAATAATCCAATTTGATAAAAAAAATAATCCTAATATTAAACATAGTAATGATTCTAATGAATAATAATCCAATTTAATAATAATCCAATTTAATGAATAATCCAATTTGATAATAATCCAATTTAATGAATAATAATCCAATTTGATAATAAAAAAAAACCTAATATTAATGAATAATAATCCAATTTGATAATAAAACCTAATATTAATAAAATAATAAATAACATTAAACATATTAAAATTATCCTAGGGAATAATTATACAACATTACTTAATTACTTAAAAAAATTAACATGTAATTGTTAACATTACTTAATTACTTAAAAAAATTTAACATGCAAGTATTAATTACTTAAAAAAATTAACAGACGAGTCCACACAAATTTTTTTGTTGTTGTATAAATTACAATAATATAAATATAAGTTTGTAAACTTACCTTAAATATGGAACCCTTTGTGTTGAAGCTCTGGAATGGATCTGGAATGGCTCTGAAAGGGGTAAGGGAAAAAGAAGAAACGAAAAGGTGTAATAGAGGTTTTAATTTTCGAAGGGTAAAAAAATTTGTGATGATCTGATACTCCACCTCTGAGAATGTGAAAGAATATCACAGTGGCACACGGTTTTGAATGAAACCACCATCCATGGTCTGAAATTGTACAAGTTATAATTGTAAAAGTTGTCTGGGTTTTGAATTATTTAGATTCTTTTCAATGAAATCACCATTATTTTTGTCCATGGTCTGAAATTGTCAAAAGTAATTGTAAAAGTTGTCAGCAAGTTCCTGAGTCCTGACAGGAACCACACACACACACACACAGACAGACACGCCACCACACACGCACACAACACACGCACACAAACATCACACACGCAGACACACAGAGACCTCAGTATCTCTCTCTCGATCATTCTCTCTTCTCTCCCTTCTCCATTCTCCCACACACACACACACATATCTCTCGATCTCTCTTCTCCCTTCTCCCACACACACGCACAGAGACCTCAGTCTCTCGATCCTTCTCCCACATGGCCTTCTGCTCCTCCATCGCCTTCCTCCTCGTCCGCTTCTTCCGCCTCGTCGGCGCCGTCTCTCTCTCGAAACTCTCATATCTCTCATTTCTCTCTGCACCGAGACCCACATACACACACGCACACCATCGCACCTGCTTCAGGAAGACACCCACCTCGTCTTTCTCCCTCTCCTTCTCGTCTTTGCAACTCGGCGAACGTAGGAACCCTCCGGCGAGTTTCTTGAATTTCTCCGGTTAGGTAAACTTCGGGTTTACCTCTTTCTGTTCTAGATCGAAGCTTAGATGTGAAATTGAAGTTCTATCTTGTGTTTTTGCAAGGTTTTTGGGATGAAATTGGCTCGGGAATAGGCACACCCATCTCCGGCGAGGCCGTGGGTGTCGAGGAACTTTCCGAACACCCCCGACCGTTTCACGGCAAACGGAAGTTATAAAAACATTCCTCTCGTCTTCTATTTCATTTTGATACCTAGATCGGAGTCTAGGGTACTCTTTTACAGTCGGCCGGAGTTGTAGAAGCTCCGGCGTTCTTCTTCGATTTGCACATATCCAAAATTTCGCGATATTTTGACGAAAACTAATTGGATAACCATTAAAATATCGGTAACGTAAAAAACCGATAATATCGGCGAAATATCGTCGATATTATCGGCATTTAAGACCTTGCTAGAGAGAGAGCAAATAATATTATTTCTTACCCCGAAACCATATTATTGAGAATGTATAATGACTTGTGTTGATTTAAACTCACCACCTTCTCTATCTGCAATTATTTGTGCAAAGTTGTCATTGAACTATTTGGGGGGTTTTAGAATTTTATTCAACTCAATTGCTGGTGGTCATTAATAGTTGAGGATTTTTCTTTCCCCTACTCTGTGTCTGTTGTGGCCAAGCAAACAAACCCCACCAAGGGGGGCAATTTAGAAGGCCCTCTACCGTCTGCTCTTTTTCTCTTACAACTTACTTTATTCCGAACCCAAATCTAAAGCCACAAGCAAATTCTCCATTTTGTCCCCTTCAGATTACCAAAAGTGTCCTTGGCAAGGGATTCTCTTCCTTTTGAAGCCATGCGTGGCTTAACTAGCATGGGCAGCAACCATGCAAAACCAATCCCTTAAGCCTCAGACGTGTAGGGCATATAGGACCCCATTTGCGAGCTGCATGTTGTTCTAAATTTTTTGTTTCTCATGTAAATCCTTTGGAAATTGGAATCCTATGTGGGTTTTCTTTTGATCTTTAAATATTTTGAATATGCAGGGCTTTTTAGTGAGATTCATGTTCTTTTCTTTTGGGATAAGATGAGGTTTATGCTTCACTGATTAACACCTTTAGGGAAAAACAATTGGCCGAAAAAAAAAAAAAAATGAAGATAAAAAAATTAATAAATCATATAACCTAAGTTGGAATAAAAAAGTAAAGCCATTTGAGTATAGCACTCTAACTGTAACATCATCATAACCTAAGAAGGCAATATTCTCTGTAAAAGCATTGCCCAAATTTTTTTGCCCTACCAGTTCCCCTCTTCACCAAGTTAACCTAAATTTATGTAAAATTAGGAACTGAATCCTTTTGGTGTTAACTGAAAATTGGCAAACAAAGAGATCCTTGTGGTTGTTGGGGTCTTTGTTGTTGTTTAGTGTTTGGGTTCATTATATTTTCTTACTGTTTATGAACTTGGCTTTAGCCCCCCCCCCCAAAAAAAAGTTGGGCATTTAACAAATAGGAGAGATCGACAACGAGGTCAAGTTTTTCTACGTTGTGATCATATATTTGGATCCAGCTAGGGTCCTGGAAGTTGGTGGCAAATTTATCAATCCTTATTCTTATGTAAACTTAAAATTGGGTAAAGCTATAAGATCCAATTCATGAGTAATAATAATTGCGGAACAAGTAATTTACATAGCTTGATAATCTCTATCATAGGTCGAGGGAGGACTCATTTCCTAATGAAGCCTGAAATTAATTATCACTCATCACGGTAATAAAATAGAAAGCCAATTCTCATAATTTGACCAATAGGGTTGCTTTCAAAACAATATTCATTTTTTTTAGCAAACGATATTATTTACACTAAGGGGGTGGGGGAGTGGGCTAAGCCTATTTGCCTTTTGGCGAGAATCGAACCTAGCTAAGACCTTTCACTTACAATTGAAGATGAATACCACTATACCGTACTACTAAGTGACTTCAAAACAATATTAATTAAATTGAATATATCACACATGACCATGTCATGTCAGAATATCATACTATTTCTAAAAATCACGGCCTATCGCCGCCTAGGCACTAGGAGGCTGGTCACTGCTTCGATTAATGCCTAGGTGTTTGAAAATTAAGAAAGGGCGCCTAGACAAGCACCTGCCCGCCAAGACCCGCATAGGCACCCGCCTAGGTTGCGACTCACTTAGACAAAAAATAGATAATTTTCATTTTACATTTTCTTTTTTTTCAATAAATTGTAAGAGACTTGTTGAATACTTAAATGAACAAATATTATATGCTTGTTTCCCATGTTTTCATTTTGTTCCAATAGCTCATAATATATATATATATATATAATTCTATTGTGTAGTTTATGATGAAATTATATATACTTTAAGTATAAATAGACACTTATTTATACGAAATATAATAGATTTAATTAAATCCGCCTAGCCACGTAAGCGCTAGGCCCTAGCCCACCGCCCGACTAGCGCCTAGCGTCTTTTAGAACCTTATAATTTTACATCTTAATCTTAGTCTTGGGCCAATTTGGTATTAATTTTTTTTTTTCACCACAAGCTGCTTACTTTAAATTTAAGCAGTAAAAAAATGTTTGGTAAAAATAAAATATCCTACTTATTTTAAAAGCAATGACTTCCAGCTTTTAAAAGCAACTTGTAAGTTGATTTTAAAAGCTGTTTTAATAAAAAAACGAAGTTTAGCCTTTAATTAATATTTTTAATTATTGTAATATGCTCATTAATTTTAAAAAATGACATTATTTATTCTTTTCGATACATTTTATCTTTGGAGAACAAAGTGACCACCATCACCTAACACTACAAGCCATAAACTCTTACACCACCATTGCCACCACCACCACCATTACCACCACCACCATTACAACCACCATCATAACCGTACCCACCACACTACCACCACAACTGTCACTACCATCGTACTGCCACCGTCACCACCACCACCACCATGAACACAACTGCCACCACAACTGCCGCAGTCTCAGTTGCCCTTACCACCATTGTTATTTAAGCATCCTAACCACCACACCCATTTATTGTCACTATCACCACCACCATCACAACCATTGCTCTTGCCACTGTTGTAGTCATCATTGCCCACACTACCACATCCATTTTTGCCATTATATACAATTATATCACTTTTACAAAATTTACCAAACATTTTTACACTACTATTCATACTCACAACACTTTAAAAATACAGTTTATCAAACGCTCAACTACTTTATTTTGCAGCGAATTATTTTTAAAGACAGCAGAAGCAGTTTTTTTAAAAAGCATAGCAATCTCAAATTGGCCCTTAGTCTCTAATAATATATTGTTAGACTGTAATACAAGTGAAGAAGAATAATATTGAAATACTATGCGGTAGTCATTGTCAAGGTAATTACCATCTGAAAGTATATGGACGAGCCTTCAATTAAAAATTGGGATTTTGCTAATTAAGCACCATCATAAAACTACTATCGATATGGAACTGATAACAAGCGATGAGTGAACAAAGTAGGACCACTAATAATTTATTTAACAATTTGGCCAAGTTTGAAAAATCAGAAACCCTAGTAGCGTGGAGACGTCAAGAAACTACCCTTTCAAGTAACTGAAGTACATATGAAATTCAGATAGATAGCCATCTCAATATTTTGTGGAGAATGATTTAAATGAAATAGGTTTACCACCAAGGTGATGATATGTTCTAATAAAACCATATTGTATGTAATTTTTTTTATCACATAGTATTATATTATTAGATTGCAACGTTATGTGATAGTAAACTTTTTCATGTTAGTTGCTCTACTTATATACATCTTGCTTATTCTAATTAATTTGAAGAGTAATGCTATTCATACCATATTTTTATACCACATTTCTATACCACCTTAGGTGGCATCTGATGTGGACAGCCATATTATTTGAAAAATTTGTAAAACCCAAGGAAAGGAAGGAAAAAGACTCATCGTATACCACAATCATCATTTAATTAACTAGTTTTTCTTAATTATTAGTTTATTAAATAATGACCTAAATTTAAAAATCTGATTAATTCAAATGATGTGACTGTACACGTCAAATGCCACCTAATGTAATATAAAAATGTGATACAAAAACATGGTATGAATATCATTACTCTAATTTGAATCTATTTTATTTATACAACTTTGTTCTATTCTGCATTGCATGCAGAGATAAGGCAAATCTTGATGAATTGGGAAGAAATATAACACCGTGCGGGCCATGCCTTATTCACGGGTTCTTTCTATCACCAGATTCTCACATGCAAGTTTTTGGCTTTGAATTTTGGGCACATGAAAAGGCATAGAAAATAAAATAAGGAAAACTAATGAAAATGGCTTGAAAACTTTGAGTTTTAATGATAAGGACAAAATAAAGGGTAAAGTGAATAGTACCAGGATTGACTTTTTAGTGTAAAAATGTGGTTTTTCGTTAAAGTGAACAGTATCGGGTGCTTTTCGTTAAAGTTCCCTATAAAATACACATGAACGTTATATATATATATATATATATATATATCTTATTTATGTCTACGCGGCGAACTTATTTATGAAGTAAACCCTAATTTTTCAGTGCGAATTTTAGACCGTGTTATCAATTTATTCATGTTAATTATAACACATGCATTTATTTTATTTTTGTTCTTATTATATCTATTTAATTATACTATATCATGAGTTTATCAAGTATCAACCACGTTGTTCATCAATATTATAACACTGAATTAATAGCTTTATGTGTCGGCGTAGAAGACTAAACAAGTAAACCCTAAGTTAGTCATTCATGATTTCGAGTGAACATGAAATGGCTTATAATATATATATTTAAAATGTATATATATTGGATTAATCCAGTAACTCTTTTTTCTGTTGAGAAGAAAGAATTCTAAATGCCTTCCTGCACGGGGGCTTACAGGAAGAAGATTACATCAGTCCTACACCGGGGAGGAGAACAAGAGAGGTAAACGGCGGGAGTCGTCGAAGACAAACGACGGTTTGGAAGCAATGAGCAATAGGGGTGAGTGGGCAGGATTGCAGGCCCAAACGACAATTCATGGGCTTAAGTGATGGATATCACGTTTGTGAAATTAATGGATGGCCCTCATCAATGAAAGGAAGGAAAGGCCAAAAAAAAAAAAAAAAAAAAAAAAACAGAAAAAGAAACCAAGGGCAAGTGACAATACGTCCATTGAAATTGTTTCTTTTGGAAAGCTTTAGAATAAGTGTTTGTAGAATGAGAAATGATTTTTGCACACTCCTTTTAGCTATTAGACTGAACAAATTAAGAGCTAAAATTCAGAGATAGTGTGTAGAAGGTGAAAAAGACTGTATCTTACGGGGAGAGGGGGGCGGTTAGGTTTAGCTGTGAGTTGAAGATGGTCTAACTACTTAATTTTTTAAGTTTTCATTTGAGATTGTGTTTGCTCACTTCTCATGTGTCATCCACACTTATTATATTTTTCGCCAAACATGAAAATTGAATTAGCAACCATAGCTGTCCCGCTTTCTTTAAAATACACTCGACTCTCTCTTCCCTTTAGAATAACTCAGACTAATCTTGATACGCCGTTTTCAGTCAAATCTAATACACTTGCACTTGTGAGTAGAGGTTATGATAAGGGTTGAATTGAAACTGCTTTTGTAGAAAGCATTTCTTATGCACTTCAGTAAAAGTGCTTTAAAGAAAAACATTGAAATTTATATTAAATCCAAGCACGTCCAAGAAAAGAACCGTGCTAAGCACTTCTCCTCTGTGTTGTTGCCAAGACCCAAAAATACTTTTAAGTTTTTATGTACACAGTAGTAAAAAATGTCTTTGATCATCCAAAAACACTTTTAGCATTTCTAAGCAGTCATGCACTAGGGAAAGCATGTTGATCTCATGAATTGGTGATAGCTTAGGAATTTTGATAGCAGGAAAATACCTTATTTCTCCCTGTAGCCAAATTACAATTCGAGTGCAAAGACTTTTCCTTTCGTGTTTTAAGAAAGAATAATTCTCTTTCTCTTATGTAAGAAGCCGATAAGTGTTATAAAGTGTGACCAGTCCACGAGAACATGGACTTCCCATCTTGTTCTCTAGAAACCTTATGTACAAATTAGCCATGGAACTTAATTTTCAATCCTCGTCTAGTAATCCAAAATTCAGATTTTCCTCTCAAAATGTTATTCTGGTTTTTATGTGTTAGTATCAGGATGTTACAGGAATATACTTGAGCTGTTGATATGACACCGCCATCTACATTACAAAATCTTTCAGACCAAAGTTGCATTACTCTTACAAACCGATCGAATTCGTGCTTTTCGTAGAATTACTTTCGTACTCGGATCCTGTCTTCATCTGTAAGACATCAATGGGGTAAGGAACACAGTTTTATGGTGATGTTTTAAAGAGCATAGTGTACCAGTTTTTGAGAGTCCACAGCTGATGAAGTGACTGAGGAGAGAACCATATCGGACATGAACCAATCTACGATCTACACGGTACAAAGGTAACATTATGAAGTTCATTACTACCTAAATCTCTTTACATCTAACTAATTAAAACAACATTTCAGTAACAGAATATATCATACTGACAAACTACCAATGTAGTCACTTGGACCCAAAAACAAGAATATGTTTTAGGGTTTCTTGGAGCTTTTGCTGCAACTCCTTTTCAAGTTTAACAGCTTCTCAACAATCTACATTCCTTTAAGAGAGGCCATAAATAGATTACAACAGGCAGAGACAGATAATTAATTTGATTTATGGTACATAGAACAGTGGTTTGTATAGATTAATAAACAACAACCTTGCCATAAATAACGATAAAAGTTACCAAAGGTTCTGCCCAAGCAATGCCTGCAACCTAGCCAAGATAAAGAAAGAAGAGAGGAAATTATTAGAAGAAGAAAAGGTGGCAATCAATTATCATGTGCAGGGTTAGAAACACCAGAAACAAAGATGGTTTCTTTTCCACAAATAACTGCTTGCTCATCCCCCTATCCTGTCAATACCAAGAAATCCAGAAGAAAGTTATGGCCTAATGGCACATGAAGAGAACCCCAGAGACAAAATGAGAGACTATGAAAACAACTGTTGAAGGCTTTAGCCTTGTTCCGAAGGATATGGGAGGAAGTGAAAACCAAAGACGGGGGAGAGAGGGAGAGAGAGCGAGAGAGCGAGAGAGAGAGCAATGCAGAAGAAGTCCAGCTAGCTAGTCTACTTTGGGGGATGAACCTACGTAACCTAAGCGATCAGCCAAGATAATCACATCTTCATCTTCGCCTACTTCAGCACTCGGAACGGTCAAGTCTCCCTTGAATCTCTCACTAAATAGTTCTTCCCAAAATCCTTCATCAAGCTCTTTATCCCCGCTATCTAGTGGCTCTACCACTTCCTCCTGTTCCTTTCTCACCTTACCTAATCCTTGCATTTCCATCGCAAGTGCTTCTAGCTCCGACATTTCACACTCACAATCGCCAAATTCAAGAGGCTCATTTTTAACTGGGTTTATTCCTTTGCCTCTTAGGCTTGATTCGCCACCACCAACACCACTAGGTCCTTGATCAATTGGCCTCCTCCTTTTCTTAGTCATTGCCTCTTCAAGCTCCTTCCTTTTTTCCTTGTGTTGGACAAGCTGCTGTATAAAAGCCGGGTTCTGCATTGCCCTTGCCAAGAAAGCCATCATCTGCCGCTGCTTCATTTCTGTCTTTTGTAACCTTTGTTCCATGGCCTGAAGGTAGGCTCTAGTACTCTGCTGCTGCTGCCTAAGCTTCACCAGTTCCATCATTAGAACCTGCTTGTCACGCCGCAACCGATCAATTTCTCCATCCAGCCCAAACTGGCCAAGTTCCACACAAGTGCTGACAGTTTGCTGTGCCGGAAAAGGTTGAGAAGGTGCCTTTCTTCTTTTAATGTTCTTCAAAAGATGCTTCTGACCCCTTACAAATCCTTCATTGGCAAACTCCCATTGGTCAGGATCAACCTTTCTAAAACCCTGCACAAGTTAATTACATTTAGGACCAAAATTCCCAAGAACCAATGACATTACAAACCCTAATTGCCCAATCAGATTCAGAAATCTATTAAGCTTCTCCATTAACCCTTTGAACCAATGCCCATCAAATATCTGATACACACTGAATATTTGTATCTATCAGTATTGGTGGAACGAGACAAGAGAGAGACTAAATTATTCTGCACTTCACAAGGAGCTCAGATAGTGCTGAATATTGTATTACTAACTTTTGAAATTTGACACCAGTGGAAATCAAGAAAGGTGAGCCACTAATGAGAAGACAAACTATAGAAACTTAAAAAATGTAGTGATTTTCACTCCGATTCGTCTAATTCTACACTTCTCTCTTTACTTTTGTCACTAAATTCATCTTTGATTTATTAAATCTCGAGAATAGAAAGCGATGGAAAAGTGTAGGAAGGGTAGAAATGATTGAGAAAATCACCACCCAAAAGGACAACACTGTGGAAAAGGAGCATATACATTAAAAAGAAGTGAAGAGTGGATGGGGTAAAAGCAAGAGTAATGTATAACCATGAGTTATGAAATTCAAGAAATGAAAGCGATTATTTACCAAAAAGTAAAAAACTATCAAGAAATGACAACAACTTTTTTTTATCCAAAATTAAATATTCAAAAAAACAAAAACGCTCAGATGATCAAGAACATTTAGGATTAGCTTAGGATTTTCTTAATAGTGTTGAAAAATATAAGAAAGAAAATTACAAGGGACAATAACACAATATATTAAAGATCGATGATCATATTCATCCACATAAGGTTTGAGTAAAGTTAACGACTTTCTCACACCCTTTTTAGCCATCTGTGCTCAAATTGAATATTTTACGTTTTCTCAACCGAATCGGATTGTTTCCACGTACATTTAAACTTTGAACATCTGTAAAAACTTGATGAAAAAGGATTGAAGTTTTCACTAACCAATTTTTAAAGATTTCAGCTTGGGGGTGAAAACAGACACTTACGTAAGTGTTGAGCTGCCTCACAAAGCTTGAGAAATTATTGTGCTTGAAGTACTTGGGCAGGAGGCTCATCACAAAAGTATGTGGTTCCCACACCACAAAGCTCCCCCCTTCCCTGCTCCACGACACGACCCGATTCGAATCCGGGTCGTCCACCATATCGTATGTCTTGTTCAGAAACGGCGGAGGACCCGTGTCGTTCAGGCCCTCCATCGGCTGCGGCGAAGAGATCATCATCACCATCGGGTCAAAATCTGGACCCGATTGAGACGAACTCGAACCCGGGTACTCTTCTTTCACTGGGTACAAATAATTCATGGCTGAAAATCGCAGAAATATGAACAAAATCTTGGTGGGTATCGAATCTCGCACCGATTTCCACTACGTTTTTTTTTTTCGAAATCGAATTCTGGGTCGGATTCAAAATCCGATTTTGATAATCAATTAAGCAAGAAAAAGAAGATTAATTAAGAGATTAAGAGAGTAAAAAACTGACATGGGTTGCTGTTGAAATGCAAGATAAAAGGCAGAGCTGCGGTTGTCATGAGCTTCCTGCTTCCGAATAGGAGCTCAAAGGCGCAAACTTTTCGAGATTTCTGATCAGGGAACGGAAGATTTGAGCTGAATCTGAGCAAGAACAAGTTCTGAAAATGGATGGAAGAGAGAGAAAGAGAGGAGAGATTGAAAGAGAGAGAGAGAGAGGAAGGGGCGGAGCTGCAAAGATTGAGGCTTTGGATTTCTGCTTTCTTCTTTGGGAAAGTCGTTTTAGCCGTTATATATAGTTGGCAGGTTTTGTCACATGAGAAGAAACTGCAAATACTAAGACCACAAGGGGTTAAATAGTGATTTAATCAATTTTTTCTAAAATGTTTTGGGAACGTTATAGACTTTTGGAAGGTATTTGTAAATGAGAATTGTTATTAGCATTTTAAAAATTTCATTATACATTTCTCATAAGTGTATTTTTTTCTTATAATAATAAATTTTTTAAAATATTAAATGAAAAATTTAAAATGCTAATAACAATTCATTTGTAATTTTAATTTTCTAATTTGCCCATTAACTCTTTCTCCAATCGGGCAAGAATTTAAAAGAGAGAGAGAGAGAGAATGGTCCTTAGGAAAGTTCTGGAAGGAGGTTCCATGGAGTATGGTGGAGGCATAGGTGAGAGATTAGTTGTGTAGATATCTAAAATCTCATTGGATGAGGCATGGACCCCACTCATAATTGGGTGACATCACATGGGGTAGCGCTATTGGGTGGAGGATAAATATCACAAAATAATATAATTTGGTTAAGAGGGTTTGGACTTTGGAACTTTGGAGTTGAAAATTTTGAAAAATGCGGTTGGATTGGTTGGTAGGGACTACTGACCAATTCTAAATTATTTGTTGGACAATTAGTGATGTGTTATTGCGTTGAGAATGTTTTGCTTTATTTGCCGTTGGACTAAAATATTGGGAGTTTTTAGAAATGTTATATGAATTTATACATATTTTTTAATTTATTTTATGAACTAAAATTTTAAACGATTTGTCGTATTAAGTTTTTAAAATTATTAATTTTTCATATGTCCGTAATAATTTTGAAAGGGTGTTGAGAGTTAAAAAGTCTAAAATAACTTTGAAACCAAGTGATGTGCAAGGTACATGGCTTATTTTGGATGAAAAATGAGTGAGATGACAAATTAATGAATTTGAAAAGTTGATATGACAAATACCTTAAAGTTTCAGTTTATATGACAAACTAAAAAAGCTACATAAGTTATAACATTTTAAAAAATTTCCCTTACAAATTATACTTTGAATACTAAAGGTGGTTTGTTGCACCATATTATCTTGGACAATATTAACTTCATGGATTAAGCTGGATTGACTTGACATGGATTAAGTAGCATAAGAATAATGAAACTCTTGATGCAGTACCGGACTAAGTCACATACTAAATTATTTTTGAGATCTAATTTTTTTTTTGTCATTTTAATTCATCTTATTAATATTTTATTACCATTAATCCATATTTTTTTGGAACTTTAACAAAAAGCTCCCAGTACTGTTCGCTCTAATGAAAAATCACATTTTTACACTAAAAAGTCAATCATGGTACTATTCACTTTACCCTTTATTTTGTCCTTATCGTTAAAATTCAAAGTTTTCAAACTCTTTTCATTAGTTTTCTTTACTTTTTTTATCTTACTCACTCTTTGTCGTCTCTAGGGATGGGCAACGGTTATGGCGGGCGGGTAACCGTGATTATTTACCCATAACCGTTTATGCTCATACCCACATAACCGTTTACCCGTTGGGTAATTGCATAAACGGTTATACCCATACCCATAACCGTTTATAAACGGTTAACCATACCCATAACCGCATACCCATTTAACCGTAACCGTTTAATACCCGTTTACCCTTTTTAACCCATTTATCCTTTTTTTTCTTTTTTTACCATAATCCCTTTTTCACCCGTTTACATGTTTTTTAACAACTTGAAAATTAAAAAAAAAATTGTCATAATATTAATCCCTGCAAGGATTTTCTAGCTTCTGTTTGTTGTTTGCCTTGTGTTGGCTTTCTGTTTGGTTGGCTTCTTAGCCCAGGTTCTATTTTCCAGTTTTCCAAAAAAAAAAAAAAAAAAAAATAGAAAGATGCAGTATTCAAATTGAAGAGAGGTGATTGTTGGGTTAATAACTCAACTTCCCATCCCCTGTCAAACAACCCTGTATGTGTTTGTGTGTGTGTGTGTGTGTATATATATATATATATATATATTACCATCCCCTGTCAAACAGCCCCGTATGTGTTTGTGTGTGTGTGTGTATATATATATATATATTCCCATCCCCTGTCAAACAGCCCCGTATGTGTTTGTGTGTGTGTGTGTATATATATATATATATATATTCTCATCCCCTGTCAAACAGCCCCATATGTGTGTGTATATATATATATATATATATATATATATATATATATATATATATATATATATATATATTTTTTTTTTTAAATATTCAACATTACATATATAAAATAAATGGGTAAACGGTTACCCGTTTATAACCGCGGTTAATACCCATAACCACCCATTTAAATTTCACGGGTAAACGGTTATACCCATAACCGTTTAATTATCTAAACGGTTACCCATAACCGTAACCGTGAAGTTTAAATGGGCGGGTAACCGCGGTTATTCATAACCGCGGGTATTTTGCCCATCCGTAGTCGTCTCTCTCCACCTTTCCTTTCTTTTCTCTTATTTTCTTTTCCTTTCTCTTCTTCGCATCGTCCATAATTGCTTTCAAAACGCCTTCCTATCAACGCATTAGGAAATTGCGAATAAACACCTGAACCCAAAAACCAAGCATTGTACCCAACCTCTCCAGTAGCAATTACAATGGCGAATTCAAATCAAACAAAAAAAAAATCCCAAATTGTTTTGTTTCTATTTTGACAAAAAAATGGAGAAAAATTCAGTCCAATCCTGCAACGTCTGGCGCACCTCTATCTCCAACTTCTCCCCCTTCCTCAATTCCCCTTCAACCTGGAAAGCTTTCATGGATTCCAAACCCAGGCCTCACCTCCGTCTCCAACTCTGCGCTTAAGCTCTCCCTTTCGACAAGGCCTAGGTTTCAGATGTTGGATTTGTAAACGATGCGTGCTTGCAGACACTCAGGTGTGCAAATGACGCGGGTGTTGGAGATGGGCAATCCTTTACTTTTTGGGGAGTCTTGCTAAGACCACCAGTGAAGCGTTTAGTTGACACGAGTCCAACTTAGTCTCATTAAAGTTAGTCCTTAATTACTTGCACCAAATACGAACTAGTAATCCTAGCTAAGTCAGTCCAGTCCAGTGAAAGTTAGCGAGGGCAAACAAACACGTCCTAACACATGTTAAGGCATCTCCAGACGAGATGTCAAATCATATTACATAAAATTTAAATTTAACAGTCTATGTGGCACTTTAACAACTTTTAAAGTTTTTCTTTCCACCTGATATGTCAAATTAAACTATTATTTTATTACATTAATAATTATAATAAATGTTTTTTTAATCAATAATAAAATACATTTAATAATCAATTAAAAAAAATTTGAAGCTGCTGCCAATTTTGGCAACAAGAATAAGGGTTGACAATCCATATCATGCCACATCATATTTGGCTTTTGAGTTGAAAAACATTGCTTTTTTTTTTTTACTGCTAGTGCTGATTCGGATATTTTGACATCTTATTTGAGATACTTTTATCTTCTCACATTTTAATGACATTTTCTTTGTGGTTTTTCGTTTTATCAACTTTGGTGTGGTGTTTTTCTTCTTTAAAATAGATGTCGACAGTAAGAGGAGAAACTAAAGGACAAAAAAATAAAAATATTTATTGTTGTATTTGAAGTTTAGAGCTTTAGGAGTCGTCGCAAGTGTTATATTGGTGGATAAATATTTTTTCTCTAAATTATAAAACGTAAACCTTTGTCTCTTCGACTCGTCTTTGGGTTCAAACTCTCGTCTATTTTTAGATAAGTTAGAATAATAATATCGTTTTTATTTAATAAAAAACCTCATCAAAGAGTCTTCTAAGGGCAGATGGCTAAGATCCATGTTTCCCGAATTAGGTTTTGGTCATTAAATTAATCTTTAAATCCAAAGAGAATCCCTCCTTACAAAAATTGAGCATGTCCTATAAAAAAAACAAAATTGAGCATGAGCAGGTAGTCACCACCGTTGAGCCTGGCAAAGTAAAATGGATTTGGATACGGGATTCAAATTGTGGGGATTTTAAGAATCCTTACATTTTAGTCATTCATTGTACATCGTGCGGTAAAAAATTATTTGAATTTTATTATTCAAAATGAAACATAAATAGTGCCTAACGAAAATTGACCACACGATATACGATGAACGACTAGAATCTGAGGATCTTAGGATCTCTATAAAAAGGATCCGGAGAGGGCCTCATCCAAGTAAAATGCCCTCTTTGGGTCTCTGAAAAGTGCTACGTGGACCAATCCAAACTTGAAACGTAGCAAGGTTTTAACTTTTAGCTGTTAAAAAATGCTTATCTTCTTCTAATTACGTTAATATGATTGTGGAATAGTCAGACGTGGTGCCCTACGATGCCGACACGCCACCTTCTCGGCACAAGCGTAGGGAAAGTGGAGTTAGGGGATTGGTCAGCACAGAGCCAATAGTGTTTCTTGGCACAATATAATAATATTACACAGTCACCAGCCACGCACTAACTAAGCACAAGTTGCATTTGATTAATCCGATAAAAAAGTTAAGCATCGGTAATATTTTTGTAAGATAATGCAAATTGTGCTTTGATTCTCACTCGGTCTTGTTCAAGTTATAGGACCACATTGCTAGATATTTGTTTAGAGAAATGATAATTTAATGAGAGAACCAATCATGAATGGGTTTATGATTCGGGCTTAGTATTGAGTCTTGATCAGACAAAAATTACGTTATTTTTTATGTCATCCGTTAAAGATCATGGTTCACGAGGCTTAGAAGTTATCTTCTGTTTCTATCATCTTCCACCATCTTATTTTGTAAGGAAAACTAATGAAAAGGGCTTGAAAACTTTGAGTTTTCATGATAAGGACAAAATAAAGGGTAAAGTGAATAGTGTCAGGATTGACTTTTTAGTGTAAAAATGTGGTTTTTCGTTAAAGTGAACAGTACCGGGAGCTTTTCGTTAAAGTTCCCTATTTTGTATGGTATGAAAATTTAGACCTTAGTCATTTAAATGGAATCATCTAACTAGACGAATACAATATCGTTGATTCGAGTACCCCTCATGTTTGAGGTCTATTACAACCCCATACAACATCTTTAAAATATTTCACTTTCATACATTTACTTATCATTTTATTTCAATTTCATACAACCGTTAAAAAATATGTTAAATTAACCGTTAAGTGATGATGTGGCAAACATGGGGTCCCCATTTGTGATGACATGGCTGCCACATGTGTGCCACGTGGCTAAACAATTAATAAAAAAATTAACTAAAAAAAAGTTATATTAAAAAAAAAAAAAAAAAACTAGAAGTTGTCTTCCCCACCATCCCTTCCCCTTCCCCGCAACCCCCCCAACCCACCCCTCTCCTCCACTCTCTTCACCTCCCCTAGCCGATCCCTTCTCCTTCCCCGCAACCCCCCACCCACCCCACCTAGATACCCAGATTTGTTCTTAAAAAAAAAAAAAAAAAAAAAAAAAAACTAGAAGTCGTCTTCCCTACCCATCCATTCCCTTTCCCTGCAACCCCACCCCCCAACCCACCCAAAAATTCCACCCGAGCGCACCCCCTCCATCCAAGCTCCTGCATTTTCTGTGAGAGCGGAGACCGCTAACGAGCGTCTCTACGAATCGATCGGCGATGGGAAGAGGAAGAAGAAGAGAGAGGAGTGCATGAGATTAGGGTTAGGGTTTGAGGCTTTGCGGAGAAGCTCATCTCCGAGAGTGAGAGAGATGAGAGAGAGAAGAAGAATAACGAAGGAAGAAGCTATCAGAAATGGTGATGAGGAGAGGACTGAGAAGGGGATTTTTGGGAGGGGTGATGGGGGATGGGAGAAGGGGTGGGCTCGGGTGGGATTTTTGGGGGTGGGTGATGATGGATGAGAGAGAGGGATGGGTGGGGAAGACGACTTTTGGGTTTTTTTTTAATATAACTTTTGTTAATTAATTATTTTAATATTTTAAATTTTTTATTAAT
Source organism: Malus fusca (assembly GCA_035220775.1). Classification (NCBI taxonomy): domain Eukaryota; kingdom Viridiplantae; phylum Streptophyta; class Magnoliopsida; order Rosales; family Rosaceae; genus Malus; species Malus fusca. Next base: position 38,365,415 of record CM069069.1, read on the forward strand.
TGTTTAGCCATGTGGTACACATGTGGCAGCCACGTCATCACAAATGGGGACCCCATATTTGCCACATCATCACTTAACGGTTAATTTAACATATATTTTAACGGTTGTATGAAATTGAAATAAAATAATAAGTAAATGTATGAAAGTGAAATGTTTTAAAGATGTTGTATGGGGTTATAATAGATCTCAAATATGAGGGGTACTATGTAATTTACCCAAAAAAAAAGTTGAACAATTTTTCATGTTATTGTTTCTCATAAGAAGCATAGAATGGGATTATGATTTTCGATATATCATTCAACAACTAGGTTTACAGCTTTATACAATGATACAGTCAATAGGATCCTAAACTATTGCCTATAAATAAGGCTTGATCAGAAACTAAACAAGGAAGTAAATAACTACAATATTGACTAATTAATAGAGATATCTTCCTTAACACTCCCCCTCAAGTTGGAGTGTATGTTAATGACACCCAACTTGCTAAGTAAGACTTCAAATTGCGTTGAACTCAACGGCTTGGTGAATATATCAGTTGGTTGATCACTTGTCCTTATGTAAGCCGTGCGTATCATTCTTTCTTAAATCTTTTCTCGTACTAGGTGACAATCAATCTCTATATGCTTCGTTCGTTCATGAAAAACATGATTTGAAGCGATGTGTAATGCCGCTTGATTATCACAAAATAACTTGACTGGTCGTGGATGATTCACTCTTAGATCCTTCAAAATATTCTTCAGCCATATGATTTCACAGCATGTGGTGGCCATAGAACGGTATTCAGCCTCTGCACTAGAACTGGATATAGTTGTTTGTTTCTTAGTTTTCCAGGAAATAGGTGCTTGACCAAGCAAAATACAGTACCCCGTTATCGACCTTCTAGTATCTCTACATCTAGCCTAATCAGCATCACAAAATGCTTGTAATTACAATGAACCCGTGGAAGGAAGAAAAATTCCTTGTCCTGGTGCTTGTTTAATGTACTTGAGGACCTTGTGTGCAGCCTTAAGATGTGGTTGTCGAGGTTTCTCCATGAACTGACTTAGCATGTGAACAACATAAGCCAAGTCAGGCCTTGTTATGGTCAAGTATATCAACCTGCCCACAAGCCGTCTATATGATGAAGGATCATTCAACACCTTTCCTTCCATTTGTGTGAGAGACAAATTTTGATCCACAGGAAACTGTGAAGGCTTAACTCCTAGAAACCCAGCATCATCCAATATTTCTAGTGCATATTTTCGTTGACATAGAGTAATTCCACGCTTTGAACGTGCAACTTCTATTCCCAAGAAATATTTGAGTTGCCTCAAGTCTTTTAACTTGAAATGTTGAGAGATAAACTGCTTGGTTTCTTCAATTTCATGTAGATTATTACCTGCTAATATCACATCATCGACATAGACTAATAAAGCAATGAAGTTACCATGACGACTTCGGACGAATAGTGAATAGTCGAACCATGATTGATGAAATCCAGTGGCCTTGAGAGCATTGGATAACTTAATGAACCATTGCCTCGAAGCTTGCTTTAAACCATAGAGAGATTTATTTAACTTGCATACTCGAGTCTCCCCCTTTCATCCGAAACCAGAAGTCAAGGTCATGTAGACATCATTTTCGAGATCACCATTTAAGAAGGCATTGTTCACATCTAGTTGATGGAGGTGCCAACCTTGCATATCGGCAACACTATGAAGCATGCGAACTGTGGTTAACTTAGCCACCGGAGCAAAGGTTTCGTGGTAATCAACACTTTCAATTTGACTGTAACCTTTGGCAACGAGGCGTGCCTTGTACCGTTTGATAGTGTCATCAGGTTTAAGCTTAATCTGGTAAACCCATTTACATCCAATGAGATGTTTATGCAGCGGCAAAGGCACAAGTGTCCATGTATGATTGGCTTGAAGAACATCAATTTCATGTTGCATGGCATCGCGCTAGTTTGGATCTCGGACAGCCTGCAAAAAGCTTACTGGTTATTTGAGGAGGGTGAGATTAGTGGTATAAGCTTTATGGGGAGGTGAGAGACGATCATAGGATAAATAAGTGGATAGAGGATGGGAAGTACCTGACGAGGACTGGACCACGTTCGTAGAAGATGTGGGAGCAGGCCTGGACGGGAGAGAGACATCGACATGAAAGTCCTGCAAAAAGGTAGAGGGTTTGGTAGGTCGTGTTCCATGGCGGGGTGGAGTTGGTGAGGCTGTTTGTGGTGTGGATGGAGAATGTATGGTTAGGGTTGGAGTGGCTGGGGACGGGGAAGATTCAGGGATATCTGAGGGTTGGGAAGGTGAGGGTGAGGTGTCTGATGGTGAGATATCTGAGGGTGTGGAGTCTGATGATGGGGAGTTGATGGGAGAAAGTGTAGAGTCATGGTCGGGGGAGTCGTGTGGCGTAGGAGATAGAGCAGGAAAAGAGTCCATATCAAATTGTGACAATGAGTTGGTTAGAGTTGAGTACTGTGGATTAGCAACAGAAATGTCTGAGTGGTAAGGAAATTGTTTTTCAAAAAAGATCACGTCCTGTGAGACAAAAACTTTATTGAGTTGAAGGTCGAATAATCGATGCTCTTTTTACCATATGGATAGCCAAGAAAGACACAGCGACGGGCACGGGGATCAAACTTTGAAGGTTTATGTGCGTGAGTGGAAGCAAAACACAAACAACCAAACACTCGTAAGTGTGAGTAAGTGGGTGCTTTCTAGAACAACTTTTCATATGGTGTCTTTCCTTGAAGAAGGGGTGTGGGTGTGCGATTAATAAGATAGGTTGAAGTAAGTATGGCGTCCCCCCAAAAACGTTTTGGCATGTTGGCTTGAAAGAGGAGGGCTCTGGCAATATTTAATAAATGTCGATGCTTACGTTCAGTAACACCATTTTGTTGTGGTGTGTTGACACAACTAGTTTGATGAATGATACCTTGTTTGGCATAAAAACTGTCAAGTTTAAATTCGGGACCATTGTCGCTTCGAATCATTTTAACCTTGGTGGTGAATTGGGTTTCGACCAAATGGACAAATTGTATAAGGAGCTGTTGTGTGTCAGATTTGTGTTTCATCAAATAAATCCATGTGCTCCAGGTGTAATCATCAACAATAGTGAGAAATTATTTTGCACCAAAAATAGAAGGAACATGATACCCCCCCCCAAGATATCAACATGTATCAATTGAAAACATGATTTAGTGGATATGGAACTCAATGAAAATGGTGCTCTTGTTTGCTTGGCTAATGGGCAAATGACACATTTATTAGAATCACAAGATTTGTGTTGGAAAAAAGGAAATAACATGGAAACAGTTTGTGATGGATGTCCTAGGCGTTGATGCCAAAGATGATGGTTGGATGTTTGAATGGTGTTGCATGTTCCTTTCTTTGGTGGATTGATAAGCTCATATTTATACATATTTTACATCAAATTCTCTTATCTTTTGTTAGTTAGTTCCTTATATTTTTGAGCTATTTACGTTATTTTTGTGTTTATAAGATCTGTTATGTAAAGAAAACAAAAATAGCACAAATAAGATCTATTTACGTTATTTTCATGGTTAGTGTTGGTTTCTCTCACAGTTCCAATTTTCTAAATTACCAGTTTTGTATATTCAAAATATTTATTCCGATTATTATCTTCTTTCAGGGTATGATTTCTAAATATTTTGTGTACTTTGTTTATTTATGGACTGCTTTCTTTTATTTGCTATTGTCAATTTGCTGAGTTATGCTTTCCATATATTTATTTTAAACACCACATGATTTCAGGTTAGTGCTTGCTTGCACACTGGAAAACTTGCTGCCTTGGTAATTTTGGTCTCTGGAGGAATTGTATTACAAATTTTGGCAGTGTGGTTGGTGAAGCAAATAGAAAACAAAAAGAATAAGCTGGTGGGCAGCTGAGTGGAGAGAGCACGGGCTGAGTGGAAAATAAAAACAAAGGACTGACTAAGTGGAGAGTGGGCAGCGTGTTGGGAGAAGGATAAGAAAATAAAAAAAGGGGAAATTGAGAGGCTTGCCAACTAGGCAGAGGCCTCGGGGACGTGCTAGATATAAGCAAAGCAAGGCGCTGCCTTGTGAAAGGGGGGGAATTGGAAAGAGAAATGTGAAGTTGGGGGGAGCCTTCAGCGAGAGGAGACCGAGGGAACTGGTGGTGAGCTGTCAAGGCTCTCGGCCCTTGGTTAGCAGGCCTAGCTGCCTTGGGGCAGCAGGGAAGGCTTGCGGGAACAGGAAGCGCGACACGAAGCTTGGAAAAGAAGGACAGTGAGCAGCTTGCTAGGAAGGCTGCCTTGCAGCAGCGTGGGAAGGAACAAGCAGGTAGCTGCCTTGGGCAGCGTGGGGGAGATCAAGGACGGAAAGGAATAACCAGGAGCTGCCTTCCTGGCAGCTGGAGAGGAATGACAGCGAGAGGGTTGCCAAGAGGAATAACGCTGCCCTTTGGCAGCGACGTCAGGGAGAAGAAGCCAAGGCAACGAAGCAGCAAGGCTGCACGTCTGGCAGCAGCTTGCGCGCGCAAGAGGAAGGTCTGTCGCGGGGAGGCTTGCGAGGGCTGCTTGGGCAGCGAGAATAGAGAGACAGTGAGCTAAGCTGAGCAGAAAAATAAGAAGGCAGCTTGCTGCCTTGGCAGCTTGCGAGAGGAAGTCAGTGAGGAGTGAGCTGCCTTGGGCAGTCAACGCAAAAGTTGAGAGAAGTCAGCACGGCAGTGGGAGGCCTCGGGAGCTGCGCAGGAAGAAAGGTGAGGACGGGGAAGGTTAACGCGCGAAGAGAGATATAGGGAACGCTGCTTTAGCAGCACAGACGCAGGTAGCTGCCCTGCTTGGCAGCTCGGGCGCAGAGAAACTGTCTTTGGCACAACAGAAGGAATAAGAAAGCTTGCGTGGGGAAGTGCAGCCAGGACAGCGAGCTGTCCTTTGACAGCTCCTTGGAGTCTTGGCAAACAGATCCTTGCATTCTTTTCTATCGGTTAATTCGTTCCTCAAACTCACAGTTTAATTTCTGTTTTAATTTAAACATGTGTAACTAATTTTATTTTGGCTAGAGTTTAATTCAAAACCATGGATATATTTGTAATTTGAATTGATTACCTTCAGTTGTGATTTCTGTGTTGTGAATTTAATTTGCTTAACTGCTTGATTGATAACTTATTTTTGTATGTCGATTAAGGATGCATACTTAATTTACATGCATGAATTTGATGCTAGAATATAAGTGAAATTTCACCTAATCGTTATAAACTTATATTCACAAGTAGTAAAGGTTGTTGACCACAATCGTGTTAGGTAAATTCTTGGCATAAGTTTCATGCAATTCATAGTAACAAGTGCCTCGTCAATGCTTATGATTTTCATAAAACTTAATGATTCTTGCTTGTATCTCTATTATGCAATTCATGTAGGGAACTTGTGGGGAATGTTTTGGGTTGTCGTATGCAATCATCCAATCCATTAACTTAAGGAAAATCTGAGAATTAATTTAAGCGGACCTAATTAATTTGGGGCGTTGAGAATTTACAATTTATTGAAAGAACAACTGAAAATCAATTTAGGTTGCATATGTGTCATGTGTGGAGAATAATCCTCTAGCCAATCCGTCGTCCATCCATTCACCTTAATTTCATGTTTTTGTCAATTCTGTAATTTATTTAAGTTTAATTTACTTCTCTTTAAAAATCAATCACCCATTTATTTTAAAGTGTTATGTTTGTTAGAAATTAATTTAGTTTGTGTTTTCTTGAGTCTTTTGATTTGTTTTAGTTTATTTGTTAGTTTTATTTTGAGTGATTCTATTTAAGTGTTTTGAGTCTAGTTTAGTGTTTTAAATTTTGTTTTTACGTTTTTAATTTAATTTTACTTTGGTTAGCATCCCTAGTTAATCCCCGGCCTAGAACGATCCCTACTTACATCATTACTACAATTGTCACAAATAGGGTTTAAATTTGTGCGTTAATTTATTTTCGCACCATGGATCGAGATAGTATAGTCCATTCTGTTCAATTCCCGTCCCAATCATCTTTCCCGAGCGTAGGTTCTGTATAGCACAAAATTGTTTTAGGAAGATGGTAATATAGAGGGAATCATGTGCGAGCTTGCTAATGGATATCAAATTTAATTTGAAAAATAGGACACACAAAACATTATCAAGCACAAGGTTAGGAGAGAAGACAACGTGTCCAATGTGGGTGACCGTGGCAAGAGAACCAGTGGGTAGTTCAACAATATGGTTTGTAACAGGTCTTGACGTCGTGAGACAATGAGGGATGCAAACAATGTGGACCGTTGCACCACTATCCAAGATCCAAACATTTTTTATGCCATTATGCATGAAGGAAAAAGCTTTACCTGAAAGTTCTTCATTATTCGAGGAATTACCAACTTGATTTGTAAATGAGAATCTGTTAAGGAAGATCTGTTTTTGTTCAACATTGCGAGTATCTGCTTGCAATCTTCTTGGGAAAAAGGAAAGTTTGGCATCCCGTCCTTTTTGTCGTGCATGGCAACTTGGTTGCCCTTGGAAGTGGATGATTGGCTTTGTTCAGTTTCAGTAGCCGTTTTGTGTTTGTGGCAATATTCGAAGGAATGACCTTTCCACCCACAAAAAGTGCACTTGAGATGAGCACGGCAGTTTTTGGTGCTATGATATGTCTTGTTACATTTTCCACAGCGAAGACCACCATCATCTGGTTCAGTTTCTCGGCCACCATTCTTCACAGCAAAAGTTGCCGCTTAAGGTTGGGAAGTATGCTTTCCACTTGAGACTTCTGCCTGTCTCTCATGGTGAAGAACAAGAAAGTAGGCCTTGTTCACTGTAGGTAAAGGCTCAAGAAGAAGGGTATTACTACAAACAGTGGAATACGAATAATTTAAACCCATGAGAAATTTCATTGTTTTTTGGGTTTCAACATAAGAGATTATTTCCTTCTTCGTATCACAACTACATGCAGGAATAAAACATAGCACGTCACGTTCGTCCCACAAGTTTTTTAATTTGGTGAAATATGAACTCACTGTCATGTTACCTTGCACACAATCATGAATCTCGTTTTCTATGTGAAACAATTGAACAATATTCACATGAGAAAACCTTTCTTGCAAATCAAGCCACATCTGCCTTGCATCCTTGCAATTGATGATGCTACCTGAGATTTCTTTTGACATGGATCCTAAGAACCACGTCTTAACCAGATTATTGCATCGATTCCATTGCTGCAATTCTTCATGTTCATCTTCACTTGACTTCTTGACTGTCCCATCAACAAGCCCTAATTTGTTCTTGACTGTTAAGGCCATAGTCATGGATTGAACCCATGTACTATAATTGTCTTCCACCAATGGCTGCGGCACAAGGACTGTACCAGGTTGGTCCAAATGGTGGAGATAAAGTGGATGATTAGGACTCTCCCACTTTGGATGCGAAGTCATGCCTGAGGAGGTTGACTTCGTGTTTGCGTTATCACCTATGGCTATGTTTTGCTAGGGTTGTTTTGGTGTCTGTGTGTTTCCTTTTTATTTTCCCAGATATCAATCACTCTGGTACCATCATAAGAAGCATAGAATGAGATTATGATTTTCGATATATCATTCAACAACTAGGTTTACAACTTTATACAATGATACAGTCAATAGGATCCTAAACTATCGCCTATAAACAAGGCTTGATCAAAAACTAAACAAGGAAGTAAATAACTACAATATCAATGTACAATATTGACTAATTAATAGAGATATCTTCCTTAACAGTTTCCTTTCATGAAGCATTGTAAAATAACACTGAAAATAAACAGTTTTGATCATCATGCAATATTGTATAATGAAAAAATAATAAAGAAATTACATGACTGATAAAGAAAAGTACAAATGATAGGTATATCGTAATTATAGATTGGGTTTACATTTAAATCGTGCGTGAGAGTGTTGGAGACTTTAGATTAAAGACTGGGCTCTAGGAGTGAGTCATCTGCCTTACGTTGGACATTGATTCCTTGATTGCCTCATAATACACGTGTTATCATACGACCTTCATGCAGATCATATATAATTAGGAATTTAGGGTTGTGATTACATTTGGCTTTACAACTAGGGGACAAGTGTCTGGACACTCAAACCCGCAAATGTAAGTACATATTCCTTGGTACTTTTTACTAGGAATTTAGGTTTAGGGTTGTGACCAGTCTGGTTTGTGATTGCATTTGGCCTACCTAGTGGACAGGTAGCACGATTTTGGTCCTATTATTTTCGACCATATCCAAATCTGATTACATGAAAATTATTTTATCAGCCGTTTAGGAGTTCATGAGTTGACCAGCCTAACTCTCAACAATTCTTCACCATAATTTGGTCCTTTTGTGTCTTCTGCCTCCACGATCACCAGCATGGGACATAAATATCTGCCTTATGCATCGTTCTGTAGACATAAATATTTGCCTTATGCATTGTTCTTTTAGACATAAAAATATTTGCCTTCTGCATCGTTCCTTAATCACTGCGTGAGGGGACAACACGTATCCTGATGACAAAAGTCCAGATCTGACAGCCCATCTTGCTCATAGAGTATCAGATTTTAGTTCTAACGGAAATATCAATAGCTTACTTTACAGTTATATCTACGAATATTAAGATTTAATATTGTTTTAGTTAATTAGGAACGACAATGATATAAATATGTAAAAACATTTAAGATTTGGAGCTGAAGGTAGGAACCTTGACCCCATAACTTAGGGTTTGCGACTGAAATTTAATGGTTTTGGTACTCAAGCATAACAACACTTTTTTACAGCTCTGGTTGTTTTACCGGGGCTTTGGTTCGTCGCTTTTATCATATTTCAAACCCATTGACAAGGGAGTCTGTTTGAAAATAACTCTCTCCTGTTGATTCAAGCAGTGACTTCGAATGCACGAGATGCTTCCCCTCCAAGTCTCATTACTCAGGACATAAAAATTTGGCTTCGTTCTCTTGATGGTGTGCGAACCTCACATGTCCGACATTATGCCGATTCAATTGCTCACAGAGTAACTAATGTTTTATGTTTGATTCGATTGAACAATGGTTTGAGGAGCTTACAGATATTATCCGGCTATGATCCATGATGTCCTCTTAGATGATTGTATGACTTTTTTAGTTTGAATAAAATCGCTATCCTTTCTCTTAAAAAAAAAAAATTTTAAAATTCTTTTAAAACAAAAGACTCACCACCCAAATGCTCTTGCAAAACCCTAGCTACTATTGGTACTTTTTGTGTAGTGACCACATTGCTAGATATTTTTCAGGGAAATGATAATTTAATGAGGGAGATCCAATAAAATAAATGGGTTTATGATTCGGCTTTAGGGTTGAATCTTAATCAGACGAAAATTACGTTATTCTTTATGTCACCCGTTAAAGATAATGCATGATTCATGAGGCGTGGTAGCTACCTTCTGTTTCTATCATCTTCCACCATGTTCTTATGTATGGTATGAAAATTTAGACCTTAGTCATTTAGTTGCAATCAACTAACTAGACGAATACAGTATTGTTGACCGTAAAATGAATTATCTCACTGTTAATAAAAAGTTCAACAATTTTCTATTTTATTGATTTTTTCATGAAGCATTGTAGAATAACGTTGAAAGTAAACAGTTTTGACTATCATGCAACATTGCATAATGAAAAAATAACAAAGAAAGTACATGACCGATAAAGAAAAGTACAAATGATAGGTAGGTCGAATACCCTAATTATGGATTGGGTTTTTACATTTCAATCGTGCGTGGGAATGTTGGAGACTTTGGACTAAAATTGGGTTCTAGGAGTGAGTCATCTGCATTACGTTGGACATTGTTTCCTTGACTGATAATACACGTGTTTCTTAGAGAAGATCATGCAAATCACATATAATTAGGAATTTAGGGTTGTGGTTACATTTGGCTTTACAAATTGGGGACAATTGCCTCAAATTTAAGTACGTGGTACTAGTACTTACTAGGAATTTAGGTCCTAGGAGTGAATCATCTGCCTTACGTTGGGCATTGTTTCCTTGATTGCCTCATAATACACGTGTTACTTAGAGAAGATCATAGGAAGATCATGCAAATCATACATAATTAGGAATTTAGGGTTGCGATTACATTTGGCTTTACAAGTAGGGGATAATTGTCTCTAAAGTACGCGGCTTGGTACTTTACTAGGAATTTAGGTTCTAGGAGTGAATCATCTGCCTTACGTTGGACATTGTTTCCTTGATTCCCTCATAATACACGTGTTCCTTAGAGAGGATCAAAGGAAGATCATGCAAATGATATATAATTAGGAATTTAGGGTTGTGATTACATTTGGCTTTACAACTAGGGGACAAGTGTCAAGACACTCAAAGGCCTCAAATGTAATCACACGGTACTTGGTACTTTTTACTAGGAATTTAGGTTTGGGGTTTTGACCAGTCTGGTTGTGATCCCATTTGACCTGCCTAGAGGACGGGTGGCACGATTTTGGTCCTAATATTTTTGTACCGTATCCAAATCTGATTACATGAAACTTATTTTATCAGCCATTTAGGAGTTCATGAGTTGACCAGCCTAACTCTCAACACTTTTTCATCATAATTTGGTCTTTCGTGTCTTCTGTCTCGTCGATCAACAGCATTGGGCATAAATATCTGGCTTATGCATCGTTCTTTGATCAGTGCGTGTTGAGACAACACGCATTTCTGATGACAAAAGTCTAGCTCTGAAAGCCCATCTTGCTTATAGAGATCAGTTTTTAGTTTTTATGGAAATATCATTAAGTTTATATATCGATGAATTTAAGATATTAGTATTGATTTAGTTATGTAGGAACGAAAATGATATAAATATGTAAAAGAATTTTCAAGATTTGGACCTCAACGTTGGATCCTGGACCCCATAACTTAGGTTTTGCGATGGAAACTTAAAGGCGTTGGTACTCAAGCATAACAAAACTTTTTTAGAGACAGCTCTGATGGTTTTACCGGGGCTTTGGTCCGTTGATTTTATCATATCTCCAACCCGGTGACAGTGGAGTTTCTTGCAGTTAGGGAGGGTGTTCGTCGGGCTATGGAGCTTAACTTTTCTCATGTTCTCTTTGAAAGTGACTCTCTTCCTCTTGATTATGCTTCCCTTCTAAGTCTCATTACTGAGGACATCAAAATGTGGCTTCATTCTCTAGAATAACGTTAAAGTAAACAATTTTGACTATTATGCAACATTGCCGACGTAACACGAAGGTAACAGGGGATACCAACATAAGTCATTGAAGAACAAGTTCTGAAATCCACTATAGTTATTAGAAAACCGAAAGGTTTGTTTGATTATTGATGAAAGATGTGATTACATTGAAGCCAACTCCTTAAATAACTTAATCACAACTCCTTGAGGAAACTCAAGGGCCTTAGGGAAATGAACGACATTAAAACGACATTAATCGGACGACAAACAAAAAGTTTGATTTTTATTAAAGAATTTAAAATGCAGTTTGGAAGCCTAAACGACCTCAAATAATCAAAATCCATTGTATGCCATGGTAAAGGCATGTGTTTGAACAGTGGCGTCCTTCTCTTTCAATCACTAAGCCAAATGTTCTGCATCAATTGCATAATGAAAAGATAATAATGAAAGTACGTCACTGATAGAGAAAATTAAGTATAAATGATAGGTAGATCGAATACCCTAATTATGGATTGGGTTTACATTTCAATCGTGAATGGAGTGTTGGAGACTTTAGACTAAAGATAGGGTTCTAGGAGTGCATCATCTGCCTTACGTTGGGCACTGTTTCCTCTATTGCCTCATCATAATATACGTGTTACTTCGAAAAGATCATAGGAAGATCATGCAAATGATATATAAGGAATCTAGGGTTGTTATTACATTTGGCTTTACAAGTAGGGGACAAGTGTCAAGAGAATCAAAGCGTTAAATATAAGTACGCGGTAATTAGTACGTTTTTATTAGGAATTTAGGTTTAGGGTTTGACGGAAAGGGATCCTCTCTGGATCATTTCCTCCTAATCCATCAAGTTCGGGGATCCGGATAGTTGAAATTTGATCAAACGACTACAAACAGGGATTCATTTTAAAAATTATAATAACTTTAGCCGTTGGATCAAATTTCAATGGTCCGGATTCCCGGACTTGGTGAATTAGGAGGAAGGGATCCAGAGAGGATCCCTTTCCGAGTTTGACCATTCTGGCTATTACATTTGGCCTACCTAGTGGACAGGTGGCACGATTTTGGTCCTAATATTTCTGATTACATTAAACCTGGCATTCGTATCGTGTTTCTTGTGTTCGTATCGTTTTTGTGACATACCTGATATCTTAATGGGTCGTGTCATGTAACACCCGTTAAAGTAAATGGGCAATATGACTCAACCTGAAGTTAACCCGTTAATATTATCAGATAATATGACCCGACCCGTTACCCGTTACCCGTTAAAGAAAATATATTTTAAATCAATAAATAATGAAAATGAAAAATATAATTTGACCCAAAAAATGAAAAACATAATACTAAATTAGTATATGTATATCATACTGTCACATAAATATCACTTCAAAACATTTAAAAAAAAACATTTGTCTTTCAAGTATTGCATACCCCAAAATAAGAGCATAATGAAAAAACATTAGTACATTACTACAAAATACCAAATGTTCAAGGATATGCAAAATAAAGGGAGTTACGTTTCAAGGTTGAGGATCCAATCCCGAGCATTTATATATGCTTTCACATTTTTCAGACTTGTACATTAATAAATATGAATTTTATTTATTTTGAACTCCCTTAAATATACTATTAATGAGGTTTTGTATGATTCTAAACATTCAAACGGCGATGTACCAATCCTCAAAGCGTAGAGGATGCGATCACGAGCGTTGGCCTATTTTTTCACATTTTTTGTACTTGTAAATTAATTATTATAATTTTTTAATGTGTTTGGTATTTTTACTTTTAATGTGTTATATAATTTTTTAATCTCACCCTTTGCTATATTATACTATAAAAATAAATAAATAAAACTTAAATATAATAATACAATAATACATATTTGATATACACTATGCCTATTGTATTTTATAGTAAGTTTTTTTTATTAGTTAAAAAAATTAAAATAATCAAAATAACATTTTTCTTAACGTGTTGAAATGAGTTACTCACATTCACCATCGTGTTAACCTGTTAAGGACCCCTTATTGACGGGTTCTCATCATATGATCCGATAACGATCCGATTAGTTATTGTATCGACCCAAAACCTATTATTTTCGTGTCGCTTACGTATTGTGTTAACGAATCGTGTAAGACAATATGAAACTTTATCAGCCATTTAGGAGTTCATGAGTGCCTCTCAACACTTTTTCATCATAATTTGGTATTTTGTCTTCTGCCCTCGATTAACAAAATGGGACATAAATATCTGCCTTATATATGGATCGTTCTTAATTTAATCACTACATGTTGAGACAACACGTATTCTGATGACAAAATTCTAGCTCTAAAAGCCCATCTTGCTCATAGAGTATTAGTTCTTACGGAAATATCAATAGTTTAATTTACAGTTAAATCGACGAATATTAAGATAATATTGATTTAGTTAATTATTAGGAACGAAAATGATATAAATATGTTAAAAAACTCTTAAGGTTTGGACCTCAACGTAGGATCCTGGACCCCATAACTTAGGGTTTTCGACTGAAATTTAAAGGTTTTGGCACTCAAGCGTAACAAATTTTTTTAGAGACAGCTCTGGTGGTTGACCTGGGCTTTGGTCTTTCGATTTTATCATATTTCCAACCCGGTGACAGTGGAGTCTCTTTGAAAGTAACTCTCTCCTCTTGATTCAAGCAGTGACATAGAATGCACGAGATGCTTCCCCTCTAAGGGCTGATTTGGTATTGCTGTGCTTTGAAAAAAAAACTGCTTCTGAGGTGCTGTGAGAATAAGCAGCTGTGAAATAAAACAGAAGAGTGTTTGGTAAACTTTTTTGTAAAAGTGCTTTTGAAAAAAAAAACAGTATTATAGTGTTTGGTAAACTTTTATGTAAAACAGATGTGAAAAAAAGCCGGTTTTTCAAAGCTGGGTTTTGCAGCTTCTTGTTTTTGGCTTTTTTTCACCCAAAACTGTGAAAAAAGCTTAAATTGAATGTTTACCAAACACAAAAACAGCTCCCAGCTTTTTTTGATACCAGCTTTTTTCATAATCACCTCAGTACCAAACCAGGCCTAAGTATCATTACTGAGGACATCAAAATGTGGGTTCATTCTCTTGATGGTGCGCAGGTTTCACATGTCCAACTTTCTGCTAATTTAGTTGCTCATCGATTAGCTAAATTTGCTTTGTATTTTGATTCGATTGAACATTAGTTTGAGGAGCCCTCGGATATTATCTGTGATTCCCTCTTAGATGATTGTATGACTTTTTGAGTTTGAATAAAATCACTATTGTTTCTCTTGAAAAAAAAAAAAAATAGATGTAAACTTCAAAAAAAAAAAAAAAAAAAAACTTTTAGGATAGTACGATTCATACACCTATTTTCACTTCCTACACACTCATGTTAATTTTTACCATCGATATTCTTCAATTCATTTGATCCGACAACTAAAAATTAAGAGGGTGTGTGAGAAGTAAAAATTGGTGTGTGGATAGCACTACCCTTCTTTTAAAGCAAAATACTCGCCACCCAACAAACTCATGCAAAACCCTTGTTACTATTGTTCACTTTTTGTGTAGTGAGCCCCGCACAACACTCACGACTCACCCGTCCAAACCATCAAGAACCTAAGTTCATTCTCTTCAACACTCAATTTTGTTGAACTGATACAAAGTTTTGAAGAATGAATGACTAAGAAGTCATTTGGAGAAACCCAAAAGCGGTTATGCAAACAATTTTTTAGATTGAATTGTGATTTTTCGTTTATGACAAACTAAAGATTTGAGAATTGCTCAGAAAACTAAGAGTAAATTGTAGCAATAATCCCTTAACTTTAACTCAATTAGAGCAATGGTCCCTCAACTAAAAATCCATTATCATTTGTCCCTCAACTTTAACCCAATTGGAGCAATGGTCCCTCAACTTTAACCAAATTATAGTAATGATCCTTCCCACATAACTCATTTTGACAAAATTCTGACGAAGTTGACGAAAAGAATCATAGCTTCACGTTTTGATGAGTTGAGGGACCCCAATTGTCGCAATGATCATTCCAATACAACTTATTTTGACAAAATTCTAACGAAGTTGACGAAAAGGACCATAGCTACACATTTTTATGAGATGAGGGACCAATGGTAATGAATTTTTAATTGAGGGATCATTGCTCTAATTTGATTAAAGTTGAGAGACCATTACTACAATTTACTTGAAAACTAACACCGAATGCGTATGCAAATGGCTCGGCAAATCAATTAGAGAGTTTGGCCGAGTCCACTGAACATCCCAAGGAATGTTCGGCCAACCAGAGGGAACATTGGGCCTTGACGAGCTCAAGTGATACTCGGTTATCTGCTGCATTTTGTTATTAACCTTTCGGATCATTGCTTTGTAGAACCAGCTGGAGCACTTTAGTGCAAGCAATCCACAACTCTACAAAGCCTTTCAATACAAAGAGTTGTTTTTTAACTATGCTATGAAGTTGAGGATTTTTTCGTTTGAATTGTGGGGTGCAAAAACAGAATTACTGGTTCAGATTTATTTGGGTGGGTAATTTGTAAACTGCAGCACTTTTTATTGGAAACTTTGATAAGTGACTTGAGTATAATTTTAGTCAAGGATATTTTTTGAGATGCATGCCTACAGAGAATCGAAGTTGCATTCTCTTCATCAGCACTCAGCAGTTCCATTCCACGGTACCAACTACAATACTATTTGAATTTCAACATATGCTAAAATACTCGTAATTAACTCCATGTGTATATCTTGAAGCTCATTTTATATAAGTTAGCAAACAAAACTCTTTATCCATAACGATAAACTCCTCTTAGCTACCACATATCAGAACAAAATTTCATCATAAAAGTAACATAACAATACGATAAACTTCGACAACCAAAAAAAAAAAAAAAAAAAAAAAAAGAGGAACAACCAAAAGGAGAAAAAACAAATTAAACTCCTAAACCTTAAATAATCTCAACTTGAACTCCATCCCTTCTCTTGATAGCTCTAATATTACTTCTTTTCTCAGTTTGCTTCTTCATTTAAGTATTTATTCAAATCACGTTTTGGGGCTTTCTTAGGATCAACTCCATCTTGAGGAGGTCAATACTTTTTTGGAGTTGGCGGACATGACACATCTTCTGGTCGCATTAATATAATCTACTTTCTTTAGTTGTTGGGGTTGACATCTTGATAACTGAAACAAACTAACACAAGGCCAATTGAAGACGTCTAAAGGCAAGTACTCACGTAAACTTAAAGGTGAGTGTGTTTAGAATAGAAAGACCTATATTTATACTACTGTGTTGCAGGTTAGTTTCCTTTCCTAAAAACAAAGGAACTCCCCAATAGGCTAAGAAACATTTAACCCTAGAAAGAAAGGGAGAGAAGCTAAGCAATATACCTTTTTTTCTTCCTTTCCCGGTGGAGGAAGGAGAAGAAGACAGGCGTGTCATTACTATTACAAACTGGAAATTCAATATAATTTGGATATACTAATCAGACTTGTAAGGATAGCTGGCTTGAAGATAAAACTCCCGTTTATTGTTGTCGCAACGTAACATACGAACATTTATTTATGAAGGGAAAAACTCTGCATCCCTTCCCCCCCTAGAGGTGGCAACCAGTGCAGATAGAGCAGCTATGGAGTTCCTCCATTTGAGTAGAGTCCCTCAATCTTCTGACGCTCAAATGATGATCTCTCCTCTGCTGGCGAAGATGAGCCATCTGAGATGCGCTGGTGCTTGCAAAGTCGATGAGAGTGCATAAACTAATTGAGGAATAGGATTCCAAAGTTGCAATTGTTGTTTGTTGGAGTTCAGTTTCAAAGGATTGTAGTTTTGTTTTCCTTGTAGAAATATTATATAATTCACCCTTTTAACTTTAAGCATATTAGCAAATGCTTCAGTTAACGTAAATACATGATCCACCCCAAGCACATGTATAGTATTTTCTTGGATCAAATGGTAGACAACATTCATAATAAGTCCAAATGGACACAGCCTTAAAAAGGACCGATATACAAAGAGAAGACCGCCACTAATGCAAACAAAACATATGTATAGTATAAGCCCAACATTGAAGAATTCATCTTCAGGAAAAAGGAAAAATCATAATAAAATCATGCCATTTTTATCTTGTATAGATTTTCAACCATTTTCCACTAGAATTTATCAACAAGTAACACAATAGTATGTTCAAGGGAATTTTAAAATTCCTTTGCAATTTCGTCCTAGTTCACTTCACCATCTGGACGAAAACAAAAAGGGAGATAAGAACAAAATTATATACATCAAAATCTCCAAAAGTTTTAGAGTTGAACGAACTTCCATGAAATTCTGGCTAAGATTGGCGGATCAGTTGCTTATCACCTAAAGAGTCCTCCCGACTCCCGAGTCCAAAATCAACCCCTTTAGTGAAAGATTTGAGGGAGAGTTGAGCTTGTTGATACGGCATTTTTGGCAACACTTCTTTTCGTTGGAACCCTGAAAGGATCTTGGACCGTGCATTTTTTTTTTTCTTTGAACAAACCATATTATCTACATTAAAGGTGAATGAGGTGGACTTAGCTTCATAATAGGCTAACAATAATATGGTTCAAATTCGCCTTTAACGAGACCCAAATCTAAGACCTCTCAATTATAAGTTAAGAGAAATACCACTAAAATGTAGTACTAAGTGGTTGGAACGTGCCATTTTTTAAACACAAGAAAGAACGCACACATCACCAAGTGGTTAATTCAATGGGCTGACCTACCCAAAGTTCATGGGATTGTGTTGTTCTCCAGCCCAGTCTAGCGCCGGCACTTTGGTTGTTAAGTATCAGATAGTAGACCAACTTCAACCTTTCCAACCAAACTCAAATATTTAGGTTCAAAGACAAAATTTAGCTCTATGAACAATGAATGCCACCCAACTCTCATGACCTAAACTTCGGAACCTAAAATATATTAATTGTTATCTTAGTTTAATTTTACGAATGTTTTAACTTAAACAAATTTAAGTTCCTACAAAATTTCCAAAACCGAACTAATCACACCAACCAACTAGTCAACCAACGATACTTCAATATACAAACCAATCAACCAAACTTCAATGTCGAACCAACCAACTAAACTTCAATGACACACCAACCCAATTTCAATAAACAAACTAACCAACCAAACTTCACTATACAAACCAACCCACCAAATTTCAATACACAGACCAACCAAATTATATCCACCAACCGACTGCAATATCCACCAACCAAAACTACCTAAACAATCACCAAACAACAATACATTTTCATCTGAGAAATTGCGACACCAAGCCTCACTTAAAGCTTCATCTTCTTTTTTCCCAATTTGGACCTCTTGCATTTTGTCTTAAAGACATCATAAAAAAATTGAGGAAGAAATTGATTTTGTGAAGATGAATAAACCAATGAATGAGTATTTATAGGGGTTGGGATCATTTTTTAAAGTGGATTTGTTTTAGAATTTTAATTTTATTATTTTGATCGTTGAATTTAAATTTCAACCGTGGATATTTTTTTTTTATCATTGGATATAACGAAAAAAAATGGACCGTTAGATCAATTTCAAAAGATTGTAAAAAAAGGAGTTTGATTTGAAATGTTGATAACCAATGGTCCATAAATCAAAGGGCCCGAATTTACCTAAGGTTACCGCTGGCTAACTGGGGTCCCTGCCACGTGGGGCCCAATTGTCAGCCACTCAGTTTTATATTATTAACCAACTTAAAAAGGTGGGGCCCACTCAAAATTTGTGTGAGCCAAATATAAACACAAATTTGGGTCTAAACTTAAATTTTTTAGGAGAAATGCTAAGGGGATTTTCTCAAAAGTGTAATTCTCTATACATTATAACGGCGGATTCAGAATCAACTCGTCGAAATACCCTAAGAAGGGTCCCGAGCAATTTCCGTAAAAAGTCAACGGTCAACCAAAAAGTCAACTGAACCGCCGAGGTGTCAACTATGTTAAAACTTTGAATTTTCACTAAATGGATGCCAAAATCGGACGCGGGGCATCAAAATTAACCTGGGAAGGTTTTTGAGAAAATTTCGAAAAAGTCAACTAACGGTCAACAATTAACTTTAACTGAATATTCCATCTTATATTCCAAGGAAATATTCCTGCCAGATTAAAAAATAGGTCTGGGTCGATTTTGCGGATCTGGGTTCAGATCCGGTTCGGATCCAGGCTGGGATCTGGGTTTTGGGCTATCGGGTCGAGTCGACCCGTTTGGGCTCGTGGGTTGCACCAGCTGGACCTAACGTAGAAGAAAGCCATATTTCGAAAGGATTTGGTCGGAAAACTTCCCAAGCTCCGTTATGGGTCCAAATCTTAACCATTATCAACATACTATACATGGATTTTAAGCTATGGAAGAGTAAATTAGGAATATACCAATATGGGAATGAGTAGTGGCCGGAAATAGCCGGGAAATGGTTTGCAAAACTCACTGACTTCGCCGGAATCTGGGAAATTGTTTCCCCGAGTTGGTTCTGCGTTCAAACATCACTAAAAATCCTAAAAATTGCCTTAATCGTACTCCAAGACAAGATTTAAGAAGTTCTTGAGGGTTTTCGAAGCTTACCTTCGTTGGGAACGACAATAATTTGCCTGAGAAAATGTTGAATAGTGGTGGTGCCACTGTGTATAGAGGAGAAAGATAAGTGACTAGTCTATGGCTCAGGGTTTGTGACATAGGTGGTTAGGTGGTGTTGCAGTGGTGCTCGCTAGAGGGGCGACGTCGTGGTGGTTCTTGGCGTTTGCTGGGTTTCACGGATGGAAAAGAACGAGAGATGAGAGAGAGATGAGGATGATGAGGGAAGAGAGAGTTTGAGAGAGTCCCGAGAGTTTGGGGAAAAAGAGACACATGGCAGAGATGGAGAAGAAAGCTTTGGTGAGGTGTGGGCAATATCCAACTAGGAGTTACTAAAATAATCAAGGACCAAAACTCTAAAATGCAAAATTACTAAAGTACCATCACATTCGTAGTTCCTTAAAATCTCCATCGTAGCTCCAAATTCGATTCTGTTTGCGTCTACGCGTTCATAGCGACTAATAGAACCCTTGTTCTAACATTACACTCGTATGCTAATATTCTTCTCTGAACTACAATATTACTTCAACAATTGCTATTACACATCATGCCCTTGCATTGCACAAGTGACTAGTATTAATACCAAACTCACAAGCTAAGGCCAACACATGATATTTCCAATATCTAATCCTTATCTAACAATCATTATCGTTTCCAAACATTATCTTTATCAAACAAACATTAACCCAATGACTACAAGACACTTGGCAATAGACAAGATCACCATATCACACATTTTCTTGTACCATTAAAGTATCCTATCAGTGACGAGTACTACATAAATACGTTAAAAGAATGGGTCATACGGTGGTCAACGAAAGTTAAAATCCTTGCCTTAAGGGGCATTTTGGTCATTTCACACTTTTAAATTTAAGAAAGTCGTAAAATTAGGGACGGGTTGTTACATCCTACATCACTATTCCCGTCATTGTTATATTTTTAATGCTGCAACTCAACGGTTAGAGTTATTTTAATGTGTTCAGAACATGAATCGGTATTTTTTTTATGTACCTTACATGTCATAATTAATATAAATGGAAGGTCATTACTTTTTTATTTATTTAACAATCGATACTAATGGAAAGGGAAAGGGCTAAACTCGAGACGTACCTGAGGGCAATTCATTACACTCAAAATTCATCATACTTGATCTAAAAATAGTTATGCCAAGATATTAAACCATGTGAATTTATAAGAAAATTAGTAGATATTTGGGGTTCAAACCAACAAAAAGAAAACCATAGCAACTACGATGACAAAGAAACTGGCGGCAAGGTGAGATTATGATGCCCAATTTTATGGAGGTATGGAGATAAATGCATGCTTTACCAATTAACTAACTCAATCGTCTAAACTACAACATATACATTACCGAATTTGACTAGTTAGATATGCAAAAATTCAACTTCAAAACCATTTACACTTGATCCAACAATAAAAAATAAAAAATAAAACACACCCCGTTTCTTTTTAGTACAATGGGATTGAAAATGTACAACCTGGCTACTTTCTATCATATTCCAACTTGGTTAATGAAGGAGTAGGATTGTCTCCTCTTTTTGTTTCTTTCCCCTTCCTTCTCCTCCTATTTGAACGGTCACGGTTAAGCCACGTCAATATCTTATATTAATTTTTTATAGCAAGATAAAGATAAAATAAGAGAATGTGAGAGGAGGGGATGTAAAAAGATGGAAGAGGAGGGAAGATAATCCTAATCCGTTAAGTTAATGAATTACACTGGCCTTCTTTTTCTTACATGCTTAAATGATGCTAATCAATTTCGTTAGACCTTCTTCGACAGTCGGTGAGAAAATTGAGTATGATACCACTGTAGCAATAGTGTA
This sequence comes from Malus fusca, assembly GCA_035220775.1. Taxonomy (NCBI): domain Eukaryota; kingdom Viridiplantae; phylum Streptophyta; class Magnoliopsida; order Rosales; family Rosaceae; genus Malus; species Malus fusca. Next base: position 38,387,008 of record CM069069.1, read on the forward strand.
CGCAGTAACGGAGTCTACATTACAAGTAAAGGAGAGGGTTTTCAGAGTAATCTTAACAAAAATTTAAGACCTCTTAAATTTAATGGAGAGAATAAATTATTTTACAAACCCAGGCAACCAAGTAAATTTTAAAATACCAGGTGTTTAAAACTTAAGCTGACCACATAAGCAAGCCATCATATTGGATAGTCACTAGTATTATCCACGACTTAACTAGAAGATGAGCACACACTTTGTGTGTGAACAATTTAATTTTTTTTTTTGTTTTTAATTAAGGAGTGTGATTAGTTTTTAATTTTTTTAAAAAGAGTATGAGACAATGATGATGAGATCTTTTAATAAGGGCATATTTTTCTTAATATTATATAATTACCATTTTGCCCTATTTATGTAAATATTGTGTATAAAAAATGAGGGTAAAATAGGAAAAATGGGAATATGATTGTCATTTTGTCAAAATGTACAAAATTACTAGTTTGCCCTCCTTTTTGTCAAGAGTGTGTATTCAAAAGTGAGGGCAAAATTAAAAAAAAAGTGTCAAAAAGTTAACAAGGAGGGTTCTCTTAATAATATAGATAAAGTAAGTGAAGGGACATTGTTAGAAGGTGGGTGAATTAAACACCACTCTTGTTATTTGTAGACATCACACACTCACCTAAGAAAGGCCAGGTTGATGATATTAGTTCAAAACCCTAAATACAATATCAACCGTCCAGATGATTGGATTAGATTGCAACTGTATCGCATCTTGTATAACAGCAATTTCCCGCGCACGAAAAAGGATCATCGCCGAATCATTTTTCTGGGGATCCTAGATATCATATGATCGTAACCTTTTATCGTACATTGTGCGGTCAGAAATTATTTCAAAATTTAAAATTTAAAATTAAATATAAATAGTACCTAACGAAAACTGATCGCATAATGTACGATGAACGGTCACGATCACATGATCTTAGGATTCCACGAAAAGGATCCGGACCGCGGACTCCCAAAATTCCTGCCCAACCATAGCGAGTAGACACTCATGTCCTACTCTCAAGAGCGAGTATCGTTCGTACAATCCATTTTACTCCCTCGGAAATCGCTTTAAAACACACACTTCACCCTGATTTCATGACCTTCGCACGTTGTCTCTCTCTGCGGAGTCTCAGACACGCACACAGCGTTTCACTGCGGCTGCTTGTGCTATAAGCTATGGAGGAGTACTCGGTGGATGACCCAACTCAGCTACTCCAAGCTGCTTCCCATTTCGCAAATTGCCCCGGTAAGCACTAAACCACCTCCACTCGCTTTCGTTCCAGTTTTTCTCAACACATTTTTTGAACAGATATCACTGTTTTTTCGCAGGTCTTCAAAACAACGATTCAGCTAAAGGAATTTCTCGATCGCTTCCCTCTTCCCGTCCTTCTCAAGTAACCCTTGTCGCTTCTACGCATAACTTGTTTTCCAAGTTTTTGTGCTGCTTTTCAATTTTCTTCAATTTTCTTTCGTTTTCGTTTCGATTTTTGGCAAAATGTCCTCACTTTCCCTAAACCCTGAACTTGAATTTCGTCTGAATAAATTTTGTTTTGTTTCCCGCTTGCAGTGCTTTGCAAACCAAAGCTGATGTGCGCGGTCTGGAAAGCACATTGGTTGGTGTTTTGGAAAGGGTTTTCAAGACGAAATATGGGGGATGGGGCTTCTCTCATCCCCCAGTATACGGTATGCCCTCATTTGCTGTGCTAACTGATTACATGTCGCTGATGGATTTATTCGTGTTCTTGTGAAAAATGAAAGAGGGTGTTTGGGTTAAAACTTGAACTTTGGGCCTAAAGGAGGAATTGGCCCAAAGGGGGGGCCAAGAAAGAGAGATGGCCGAAGCCCAACTAAAGCCCAGAAACCAGAAGTGGCCTTTTTCCGACTTGGTGCAGTTCACTTGCACCACTTGCTCACCTGCCAAGCCACCAAGTGGAGTAGGCTAGACAGCTAATCAGCCCAAAAAGTACTTTACAGTGGCAGAAGCAAGTAAATAGCTGATGAGTCACTATCCCTCAAGCTACATTCGGGCAAGATTGCAGCTACAGGAAGCCCAGCCGAGTTGCCTATAAAAGAAGAAAGAGAAATCTGGAATAAGGACACTCAAACAAACAAACAAAAGCACAAACTCTGCTCAAAGCCAGATTTGCCTTCAAACGATAGCTGTAGTCAGCCAAAGCCTTCATCCCTCTCGGGATCAACTCTCACTCAACCCTTTTTGTAATAGCTCTGCTACCTTGTCTAAAACACTTGTTGTAGTATCGATTTCTCTCTGTAAACTCACCTCTCAAACCCTTTTTCTTCTAAACTCTCAAACCCCCTAATAAACCACAAAGATAGGAAGTTGCAAGACGCCCAGTTTTGCCCGACAAGGTGAAACCTTGCCTGACCCTCTTTGGTTTTGTCTTTTCATTTATTAAACTAGCAATATGTTGTATACTTTCAGTTGTATTCAAGTTGTTTCTAGTAAAATGATGATTAAAAGACTCTCTCAGTTCTTGAATCCGATTTAAAGATGTCTTCACTATTTAAATCAGATCTAAGTTCTAATCTTTCGGACATATAAGAGTGATCATGTAAAAGTTCTTGGTCTCAAGGCATAAAAAAGAACTTTATGTGGACTTAACCCATCCACGACAATCCTTGATAAACGAAGAAGTCCGAAGTTACTTGGGGCGTAAGTAATCGACTGATCTTGTAGTTTTACCACTGTTATATTATGATTATTCTAGAACGTTTGAGTATGGAATGAGTTCTGATAGGAAGCCTCAAGGCCTACACCTAAGGCCCCACAAAGGCACCTATTTGGATTCGCTCTAAGCTCTGCGGGCTAGAACGTTTGAGTATGGAATGAGTTCTGATAGGAAGCCTCAAGGCCTACACCTAAGGCCCCACAAAGGCACCTATTTGGATTCGTTCTAAGCTCTGCGGGCTAGCTGATCAGAAGTATAACGGTGGTAATACTATGTGCGACAATGGAATAGGCAGTATATATGTCAAAGTACTGGATTGGTTATGGATTGGAAGCCTCAAGGCCTATACCTAAGGCCCCACGAAGGCACCTGTCATAATCAATATGGTCTCTCGGGTATATATATATATATGTACATAATTGGACTCAACATCCGTTCTACATCTGCCATGCTAAAGATGGCAGTGGCACGCCTGAGCACGTGAAAGTTAACCTTGATTGTGAGCCTTAAGGCCTACACCTAAGGCCCCACAAATGCACCTTTCAGAGTTAACTCTGTCCTTCTCTTTCAGCCTTTCCCGACAGGCCTTGCCCGACAAGCCGTGCCCGACGAGTCTTGCCCAACAAGCCCGACAGTAAAGCAGAAGCTCGACAGCCAAACATCAACCGGCGCCAACCTCACCCGGGGAGCTGTGTGCTCGTCGGCCAGGAAACATCCCCGACGGAAATTCCTGCCACGAATAGAGGGGTTGTCTTGAATTTGAATAGGATACAGCTAATTTAGGGGTGAGGATCGGAGACCAGGAAGTACCAAAGAACGATTGCTTTCGCTACCTAGGATCTATCTTCCAAAAGAACAAAGAATTAGATGGAGACCTCAACCATATAATACAAGCTGGATGGATGAAGTGAAAGAGTGCATATAGCGTGTTGTATGACCGTCATATGCCACTGATGCTTAAGGGAAAATTTTATAGGATGACAATAAGGCCGGCGATGCTGTATGGCGCAGAATGTTGGGTAGTGAAGCATCAACATACATAAAATTGGTGTAGCAGAGATGAGGATGCTTCGTTGGATGTGTGGGCACACGAGAAAAGATAAGATTAGGAATGAGGATATCCGAGGTAAAGTAGGAGTAGCCGAAATTGAAGGAAAGATGAGAGAAAATCGGTTACGGTGGTTTGGACATGTGCAACGAAAGCCTACTGACGCTTTGGTTAGAAGATGCGACTACAGGACAGAGGTCTAGGGCTGAAGGGGTAGAGGGAGACCTAGGAAGACTTTGGAAAAAACTCTAAGAAAAGACTTAGAGTACTTGGATCTAACGGAGGACATGACACAGAACCGAGTGCAATGACGTTCTAGGAATCATATAGCCGACCCCAATTAGTGGGAAAATGCTTTGTTGTTGTTGTTGTTGCACCTTTAAAGTCTTCTTATTATGATGTATCCGAATGCCAATGCGTTGCTCCGAGAGCATGTTGCTCTGGGTCAATCAAATAAAGGACATTAACCATAGTACAAACCCAATTAGTCCTCATAAACAAAGCCGATTTTTGTACGTATTGTGTGCGTCTCTTGATTCTTAAACATTTCTCTTTGCTTTTCTTCAGTCATTTGTACAAGCTAGTCTGATGGCAGAGTCTCAGGAAGTCAATTCTTTAGCATGTAAAACGGTATATGTATGAAAATTTCTTGTTCATCTTTTGCTTTATGTTGAGATTCTCGAGTCGTATTGTTCATAATTAGAGAATGTATCTATTTGTTTTGGATTTGCATATTTTCTTTCAATTCCTTTTTCGGGGGAGTTGAAACTTACGTAAGTAACGGACAAATTTATTGGCTAGTTTAACCTGGTGTTATGACAACAACCTTCAGGTTTCTTGCCTTCTGGAGAATTCGAATGAAGGTTCTGTTTCTGCAACACGCCTTACGGTTGACCACAATATATATCCTCTCTTGCTTGATTGCCTCATTCATGGGTAAGGTTCAAATTATAAGTTGAAGATCGGTACTTGGAATTTTTATTATCTTTTAATTATCTTTCTTTTCTTTTTGGGAAAACTATTTCTAGTTTTCATTATTTTCCTTTATCTTTGAAGTCCATGATAAAGTGTTTCTTCTGGTGTTTAGTTATGAAAAAGTTGCAACTCTAGCAATGGATGCAATAGAGAATATAGCTGGTTCTCCCGCAGGCATGGTATGGACATCACATTTACTGTTTTATTCTTTGTTTAACTTTTGATCTCCTTAAATGTTGTTTTACTGAATACCTGCACTGTGATAACTCAAGAAAACCCTTGCTGTCAATATGTAGGATATCGTTTTAGCAGCCCAATGCTCTTCACTGGTAGGGTGATTGTTACTTTTGTGATTTATAGATGTATGGTTAAAACTTTCCTGAAATTTGGTAGTTATTTTAGTGAATGAACTATAAAAGAAAGCCAATTATCAGCTATGCTGGTCTTTCGTATTTTTCTGTTACGCAACGTTGTAGTGATACTTGACTAATTTGTGTTGTTGACATGTGCATCAGAGGCATGTCATTAAAGTGGTTGTAAGAAGTTGGGGATAGTTTTATCCATTTATATAGATGTCCCAATTTTAGACAGTCAGATGAAAAGTTTTTCTATGCATTTACAATCTCCGTAAGGACTTCCATGTACATTGATATTAGTCATGTATACTACCGTGCTGTTTCTGATTTTAGATGATTTTAGATTATTTACTGATTTTCTCTGCTTACGTTTTTTAAAGAAAAATCATATTATTGTTTTGCAGGGATGGGTCCGGATTCTGGCTTTGATAGTGAGGCTATTTTCTATCTCCTCACGCGCCAACATGGCATCAGTAGTCCAGAAGTCAAATCTACTTGAACTTTTTGAGGCAAAAATCAAGAACAATGTTACTCTTTCAACATTGAGCATTTTGGAGGCTTTGTATGAGGTTGGCTGTTGATCATCTACACACCTCTCCCTCTCTCCTCATGCACAACCCGTTAAACTATCTATTTTGGCAGCTCCAACTCCCACATCTTAGCTTCTTTTGTGCTCCATTTCGTGCCATATACTGATCATAATTTTCTAGAAGTTCTGTATTAAAATTCAGATCCGATATGCAGAATAACTAAGCATACATAAATTCTATGAAGATGAAAAAATCAGGTCAACTACTTTGTTCTAGGGCTAATGTTTAGTACAATGCTTAAGAGAAATGTGGCCTTTAATTTGTATGTATTATCTACAAGTGAACGGCATCTATCTTCTTAAGTTCGCTAATTTTTTTGTTTACAATCCAATCAATTCTCAATTCAAAATTTCTGGTATTGTTTTCATTTGATAGTCTCGTTTCCTTGCTTAAAACCTTATATTGAGATGTTCTTGTTGTATGTGCTTAAATGACAAAGTTATCAGAGATCGAGCATGGTAGAGAGTTTTCGACCCTTCTGCAACTGCTAAGTTCTGTAATCAGGTGCTTAAACAACATTTTCTGCTATCTGTTTCATTTTGAATACTCCGTATTGCCTAAAGTCTTGTAGACAGAAGTGACGCAGCATGATATCGTTGTATAAATTTTGTAGCAACAAATCAATGGAGTCGATTTGAAGAAGAGGGGCAAAGGAGGTTAGTGGAAGAATTCTGTCCAAGGAGAATTACATACTAGCTGATGAATTAAGTAAGTCTTAACAGACTTGGAAATTTGTAATATGATGAATAATATCTACTTGCATCATTCCAGATTATCATAACACCATTGTTTTTTCCTTTCATCCTGCATATAAGATGCCCTGTAGTCTGGTGCCTGCATTATTTCTGGCTCATTTGGTAGCTTTTTTACCTGTATTTCGAGGACAGATATCATGCTTAATTTTAGTGCTGCACTGCTGTTAAGGCACTTGTCATACCATTTTCTAACCCAGAGAAAAAGAAGAAGAGAGTCTTCTTTAGTGGACACCCTTTTATTTTGTTTCAGTTTTTGGCTAGCTTGGTTGCTTGGTTGCATTTATCCAAAGGAATCAAAGCTACCTCCAAACCTCCAGTTGCAATTGGCCCCCATTTTCCCTATTAGGTTTGAAACAGAGCACTAACACAGTATCTTGGACCATGATATGCCACTCAAATCATTTATTTATCCAACGTATATGACATTAGGTGAAATTGCTATATATATATATGTTATTTATTTCTTCTGTCGCATGCTATCTATTCTCTTTTGAAAATGGGGACAATCTTAAGTGATTTCAAAGGGTAGACTTTGAGATTTGTTACTTCAAAAAAATATATTATTGCTATACCAAAGATCATAAAGTGGTCACAAATTGCTTTTGATAATAATTTTGATTTTGCAGGTGTAAAAACTGTATTATCAGCCATAGACAGGATACTTAGTTCAACCGGAACTCAAGAAATAGACGAATGTGAACCTGCTCTTGAAGCACTGGGTCAAATACGGTCATGTAAGTACGCCTGTACCTTCTCTAGGCTTGGCAAATGGTTTTTATAACATGAAAATATCTACCTATCATCATCAAAGTTTATATTTATACCTGGTTTTTTGGGATGATCTTAGCAATTAAAGTTTCTATTGTCAAGTTCACCACCAGCTGCAAGACATGTTATCTATGCTGTCTTTGATAGGCAAGGACGTGGTAAACAACTGGTTAGTAAATCTGCCTTTTCGCTTTATGGCTTTAAGCTCTCCAGCCCTCTTTTGCTATGCAAATTTTTTATGTTCGATATCATGTTTTAATTTGCCAATTTGATTGAAAATGAAAAGCTTCTCCTATATCAAAGGGTGGGTGGGTGGGGGTGTGTGTGTATGTCTTTAGTATGTAGCTAACCCTGTACTATAAGATCCAATACTGAAATGCTGTCACAGTACTGATTAGAACACTCATTAATCTTGGTCGTAGAAAGAGATACAGTGGTATAAGACAATCTACTTATTTAACTCCCCATTTTAGCTACTAACTAGTCTCCGTCTTTGTCTATTTGTAATGAAAGTACATGCAAGGAATACATTTGCACTAGCCGGCAGTCACTCAGTCGCCTTCATATGTATCTGTATGAATGGTCATGGTCATGAAATGTTTACAGCATACGTCGAATGTGAACAAAAAAGGAGGTAGTCTAGGTGGATTGACCTTCAAGCAAAATCAATACACTCCAGTTGCCCAATATGTACGCTTGGGAAAGGGATGGTCTCCAAGTTGAATTGGAAGGCTCTCGCTTGCCAAATATTATTTACATGTCAATCACTCAGTTGTACGATTACACAAAATGGAAGTGTTAGTGTCAAATTGTCAACTTGTACTGGAATTGTATCGCTTCTTAGGCCGATGGTTAGTATTTCAGGCTAGTAATTGATGTTTTTTGTCAGCTCATCTGGTATTTTTCACTTGATTAGACAAGCCTCATGTATTTTGGTGCTTTTAAATTTGGTTGTTGGATTGTTTTTCTAGTTACTGTTGCCTGATTTGATTATACGTCAACTGACTCTGCTGCCTTTGTAAATCAGTGCAGAATGTTGTGTTTTCTTCATCTTGATTGGTATATGGCCATGTTACTCAAGCATGTCTTGGAGAATGAGTTTAATATTTGTCATGCTTTCCTTAAAGTTTACTGCCCTGTTTTGTGTCTTTTCCTGCCGTATGTCTTGATGCTGATTTATGTTGGTTTGACTGAAATATACAAAAAAGAGGACTTGATTCTAAATTCCTTTTTGCTTTTTGTTTGGAGTGCAGTCGACCATCACTACTGAGACTGTCTCTGATTCTGAAGCATCTCTGTCTTCTCTATTAGAGTACTTTTTTAACAGCCCTCCTGAATTGGAGGGTAACCGTGCTAAGCAGCTGGCTTGTAGGTTAAAATTGATGCTCCGCTTGCTATATTGTTTATGTGAATACCATGGCAGCACGAGTATCGTCTACAGTTGGGAGATTATGATCTTGGTCAGGACTCAGGATTCATTCTCGGTTGGCCAGGCAATTTGACCTGTTTATCAGATCTGCCGTCTGTCAGATGTTCCATACAGTAGTGGAAAACATATACGTCACGGTCGTAGGACACTGCACATAGTGGTTTAGTAAACAAAATACGAACTACTAGTATTCTCACATGTGAATATGAGAGCCTTTGTCTAATTTTTTCAGTTTAGGTCTATGATTGCCAAGGCCCGAGAGATTTTAACTTCTCATATGGAGCATCATTGGTTAAGACACTGTCACCCTTGCGTCTTTAGTGTGATTCTATCTCCATTATGTTATATCGTTGGTTAAGACACTGTCACCTTTGCGTCTTCAGTATTATCGCACAACTGGTGAACACTAGAGAAGTTGGTGATGGCAGTAGGCAAAGAAAAAGAAAACACATGGGTAACAATGCAATTACTGGATTATATATTGCCAAACGCATAAATTACAAAATTTGACCTTTAAAAAATACAAGTGATATGACATGGGAGGTAAAACACGTATACTTTGCTAGTGTACACAACAAGGTGCTGGTTGATGTGACTTTTTAGCTTGAAAGTTTCATCTTCCAAGTTTCAATTTCTATGTTCATGGTTCATGGCTGTTTACACGGCTATGAAGCTCCAGCATCTCTTGATGGTTCGGGTCGACGGAGAGAGCCGCTCGACAGTCTCGCAAAGCACCCATGACATCTCCAACGTGCTCATGGAATGCCGCCCGTAAGTGCAGAAGGTGGAGGTCGGCTTTGAATGCAATTGCCCTTGATAGTTCTGCAATGGCCTCTGCTTCTTTGTGGCTATCCATTAACACTGTTCCCATCCAGAAAACGAAATTCCGTTTCATACAATTTGAAATGAAACTTTGATAATAATAATGTATGAGTGTTGAAGAACAAATGAAAAATCAAACCTGCAGCTCTATATCTGTAAGGGTACACCCGAAGCGGATCTAAGCGGGTCACCATCTCCAGATCAGTCTTTGTGAGTTCACGATCACAATATTCGGACCTCTTCTCATAGGCGGATGCATTGTTCCGGGCCTTCTCAATCAGTTTGGTCATTTCCTCGTACGCAGCAGGCTTGTCATTTCTGAGAAAATGAACCCGAGCAAGGCCCTGGTGCGCTCGCGTATGCCTGATCTTAAGAGCATTTATGTAGCAATCAGCTGCCAAGTCTAACTTCCCGCAGTCAACATAAACACTTCCAAGGTTGTTGAGCGCCTGGTAAATGAAAAATTGAAGGATCCACAGAAAGGTTAGAACATGCTGAAACTAGCAGTCCATCCCGGCAGCAATTCAGGTTACGAAGATTTCCATGATTTGGTTAAAAAATACATACTTGACCTTTACGCAGCCTGTCTGATGGGCACTTCAAGGCATCTTCGAGGAGAGATACAACAGATGATGAAGAGGATTGATCTTGGCTAGAGTCTGCCAGTGCATAGGCTTTCAAAAAGAAGGCCTCAAAGGATCGTTTAATTTTGATGGATTCCTCTGCTTTCTGGAGCCCTTCCTCACAATGTCCTGTATCGTATAAGATCCACCCCTCATAAACCAACTTTTCATGATCGCTGGATGCATGCTGACGAGCTAACTGTAAACTTCGCATTGCTGCCTCGGGACAGTTCAACCTGATCAAGTGGAGACATGAGATTTCTACTGACATTTTCAACAGCAGAAAATAGTGCCACCAAAAGAATCATAGGGAAAAGTGCATGGGACCAAAGGCAGGTTTTCAGAACCTTAAAACTTATTCAAAGGAAAAATCAGATCTTTACATTGTGATTCATCGAATTTGGCATCGGCACATTATACATACTCAAATAATTTTTCCGTTAAACATGAATAAATCCGCTACACAATAACCGACAAATATTTTGGACCTCTTGAAATAAAAGGAACTATAACATCATCCCCAAAAAGTTCGGTATCAAAAACATACCTGAGAAGAAGCAATGACTGTCTGAAATACAGAACGCCTTTTGCTGCATCAGATTCAAGCATCTGGTATATAACCGAGAGAGACCCAATATCATCGACTGAAGACCAACGATCGTACAATTGCAGCCAACAATCTGCCGTTGTCCAATTTTCTACATGCTCACGCACAAGTGTCCGAAGTTGGGATGCTGCCACCCGTCCCTCAAACATCCTATAATTCGGGGAGAGAGTAAGAATTGCTTGAACATCACAAATGGCTGATTTATAGTCCTCAAGAGCAAGATAGAAACAGAACCGGAGTTCCAAGCATTCTAACGCAAGTTTAAACCCCAGAATACGATTAATTTCAGCAAGCGCAGCTTGAACATTCTGTTTTCTCATTAATGTAGCCGCACGATACATATAAGGGTAAGTAAGAGTTGGATCCAGCTCAGATGCTTTCTCAAGGTCTTCCCATCTCTTATCACCTTCACAGTACAAGGACCTCTCCTGATACATCCATCCAAGTGGCGTAACAGCGCAGATTACAGAGCTCAGCTTTTCATATGACCAAAGTTTATGGCCCTTAATGTAACTCAGTCTAGCTAATCCTGCAACTGAATATATATGGCCTGCATTTAGAGCTTCTTCAAAAAGGCTCTTAGCTTCGTCATACTCTTTTCTCAAGAGCCTCAGGCATCCCAACTGATGGAATGCCAGCATTCTTTGTCTATCATTTTCAGAAAACTCTACCAACCGTTCCAGGAAACAAGCTGTTTTTTCTGACTGTGGATCAAGGTTCATACAAACTTCACTTAATAAACAATATAGCGAAAACGAGGCTTGCCCAACCATGATTGATCTCTGTTGTCTATCAGCATGCCTGAATATATCCACCACTCGGTTGTCATTCAAACAATCAGGAAGATTATTTAAGAAAACTTGTAAGCATGACGCAGCAAGGACAGGACAGTTCTCTTCAAGAGCATACTCCATGAGTTCTACCGCATCTTCTCTAGTCGACACCAGGGATGCAAGTTTCCGGTCACAAGCATCTTTAAGCTTTTCGCAACAAAATTTATTTGCAAAAGCTAATATTTCCAACAAAAGATGAGTAGGGACTTCATTCAAACTGCCAGTTATACTGAACTCATTGATTGTCCTCATACCTGATGCACTGATATTGTTTTCGGACAAATCTATGTCCTCCCGAAATGATTCCGAGAAACACCCATTGAGCATGGCATGAAATGGAGCAGAAAGGCTTGATATTTTCTGCCTATCACAATCTACCCTCTCATCTTGAATTCTAAAACTGACATTTCTTGATATTCCGTTCCCATTCATCGAAACATTCTCAAGGGTACTACTCACAGTTGCATCAGTAGGAAGCTGAGTCAAAATATCCACCGGCTCAAATTCTTGCGCACATTTATCACAACTAGCAAGCAAGTCAGAAATATGCTCTTCCCCTTGCTTCTCATACTTCAACCATGCTCCAAATATGAGCTTCTCATGAATGGAGCTAGCTTTCTGCCAAGCTGCACGAAGGCTTCTTCGCATCAGCTTGACTTCTCCGAGGCCCCTAAAGACCTGAAATTGTAACAAGTAAAGATTCGACTGTCCCTGCGGAGGACATAACTCAAGTTCTTCATGAATTTGAGCTAAAACTTCGACGTAATCAACTGGTTTATAGAACGGGAGTATTGGCGGCTCGGGGACTTTGATAAGAGATTCTCTACAGAATTCGCACATCCACAACAAATTATAAGATCAAAATCCAAACTGTGAATTGGGAAGTAAGTATCATCCACAATTATTGAATCCATAGCATAAAGGAAGAATGACTTACAGAGAAGAAGAGGAGGAGTTTGATGGCAGCTTGGAAAGCTTCCCTCTTTCCACCTGGAGCCATGACTGTGGATTGTGGGCACTGAGCTGTGATTCTTTACCAGAATCTTTACCAGACTCAGAGGGAAAGAAAGTCCTCATGGGGCATAAGACTCTAAGCAAATCCCAGATCTCCAAATTACCCAGATGGGTTTCTCTCTCTCTAAACTCAAAGTTCAAATTTCTCTCTCTAAAAACTCATAGTTCAAGTTTCTCTCTCTAAAAATTCAAAGTTCAAGCACAGCGGAGATTGCGGAAAAGAGAACAAAAGCCCAGAAAGCTTCCAAGTGATCCCAAATCACTTGGCTGACGGATTTCCCACCAAGAACCTAAATTCTAAATCACAAAAAATTCAAAAATTACAAACAGACAAACAGTAATAATGTCTGGTTTGGACCTATTTCAACAATTTCAACAAAGTAAAACAAACCCAATTCACAAAAAACAAACACAAATTCTGGGTTTCTTTAATTCACAAAAAAAAAAAAAAAAATCAAATTTATCTTCTTCTTTTTTTCAGTTTACAACAAAAATTAGTACTTTCCTCTCCTCCCAATGTAAGGAACCAGATAAAAGAAAAACCCAGAAAAGAACAAGCACCCATCCAAAAAGTTAAACAAGATCTCTACCAAAAACGTGGCCAAATCACATTAGCCCCCACCCAATCCCCTTCATAAAATGCCAAAAAACACCATAAGCAACCAAGTGAAAGAGGAAGGAGAAAGAGACCCACTTCACTTCTGGCTTCAATTCTTGCAGAGAAGTTTGTCACAGATTACAACGAGCTGAGAGAGGAGCTTCAGAGAGGCATGGGACCGACCAGTTACCAGGAGAAAGGAATCCAAATGGAAAAAAATGGCCACTTTAACTTTTTTTGCCTTCTTTTTTGCTTGTTAAAAGAGAAAGTCTTTTCCTTTTATTTTTAGGAAAACTAATGAAAAGGGCTTGAAAACTTTGAGTTTTAATGATAAGAACAAAATAAAGGGTAAAATGAATAGTACCAGGTTTGACTTTTTAGTGTTAAAATGTGTTTTTTCGTTAAAGTGAACAGTACCGCGGGTTTTTCGTTAAAACTCTCTTTATTTTTTTCTTTCTTTCTTCTCTCACCTCTCTTCCTTGGAAACCGGAAATGATATTAAGACCAAAGTTGGATTTTGGTCTCCGCGAAGTTTCATTTTTTTTTTGTTTTTTTATTAAGAAATATGACTAGTTTTTAAAATTTTAAAAGGAGTATGAAAAAATGATGATGAGATCATTTCTTTTAATAAGTGCATATTTTATCTTAATATTACATAATTACTGTTTTTTGCCCTCCTTATGTAAATATTGTATATCAAAAGTGAGGGTAAAATAGGAAAAATAGGGATATGATTGTTATTTTGTCAAAATGTACAAAATTACTATTTTGCCCTCCTCATGTTAGTATTGTATTGTGTATTCAAAAGTGAGGGCAAAATTGGAAAAAGTGGGGGAAAAAAGTTGGCAATGGGCTCTTCTCTTAATAGAATAGATTTCAATTTTGTAAATTTTAAGAAAAATATATAACTCAATCACAGTATTATTTTAGTGAAATTAGCAGGTGAGGGGTAACGTGTGTCCTATTTTTCACCGATCTTTAAAGGGTGGTGCTATCTTCTCATTTTTTTTTTACTTTTAACACACTTAGTTTAATTTTCGAATGTCAAATCGAAAAAAAAATCGAATGAAATTAAACAAGTTCAAGGGACAAAAATTAACAAATAGTGTAAGATGTAAAAACATACATGTGGATAATAATACTCATGCTCAAAAAATGTAAGACGTAAAAATATACGAGTGGATAGCAATACTCATGTCACTCTCGAGAGCTAATCACGGGCAAGTAGACTATTTTTCTGAAAACCAACAATTAGTAAATTATGCAAGTTAAATCGCAACCATAAAACTACTGCGAGCAAAATTCACTAAAATTACGAGTAAAGTCATGATTTGGCGTGCTAATTATACAGATTGTTTGTTGGGGCTGCAAAAACTAATGGGAACCCAATAAACAAAAATGTTTATAATTACACACCATTTAGAGGGAAGATATGGCCAAGTTGGACTATAAGCAGGCAAATACCACGTCGTTTTGGCGTGTGGAGAAGCCTAACCCTATCATTTTGGCAGATTTGTTTGGTTTATGTCACATCAATAATTAGGGGTCCAATTTGGGTTGGGTTGGGTTGGGTTGAGTCAACCCAATTCCGTCCATGCTCAACCCGAATTCAAACTCAATTAGGCATGTTGGAATGAATAAAAAACCCGTCAAAATCCAACCCAACCTCAAACCAAACATTTATTGGGTTGGATTGATGATTTGTCCCCCCACGTCAACTCAAACCTAACTCGATTTTGAGCCCGAATTCGCTCATGCACACATATTACCCATATCACTTCATATTATATAGTTATGTATAAGTTTTGAAATGATTATACTTGAAGTTTTGTTGTTTTTCATATAGATAATGAATGATAGTGTTACTTTTACATTTCTTTTGCTTGAAGCTTTGGTATACCTCTTGTAATTTAATTTCAATTTTGCATGGTTGAAACATTAGAAATAGTCTCCAAGTTGTTTGCTTTAACTTTTGTGTGTATGTTGATGTGTAAATGGAATTTTAACTAATATTGACGTTGTTTGGTTCATAATTTGAAAAATCATGCAAAAGAAGGTGCTATAAGATTGCACTTGATAATGTTGATTAAGCTCGAGTTGAACCCCAACCCGAATAAGCCTGAACCCAAATTAAACATGAACCTAACTAAACCCGCATGAACCCAAAACTAACTTAAACTTGAATTATGAAGGTTGGGTTAGAATTGAGTACTGTAGTTAATAATTATTCTATGGAATTGATATTAGAACTTAAAAAACTTTATTCTACAATCTCGACACTCATTTCTCTTTCATCTTTTTTATATGTAAAAATTGTTGACGATATTTCTAGAGTATTAATGACAACTTTGCTACTTAAAGTGTTGATTGTGATTATCAAATTCAATTGGTAAACTCGAATGTTTTGTTTTGAAGTGAAATAATTAAAAAATTATTGTGTACTACTAAAATACCGTGAAATAATCTTTATCTATAATTTAACATGACTTTAAGTGTAACTCATTGTCCACTTAATGATATGGGATAAGTTATTCTGGTACCACACTATAATTTCTTGAAATAATTGTTATTTCCTAGTTGTTAGGGTAAGGTCTCTTAGTTTTTAGGGTTTATTTTAAGAATGGTTAATAATCCCTATTCTTGAGGGACAAGTTTGTTGCATTTTCTGTTTTAAACTTAGTCAAATACCACGATCCTAGGGTTGTTAATCGTGGGGTTGTTATCTATTTTCATTGTAAAGCTATTTAATAGTTATTGCTATGTTTGAATTCAATTAGAAAGTTCTCCTAGCAATTAAGTGCAATATCAAGCTTTCATTTTGTAAAGTTCTTTGTCGTTCTTTCTAGTTCTAATGTCTGGTATTAGAGCCCCATCACGGGGCCTAATCAAAAATTCTGAAACATAGTCACTAGTTCAGCGTGTAGGAGTAACGACATGGCAACTGAGAGCAGTTTCGTGCAGCCTGCTATCCGAAAATTTGGTGGACACTATGATCATTGGAGCATGCTTATGGAGAATTTCCTACGATCGAAGGAATATTGGAGCTTGGTGGAAACTGGGATCCTTGCAGCTGAAACAGCAAAATGGATGGATCTCATTGAGGTACATAAGAAAACAATTGACGATCAAAAGTTGAAAGACCTGAAGGCGAAGAACTACCTGTTCCAAGCTATTGATCGATCAATTTTGGAGACAATCTTGAAGAAAGACACTGCAAAGGATATTTGGGACTCTTTGAAGCATAAGTATCAAGGCACATCACGAGTCAAGCGTGCCCAATTGCAAACTCTTCGCAAAGAGTTTGAAGTGCTTCACATGAATGTTAGAGAATCGGTGAACGAAAACTTTGGAAGAACTCTCATCACAGCCAATAAGATGAGTATTCATGGAGAAAAGATGGATGATGTGGTGATCATTAAGAAGATTTTGGGACCCATGCCTTAAAAGTATGATTATGTTGTGTGCTTTATTGAGGAGATCAAGACGACAGAATGTGCGCTTCGGGTTATGTGTTCATGATGGGCTCAGGAGCAGTGTCTTGGTCATCGAAGAAGCAACATGTGGTTACTCTATTTACCACAAAAACAGAGTTTATTTCTGCCACGTCAAGTACTTGTCAAGCAGTGTGGTTGAGGAGAAATTTACAACAACTTAAACATGATCAATTCAAGGCTACAATGGTGTATTGCGACATGTTTTAGCAATAAACTTTCCAAGAATCTAGTGATGTATGGTCTCCCCAAGGAGGAAATGAAAACAAACATCTATATGTTTGCTATAACCATGCATCACTGGATTCTTGGAAAGTTTAATTGCTAAAACATTGTTGCAATACACCACTGTAGCCTTGCATAGATCATGTTTATTTGCTGTAAAATTCTTCTCAACCATATATATTGCTTGACAAGCACTTAACGCAGCAGAAATAAACTTTGCTTCTGTGCTAGATAGAGTAACCATATGTTGTTTCTCCACTGACCAAAACACTGCTCCTGAGCCCATCATGGACATGTAACCAGAAGTGCTCATTCTGTCGTCTTGATCTCCTCAATAAAGCAGACAACATAATTATACTTTAGAGTCATGGATCTCAAAATCTTCTCAATGATCACCACATCATCCATGTTTTCTCCATGAATTCACATCTTATTGGTTGTGATGAGAGTTCTTGCAAAGTAATCGTTCACCGATTCTCCAACCTTCATGTGAATCACTTCAAACTCTTTGCGAAGAGCTTACAATTGGGTACGCTTGACTAGTGTTGTACCTTGTCTGCTTCAAAGAGTCCCAAATATCCTTTGCAGTGTCCTTCTTCAAGATTGTCTCCAAAATGGATTGATCAATAGCTTGGAACAAGTAGTTATTAGCCTTCAGGTCTTTCAGCTTTTGATTGTCAATTGTTTTCTTAAGTACCTCAGTGAGATCCATCATTTCTGCTACTACGGCTGCAGGGATCTCAGTTTCAACCAAACTCCAATATTCCTTGGACCGTAAGAAATTCTCCATAAGCATGCTCCAGTGATCATAGTGCCCATCAAACTTTCGAATAGCAGGCTGCACGAAACTGCTCTCAGTTGCCATGTCGTTACTCCTTCACACTGAACTAGTGACTGTGTTTCAGACTTTTTGATCATGCCCCGAGATGGGGCTCTGATACTAGATATCAGAACCAGAAAGAACAGCAAAGAACTTTGCAAAACGAAAGCTTGATATTACACTTAATTGCTAGGAGAACTTTCTAATTGAATTCAAACGTAGCAGTAGCTATTAAATAGCTTTACAATGAAACTGAAAAGGAAATAACAACCCATGATTAGGAACCCTAGGATCGTGGTATTTGACTAAGTCTAAAACAGAAAATGCAACAAAGGTGTCCCTCAAGAATAGGGATTATTATCCATTCTTGCAACAAACACCAAGAACTAGGACGTTACCCTAACGACTAGAAAACCTTAACAACTTTAACAATAATCACGTGATCAATTGGCTTTTACAAACACTAGCCTAATTATGCTTTTGGAAATTATTTCTTCTTGATACTTCTCAACCATGATTTCTCTTAAAAGCAATTTTGGACGACAAAATGGTCCACCGAAAACTCCCTGATCTATAGCCTAATCTCTTAAAGATTGTAATTTTAGATTGGGATAGTTGTTGATTCAAGTGTACTAATCTCTTTGTCACAAGCTATTGCATATGCGGCGCTCTTTTTTTCTCTATCTCAAAATTTGTCCACATGGTTTTCCGCAGAAAGATTTTTTTATCTAGACCCATATAAAAATGTGTAATGCTACAGCTGAAGTATCGATATTTTGGAGGGCTTTGTGTTTATAGTTCTAGAGCCGAAGTTGTTAATGTATATTTTGTTTCTTTATGCCTTGTGATACCACTTTCCTAGAAACAATCTTTTATAAATACATCTTGAATTCTGAAATTCACGTTTTAATTTTGTGCTATCTTATAATGTTATAAATAAACTTTTGCTAAAAAAAAAAAAAAAAAAATACTCCAAAACGACCCGTATAACCCTGGGAACATTCGAATCCTTCGTTGTGGAGTTGTGGTTGGGACACAAAAATCGGAGTAAGATTGGAAGTAGGGAAACCTTGACTTAAAAAAAGCTTTAACCTTCACTCGACTTTCCACGATACATGCTCATCCTAGTTTGAATTTAGAAGCAAAGCTCCAAATTCAAGTTTCAAAAATGTTATTGACGTTGATGTGGGGATTTCGCATGGTAAATTAATGTATAGTTACCAATGACTTGGAGATACTGTAATCATGATTAATTTAATGACATGGATTCATTTTCATCGTGTGATATATTGAATTAAAGATTTACTATACCATTTGATTGGTTTTGATACACATCACATGATGAGTCGTTTTTAGTTCATACTTAATATGCTAATATACTGTAGAAAAAACCGCTTAATATGCCATGACTCATTTTCATCAACTAATACACTAATTTAAAGATTTACTATACTATTTGATTGGCTTAAATACACATCACATGATGAGTCGTGTGCAGTTCATACATAATACATTAATATACGATTGTGGAGCCTTCAATTCCACTTAAGGGAGTTTTCCTGAACTTGCATCATGACGACTCTGAAAATAAAATGGGGTCTTTTGATATGGGTTCAAAGTAACTAAAAATTGGATCTATTTCAAAAGTCAAAAGTCACTAAAAATTGGACCTATTTAAAAAATAGGCCTATAAAATTGGACCTATTTCAAATTTTCCCAAATAAAATATGATGTTAGAAAATAGGTTTCTTTTTAGGGTAAATTTTGTCCCAACAAAGATAATGAGAATGAGAGTCCTTTATTTGCCGTGCGTTTAGACTTTGAAGTCGTTTCATCGTGTGCCATTGTAATCATATTGTGAACAAGACTAGGAGGCCAACAAGAATTCACATAATCGATAGCTGCTTTGAACAAGTTGTCTACAATCAATTATTTTCTACTAAACTGCTATTTTTACTGTAAAAAAAAAATATCTGTGTGTGTATATAACGGTTAGACTGGTTGGGTGATGTGTTTTAGGTGTCACACTGATTAAAAATAATATATATATATATATATATATCAATTAATAGCTACGAATTATTTCTTTTATTACCACACACACACACACACACACACACATATATATATATATATATATCATACTTTACGAATTATCATCATTGTATTTCACTTATAAATACAAAGATCATATGGTCAGGAAAAGAAAGATTACATGACAATGAAAAAGAAACTATAGTTCCACTTGCAGAAACAAACTAAAAATTTGACAAAATAATTAAAATGCAACACGTGACTGAACTAAGAACTATAAAATTATATGGGTCATTTTAATTTTGGTCCCTAGTCAACCTAATTATTATTATTATTTTTTTGAGTAAACGATATTATTTACACTAAGGGAGTAGGAGAGTGACTAAGCCTCACATTAGGCTAGCAATATGGTTCAAATTCGCATTTGGCAAGAATGGAATCTAAGACCTCTCACTTACAAGTGAAGAGGAATATCACTAGACAGTAGTA
The DNA here is from genome assembly GCA_035220775.1 of Malus fusca. Taxonomy (NCBI): domain Eukaryota; kingdom Viridiplantae; phylum Streptophyta; class Magnoliopsida; order Rosales; family Rosaceae; genus Malus; species Malus fusca. The sequence goes on from CM069069.1 coordinate 38,407,196, forward strand.
CTAAGTGGGTAGTCAACCTAATTGTTAGAATGAAACTTATAGCCAAAATGGTCCATGAGATTTGCATAACACATCACTTTGGTCCCTGAGATTGAAAATCAATAGAAATGGTCTCTGAGATTGTCCACCATCCATTATTTTGGTCATTTCGTTAAAAACTCCGTTAAGTGTCCCAGAGCTCTTGGCCGGAAGTTTGGACAATTTTCAAAGTTTCGTAACTCAATCGTTTCTTAACCAAATTCGACCCATAATATATCAAAATGAAGATAGGAAAGTGTAGAACAAGACCTATTTGGAAGCCCAATGGTTGCCGGAGATGGCCGAAAAACAACCTGAAAGGTGACTGGTCCGCAGGAAAACTGGAAAACTCGCTGGAAACTGGGTAAACTTTAAACGTTCATAACTTCTTCAATACTCAACGAAATCGAGTGATTCAAAAACAAAAATCATACTTCTCGACGATACGAAGAGAATGGTACCTTTGTCGACGGCTAACTTGCCGATGTTTGGCCGGAAAATAGCTCAAAAGTGGTTGTCTTGGTCTCAAGTTAGCGAAAAGACCCACTCACAAATAATGTAGTCGGGTCGAACCCGCCTCGCGGGTATCAAAGATCTTTGCGATGCGTTTCACCTAAAAATGAAACCATTTACATAAATATGTAACGTATTAACGTAAAAACGTGTTTTCGTACAAAGTACGATTAATAAAGGAACTATTTTAAACAATTGAATTTCAGAAAACGGACAACGGATTCGGATTTTGCATGTCGAGAAACCTAAGGAGGGACCTCGGGTTCCTCCACGTGCCACCACAAGTGGCTGCATTGGTAGCCACGTGCTGCATGCGTCAGAGAGAGTGGCAGCCCAAACGCGCCTCACGCGCCTTCATCATGAGTTTTCCAGAATTTTTCTGTGTTTTTCCTCCCACTTTAGAAGCTCATTTCGAGCTCAATTCTCCACCAAAAACAACATAATTTATATGGAAATGAAGCTTAGCACATGAGGAACAAATCCATACCAAGATTAGGCCAAGTCGTGGTCGGTATTGGCCGGAAAAGTAGCCTGAAAGTGGCCAAATGGTCACGGTTCTATTTTTTTTTCCAGAAGTCTCACATTCATCCCTACAATTTCCAAATCCTACCAAAACAAGTGCAAAACCCTAAGATCTTCCACAAACATCGAAAAGGAAGGGAACTAGAGTGTTCCCGAGGCCTACCTTGGTTGAAATCGACAAGAACTCGTCGGAGAAGATGATGAATAGTGGCAATGGCCACTGTGCAATGCAAGCTCCATGTCTGGATTTGATGTTCACGATCTGAGCTTCACAAAGATAGGGAAAGACAAGGCGCGGTGGTGGTACGATGGTCTAACTCGTAGAAGTAGTCGTGTGGTGGTGGTTCAGTGTTACTATGCACGAGGAGTGCAGAGAGAGTTTGAGATGAGAGAGTTTTAGAGAGATAAAGGTTCGAGATAGTTGGAGAAAAAGTGGAAGGCTCAAACAGTGATAGGAGACGCGGGAGTGAGGGGAGTAATGATGTGGTTCATTCATGGCCTTATTGGCCTCTTTGTTTTCAAAGAAGAAAATGATAATGAGGGAGAGAGAGAGTTTTAAAATAATAAACTTAGTAAGAAGGAGTGAAGTGTCAGCAAGAGTATGGTCCAAGAGTTAATAAAAATGAGAGAGTTTGAAAGAGAAAGGAACTGAGATTGCTGGAGGGAGAGGACACGGGACATGGCAGAAGTAGGGTGTGGGCCCTATGTGGCTCACAAAACAAGCCACAAAATATCTCTAAACATGAAATTACCAAATCACCATTCACGTTCGTAAATCCGTAAAATCTTCATCGTAACTCCAAATCCGATTCTGCTTATACCACGCATTCATAGTGACGAGTAATACGAGGATACGCTATAAGAATGTTTCATACGTCTCACAATCACTGTTCTAAAAAACGGTCTAGGCGTTAGGCGGTGGTGAGTCGAGGCGTTTTCTTGCAAATCGGTTGGAAAATCGGATCAGCTCTAGGCGGCTAGGCGGAGCTAGGCGGGGCTAGGCGGGGCTAGGCGGTTTTTTTTATTTTTTATTTTTTTTAATGAAATAAAAAAATCCTATCTAAAGTCTAAGTGGTTTAAAATTGTGAACTTGTTGTACATTTGTCATCCTACAATACTTCTCACTATGGTTATATGGCATATATTTTTAATGTGTTTTTAAATTTTGGACTTGTTGGATACTCTTTTTGCATTTTATCATTTTTTTATTATTTTATCCATGGATTTCATACAAGTATAATTTTTTGTAAGTGTCAATATGCACTTATTTTGCAAGATATACAAGAAAATTACCTAAATCCGTCTAGGCATCAGCCTAGACCCCGCCTAGCCGCCTAGGCGCAAGGCAGCCCGCCGCCTGACTAGCGCCTAGCGTTTTTTAGAACCTTGATCACAATATGCTGGTCAACGAAAGTCAACAACCTCGCCTCTAAGGGTATTTTCGTCAATTCGCTCTTTTAAAATTTATAAAATTGTAGAATTAGGGACGGGTTATCACAATCAACCACCTTAAAAAAAATTTCGTCCCCGAAATTTGAAATAAGTTACTATACATAAAATAGTAAAAAGACAGCAGAAAAATAAATATGTAAAGAAGATATCAAGTTGGAGCGGTTGCATAAAAAAGAATGTCATTCCGTCACGATCGGAGTGCAATGATTCCTCTTTCATGCCCCCGAACTCATACTTTCCTTCTCCTTTAGTACAATACTATAATATAATACTTTTATAAAAACATAAAGTCGAAAGTATTTATATATGTATAATAACATCCCGTTAAAATAATTGTACTAAAATTAAAACTGAATATAAGATATTTTTCACCTTCGTACTTCTAGCGTCATGTACTCCGAGAATAAGTGTAGTATCTTTGGGTCAAGCCCAAACAATAAATAAATAAATAAAAATGCTAACGTAAAAGGACCTACTTGTCCCCTTGCTTAATGAATCCAACGAATAAGTTATTGATACTACGTTCTGCAACCCGCAATATCGACAACTCAGCATTGTCTCGATAAACAAGCAACAAATTCCCGAGGGTGCAATATTACCATCTTGCCCCTCATTAGGAAATACATATAAATCGTCTGATTAGTGCCTCGACCACGCTCACGTACTACTCTCTCGGGCGACAATGCAAATAGCACATAATTTCCTAGATTGTAATATCAATCATTCAAATACCTATTCGCAATACTCATCTGTCAAACATGTTCTGTGCTTAAAATCTATATACCACGGCTCAACAGTATCATAGTCAAACCAGAATAATAATTATCATCGTATGCAACAAAAGCAGAGATAGGTGTTTAACATAACCGGCTAAAATTGTAAAACATACAAAAGCAATATGTTCTCTAAGGTCCGGATAGTTCATTCAGAGATTGGTCGTTAGCTTGCGGGTGAAATGTGGTATGTGACAAAACTTAATACACATGGCCTTCAAGAAGGCTTCCTAAAACTTGGAAGCGAAATGCTATTCATAATGAGATACAGTATTGTCATGCACACTATGCACCTAAACAGTGTAATTCACAACACCTTAGCGAGTAGATTTACAGTGAATTTCTCTCGAATTTAGCGAAAAAAACTATGTTGAGAAAAAAAACAATCAAGAATTTAAGGGTCAAAACAAGTCCATCAATTCTAGAATACAAGGTAACTGGAATTAATGCATGACATCTCGTTACAACGGTAGCTTCTGGAATATTCAATCACCAACGGTAAAGATTCGTTCAGCAGAGTATTTGTTAAGTGATTGAAGAATTAATGGTCACAACTAAAAATTAGATGTCCGAGCAATTTTCCTAAACGATTTGTCTGCTTCAGAAGAAAAATCGAAGTCCAGTAGGGTAGACATGTACTCAAGGTTGATTAGAATGCCTTCTGGCACATAAGGGTGAATATGGAATCATAGTCACAGTAAATACTGATTTCAACATCAGAAAATCTGATAAATTCAAGAATGAGTAATTTTACCAAGTGGTTAAAAATGTAGTCCCTCTGGACCAAGAGAAAGTGGGTTGATTTGTCAAGTCAATCTATAATAAGTAATCACCGAAACATCATCATACTATCCACACGTATAAGATATCTCGTACCGGGAGTTTATGGTGATATTCCCCATTTGCATTTGGATACAGGAAGTGATTATAACCACTCGAACAATTTCTTGATGATTTGCAAATAATGTCATATCAATACTCGTAAATTCCAACTGAATTAGGATAGGACAAGCTGAAAGTGTTCGAGGGTAGATACATATTTTACTACAATGAACAGTAATTATGTATGTACAACCGGGGTAATACACGATAGTGCAATCGTAGACGTTGATTTGGTATCTCCATCGTCACAGTCAGAAATTTAGCTCTTTTCAAGAAAAGGTGTATTTGAGAAGTTTGTGAGGTTGGTGAAGGTTTTAGACACGTTTCTCCACAGAGAAGTGTCATCTGGTTTTCAAATGAAGATGATAACGGTTGACTCTAGGTTATGAATAAGATAGTTCATTTCGAACGATTCCAATGCTGGGGAACAAAAGCGATACTTTGTCATGCTGCATCTACACAGCCAAAACATTAAGAGAAAACGCCATCGTGGATTTCCGAAATTCTCGATGTTATCGAAAGGTGTGTGAAGAAGGGTAGGAAATAGACAACACCTCAGTTGTCACAACTTAAATCATATTTCACATCTCAGCTAAACTGATTTTCCTCGACCAACATGAAAGGAAAGACACCATCGCTGAAAAGTCACTAACAAACTGTCGATAAAATCAACAAGGCCAAGGATATTACATAATTCACAACAATTTGTGGAATACAAATTTTTCTACATTTGCAACCTTTTTGGAAATTAACAAGAATGACGTTTGCTGAGATCACGTCTCCCAAGAAAAGTACCAATCTAATCAAAGTTAACAATTGAGGAATTTGGTATAAAGTTAAATGTTGGTGTTAGGGGTCAACGATTTTTAATTGTCACCCGACTGAGTTGCTAAAATCTAGGTACGATCCTAAGGTTTAGTCTTTTGCCTACGTGGATGGGTTTGAGGTTCCCTAGATAAAGTGTTTGGTTGGATAAATTCCTAATTGGTAAGCTTTAGTAACTAAGTTCTCTCGATGATATAGGACTTGTTCTAAAAGACGCAAGGAAAACTGGTGTAGTACGAAAAATGGATCGATGGTGTACTTCACTTCACCATTTGGTGATATTCCAGGTAAAATTTTGAGAAATGACGCCATAGGTATACGTCATTGGAACGTACCATACTACTTTATTTCACTACGCCACGCGCTAATAGGTCTTCACAACTTTCTTAATACTAATTTCGTTCTTACAACGGAAAATTAACTTGTGTCTCCATTCTAATATTTGTTTGTGGAAGTGATCGGAAAAGTGACTGGTCGAAAAGGTTTTGGTTACCTAAGTGGAAAATATGGTTAAAACAACTACAAGTTTACTATTCTCCAACAAGACTTGCTCATAAGTTTCCATGATTTAGTTTCTTCGGCTCAGGTAGTCACTGTTAATCAGTCTATCAGTCGCGTTGCTAATTAACGCATTTATGATACTTTTGATATTTTTGGATATTGTTCGTTACCCTGAAACTGTGAACCGACGTTTTGGCACAAAGGTATCACTCCCAGATATTAGCAGGTGTCCGGTATCAGAAATCATACCGCCTGAATACTGGTTGACAGCTTCCAGATATCGAACATTATCGTCAATTAGTAGCGCCACCGTAGGCTAATTACAGGTTAGAACTCGCTCGGATGGATGGTTTCAGATGATTGGTAAGGAACTGGTATGTTAGGTGGTTTCATTTATTCTAGGGAAAATACTTACTACTTCAGGGATTTCTGCTAACCGTAGGTATAAAAACTCGTACACATGTGCCTATGCTCATCGAAATGACGAGTACAACACCAAAGGAAATTCTGGAAACTAGAATTGGTTGGGAAGTCCTAAGGCCGGAAAAAGGAATTTGCTAATAATCTACTTTAGAACGGACTTAAACGAAAGTCGATATTCTTCCTGAAGATCCGGAATGATCACTAGTGCATTTGAAAAGAGTAGTGCTATCAGGGACCAAAAGTGATTATCCCCCAGATGTTCTTCCGTCGAGTGCTATCCATTTAGCATCACATTATCATTCGTGACATTTCTAGAAATTTTGACAAAAACTAAAACTTCGTAGGAATTCTGATATGTGGTATACTAACGGGTACTGCCAAGGAACTAAAACTATTCTTGGTTTCCTAAATCAAAAGGGTGGGTAAAGATGACGATATAATAGTAGTGGAATTGATGGGAAATTCTTCGGTGGTGCACAACTGTCGATATATTAGCCTGCTTTGAGGCCTTCAACTCATACCAAATCAGGATTTTCTTGGCAGTGAGATTCTTTGTTTTAAATCTAGAGGTAGTCGCCAAAATATTCTTCTAGAATGCAAGATTCTATAAAACGCTAGGCGCTAGTCGAGCGACGGGCTAGCGCTTAGCGCCTAGGCGGATTTAGGTAGATTTCATGTATATCTTGTAAATAAGTGCATATTAACACTTACAAGAAAGTATACTTGTATGAAATTCATGGATAAGATAATAAAAAAATGATAAAATGCAAAAAGAGTATTCAACAAGTCCAAAATTTAAAAACACATTAAGCATATATGCCACATAATCATAGTGAGGAGTATTGTAGGATGACACATGTACAATAAGTTCATAATTTAAAACCACATAAAATAGGAGGAAAATAAGGACATATAGTAATGTAGATAGGATTTTTTTTTTTAATTTAAAAAAAAAAAACAACCGCCTAGCCGCCTAGCACTGCCTAAGGCCACCTAGAGCCCAACCGATTTTTCCAACAGATTTGCAAGAAAACGACTCGGGTCACCACCGTCTAGCGCCTAAGCCCCTTTTTAGAACATTGCTAGAACGTCGATAAGTCGACTAAGTCACTCAAAATTTAGAAAAAGTTAACACATTTTTCGTGCTCGACGAGGTGGCAAGATTCAAACATTAGGCTTAAGAACCAATAATGCTTACATCACGCGTGTGATGAACGCAATATTACCCAAACTTATGCTCTGATACCAAACTGACACATCCTGACCCAGAATGTCCACCTGGACTTCGAATCGAGCTGTGCTGGCTAACACTAGAAGGGTGACGAAGCCATAAAGTGTAGTGATGTGGAAAATGTGAATAAATTTAAACCTAAAAGGTGGTTATGAGCATGAATGAACCAATTTCACATGTGATGTCAGCGCATAAGTACAACACAGTAAAGTAGGATGAGAATTATACCATCGAAGGTAACCACATATACCAAGATTTGCCAAGAATCCTCGCCGATACGAAAGTTTAGCACTAAAACCTGGAAGGGAGAAAAATAAGGGTGAGTGGGCCTAAAAACAAAGTTTTGTAAAAACCTTTTCACAAACATAATAACCCATTGCCGTAAAACAAGTATAGTTTCCAAAATATACATACTACGTATAGTAAGTTAGCATATTACGTCCGTAATCACATAATCTCGCATAAGCAAATATATCATATCGAATGCTCATCGACACATGCTGACACACAAGTTCATGCAGAGATATTCTGTCATGAACATGACTGGGTGTAACAATAATATACGCTCTAGTACTAAAATCACGTGAAGATTGGCGCTATGCGCATCACATACGAGTCCTAATTGCCTATAGCAATCTAGGACATGACTGACACCTACAATGGATCCAAAGTGAGCGTACGGTGCGATGTGCACATACACGTGAAAACCTGACCCTGGTCCGGGCGAGTACTAACACCGGTGCAGCAAACGATGAGCAGATAACATAAATATAGTCATGTCACAGTGATTCAATAACTCTAGTCAACATAACATTATTCATAGCCGTAAATTTAGCTAAGGCATCCCGTAAGATTTATAATGATTCCTAATTCTCATCGTTACGTTATTTTGTACAAATGTTAATTTAATTACGACAGTTATATAGAAAATTCATTATTAGAATTATATATGGAAACTAAACAAATATATGTATATATCAAAGAAAAGACCCAGGAGTGAGGGGAGATGCGGGAGTGAGAGGAGGAATGGCGTGGTTCATTCATGGCCTTATTGGCCTCTCTGTTTTCAGAGAAGAAAATGATAATGAGGAAGAGAGAGAGTTTTAAAATAATAAACTTAGTAAGAGGCAGTGAGGTGTCAACAAGAGTATGGTACAAGAGTTAATAAAAATGAGAGAGTTTGAAAAAGAAAGGAACCAAGATTGCTGGAGGGAGAGGATATGGGACAGGGCAGGAGTGGGGTGTGGGCCCCACGTGGCTCACAAAACAAGCCACAAAATATCTCTAAACATGAAATTACCAAATCGCTCTTCACGTTTGTAAATCCGTAAAATCTCCATCGTAACTCCAAATTCGATTCTGCTTATGCCCACGCGTTCATAGTGACGAGTATTACGATGATACGCTAATAGAATGTTTCATATGTCTCACAATACGTTGGTCAACGACAGTCAACAACCTCGCATCTAAAGGCATTTTCGTCAATTCGCTCTTTTAAAATTTATAAAATCGTAGAATTAGGGACAGGTTGTCACATTAATGGGTACAAACTTATTCTAATTTTATTATTTTTTATTTTGGAAATGTTTTGCATTTAAAATTAATTAGGAGTTTAATAAGGATGTGAGTATTAAAATTCTAAATCAATTACTAATTTTTATTTTAAAAAAAATTATGTAACTGACATGTAAATTCAATAATACATTCATGATGAATGATGAATGTAAAACAAGGATTTGAAGACTCCCAACTAACTAAAGCAAAACATGCAAATTGAAATAAAAAAATTGGACACTTTGGATGCGGTCCCTAATTACTAATGTTCTTTGACTGAAATCTTGGTGGTTTTTAGTTTTTTATCGAAGTCCCTACATTAATGTAATAGTGTATTTCTATGTAGGTTATTATATTTTTAAATTAAAAATGGATTTTGTAGTTATTTATATTAATGAGATTTTAAATAAAACCCATAATTTATGGGATTAAAAATATTAAAGATGAATTATACTCTCAAATATATTGTGTGTGTGTGTGTATATATATAGGTACGTTCATCAAAACTAACCAAAAAATTATTGTACCAAAGCATGGGTACATTTTTCAAAAGCACAAAAAAAAGGATATTAGGATTAATAACATTATTAATTTTTTTTTCTATTAAGCTTGACATGGATACATTATCAAATCAATGAAATAGAATGTACCCATATAAGTTTAAAAAATGGATTAGAGAAAAGATTGAATGAAATTTTATATAAAAAATGAGTACATTTTAAATTAAAAAAGGGTACATTTTTAACAAATTGGTATATTTAAGAATGGATACATATAGGATAAAAAAATTGAATTTTTTTTTATAAAAATGGAATGGTTACAAACTTATTCTAATTTTATTTTTTATATTTGGGAAATGCTTGAATTGAAAATTAATTAGAAGTTTAATAAGGGTGTGAGTATTAAAACTCTAAATCAATTACTAATTTTTTTTATATAAATTATGTAACTTACATGTAATTCATTAATATATCAATACTAGGAACTTTGACCAAAATCTAAAAACTGATAAGGTCTCAAAATCTAAAAAATGATAAGGTCTAAGTCAATGAATATTAGAAACTAAGGACGTGGAAACTAATTTTTCCTAAAAAAGTACATGTTTTACAAATGATGTGATCGAGGTATCTTGTAACTCGAGTTTACCTTTCCATGTAAATTGGGGCTCTTCAACTTCAAATTAAAGAGGAACTATCTTGTAACTCCGCTGTGGTACTTTCTTAAAAGTAGCCCACATTAGATCAACGTACAGTGGAAACTGCGCCATGGCAAATAGTTACCGGCAAGCAAGTGATTGCGTAAACGAGAAACGCAGCGTAGTTAATACAAATAATGATCACCAGGATATAGTGTACGCATAAGAAGGCATCTTTTAGCGTGGTCTGGAGAGTAGCCTAGAAGTTCAGAAGCAAAAATAAACAACATAAGTAAGAGTGCTTTGTTACAATTTACTCATTGAAGTTTGTATTAACTCAAAGTAGGATATATATCAACAACCAGAAATGTCACTCGAGAAAAATTTACTATTTAGGAACAACTCTGTAAATGAAGCCTCAACTCAAAGAGGAGCTACCCTTGTGACTCCGCTGTCGAATGGAACCTTTTTAAAGTTGGCCAATATCATGTTAAAATACAGTGGGAAGTGGCCTACAGCAAAAATTGCTAAAGGCATGCACGTTATTGCATAAACCGGAAATGCAGCGTGTTTGAGCTTATCTTTAAGCATAAAGAAATGCCCTGCACAAAATGAAATCAACATGGAAACCATTGACACGAAGAGCAATGTCAATCCAAGCAAAAGCTTACTCGGCAGCTCTTTCCTGAAGTCCTTGTCTTGGTACCGGGACATGAGGATGGACAGGAATATGACCATGGACGTAACCGAGGAGCATAGGGCAAAGAGCGATGAGATGGCGAAAATGTCAAATACAGGTAAGTTTTCGAGGGTTGGTCTTCCTGTAACCTCCTTGATGCCACCAGGAACAGTTGTTGCAGTTGCAAAGGCGACAGTGGCGATGAGGGCACCCATTACGGAGCAGGACTCAGAGGCCTTGGTGAGCCATTCCCTTCCGTCTTTCACGAGCCCTTTGTGGGTTTCTTTGAAGATGTCCTTCGGAGTCTTGTTGTCATTATTGAAGCGAACAAAGAAGTCTGGTGGCATGGAGGTCTTTACGATCTGCACATATGAGAATCAGGTTTGAGAATAAAAATGTTTATTAGTTACCCTCTAAGGCCAACCTAAGATTACTAGCTAGGCCATGTTTGTTGGCTGAGCGTGGCATGACTAATCCCTTTAAAATGGACATAGTGATTAGTTTTAAAATTTGGTAAACTTAACAATAACGAGGTTGATTTTTTAAAATTGGACAATTGTCCAACATATTATATATGTTCAATAGTTTCCATTTACAGGGAGTGATTCCAACATTCAACTAAAGTATATGTATATATATATATATATATATATATATATATATATATTTTTATAAATCCCTTATGCCTACATTTGATTTCCCTTGTTGTTGCATAAGTTTAAAGTCCTCACCTGATACCATTTGATTTCCCATTGCATTTGGAACGCAGGCCCATGATTTAGCCAAGGCTGATGGTCTCCCAACATTGCTGCGAGATGTAACACACTATTCCCTTTATCATCCACTTTGCTGAAAACGTTATCTCTTATCGAGATATTTTTCCTTAGCAAGAGCCGGTACACATGGAGTTGCCTGCTCTCCACAGCCACCTGCACGACATTCTTTCTCTCTGAGTTAATGTCACGGATGGCCACCGGAAAAAGTTCAAGTATCTTCTCCACCATTTCAGTCACACCATTTCTTGCAGCAATCAGGAAGGGTGTTTCCCTCTTTCCCATTTGAAGGGTTATCTTCTCTCTCATTTCTGCCAATAATTATCCCAAGGTACATTTTATCATACACTTTAGAGATTGGCTAGCTAAATTAAGTTAGCTAGTGGCTAGCTAAATTAAGCTAGCTAGTGTCGTATTGAATCTACTTAAATTATATATCTTCGCTAGCTAAAACAAAACTATGTCTTCATAATTGAAACCCTGGTTTTTTTCTATATATATATATATATAATTCATGCATAGAAGCTAGAGCACCAAAGTGGTTACCCTCGGCAATTTTCTTTTTATCATTCTTTGCCTTACTTTCATCTTGTCGCGGAGGATTCACAACAGGCTGTTTAGTATTGCTTCCGACTCCGAAGGTGACAACTTCATCGCCATGATCAACTTCATAAGGCCTTGTTTCATCATATTTTTTGTTTTTGTGGGATGGTGCTGCAGTCTGTGGATTCATACCGTTGTCTTCATACGCATACAAGGAAGCACGTTTTAGTAGTTCGTTCATGATTTGAACTGACCATTTGTGCTTTTGTTTCTTTTCCCTTATCCTCTTTATATACTTAGACCCTGCAATAAAAAGGGAAAAGTTTCTTGTATATGTTTATGGATGCATGCATGAGATTAAAGTACCAAGAGATTAGGATTTTTTTTTAATACATGAACAGGTCCATACCCCATCCAAAAGCAATCAGCAATGTCGCCTTTGAGAAAAGTTTTACGAACTCAAAGCAGGTTCTGTGATGGCTCGGAAATGATTGATGTTGCTGTGCTCCAATATTTGATTGGGATCCTATTTATTATTTTGAACCAGAATAATTATTTTCTTTTTATCAGTGAACGTAATATGTATAGTACAACTCAGAGCTTATACCTGGATTTCTTCTGTTCAGAGCAACCGTAGGTCGAACTACTGGGTTCTCTGTATCTGCTGAATTGTTTCGGCTTTCTCCCTGATCATCGTCTTTCCTATTGGTAACTGCTTGCAGAATATACAATTATGCTTATATTAAACTCTATAGATTGAAAGTTTGACATTAAAATTAGTTCATCTAATATAAATTCACACACCAAGTACTTGAACCATAGTCCACACCAACCGAAAGAAGGTGATGCATGTTTGATAGTTTTCTGGATATTTGGGATTGCTTCCATCTTTCAATGTCTTCGTTAGCTCATCGTTAAAATGATCCGGTCGTTCCTCCCTTTTGAGCTTACCAACATATACATCTGCCATACAGATAAATTGAGAAGAATGAGTACTTTAACACAAAATTCATGTGATTCTAGCTTTTCGTCTTGGTATATAACACTTACAATTGTAAATGATTTTGTCCCATGGTCCAAGCCGACTACCACTTGCAAATGCATAAGACTTACTGGCAAGAAGATGAAGAGGGGAGTGTCCTTCTTCATTGACGTAAAAAACTAGTTCTTCATACAGATCGATTATCTGAAAGGCCAAATCTGTCAATCACAACAACAAAGTTGGTATTGTCAATTGTATTCTTAATATAGAGAAACGTTCTCTTTCCAAACCGTCTGTCAACATAAGATATGTTGTAAGCTTGTAAATATTGTGTATTTATTGGATAGGAGATTCAGATTCACAATTTGTCAATTTCAAAATACATTTAGGATAAACAAATATTAGTTAGTTGATACATGGAAGTATGCAATAAATTAATCAAATTAATTAAGTGATGAGGTTAATTACCAAAGTAGTCCCTAGCAATTGCACAATGCAAGATAGTATTACCATCCTTCCTCCTGCAGTACTTGTAGCGTTGTTGATTATCATGAAGGCTGCAGATGTAGTGTAGACATAAGAAGGCAGATTTTTTACCATAGAGAGCAGCCGAGAAGAGAGGGGTCTCATTTTCTTTGTTAAGAGCACCAACCAACATGGGATGGTGTCTGGCAATGCACTCAGACATTCTCACATTCCCCATCGATGCTGCAATGTGGAGAGGGGTATTCCCTCGCTCATTTGGAACTTGAAGCAGCTCGTTTGTGGAAACCAGTTTTACTAGCTCTTCAATGTGCTCTTCTTGGCCATCGGACACTGCTACGTGTAATGCTGTGTCACCTGACTCCGTGATCTTAGCCGTGTGTGCTCGAGGGTCAAGCCTATAGGTTCTAACAACTTCTTTCCATTGGCTTGTTAGGGTGATTTTGAACAAATATGTCTGCATGACCTCCATGTCCATATTCATGATCATCATGGTAGAACTGCCACTTAATTAAACAGAAAAGAAAATGAGAAATGGCTTCTTTCCATTTACTAGTTCTTTTTATATATAAGATTCCATGAGGGCGAGAAGTAGAGGATATATATGGCATTTTCTTTTTCCTGTATCCTTTTTATTTTGACCAGTATTAATTATCTCTTCCCTTTACACTTGTTTTTATGAAAGGACGATATTATTGACCAATAGTATCTCCACCCTTTACACTGTTTTTTTTTGTTTTTGTTTTTTTAAAGGATAATATTCTACTTTAATTTAATCATAATTACATAGATGAGAATTCGAACGCAGGTGCATAAAGTGAGTACATTGGCCCTAAATAATGTTGCTACGCCCATGTCAACTATCATTTACACTTAATTAATTTGACATGCATACGCAAACATTCTCTATAATTGTATGTGGTCAATATCTTAGTAAATAGGGTGTTGGGTTTTTACCATGCATCCCGAGTTCAAAACTCCCCCTCTCCCCTAAATTATTACAACAGTTTTTAACTCTCCTCCCTATCCGTTATAATAGTAAAACTTAAAAAAAATAAAAAGTTATCTCTTTATAATCCTTTTTCTTTTTGTCATTCTCTCTACGTACTCTTTACACTTGTTTACACTTTGCTTTGACGACTTTCATGCATGTTCTGTATTCTCTACCCTTCTCATTTAGGGGGTTTAGAGTCCACTAATGATCATTTCAAATGGACACGCAAGATATCACCCACTATGCTTGATTTGGAATGACTTTTCTTGCACTACAAGTATTTGATGCTGCCACAGATTTACTTTCAAGTAAAAGGTTCTGGGAGCTTTGGTACTTAGTTTAGTTTACCCCTTCCCGGGCCTTATGTGTAGTTAGCAAAGCGCATATACTCAATTGACCATGTCATAGACAAACCCGGAAAATACTTGGCTGGTTTAGTTGTTACGGTGACTTGCCAAATGGGTTTTCCTATTTTGTTTGTTCTAAAACAAACTAGAGATTTTTCAGTATGACCGGCACATGAGGTAGTACACCACTTGTCACTATACAAATGTGTGTTAAAAAGTTAATAACTTAAAAAATAAAATTTTCCACCAGTTACATAAAAACACATGGTGTACCACCCGTGTTCCTGTCACAATGAAAAATTTCTCAAAACAAACAATGAGTCTTGGGACATTGTTTTTTTTTCCGAAGCTCCAAGTCGCTAGCTAGATATTTTGGCTTTTCTAATTAATTACTGCATTTGGGACCAGTTTTGATTGGAATTTTTGAAGCCTTTGGCAGCTTATCAACTTATCTGAATTTCTGTCAAATTGTAAGAACTTATTCCACTTCACACACATCACAGATAATCCAAAAACATTATTAGTATAGAGATCCCTCCAAAATACATTATTAGCTCGAAACAAAAAATAAATAAAAGAGCTTCGTAAGCATGAGCACACCAATTTGATAAAACTCCGGAAACCATAATCATACTGCTAAGACGTTGGGCTTGAGCGTGAGTTTATGCCCTAATGAACTCCACAGGATCAAGCTTTGCAGGAGAAATATCAGGATCACCAATGGCAACCAAATCCCTATCATCACCATTCAAATAAGCCTTCAAAAACGCCACAACAATCCCACCCACAGCCTTCCTCATTAGCTCCCTCGGTCCCTTCCCATTTTTACACATGCACCCCGACAATGCCCCAACCACGCCCCGTGGATCGTCGTCCAACATGTCCATGTGCCCATAGTCCTTGACAACAAAATGTGCACATGGGGGTTTGCATTCATAGAAGAACTCCTTGTGGTTCACGCCATCTGGGGTACATGGTTGTGCCATGCAAGCATTCTTCGGTTCCGGTCCCAGTTCGGTCCCGATCACTGCGACCGGAATCTAGAGGTTGAATGATTGAGGGGAATAGGTGAGAATATGGGGATATGTTCTGCAGTGTTGGTCAGCACCCGCCACAGGGTCAATGCCTATGAGGACTGATATTTTAAGGGAGAGTGCAGATTTGGCATGCCCAAGTGCTGTTGCAAATGCTGTTTTCCCACCTCTGCTGTGGCCTGATAGAGCAAATTTGGTGAAGTCTGCTACAACATTTTCTGGCAGCAGGGATTGGAGGCCTATTGGTAACCAGTTTATGACTTTTGCCCCTAATTCGATTTCCTCAGGTCCACATGGAGGTACGTACCCACATAACTAATCAAAATGACAAAACCCAACTCACAAATTAATTTTGTTGTCAGACAATGTATTAAAACTATGAAAATTGGCCAAAATAATCCTAATTTATTTTTTCAAATCATGAAATGATCATTTTTTAAATGGAAAACTAACCAAAAAACCCTCAAAACTTTACTTTTAATCATCAGGACATATTTTTTCAAAAATGCCTATCCTACCCTTCACAGATATGTACAAGATTGGGTTAGTTTTCTGCAAAGTTCATGTGGATACATCCAAAAGAAGAAAAAGGAGATTGACATTTTCAGAAAACATTTGCATGCAAAATAATATGTGGCAAACATTGCAACAATCAAGACAATACATATTCACATGCAAAAGAAAATGTGGCAAACACTGCAGCAACCAAGACAACATAAATTCACATGACATTCAAGCAAAGACAAGACAACCAGCTTTCAGAAACAGTGCTGACAGTTTTCAGAAACAGTGTGCTGTCACTATTCAGAAAATTGTAAATCGATGAAATGATTTTGTCTTTGAAGAATTAGATTTTGTATATAAGGGAGCCTTTCCTCCCATACAGAAAACACCTCTCTCAACATCTGAAAACACCATACTCACTTCATACACTCAAGCATTCGTAGCCTTCATAGCATCCTTGTAAACACTTCTTTGTAATCACTTTCTTGTAAACAACTATCTCTGTAAACATTCCATATATCAATAAAAGTTCAAGTGTACATATTCAAGCAATCTCCAAGTCTTAAGTAAGTTTTCTTTTCCTTCTTTAGTGTGTTTGTTTAATTAGACTTCTAGTCCAAAACAGGGAAACACTATTGTGGTTATATTATTAACCTGCTAAACTGACGATTATACTTTGTTCGAGCACTCTGTTATAGTTGAATGTTTGCCATACAAATAACTGGACATTAACCAGGGTACCTCTGAGTTCTTCGTACCTCTGAATTCAGCCGTTAAGGCCTTATACTTGTACTGTGAGTGGCCGTCATGCTGAAACATGTCGAGTTCCATGTGCAAGGTTCTACGTCTAGTTGTTATAATGGTCATCCGACTATTTAACCGAGCATGCTTTGCGAATTTGGTATCAGAGCCAAGTTTAGCATTTTAATAGTATAATTATAATAGTAAAGTACATTGAGGATAGAAGTCATTGATACAACTGATATCATATTTGTTTATTGTGTATGAACAACAGATATTATTGTTCATGTAGACCCTGTCAACCACAATTACCAAGTATTTATTGTCCCAGGCATCTATCTATAACTAGCATAAAGAGAAGATTAGCATATATATCCAAAAGAATTATTAGTACTTTGAAGAAGCAAAAGTTTTATCTTGGCTATCTTGAATATCCTTCATTTATTCGTAAATATAATAACACAGAAGTGCAGCATAAAGTTTTAGAAGCAAAAAGAACAATAGATCAAGTTTTAGAGACCTTGAGAGAAGAAAAAGAGTTTTTAAGAAACCAGTTAGCCGTAACTCTAGAGAAATGTAGACTGTAGTTTATGATAGATTATCTTAATTTAGAAATTATTGAACCTCAAAAAAGAAAAATAACTTTAGACCAAAATAGTTTAGTTTGTTATTTTCCATCAAGAAAGCATAATCATATTTTGCATAGTGAAGAAAATTCACAAGCCAATAGTATTGTAGATCTTATTATTAGTCAAGCAGAAAATATAAAATTAGAAAATAATAAGCACAATCATTTGTTAAACCAGTTGTTAGAACATTTTCAGAAAAATTTCATAAAAATAATTAGACAAAATTTAGACTATATTACATCTCAGTTAGAAGATAATAATAAAAATATTCAAAGGTTTCCTAGCAAAAGAGAGATAAAAGAGCTTGTTGATCTTATAGATAGTAAGCTGAAGCAAGTAGAACTTAGATCATTAGAAATAGTTTAACAGCTAAAATTAGAAGTTCAAAAAATCCAATTAGTACAAAAAGAGCTAAGTGAACAAGTAGATAAGTTGCATAATAAAATAGATAAATTATTAGTTTAATGACCGACTCTAGAAGTAGCAGAAAATATATTCAAGCTTTGAAAGAAATCAGTAAGTTAGATAAAGAACCAGTAGGTTTAACAGATTTTTCAACACAAGTATCCAGTAGTAATATTCCCATTAGGCAAAATAATTTGATTATTCAATTAGTTTTAAGTTTGGCTGAAAAATTAGATCAAGTTGAAGAACAAATAGCAGAAATAAACCAAGTTTTACATAACGCATCTTCATCACTTCCACCATCCTTGCTAGATAAATTAGAAAATTTAACTTTGAGTGCAAATAATAATAGAAGACCTAAGCTAAATCCTTTTGATAATAGAAAATGGAACTCTTTAGGAAAAAGGGAAAATAAGTAGTTAGAGCGGAAGATATTTATCCAAATGAAGAAGAAGCACAAGAATTTATTCGAAGAGGTTTTGAGAGAACACAGAAAAATAAATATAACTTGTATCAATTAGGTTTATTTGAAAACAGAAGTAGAATTGTAAGCAGCATTAGTCAACATGAAGTTAGTTGTATTGATAAAGAAGTCACACTTAATCTAATTAGTAAAGAAGCAGTTACTCATTTGAGAAAATCACATTTTAGTCAGATTCATATAGGAACAATATTAATTGGAATAGCAGGATTAACCAGAGCACAAGTATGTACAAAAGCTTTAGTATATATATATGATGATAGATGAGATAATCATCAACAAGCAGCAATAGCAACAGCTGAAGTAGACTTAAGTTCAAACTTAGCTGTTGATGCACAAAATCAGTGGGGACTTTGGTACAACATAAAGTGTTAAGTTTGTGACCTTCTCTAGATTGCTCCGGTCACTAGTATGGATAAGTATGTAAATGGATAGAGACAAGGAAGCAAACACAAGATGTACGTGGTTCACCCAGATTGGCTACGTCCACGGAGTATAGGAGTTCTCATTAATTGTGAAGGGTTTACACAAGTACATAGGTTCAAGCTCTCCTTTAGTGAGTACAAGTGAATGATTTAGTACAAATGACATTCGGAAATATTGTGGGAGAATGATCTCCTTTTATAGAAGAGTTTATAGCTTTGTCCTGACATTGACACGTGTCGTGTTGTGATTGGCTTCTGATGTTGACACGTGTCACGCTGTGATTGGCTTCTGATGTCGACAAGTGTCGCATTGTGATTGGCCTCCTAGTTGGAGGGAAACTCTTCTGGGTCCGTGACGGTATAACGTTGACCGGTGCTCAGTAGTTTCGGGATTGGTCAAGTATGGTACAAACATTAGCAGTCATAGGTTGTATTCCAAATTATGTTATGACGATTAATGAATTCAGTAAATATATTAAAGTGAGCATAAGAACAAAAAATTATAATATGAAAGGACAGTATAAAAATTTGTGTATTAGCTTAATGTATATAGGTAAAGTGTCTGATAGATATAATCATAAGTTTAATTTAGAGTTTCAAAATTTAGTTCAAACATTTGGCAGTAAACATGTAAATATAATAGAAGCAAAACCCGTAGATAATAGCTTTTTAGAAGGAACTCAGTGGACATTGCCTAATTTACAAGTAGCACCTAATAGACAACTAGATAAAGTACAAATATATGAAACTAGTACAGGTCAAGCAACAATTAGGTTTAGTAATTATAAGCAACTAGAAAAAATAGAAGAGGATGAGAGTGAAATCGAAAATGAGAGTATACATATGGCTTTTGATAATTTAGATATTAATTTAGTTGAACAACATTTTGATCATATTGTAGATAAACTTATAGAAGATATTGATCATTTAGATGAAGAACAATATTTGGAAAAATATAAGACATATGATTTAGGACTACATAACATTTCAGACAAAGAAATGAAAATTTTAATCTTAGAAAGAGGAGTAGAACACATTTTAGGATCAAAAGAATATAATAATTTATTAGAATTGAAAGCGGAATGTAATCTAGCAAAAGAAAGTAGTACATCAAGAGTAGAAAATCCAGGACACTCAAGTAGAACTGATCAACAATTTTTGAGACCAACAAATGAACAATATAATGATAAAGCAAAAGTAGACTATGTGGAAGAAAGTATGATAAAACCTAGAAAAAATAGGATTCCATATTTGAGAGGGTTAGAACAAATTAATATAGCTGGTAATATATTAAATTTAGATAATGTAGATCCACAAGATTGAGAAAGAACGATTGAGAGATGGGAAAAAGGCTGCGTACATACAGCATTAATGTTAGATTTTAGTAATTCACAAAATATGTTAGATTACTTTGAGCATACTTTGGATGGTTTAGTTTTTTATTATTTCCAGTCATGGAAAGTTCAAAATCCAGAACAGCATCAGGCATCTAAAACACATTTTAATATTGATGGTTTTGTTACTTTGATTAAACAAGAGTTTTTAGATCATAATATCTTAGATAGCAGAAGTGAATAAGAACAAATAAGAGCAATTAGAAATTTAGAACAATTACAAATTTGCGATTTATAGTATATATCTGAGTATACTACATATTTCTTTAAATATTTAGGAATAACATGTAGAATTAGTGATATTAATTTATTAGATACTTATATGACAAAAATAAAAGGACCAATAGGCGAAAAGATTTGGAATGAATGGCAAAAGCATCCGAAGAAAAATGATATTGCTATAGGACCTAGAATTCAACATGTATATGATATACTCAGACAAGAGTGTAGTCAAATAAAAGCTAAGAGACAAATTAGGAAACAATTTTACATGTGTTGTAAAAATATAGATTGACCACAACAGTATGGTTGCCATAAGAAAAAGCATAAGAAAATATACAAAAAGAAATATAAGTCATATAAACCCTACAAACAGCATAAGAATTTCAGCATAAGACCTTCAAGAACATATAGGAAAATAAAATATATTCCAAAACAATTTAGAAAAAGAAGTGGCATACCTTGGATTAGAAAATATAAAGCACCAAAAGATATGAGTAATTGTAAATGTTATTCATGTGGAGAAGCTGGACATATTAGACCTAAATGTCCAAAATTAGGTAAACAGTCGAAAGAAAGGTACATTTGATGGAGTTGTTTAAGTTAGAAGAAGATGAGGATATTCAGTCAATATACAATTTAGATAATTTAAGTGATAATGAGAGTATTTATAATATAGAGAGTATTAACATGATAGATTCAGACTCAGAAGATTCAAGTAGCACATATAGTGATCTAAAAGAGTACATGTGTGCATTCATAGAAGAACAGTATGAAGAAGAATATAAATACATCAATTTAGGTTGGCCAGAAAAATGTCATAAGTGTAGTAAATTAGTTGCAAATAAATAGTATAATACATATTCAATATTATGTGAAAAATGTTATAATAATAGGCTATTAGAAGTTAATTCAGCATAATCACAAGAAAATACTGAAATATTAGAAAATATTGTTCATAGTATAGAAAAACCAAAAAATAGTTCTTTAATTACCATAAATTGCGAAATAGAATTAGCAAAAGAACATAAGATACAAACGATAGCTATGATAGATATAGGGAGTACAAAGAATGTCATAAGAGAAGAGTTAGTACCAGAAAAATATAGACAAAAATTAGCAAAACCAGTAAGAATAACACAATTTGATAAGAGACCAGTTTACTTAACACATTGTATAAATAATGAGTTTATTAAAGTAGAAAAACAACAATTTAATTTACCATTAACATTTGTTTCACCAGTAGGATCATATCCATTTATTTTAGGTTTAAACTTTTTGAAAAGTTTGCAAGGTTTTTTATTTATGAACGCTAACATAACATTTTTCAAAAGAGGCATTACAATAACTGACCAAAGTAATATTGTAGAAGTATACAAAAACACAAGTATAGAAGAGCCTAGTAGCCAAGATAGTTATCATTTAGAAAACTCAAAAGAAAATGATGAGCATAATAACGTAGAAGAGTTTGATGAAGACATATTTGAACATGAATACCCGATTTTAGAAGAAGGAATCTGTATAGAAATATTACAGTTAGCTAGACCAAAGAGTTTAGAAGAATTGTTACAATTAGCAGAACAAACTAGGATTATAGGAGAAGACCCATAGTTACATTGGAGTAAAAATAAAATACTAACAAAATTAGATATAATTAACCCAGATTTAACCATTAAGACGGCTGATATGCCTTGTAGTCTAATAGATAAACAAGAGTTTGAACAACAAATAAAAGAGTTGTTAAATTTTAAAGTAATTAGACCCTCTAAGTCTAGACATAGATCAACAACATTTATTGTAAGAAAACATTCAGAACTAAAGAGAGGTAAGACTAGAATAATTTATAATTATAAGAGATTAAATGATAATACATATGAAGATAGTTATAAATTACCAAATAAGGATGAGCTTATAAATAAAATTCAAGAGAGTAAATATTTTAGCAAATTTAATTGTAAATCAGGTTTTTGGCAAATAAGATTAGCAGAAGAATCAATTGAGTGGACAACTTTTACTTGTCCAGAAGGACATTTTGAGTCGCTCGTTATGCCGGACTTAAAAATGCTTCATCGATCTTTCAAAGAAAGATGGACAAAATTTTCAAGAAATATGATAATTTTTGTAGTGTTTATGTAGATGATATTTTAGTACATAGTAAAAATAAAAATGAACATAGGAAGTATTTAGAGATAGTATTACAAGAATTTATCAATAATGGAATTGTGATTAGCAAAAATAAAATAGCATTAGAAAAGCAAGATATGGAATTTTTAGGAATGTATATCAAGTCAGGTACAATACAATTACAAGATCATATAGCTAAAAATGTGTTAGAATTTCCAGACAAATTAGAAGATAAGAAACAGTTACAAGCATTTTTGGGATTGCTAAATTCTGCAAGAAATTTTATCCCTGATTTAGGAAGAAAAATAGCAGTATTACATAGTAAAACAGGACAAAAATATTTTAATAGTGAAGATATTAAATTAGTTCAAAAAATAAAAGAAGAAATTACTAAACTTAAGACATTAACATTACCATTAGATGATAGTTACAAGATAGTTGAAACAGATGCTTCATCATTAGGATGGGCAGGTATACTATACCAGAGAAAGCATAGGGAGTCTCCAAAGTCTGACGAACAAGTTTGTAGATATTCCTCAGGAAAGTTTAGTGATGTACAGTCAAGATTACCATCAACAGATTTAGAAATTTTAGGGATAATTAATTCACTTGAAGCATTTTCTTTATTTTTACATAATAAAGTATTTACGATTATAACAGATTGTCAAAATATAGTTTCTCATTATAACAAGATACATGCTAATAAACAGGCAGCCCAAAGATGGGTTAATTTTGTTGATTAAATTACAGGAAATGGTTTTAAACCAATTTTTGAACATATAAAAGGTAATGACAATACATTAGCTGATATTTTATCAAGATTAATTTGTTGAACATGTATGGAATATCATGGACCATCATCAGCAAATAGCACAAGTCTGCAAGGCAGAAGAGTTTCTTTCAATGGCATGATGATGCACCATCAACCTCCACCATTCAGTGGATTTCAAAATAGCATAAGCAGACCAGCATCACCACCAGTACCTACGTTCAGCTTTAATGGCAATATTGTTGAAGGAATCAGAAATCCAACTCTGAGATATAGGTCAAGGGTACCAGGGCTGTCTGATAGGCAGCAGGTTCTCTTAGATAATTTTTGGAATATCCAAATTAACCAGCCAAGCATGAGGTTAGGTCATGAAAAATTAATTAGAGCATTGGAACAAGAGTTTGATAGCTTTAATTTTAATTTCCACCAAAACCAGCAGCATATTCATTTTCTTGAGCACAACCTTCAAGTCATCTCTAGGGATCATGAGTCATTACTTGGTAAGTTTAACAAAATGATTCAAGAACTCCAATCTCTTAGAATACAGCAAAAGGCAAGTGACACCTTGAAGAGAGAATTGAAAATAGGTTTAGAAATTGATCAACATAAAAATAAAGGAAAAGAGGTTATTGAACCCATAGAACAAGAGGCTAATGAGCCCATAGAAGAAATTAAGATTGAGCTCTTAGAAGAAGACGTTGAAATGGAGCAACATCAAAGTAATGAGCAGCATAAGGTTCTGAGTGACAGAGAAAAACAAGAAAAATATGAAAGTTTTCTTAGGAATATATCTTCAGACTTAATATTAGATGATGTTTTATTAGAAGAAATTTCAAAGACAAAAATAAGAATAATGCCAACAGATATGCAAAATGAGATCTTGAGCAGAGCATCACAGTCTATGAAAGAGTTACAATTACAATTGCAATGCGCCTTGTATCAGTCCATCTTTGATCCAAAATCAGGGATGGATATTATTATAAAGATGTATCATCCATGTCTTTGTGATAGTACAGAGAATTGTATTTGTAAACCAGAGGTTAGCGTAGCTGTGGCCAGGATTAACATGAGAGATTTTAAATCATGGCATTCTAGTTATGAGCATCAAAAAAAGTATAATGTGGTAGAAGTTACCCCTGCCTTACTATTAGAGTTTGGTTATCTCGATAAAATATTTATTAACCGTATTTCTCAACTAGAATCATTTCCTGAAAAGCTTATAAAAGTAGCAGAAGATTATCTAGAAAGGTGGAAAGAAATTTGCATAAGTTTTATTAGTAGTTCTCCAGATTGGTATGTACATATGCATAAGGAGAAAGCTAGGCATATAGCCATGATCAATGAAGAGTCATTTAGACTAACCCCTATCTCCTCATATAGGTGGACTCCTTCATACAAAGATATTTTAAAATTTAGAGGGATCCAAATGTTTGCCTTAGATGAGTTTGAAGATTTTAGGTATGACATGGTACTAGTAGCAGAAGAAGAAGATATGTATATTTACAGCAATACAATGATCAGTCATCAGGCTTATTGGAAGCCCCAAAATTTCAAAGAAGAAACAGCAGAAATATACTACAAGGTGAAAGAAGATAGAGAAAGAGATGCGGAGTTAGTAGAAGACGATGAACAGTACTGGAATAATTTGACAGAAGAATAGCTGCATAACATCGACAACATGATGGAAGTCTGAAGAGCTAGCTGTAAATTAGCATAAGTTTAATAGCATAATGTAAAATAATGTATTCCCAGACAGAAATGTCAACATCATTGTGGACCCCGCTGTAATGGCATAAGAGTAAATAAAGAAAAGAACATGATCCATTATGGATTTTTCATACACAAAATGTCCTTTTAATTAATAATGAATAGTTCCAGGCCCTTTTCGTTAGAACTCCCTTTTTAAATAAGGAAAACTAATGAAAAGGACTTGAAAACTTTAAGTTTTAATGATAAGGACAAAATAAAGAGTAAAGTGAATAGTACCAGGATTGACTTTTTAGTGTAAAAATGTGGTTTTTCGTTAAAGTGAACAGTACCGGGAGCTTTTCATTAAAGTTCCCTTTTAAATATGGTCGATATTTGATGGATAGGTGTTTAATACATGATTGCTATGTAGTCAGTATTGTATCGCTATTATTTGATTTTTTTTATCTGTTTAGCAATTTGGATTTAATTTCTGATCATTTAATAAATTTTCCTTAAAACTAAAAGTTTGTTTGGAAGTTCATTTAAAATGGTGAAAAATATTTTTAGATAGGGTAATACTAGGGAAACTTAATTTGTAGACTGAATTTGCAAATTAAGTAATTTGTCAACATGTTAATCAACACTTAAGTAATAACTAATTATCAATTTCCATATCATTTAGTTTACAAAATTTGGTCAACAAATTTAGTCTCTCTCGTATATTATCCTTTTAGGGTTTAGGGTATAGGTAATTAAAGCACACTAGGAAACAAAAGTTCTTATAGGCATAAAAGCATTTTCAAACACTCATGACCCTTTTGTTGTAGTAGATTAGAGCTCAAATATCAAGGACGATAATTGTTGAAGTAGGAAAAAAAATTACACTATATGGCTTAATATAGAATATTGTAAGACAATAGTACCTGAGGTGCTACAGCTACGAATCCATGAGAAGCTATGTGCTGGAGTAACTCTTTATAGAAATAGTTGCTGAGGTAGAAGCCGTGATGAAGCAAGATTACAGGGTAGGTGCCGGCAACCGTCGGTGTAACGATGAACAAGGGCTTTGGAGGTGCTGAAGAATCAAAGCAGGAAGACAGTGGCGTCTCATCTGTGATGCATTTGAAGGTGCAATTTCCTTGATAAAAAACAGATGTAGCAGCTGTAAGAAGAATGAAGTGAAAAATAGTGATCCAAGTGAAAAGGATATCAATGGTTAAAACAATGCCACATGTTAAGAGATTACAAAGGCTGGTATATTAGTTGGAATCTTAGTTGTTAGAGATATAGTTAGTTGGAATAAGGAGATATTTGGTTGACATAAGGAGTTAGTTAAAAGGAGGTTTACTTACTCTGTAAGATTGTGATTGAAAACACCTATATAAGTGAGGATTGTAAAGCAATACAAAGTAAGAAGAAAAAGAATACATTTGCATCTAAAAAATCTCTCACAATATTTTGTACTATTTTGTTCTTCTTAAGTTCATTGGTTCTGCTATCTCTACATGGTATCATCGTCGGGCGATCGATCTGGTGCTTCCGCTCAGTCTCTAACACATTTCTTTCTCTTCTACACCCTCTAGTTTGCATTTCTATGTGAATTTTGGCGTTAGGAAATATACAAGGCGCTCAGAAAGTTGGTTTCTTCTCGTCTGCCCACCAACTGTTTGATTAAATGCATCAGTGAAAGTCTTATTCAAGAATTTGCAAAAATGGTTACAGCTGCTCAGCTGCAGATTGTTCAATCACCCATCACCAATCTTCTCTCCACAATCTCCACTTCGGTTACAGTTAAACTGGATGACTCCAACTATCTTACTTGGAGTTTTCAAGTCCGATTGCTTCTGGAAAGTCATGGCATCATGGGATTTGTTGATGGTTCAAGAAAGTGTCCATCAAGATTGGACAATGATTCGAATGCTGAAGGGTTCAAAAACGATGAATACCTGGTTTGGAAGATGCACGATTGTGCGTTGATGCAGTTGCTTATTGCTACACTGTCTTCGACTGCCATGTCCTGCATCATTGGGAGTAAGAGTTCTTGTGAGATGTGGCTAAATCTCATCGAAAGATTTTCTGCGGTTACAAAAGCCACAATCTTTCAGATGAAGACAGAACTTCAGAATATCAAGAAATGGTAAAAATTTGTTTCTGTTTATCTTCAAAAAATCAAAGATGCAAGAGATCATCTTGCTGCAGCTGGGGTAATTTTTGATGATGATGATATTATCATCCTTGCGTTGAAAGGTTTATCTACAGATTTCAACACATTTCGATGTGTGATCAGATGAAGAGAAAATGGTATATCTCTCAAAGATTTTCGGTCTCAACTATTGGCAGAAGAAGCTATCATTGAGCAATCTTTTGACAGTTCTTCTGGATTGTCTTTTGGTAGTGCCATGGTTGCTGGCACTCAATCCGATAAAGGGAAAGCTTTTGTTCTTGATCAAGATCAACCAATGTCTTCTTCTGATCAATCATTCAAGCCAAATGGAGGATCAAGTTCTGTTAATCACAGTCATGGACATGAGTCTTATAACAATTTCAATGGTGGTTATTCTAACTATGGAGGATATAAAGGGAATAATTTCAGAGGCAAAGGCAGAGGGAGATTTCAATACAATACTGGTACAAGATTTTCAAATGGTAATCCTGGCATTCTTGGTACTCCCAAACCATACCAATCTCACTGCCCATATCATCCAGTTGACATTCCTATCTGTCAAATATGCAATAAAAATGGACATGTTGCTGCAGACTGTTTTCAAAGACATACTACTTCAACCTCGAGTTCTCATACTCCTACTCAATGTCAAATTTGCTGGAAATATGGGCACACAGCAGTCCAATGCTATCACAGGGGTAATTTGCGTATCAAGGAAGGCCTCCAACTGCTCATCTCTCTGCTATGCATGCAAATCATCAACCATCAGCACCATCTGAACAGTTTTGGATTGCAGACACTGGTGCTACATCACATATGACATCTGAGTTGGTAAACTTGGACTTGTCTACTCCATATCAGGGCACAGACACCATTACCATTGCAAGTGGTGCAGGTTTGAGTATTTTCAATATTGGTACCTCTAAATTGGTAGTTCCACAACACTCTCTCACACTTAGGAATGTATTACATGTTCCAAAACTTTCACAACATCTGTTATCTATTTATCAACTCTGCAAAGACAATAGGTGCATATTCATTTGTGATGATGTTTCTTTCTAGGTTCAGGACAAATCCACAGGGAAGATCCTACTCAAGGGGTTGTGTAGAGCTGGTTATTACCCTATACCATTCAACATTCCACAGAAGAAATCATCTACCTTACATGCATCACATTCATGTTTTCTTACAAAACCAATTCAGTCAAGCATATGGCACAAAAGACTAGGACACACATTAAATGCAATCACTTATGCAATTCTACATCAATCTCAAGTCTCTACATCAATAGATCCATGTTCATCGATCTGTACACCATGTTTAGAGGGAAAATTTACCAAGTTACCATTTGATTTTCCTGTAAACAAATATGTCATACCATTGGAAAAAATACACAGTGATGTATGGGGACCTACCCCCTTACTTTCATATGAAGGATTTAGGTATTATGTAACCTTCATAGATGATTGTACTCGATACACATGGATTTTTCCATTAAGAAATAAATCAGAAGTGTTTGCAACCTTTGTTCATTTTCATGCCTATTTATGTACACAATTCTCTGTTATAGTTAAAGTTTCCAATCTGATGGGGGTGGTGAATTTACAAGCACTAAGTGTCAACAATTTCTATCACATCATGGTATTTTACATCAAAAATCATGTCCTTACACACCTGAACAGAATGGATTGGCAGAAAGAAAACATAGACACATTGTAGAAACAGCAATTACACTCCTTCAAATTGCAAAAGTGTCAAAACAATTATGGTTTCATGCATGTAGTACTGCTTCTTATTTGATTAATAGGATGCCTTGTGTTTCTTTACATATGCAGTCACCATTTCAAAAACTATACAACACAGTTCCTGAAATTAAACATCTCAGAGTCTTTGGGTGTGCATGTTTTCCACTCTTAAAACCTTACAACACTTCTAAACTTCAGCCTAAAACTACAACTTGTGTGTTTCTGGGGTATGCAGGTCAATATAAGGGGTTTCTTTATCTCAACATTGCAACTGGTAAAATTCTTGTGTCTAGGCATGTATTATTTGATGAAACTAGCTTTCCATATTCCACTTCCAGTATGTGTCAACAGTCAAAATTGGTTTCTGCATCATCTCCATTGAATGAATCTCATGCTCACATCCATTCCTCATTTTTCACTCCAGTCATTACATTAACCAATCAAGCATCTACACCTTCATCTCATTCATTGTCATCTCGAACTACAGACTCCTTGACTATGCATTCATCTAGTGTCTCAGATTCATTGTCTGCATCCAGAGCCTCAGATTCTTTGGAAACAGTTGCATCTAGTGCTCCAGAATTTGTTTCTTTTCCCACAAATAATATTAATCCATCACATATATCTTGTGACCCTGCAATACATCTATTGATGCACAAAATCAGTGAGGACTTTGGTACAACAGAAAATGTCAAGTTTGTGACCTTCGCTAGATTACTCATGTCGCTAGTGTGGATAAGTATGTAAATGGATAGAGACATGGAAGCAAACACAAGATATACGTGGTTCACCCAGATTGGCTACGTCCACGAAGTAAAAGAGTTCTCATTAATTGTGAAGGGTTTACACAAGTACATAGGTTCAAGATCTCCTTTAGTGAATACTAGTGAATGATTTAGTACAAATGACATTCGGGATTATTGTGGGAGAATGATCTCATTTTATAAAAGAAAGTTTCTAGCTTTGTTTTGACATTGACACATGTCGTGTTGTGATTGGCCTCTGATGTTGACACGTGTCGCCCTGTGATTGGCTTCTTGGTGTTGACACGTGTTGCGCTGTGATTGGCCTCCTGGTTGGAGGGAAACTCTTCTGGGTCCTTGACGGTATAACGTTGACCGGTGCTTGTTAGTTTCGGGATTGGTCAAGTATGATACAAACAACATCAAACCAGCTCCACACCACAACACCATTTCCCTGTGGATCCAACCGAAGTGTGATATCGTTTTCACTTGCCTTATCTGTCTCATAGTTAGATGTGGCATCTTCTCTGGAAGTACTTTTCCTCCATCCAGGTTGGTATCTTTAACCGGTGGAGATGCACAAGGTAATGTATCAATTTCACTTGAAGCTTACTTGTAGTTTCAAGCTTGGTCAAGCGCAATACAAACCATGTAGTAGAAGTCCCCCAAGTCGCCGAGCTAGGAGATTTGCCGAAAGAGGTGACAGACAAGGTAAGCAATCAGAGTTCCAAGCAATCAGTCCCAAATTAGAAGTTTGATTTCGAGTTCCGGCTGATTGTTCTCATTCTCCCTATCTTGCAGGCATCAAGAAGGATAAAGAGAAGAAAAAGGAGATAAGATGATATGAGATACTTTTTCTTTTGAAGAAGTAACTTTCCACAGGCTTATTTTTGAACTGGGTTTGAGAGTTTTCTAGTTTCCTCCAGAGTATAATGCCGACTCAAGAATTTGATGGTCAAAACAAGTCCATCAAATCAAGAGTGCGTTCGACCTTGATGATATGGGATACTTTTGCTGTTGACAAAGTAATAGATGAATCGACACGTGTTTTGTTGCGCTTGCCTCCACATGCTTCCTTGTATCCTTCTCACTTGCCTTATATGTTCCTCAGGCAAATGTGATATCTTTTCTAGAAGCATAAGATGTTGAAGCTGAGTACTCGAGAGCAATGCCAGGTAAGTAATTAGGCAAGGAGTTCCAGGCAGTCAGTTCCTGACTAGAAGCTTGATTCCAAGTGCTAACTGATTGCTCTTTTTCTCCTTGTCTTGCAGTTACGAACAAGGGCAAAGGAAAAGACAGGGAAAAAGCATGATATGAGATACTCTTACTTTTAATCCTGACGATATGAGATATTATTTCTCTGGTGTGGCTTGTTTACTGAGGTATTATCAGGGGGGGAAGAAGTTGAGTATTTCGAGAAACTCTGCTGAGAGTGCCCTCTCGAATGTGAAGAAAAGTTGAGCATTTTTTTTTATTTGCAAGTCCGCCTGGCTGTGGAGGATGAAGGTCAACATATATAGGAATTGTCCCAACAACGAATAGTAATGCTGTTCCTTTACCCTTCTCGGTCATAGCAATGTAGTGGGAGCTACAAGATTCACGTGTTTTAACTTTGTCAGAGCACTTTGAAAAAGTGGTATGTGGTATCTGGAAAGCTGATGTTGCATGTGAAGATTGCAGACAAGCTTTATCCAAGGAAATCTGGCTCTCGAAGTTCAGAGAGTGGTGCCTCTTCAGTTTTCGAACAAGCAATCTTGTCAGGGATCTGGCTCTCGAGATTCGAAGAATGGTGCCTCTTCGATTTTTGAGAAAGCAATCCTGTTGGAAGTCTGGCCTTCGAGATTCGGAGAGCGGTGACTCTTCAATTTTTGAGAAAGCAATCCTGTTGGGAGTCCGGCTTTTGAGATTTGGAGAGTAGTGCTTCTTCGATTTTTGAGAAAGCAATCCTGTTGGGAGTTTGGCTCTCGAGATTCGAAGAGCGGTGCCTATTCGATTTTTGAGCAAGTAATCATGTTGGGAGTCTGGCTCTCGAGATTCGAAGAGCGGTGCCTCTTCGATTTTTGAGCAAGCAATCCTGTTGGGAATGCTTTCTAGAATGTGAGTAAAGGTTGGGCATTTTTACCAGTCTGCCCTGCCACGAAGCACGGAGGTTGACACACATAGAGAATTTCCAGTTATCAAGCAGTGGTGATGTTCCTTTACCCTTGTGGGTAAGAGTAGGGTAGCTGGACCTTCAAAATTTATGTGTCTAAACTTTGTCAGAGATCTTTGGCAAAGTTATATGTGGTACCTGAGGAGCTGATGTTGCATGTGGAGATTGTCGACAGATTTTACTCAGGAAAATCCGTTTCTCAAAGTTCGGAGAGTGGTGCCTCTTTGATTTTTGAACCAACTGCCATGTTGCCCTTTCTTTTATAGGGGCACCAATTGTGTGCAAGAAGTACGTTCAGAGAGTTATTGCTTGTAGGAATTTTCATACTTCAGAGATTTATTAGACCTCATTTCTCCTTCATCATTTCTGAAAATGTCTGGCCCATCCGACCGTCGTTTTGACTTGAACTTTGGTGAAGAGGCAGCCATGCCTCCTTAAGACAACATATGGCGCTCATCCTTCTTATCCCTACTGGTCATCTTACCGTTGGGGACTCTGTGATGAAGAATGATATGACTGTTGCGGTGGTGGCTAGGAACCATCTCACTCCCAAAGATAATAAACTACTTTCCAAACGGTCTGATGAGTTGGCTGTTAAGGATTCTCTGGCTCTCAGTGTTCAGTGTGCAGGTTCTGTGTCTAATATGGCCTAACGCCTATTTGTTCGAACCCGCCAAGTTGAATCATTGGCGGCTGAAGTGATAAGTCTCAAACAGGACATCAGAGGGCTCAAGCATGAGAATAAACAGTTGCACAGGCTCGCACATGACTATGCTACAAACATGAAGATGAAGCTTGACCAGCTGCAGGAATCTGATGGTTAGATTTTACTTGATCATCAGAGGTTTGTGGGTTTGTTCCAAAGGCATTTATTGCCTTCGTCTTCTGGGGATGTACCGCGTAATGAAGCTCCAAATGATCAACCTTCGGTGCCTTTTCCTTCTGGGGTTCTGCCCAGTACTAAGGCTCTGAATGATCACCCTCCGGTACCTTCTCTTTCTGGGGCTCTGCCTACTGTTGAGACTTCTCCTGAGCAACCTTTGTGAAGACTCTCTCTTGTTTGTTTATTTTGATTCATGTATATGTACATATTTGTAACTTATCGGAGATATCAATAAATAAGCTTTGCTTCATTTCAACGTATTGTGTTAAATACACCAAAGTCTTCTTCACTAAGTTCTTTGAATTTTTTCTTTTGTTGAAGCTTGTATGTTGAAGCTTTATGAGTGAAGCATGTAGGTTGAAGTAGTGCTCCCTTCCAAGTACCGAGGTGTAGTAGCATATGGTAGGAGTCCCCTAAGTCTTCCGGTCGAGGGAGTTGATGAATGAGGTGTCTTGCTAGTAGCCAATTTTTCCAGAGTAACAAAACTTCACCATTTTCCTTTCTAAGTGGTAACCCAAAACTCCTCTTTCATGTACATTTGTTATGAAAGTTGTTAGGTCCAAAGAAGGGGAGGCCTAGGCTCTCCTTTTTCTTTTCTTTTTTCGAATTTTCGATATATATATTTTTTTTTTATCAAAATTTCAATTTTTATTTTTTTGATTTTTTATTTTTTGATTTTTTTTTTCGAATTTTCGAAAATATATATATATATATATATATTAAGCTTTGTGGGTGAAGCTTTGGTGGTGAAGCTTTTGTAGGTGAAGCTTTGGTGTTGAAGCTTTTGTAGGTGAAGCTTTGGAGTTGAAGCTTTTGTAGGTGAAGCTTTGGAGTTGAAGCTTTGTAGGTGAAGCTTTGGAGTTGAAGCTTTTGTAAGTGAAGCTTTGAAGTTGAAGCTTTGTAGGTGAAGCTTTGATGTTGAAGCTTTGTAGGTGAAACTTTGGTGTTGACACCATAAATTGATTTTGCTTCACACTATCTTGATCAAGAATGCGTGAAGCTTTTGGCATTTGCAATTGCCCTCCATTTGTTGAAGCTTTTGTTGGTGAAGCTTTTGTGTTGAAGCTTTGTAGGTGAAGCTTTGAGGTTGAAGCTTTGTAGGTGAAGCTTTGTTGACACCATAAATTGATTTTGCTTCACACTATCTTGATCAAGAGTGTGTGAAGCTTTTGGCATTTGTAGTTGCCCTCCATTTGTTGAAGCTTTTATTGGTGAAGCTTTTGTGGTGAAGCTTTGTTGGGTACCATGAATTAATTTTGCTTCACACTATCTTGATCAAGAGTGTGTGAAGCTTTTGACATTTGTAGTTGCCCTCCATTTGTTGAAGTTTTTGTGGTGAAGCTTTTGTGTTGAAGTTTTGTTGGGTACCATGAATTGATTTTGCTTCACACTATCTTGATCAAGAGGGTGTGAAGCTTTTGAGAATTGTAGTTGCCCTCTATTTGTTGAAGCTTTTGTGGTGAAGATTTTATGTTGAAGTTTTGTAGGTGAAGCTTTAAGGTTGAAGCTTTGTTGGGTACCATGAATTGATTTTGCTTCACATTATCTTGATCAAGAGTGTGTGAAGCTTTTGAGAATTGTAGTTGCCCTCCATTTGTTGAAGTTGTTGAATTTCCCAATTTCCTTTTTTGTTTTTTTTGGGAAAACTAGAAATTTGAAAATGTGGGAGAGACAACATATACAAATTTTGTTTCCACACTGTTAAGCAAGATATTGTGATGCAAGCCATACCTTGTAGTAGTCGAAGGTTTGGATGAACCATATAAATTGAATTTGCTTCGAACAGTCTTGATCAAGAGTGTGTGAAGCTTTCTACGAGTTGTAGTGTTTGTATTATTACAGAGGAGAAATGTCTGAAGCATATGTAAGAGAGCTGAAGGGTTTGATCTTCGTATACCATGCACTGAAGTCGTTATTGGCTTGCAATAAGACTTTGTTGGTGACTATAACTCTTGTTAGGCATGAGTGCTCCCCTAGTTGAGTTGTAAACCTTGAACGTTTTTTATTATTTGTGAATGCTAGGAGTTCATATGTACAAGTTATACCACTCGTCTTCTAGTTGGTGGAATGAATGGTGAGTTGCTTTCATCACTTGGTTGGTGGTACGAAGGTGAGTTCCTTCATCACCTTTCATCACATTTCATCACCTGGTTGGTGGCACGAATGTGAGTTCCTTCTTCACCTGGTTGGTGATAAGAGTGGCAAGTTGCCAAATAATATTAGAGAACGAGGTTGTACATTTCATCACCTGGTTGGTGGCACGAAGGTGAGTTTCTTCATCACCTAGTTGGTGAGAATAAGGGCAAGGTGTCGAGGCACATTGTAGCAAGTGTCGAATGACACAAAGTATGTTAAACCCTTTCGAAGCACAGTTGGCTTATGTATGGATGTGTTGGAATGTATGATGTTTATGTATGAATGTGTATGATGTTTATGTATGAATGTGTTGGAATGTATGATGTTTATGTTGATTGACATAAGTGATGCTTATGAATGTTTTGCTATGCATGAAGGGATCCATGATTTCGATATGTGAACCATGTTGGTTGTAACACTTAGTATCACATACTTTGTGTCAAAGTACGCACGTTGAAGCTCTGAGTTGGAGTATAGAGGTAGGTCAGCGTAGACCAAGTGTTCCAGTGCTAGGAATGCAAAAGACTCAGAAGCAGTTGTCTGAATTCCCTCTTCTTTAAACATTGGCCGAATGGCTTGTGTGACAAAAGATCTCAAACGGTTGAAGGTCAAAATATTTGTAATGTGTATGCCTTCTTATAATAGCATTTCCTTCATTACCTAGTCCTCCACTTTGAAATAGTGATGCTTGGCCCCATAGTCATAATAGTTGACGGTACGTTCACCCCTGGTTGTCTTAATACGAACTTTTATCCCTCTTGTTGTAATGGGCTTGCTGAGAGTAAACATCATTCCTCTTACCAAGAAACAAATACGTTTGGTGACTTAGCGAGTAGCTAAATGAGGCAGGATATGATGCAATAGGTGTCTGAATGGCCAAGATCTCCTCACTTGGTAGAACTTAACTTCCACTTCCCATTTGTTG
Organism: Malus fusca; assembly: GCA_035220775.1. NCBI lineage: Eukaryota > Viridiplantae > Streptophyta > Magnoliopsida > Rosales > Rosaceae > Malus > Malus fusca. The sequence goes on from CM069069.1 coordinate 38,442,988, forward strand.
ATAGGGGTTAACCATATGGGGGTTCCCTTGGTATGTCCTTGCTTCGGCGGAGGCGTGGTTGTAAGCCTGTGCCATCACCTCAGAGTAAGTCTTCCAAGTGTTAGCATTAATCATGTACTTGAAGAAACAATCACGTAGGCCTGCCGTGAAGGCTTTGAGGGTGGTCTTGTCATCTGCCTCAGTGCAGCGAGAATACTCATGGCTGAAGCGACGGCATACTTTCGTAATGACTCATCCGGCTTCTGGCGAATAGTGTACAAGTCATCTGCAGAATGTAAGCGATCGGTCTGGAAGATGTGTTGAGAGACAAACAGTTTCCTTAGCTCCTCAAATGAGTATACTGTCTTGGGTGGAAGACGACAATACCAGTTTAGAGCTCTTCCAGAGAGGGTGGAAGGGAAGAGAAGACATTGATTTTCGTCGGTGTGCATCTGGTATGCCATGGTGGACTCAAAGAGGTTAAGGGCTTCAATCGGGTCCTCTTTTCCAGTATAGAGTTGCAAGCCAAGCTTCTGCTTTGTCTTTGCTTGAAGGGGGTGTCGAGGATCCTCTTTGTAAGAGGGCCAGGCCTAGGTTGCTTCCAATCAGGTATCTCAGCTTGTCGTTCGGTCATCAACTTGTTTACTTCCTTAAGGAGTTGTAAAACAAGAGGGTCCTGAGTGGAGTCATATACCACTGGAGCTTTCTTTCGTAAATCTCCATCTCCTCTTGGAAGTAGGAATGTTTGATCAAGAGCATGTGATTTTTCCCTGGACTCACCGTACTGACTTCCAAGGTATGTCTGTCGGAACATCTCTGAGTCCCCTATACCTTCGTGTTTCTCTAGGACTTGCTGCTCATTCCCCAAATCGGTAGCCGGCATGGGCCGTGGTAGGGGACCGAGTCTCTCAGAAACCCTTGGGTCATTGAGCTTTGAGCTTATGTGGATGGAGTTCTCTCGACGTTGCTTCAGAAAGTCTCGACAGTCACGATAAATGGCTTTCGATCCTTCCGCCCCTTCCGCAAGGAGGTGTCTTCCTCCACTTCTCCTGCTTCGGGTTGAAGCAACTGGGTTGAGAGAAGTCTCATGTTGATTATCACATCGATAGGTAGCTCGCTCCCTATCAGGGATATCTATGTCGAAGGCAAGTGACCCTCCGTGTTGGGGGGCACCCAGTTGATAGTTAACTTCCACGGGGGCAACGAGCTTATGTGTTTGAGCATGCCTAGCTTCGTGGAACATCTCGAATAGCTTCTCATATTGCTCCTGGATGACCTCATTCTTCATTGCTATCTTGTTGTTCTGAGCTTCTAGCTCATCGACTTTAGCAATAGGCGTGTCATTCTGTCTGCTGTGGCTTCCTTCGCTCCCTATGTTGGAGAGGGATGCCTGGTCAAAATAGAGTTTACGACTGGTGGAAACCAACTTGACAAACCTGAAGAGAGTGGGAATAAGTGTCATTCCCATAGACGGCGCCAAATGTTGATGCACAAAATCAGTGAGGACTTTGGTACAACAGAAAGTGTCAAGTTTGTGACCTTCGTTAGATTGCTCCGGTCGCTAGTGTGGATAAGTATGTAAATGGATAGAGACAGGGAAGCAAACGCAAGATGTACGTGGTTCACCTAGATTGGCTACGTCCACGAAGTAGAGGAGTTCTCATTAATTGTGAAGGGTTTACACAAGTACATAGGTTCAAGCTTTCCTTTAGTGAGTACTAGTGAATTATCTAGTACAAATGACATTCAGGATTATTGTGGGAGAATGATCTCTTTTTATAGAAGAGGGTTTCTAGCTTTGTTATGACATTGATACATGTCGTGTTGTGATTGGCCTCTTGGTGTTGACACGTGTTGCGCTGTGATTGGCCTCCTGGTTGGAGGGAAACTCTTCTATGTCCTTGATGGTATAACGTTAACCGGTGCTTGGTAGTTTCGGGATTGGTCAAGTATGGTACAAACAACATCTAACCAGCTCCACACCACAACACCATTTCCCTATGGATCCTGACTTTCAACATGAGCAACTAAGTGTTGTTCTACCAATACCAATGAATATACATCCTATGCAAACCCGATCTAAGAATGGGATGTTCAAAAAGAAGGCTTTTACTGCTACTATTGCTTCAGAACCCAAAACATTCAAAGCTGCATTTCAAGTTTTAGAATGGCAGGTTGCAATGAAAGAGGAAATATCTGCTCTTCACTCTCAAAGACTTGGTCTTTAGTCCCATTACCACCTGATAAGAACTTAGTTGGATGCAAATGGATTTACAAAATAAAGAAAAATGCAGATGGGTCTGTGGCAAGGTATAAGGCAAGACTTGTGGCACAAGGGTATAGTCAAGAAGAGGGTGTTGATTACCTGGAGACATTCAGTCCTGTTGTCAAACCTACAACTATAAGACTTATTTTTGCCTTAGTTGCTCAATTCCAGTGGTCTCTTAGGCAGCTAGATGTAAAAAAATGCCTTTTTACATGGCATATGATGCGAAAATTAACTTAACACACAAATTAAACCATTTTGTATCAATTGTAGTAAAAAATGTAAGTAGGGATCGTTCTGGACCGAGGATTATGAGGGCTTGCTAAAAACCTCTAAACTGACTTAAAAACATATAAACAAGGTTAAAAATACTAAACTAAACTCAAAGAACTCAAAACAAGCAAAAAACGCTCAAATCTGCCTAAAAACACAAACTCGGCAGATTTGGACTCTAAATACACTTTTGGACGAATTTTGGTTTTAACTTGGTTCGAAACACTTAAAAACACAAACTAAATCAGTTTCTAACTAATATGACTCAACAAGGTAAAGGGGGTTTTGGTTTTGACGAATTTGAAAACAAAACAAGTAAATTAAAGAACTAATGAAATCTGCACGAATTTGAGTAAATTGAATGGATGGAAGGCTAGCTATGAGGTTCTTCTCCACACATAACACACTTGCAAACAAAACGATTTCCAGTTGCTTTTCAATAAACTACGAATTCTCAACGCTCCATATTAACTGTGAATTGCACTAATTAACCCTCAGATTTTCCTAATTTCATTGAATTGGATGATTGCATACAACAACCCAAAGCATTCCCCACAAGTTCCCTACATGAATTGCATAATAAAGATACAAGCAAGAATCATTAAGTTCTATGAAAATCATAAGCATTGACGAAACACTTGTAACTATGATGAGCATGAAACTTCTGCCAAGAATTCATTTAATGCGATCGTTTATAAGTGACCTCCACTACTTGTGAATATAAGTTTGTAACTATTAGGTGAAACTCCCTTATACTCTAGCATCATATTCATGCATGCAAACTAAGTGTGCACTCTTAATAAACATACACGAATAAGTTATCAATCAAGCAGTTAAACAAATTGAATTCACAACTTATGAAATCACAACTGAAGGTAATCAATTCATATTGCAAGTATGTTCATGGCTTTGAATTCCCCCTAGCTAAAGGGGTTTAGTTCCTCATAATAGCAAAGAAAAGAATAACAAGTTTATACATTGAAAACAAAAGAAAGAAAACACCTAAACGCTCCAGCGATCCAAACTGAACAGCAAGCACGTCCAAGAACTTTCCTTCCCTTCCTGCCAAGAGCTCCGGGACACTTAACGGAAGGACCAAACTACCCGTGCCTTATTACGGATTTTGGCGCGCACACACACACAAGAATCACTTCCCCCACACTTGGTTTATGTAATACATTGATCAAAAAGGAGTTTATTTTAAGTCATGCTTTACTATGCTTCAAGAACAAGGGTATGGATGGTCCTAAAACTAGGCTAGGTAAGGATAGTGTGGGTTAACAAAGAACATAGGCTACACAAGGCTCAACGGGGTTAAACTTAAACATATAATGAAGTAGGATACACGGCAATTTGGCTTTGGTGGTGGTCACTACACAACTTCATCTTGAATATGTGTTATGCAAATCAATAGCATGCTTTGAATGAAATGGGCATGAGTTTTAGCATTTGGAACTAAATGATGAAACGCCTTCTAAGTAGCAACCAAGCAAAGAATAATGAGATCATGCAACGACTTTAGAAAACAAAAAAAATTGCATAGATTAATAACTCTCCATATAAACGTTTAAGCCCAAGTCTCTCAAGGATGTAGCGTTAGTTTGAGTTCCTTCTTTCAAGCATGCTACAAAAATTGATTTTATCCTTTGTGATTACATGTGAATTCATAAATTATAACGACAACCAAGCATAAACCAAAGAGCATATCAAACTTCCATCCATGTTTGTAACTTTCTTTAACAGTCATGCACCAAAATCCTCATTATTGTGTTGGAAGGTACCCTAAGACACAAACAAACACATAAAAACCACTCATTTTGGCTTTTTCAAAACAATTTTTCAAATTTTTTTATCAAATTTTCGGATTTTTATGTTAAAACACACTACAAACGCTTAAAAACAGTGAAAAACAACATTGTAAGTGATAGGTGAATAAAACCCACGAAAATCATGCAAAACAGCTTGTTTACCCCCCACACTTAAATCAAACATTGTCATCAATGTTTCAGGCATAAACTCACACAAAAACAAGCAAACAAACAAACAACGAATAAACATGACAAGTATGGCAAAGTAAAAACCAGACAGAGTAGAGTTTAAGAACGCAAATCTGGTTGTGGAGAGATGATCTTGTTGACTTTCCACATCTTTGATCTCGAACTGGGCTAGGGAACTTCTTAGCAAAGAAAATGAGACTTGATTGGTGGTGGTGATTTGATGGCCTTGTACGGCGAGGCTTTGCTCTTTGGCGACTGATGCGTCCATATGTTGTTGAAGCTTCTCAAGCTCTTGGTTTCAGCTTAGACTTCTTCTACTGGGTTCATTTGCTCTTTGGTTTTAATTCGGACTTCTTCTGCCGGGTTGATTGAGTGTGCAAGCTGCATTTTGCTCTGCTTGTTTCTTCTGCACGGCAGGCATGCACGAGGTAGAGGTGATGGTCTGTTTCTTTGTTCAATCTGTCCAAGTGCCGACCGATTGTTTTCTTTCTCCTTGTCCCGCAAGCAAGAGCAATGGTAAAGGAAAAACATGCCATGAGATATCTTTGCCTGCGACTCTGATGATATAAGATACTTTTGCTTTTGAAAAAGTATCTTTCCACAGGTTTATTCTTGAACTGGGCTGGGGAACTTCTTAGCAAGGAAAATGAGACTTGATCTTGAAGATGAATTAGCACGTTGTCTCCACATGCTTCAAGGTATCATTTTCACTTGCCTTATCTGTTCTCCAGGCAGATGTGGCATCTTCTTCGGAAGTACATCAGCAGTTGAAGATGAGCACTCGAGAGCAATGCTAGGTAAGCAATCAGTAAGGAGTTTCAGACAGTCGGTTCTTAGATCGGAAGATTGACACCAAGTATTGGCTGATTGCTCTCTTTCTCCTTGTCACAAAAACAAGGAAAATGACAGGGAGAAAGCATGATATGAGATACTCTTGCTTTCAACCTTTATGATATGAAATACTCTTGCTCTTGATGACTTGTTTGCAGAAGTACCCCAAGGGATGAGAAACACAGAGTAACTCGAGAGGCTTCGTTGGGAATGCATTTTCGGAGATGAAGAATGGTTATGTATGTCTGCCTTGCTATGGAGGGTGAAGGACGACATTTATAGGAATTAATAACCGTTACTATTCTTTCACTCTTGTCGGCACCCGTTAGATGATTGAACAGTAAACTTCACGTGCTTTCTACTTCACCAGAAATCTTCGACAGATTGCCCGTAATTTCTGCAAGGCTGAGTGTGCATGTGACAGATGCTGACACGTCTGGATAAAGCAGATGCCTCTTCGATATCTGGAATCGGCGCTTCGACAAACTGCCCGTGATTTCCGCAAAGCTGAGTGTGCATGTGATAGATGCTGACACGTCTGGATACAGCAAATGCCTATTCGATATCTGGAATCGGCGCTTCGATAAACTGCCCGTAATTTTCGCAAAGCTGAGTTTGCGTGTGACAGATGCTGACGAGGCTGAAAAAGACTGGCGCCTCTTCGATATCTGAGATCGGCGCTTCGAAAAATTATCCGTGATTTTCGCAAAGCTGAGTGTGCATGCGACAGGTGATGACACGTCTGAAAAAGCAAATGCCTCTTCGATTTCTGAAATCGGCCCGTGGTTTCTGAGTAGCCCAGCTTTTGAGAAAGCAGACGTCTCTTCGATCTCTGAGCTTGCCTCTTCAATTTCTGAAGCTCCGTCGAGTGCTGATTTTTAAAGAAAGGCACGCATCACATTCCAAAGCACACTTGAATTTTCCGCATGTAGAAACTCCCTACTTGCACTTCTAAGAACTTGATTTGTCCGACCTCTTCTTTTTCTTCACACCTTAGAAAATGTCTTGCGTTTCTGACCGTCGCCTTAACTTGAATGTTGGGGAAGATATTGATATGTCTTCTCCAAACAACATTTGGCAGCCGTCCTTCGTATCCCCAAATGGTCCTCTTACAGTTGGGGATTCCATGATGATGAATGATACAACCGTTTCGGTGGTTGCCATAAATCTTCTCACTCGTAGAGACACTAGGATATTATCCAGGCGGTCCGACGAACTGGCCGTTCAGGACTCTCTGGCCTACAGCGTCCGATGTGCAGGCTCAGTATCAAACATGGGCCAACGCCTTCTTGCTCGATCTCGTCAGGTTGAGTCGTTGATGGCTGAAGTGGCTAGTCTTCGGCAAGAGGTCAGAGTGCTTAGGCATGAGAATAAAGAGTTGCACATGCTTGCAACTAATTACTCAACAAGCATGAAGAGGAAGCTTGACCAGCTGCAGGAGTCCGAAGTGCGGATTTAGAGTGATCATCAGAGGTTTATGGCGTTACTCCAGAGGCAACTTCTGCCTTCGTCTTTTGGCGCTTCACCAAGTGTTAAGGCTCCGGAAAATCAGACTCTGGCGCTTCGTCTTTCTGGAGGTCCGTCGAATGCTGAGGCACCACCTGACCAATGAAGGCTTCTTCCTGCTTGTTTGCACTTTTCTTGTATTTTTCTACCTTTCTACCTAATGTTCATTTTCCACGAAAATTAATGTAAAAATACTTTGTTTACCTGTCAGTGTTTCAAACATAAATCCACACCAAAAACAATCAAACAAGCAACAAATAAATATGACAAACAAGGCAAAATAAATGCAGTAAAGGGAAGGTTTTTAGAAACGCAAAACTGATTGTGAAGCGATTCATAGATCTTCCTTATTTGAATACATGGGTTGCCTCCCAAGAAGCGCTTGCTTTAACGTCTTCCAGCCTGACGAAACTTCCTTCTAAACTTGGATAAGGCCCATAGCATGGAATTGATCCTTGAATGGAAGGTGATACTTGACGTGATCCGGCAATGGTTTAAATTCTAGTGTAGGTGCCTGAATCATCAAATTTAGCAAGTTAGTATAAAATAAAATCGAAGTTTGAGAAGATGACTTACTTGCTTGCTCCAACACAAACTCAATTACGAACACCACACCTTTGAAGGTTGCAGGGATATGGGACTTGGCCAGATTTGGTGTTTTGAGAGTTATGACTTGTCCCGTGTCATAAAATTCAACATCTTTGGGCTTTGTTGTCTCATGTACAACCTCCTTGATGCATTTTACACATTCGCCAGCCACTTCTTTCTCTTGACTCTTTCTTCTTGGTGTACAAGGTTCTTTGAACACTTCAACACAATCTAGAACTTGATTTGGTGTGCCAATAATTGGGATATCACTTTGCACATTTGGAATGGCTTCCAGAATGTCTTTTCCACTCTCATCTTTCTTGGGAATTAAAAACCTGCGAGGAAAAGGTGCATTCGAAGGAATAACATTAGAATGAAATGAAATTGGGACGTCCTTACTTGTGGTGGGTGGTTTATAGGGCTTAGAGGGTTGCGGCAAGGGTTTTTCTACCCTTGCCGTGTATATGTCTTTTTCCTCCTCCTCAATCAGCAGCTCCTCATCCACTTCTAGGCTATGTTTGGACATTTTTAGGTCAGCTCCAACCTCCATAGCACTTCCCAAAGTGATAGCATCATGGATTTCAAAATCTTCCTTCGAATTTTCAATAGTTGAGTTGGAGAGTTCACTTTGCTCTTGAATTTGTGCCATGAACTCCATCATCTGCCCAATTTGCTTCTCCAATTCGCCCATCTTCTTGGCTTAATTTTGCACCTCTTTGTTTCGATTTTCTACTTCCTGGTTCAAAGAGGTGAGTAACTTATTAAACATATCATTATCCAAAGACGTACCTGAATTGAATTGGGCAGATTGTTGTGGTGGCTGTGATGGTTCATATGGTCAGTGATAGAACTCTTCTTCTTGCTGCCAATATCCATTTTGTTGGAATTGTTGAGGTTCTCCACACATGTAATCTGAATAATCTCTCCAATCTAAATTGTAAGCGTTGGAAAACATGTTGTCCCATGATTTGCTATGGCTTTGATAACCCCAAGCATCTTCATTCGCAGCGAATTGAGAACATTGATGAGTTGGATATCCTTGCCCATAGGACACACCATATGTAGGGACACTTTGCATTGTGGTCCTTTCGGCTTATTGTGACAATTGAGAAGTAAGTTTCGCCAATTGAGCTTGAATGGTAGCAAAATCCATGTCTTACTTCTCTAGTACCTGAAATCAAGGAAACAAAACTAAATCAAATATCAAAAGTAAAACAAACAAAAAATCACAAACAAAAACAAAGTCAGTAACTAAAAACAAAAGACACGAAAATATACAAAAAGAAATAACAAGGGATTAGCAAAGTTGCTAATCCTCGGCAACGGAGCCAAAAATTTGATGCGAAATATATAAGCACACAAATTAAACCCTCTTGTTGTCAATTGTAGTAAAGAATGTAAGTAGGGATCGTTCTAGGCAGAGGATTAGGAGGGATTGCTAAAACACTTGAAACTGACTTAAAAACGTAAAATTAAGTTTAAAACACCAAACTAGACTCAAAAGATGCAATACAAACTAAAAAGACTCAAAACAGCTTAAAACAATGAATTAGACTCTAAACTGACTCTAAGGATGGTTTTGGACGAAATTAGGTTCTAACTTGACTCGAGACACTTAAAACACACAAATCAAAACAGATTTTGACTAATAAAACACTTTAAAGTAAAGGGGGATTTGATTTTGACGAATTTGAAAAACAAAACAAACAGATTGTAAACTAAAACAGATTTTGGACGAATTTGGGTAAACTATGGATGATGGGCTAGCTAGAGGGTTCTTCTCCACACATGACACACTTGCACATAAACCAATTTTCAGTTGTTCTTTCGATAAATCATGAAACTCAACACCCCAGATTAATTAGGTCCGCTTAAATTATCCTTCAAGTTCTCCTTAAGTTATTGAATTGGATGGGAAAGCGCATACAACAATTCAAAGCATTCTTCAAAAGTCCTTTACGTGAACAGCACAATAAAGATACAATCAAAGATTTTTAAGCATCATGAAAACTATAAGTATTGACGAGGCATTCGTTACTATGATGAGCATGAAACTCCTGCCAAGAATTCATTTAGCGAGATCGTTTATAAGCGACTTCCACTACTTGTGAATATAAGTTTGTAACTATTAGGTGAAACTCCCTTATACTCTAGCATCATATTCATGCATGCAAACTAAGTGTGCACTCTTAATAAACATACACGAATAAGTTATCAATCAAGTAGTTAAACAAATTGAATTCACAACTTATGAAATCACAACTGAAGGTAATCAATTCATATTGCAAGTATGTTCATGGCTTTGAATCTTCCCCTAGCCAAAAGGGGTTTAGTTCCTCATAATCGCAAAGCAAAGAATAATAAGTTTATACATTGAAAACAAAAGAAAGAAAACACCTAAACGCTCCAGCAATCCAAACTGAACAGCAAGCACGTCCAAGAACTTTCCTTCCCTTCCTTGATTGCGGCACAAGGTTTAGTGGTGGGTTTTGGGGATTATGGATGGTGTAGAAGGATGAGATTATGGTTAGGATGGATGTATGGTGCGACAAGGGTTGATTAAGGTCAGAAACTATGGAGAATGGTGAAGGAAGGGTGCGGCAAAAAGTGAGAATCTGTTTTAAGCGTGAATGGGTGAATGAATGGTTAAGGAGAAAAGACTCTGCCTTGCGGCAGAATGTGTCTTCTGATGGATCTCCCTAGTTATGGTCAAGGGTGGATGTATTTATAGGCTAGGGAGAGGGGTGTATGGAGTTGTGGTAATGAGTGGATGTAATAGGTGTAGTGGATGAGTGTTGTGGTAATGAGTGGATGTAATGGGTGTAGTGGGTGAGTGTTGTGGTAATGAGTGGATGTAATGGGTGTAGTGGATGGATGTTGTGGTAATGAGTGGATGTAATGGGTGTAGTGGGTGAATGTTGTGGTAATGAGTGTCTTTGCATGTGTGTGTTCCTCTTTGCATTTGCACACACATGCTCTTCACCATTTCAGCCCAAAATCAACACATTTGCACACACACACATGCTGTTCCAGCCTTCTAATCTTCAAAAACGTCCATCCTCATGTCTCCATGTGCATGCAATCCAATCTTGGCCCAAAAATGCTCCAAAATGCACTTTCTTGCCAACTTTGTTATTAGGACCTACAAACACACGAAAATAGCTTAAAATACATAATTAACTAAGACATAACAACATAAATGCACAAGAACAAGCTAACTAAGTCGCATAAATATGCTCCTATCAGCATACTTCAAGATGAAGTCTATATGGCACAACCTCCAGGATTTGAAAGTGCAACACATCCTTCAAACTATGTGGGCAAGCTCCAGAAGTCATTATATGGGTTAAAACAGGCTCCCATAGCCTGGAATGAGAGATTTACCAGTTTTTTACCAAGTCTCGGTTTTCAAGTCTCTCTTGCAGATCCTTCATTGTTTGTGCAACAGTCTTCAAATGGGACTGTGTTATTGCTCTTATATGTTGATGGTGTTATTCTCACTGGTAGCAGTTCACAATTAATCAGTCAAGTCATACATGCTCTTACTCAAGAATTTGAAATGAAAGACTTGGGACAGTTGCATTTCTTTCTAGGATTGTAGATTACTTATACATAAGAAGGCTTGTTTGTATCACAGACAAAGTATATCACTGAGTTGGTTGATAAAGTGGATTTACAGGATTCTAAACCATGTAGCACACCATGTCTACCCTATCACAGGTTACTTAAGGATGTTGGACAGCCTTATCACAGTCCTACACAATATAGGAATGTTGTTGGTGCACTTCAGTATCTCACGTTTACGAGACTGACATAGCTTTTGCAGTTAATCAAGCTTATCAGTTTATGCATAATCCTATGGTCTCTCATGTCATTGCTGTAAAGAGAATCATTCGATATCTCAAAGGAACATCTACCTATGGTATTCATTTCAAACCAGGACCACTGCATCTGCAATCTTATAGTGATGCAGATTGGGCAGGTGATCCAAATGATAAGAGATCAACTTCAGGTTTTGTTGTGTTTCTTGGTTCAAACCCTATTTCGTGGGCATCGAAGAAACAACTCATTGTGTCTCGATCTTCCACAGAAGCTGAGTATCGCGCCCTAGCAATTACAGCTGCTGAACTTGCCTGGATTCGACAGCTATTCTGTGATATGCATATACCTTTACCTTCCTCTCCCATGATATATTGTGATAATATATCAGCTATTGCCCTATCTACAAATCTTGTGTTCCATGCTAAGTCCAAACACATTGGAATAGACTATCATTTTGTCCTGGAGAGGGTCACTCGCGGAGATCTTCAAGTTCAGCATATGTCCTCAGCAAATCAGTCTGCAGACATACTTACAAAGGGTTGATCTGCACCTTTGTTTCAGCAGCATTGTGCCAATCTAATGCTCAGTGCTCTCGAGCATCAGATTGAGGGGGGATGTAAGAAGAATGAAGTGAAAAATAGTGATCCAAGTGAAAAAGATATCAATGGTTAAAACAATGCCACATGTCAAGAGATTACAAAGGCTGGTATATTTGTTGGAATCTTAGTTGTTAGAGATATAGTTAGTTGGAATAAGGAGATATTTGGTTGACATAAGGAGTTAGTTAAAAGGAGGTTTACTTACTCTGTAAGATTGGGATTGGAAACACCTATATAAGTGAGGATTGTAAAGCAATACAAAGTAAGAAGAAAAAGAATACATTTACATCTGAAAAATCTCTCACAATATTTCGTACTATTTTATTCTTCTTAAGTTCATTGGTTCTGCTATCTTTACAGCAGCTAACCTATGAAATAACGAGAAACAATATTTCGTACTATTTTATTCTTCTTAAGTTTGAACTTGGCTGAAAAACTTGAGAAACAAATTACATGTGATGAAATAACGAGGGAAGCGATTTTGTACACCTTTCCTAATAAGAACAAGGCAATTGAAAAGGAAAGGCCTTGGCCTTGAGTAACACATGGAAAACACAAACCTGTTGTTAAGTAGTAGGTCTACTCGGAGAGATCGTAATAAACAAGAATGGGGACTACTAGGCTTTTGTATCATAGTAATAATTTGCGTGGTCCAAATCAAGTGGGGCTAACCCTAAAATTACACTACCAGTATCCTGTGATCTCATCTGTTCATCGTACATCGTGCGGTCAGAAATCATTTCAAAATTTAAAATTAAATATGAATAGTACTTAACAAAAACTGATCGCGTAATATACGATAAACGATTGAGATAACGGGATCTCTATGTATATGTTGATTATTCAATGTAGTGTATCTTTGTGCAAGAAAGTCTCGTAGCGAGTTTGATGCCCATTTTATAGGTACTAGGTCTGATACCCATTTTATAGGTATTGTGGGTTTTGATACCGAATGTATAGGTGCCAGGTGGGTTTTGATACCGAATGTATAGGTGCCGGGGTGGGTTGGGTTTTGATACCGAATGTATAGGTACTGTTTGTGGAATTTTGATACCAAATTTATAGGTACCGTAGGAGGGTTTTGTCAAAAACATAATAATAATTCTATGATGAACTGCCAATTTAGTTCCTAAAGTATCACCTGACTAAAAATTAGGTCCCTACACTATATATTTTTTCAAAAAAAATCAATCATTGAATTAAAAAAAATTTACCAATTACATCCCTAATATTAGATTTGAAGCTACTATATTCAATTTTCCGTCAATTTAAGTCACGTTACTTGTATATGATACACATTGGAGGGTAGCTTGGTAATTTTTCATAAAGAAATAGTGTATGGAGTTAACTTTGGAGGGTAAATTAGACATTTGATTCACAACCTATATGAAATTGTAAAGGCTTAGAGGCGAGAAAATGACGATATTACACTCTAAAGTGTATCAAGTGACTTAAGTTGACGAAAAATTGGACAAATTAAATAGCTTAGAATATATTAGTAGGGATGAAATTAGCAAGTTTTAATGAATGTAGGAACTTATTTTACCGAAATAAATAATTTAGAGACCTAATTTTTACTAAGGTGATAGTTCAAGAACTATCACCCATAATTCTATGTTTACTATCAACGGCAAAATAGTCATATAAATCAGAAATAAATGCAAAATTATGGTTAAAATCGAAACAACAAAAATGTTGGTTAAACCAAAAAGTAGCTATGTTGATTGAGCCTAAATCAAAATATCTTTTTATACAATATATTTCTACTTAGAGAGAGGAAAGGTGAGAAGTATGACAGTTTACAGAATGTACTTTGCAAGTACTAAATGCACCGTAGCTTTCACTGATGGAGGAGATCATCGAAGATATTGGCGGAAAAAATTGATCAATGAAGATTGTGCATGTTAATTTAATGAACAAACAATGAGTCGTATACATATGTAATTAAGTCACCGTTTTATTTGTCCGTATTTCTCAAATTTAAATCTGGAGTCAAGATTTGTTGTATTGTTCAAGCTAACTTTCCCAATGAATGAGTTATGGGAAACCATGAGTACTGTTTTTGGTTCTTTTACAAAAGTTCCATTAAACTCTCAACAGTTCGTTGTAAAACAGGGAACTATTATTATTAATCGTCCATCTGGTAGCTCATCTTGGCAAGAATTATAGATTTAAACTCAGTATTTTGCATCTATATAAAGCTCATACGGGAAACAATCGTGTAAGGTTGTCAACAAACCTGTGGAAAGCAATGAAATGAAGTATAGATACGCTGTTCAGAAGTTGAACTAACAACACCAATACCGTTTGACCTAACCTTTATATATATTTCTCTATAAATAATGGTTTAAATTTTCATGAAAAAACACAACTTTTACCTTTGCATGCAACAACTGCAAACTTCATTCCTCCTATACATTCGTTACCATTAATTTAGCTAGCTCCAAATATGGTGGTCGATCATGGCTTCCGCCCGGCCTTCGTATTACCACTAGTTCTGGTCTTTACCTTCTCACTTATGAGCTCCAAAACAATGGTTGCGGGGGCTCGCTGCCTTCTGGAGACCTCCTTGCCTCATGTGCCCGAGCTTTCGAAGCCTGAGCTGCCACCACTTCCCAATTTCCCAACGTTGCCAAAGCCTGAGCTGCCGCCGTTGCCTAAACCCGAATTGCCAAAGTTTCCAAAGCCTGAGTTGCCACATGAGCTTCCAAAGCCTGAGCTGCCACAGTTGCCGAAACCTGAATTGCCAAAGTTTTCAAAGCCTGAGCTGCCGCATGAGCTTCCAAAGCCTGAGTTGCCGCCATTGCCTAAACCCGAATTGCCAAAGTTTCCGAAGCCTGAGTTGCCACCACTCTCTAAAGCCGAAAATGTACCAAAGCCTGAAGGCCTGAAATTGGCTGAAGTGCCCCATGTTCCAACCTTGCCTGCGGTGCCTCAACTTCCCAAGCCTGAATTGCCACCACTTCCCGAGTTCCCAACGTTTCCAAAGCCTGAGCTGCCACCATTGCCTAAGCCTGAATTGCCAAAGTTGCCTGAAATGCCAACTCTTCCCCATCTTCCAACTGAGCTACCAAAGCCCACATTTCCCTCCATCCCTTCACTCACCCCACCTCACCAAACAACCCTTCCCTGAATCATATATATGGGGGTTGATTAATTTATTTTCCTCACTACTCATCTATATATCTCAGCTGGTTTTATGACATCCATCCTTACGGATGGATTATACTACTTATGTATCTTTGTAATCATTAAGTTCTCTTGAGTTTCTTTCTGATCATGTACTTACTCATATCATCATTTGATGAGTATTATTTTAATGTTATTCTTATTTGAGTTTGTTATTCTTCAATATCGTCTGGTAAATGAAGACAGATGTCTCTTGATTATTGGTTATTGTGTAATCAATGCCACATCAGCCTAAGTTGTTATAATATTTGTTAGGTGGTTAAATGATTTGTTAGTTGGTTAATTAGTTGTGGTTAAGTAAGCTTGTATTGTTTAGTATATAATGCACTTCAACTTACAAATGTAGTTAGTTGTCATTTCCCTCAAATATATAAAACTCTCTCTCTCTCTCTCTCTAAACTCTCTGTGTTCTTCCTTTTGCTCATCCTTTCTTCTTGATTTTCCCTTCAATTCTCAAACACTACAATGTAGTTAACATGGTATCAGAGCCACCAGGCTCACGCCATGGATTCTGGTGGTTCCGTTTTTCATTAGATTTCATCGTTTTCTAGTTTTATTTTCTCTTCACATTTTCATTAGAAATTTTGTCAAGTTCTTCGGTGCTTCCGCGATCGTCTTGCAACTTCTTGGTTGATTTTTCTTCTGAGCTATGAACAGAGATTTTCGGTGATATTTGGGTCGTCAAAATTGTTTCTTCAGGCCAAATAGAAGTGGGAGTTTGTTTTTCCTTTCAGTTCTTAAAGTTTATGTTCTTGAATTGGGGATTTTTCATATTTTCATCAAGGTCTTCAATGGCTCGGGTCCACTATGGTTCATGTTTCTGTGACTGAGAGCAGAGTTTGCTTTGTTTGCACTGTTGATTCACTGCTTCTTCTTCATGTTCTCTTGCTGATGAAGGGCGAGTGTGC
Source organism: Malus fusca (assembly GCA_035220775.1). Classification (NCBI taxonomy): domain Eukaryota; kingdom Viridiplantae; phylum Streptophyta; class Magnoliopsida; order Rosales; family Rosaceae; genus Malus; species Malus fusca. Next base: position 38,458,946 of record CM069069.1, read on the forward strand.
GTGTTGCTCATCTGGGTAATTGTCGCAACGTTGTTGGGGGTAAATGATCACATGGATTAGTTGACATCAGATGGTATATTAGTTTTCAATAAAATTCATTCTCTCAATCTCTCTTTGGTATGTTGTAATTCTCGAAGGATCACATCTGGGTCATCAATTTATGAAAGTTTAGACCTATGTGCAGCCCAGGTGTTTGACGAAATGCCCAGATCAAAAGTTTTATGTGAAGGTTAAGTTTCTCAGTTACTTGTTTTGATTCTTTTAGTATTGCGTAAATCAATTAGTTTGTTGTTATGGGCAAGAAGCCATTTAAGTTGAGATGCTGAGATTTAAAAGCATGGAATCATCTTTCTAGTGCGTCTTTTCTGGGTTCTTCAAGTTGTTTCTGATATTTGGGTTCAAGATTCTTCATTGCTTCAATATCAATGTTTGTCGTGGACTTCATTTGGTTTGCTGGATTTTCGAATCATGAACTGTGCAATTTTTATGGTGTCCAATTCTGTCTTTCTGCCTCACTGAAATTCTACTGTCTCTTTATTGGGTTTGAATTGTTCAGAAGCTTATAACAGCCTATAATGTTGAGTCTAACCAGCTCAGTTGTTAGCATGTATCTACTATAAGTCCGGTTATACGTGTTTTTAGAGAAAGATGAAGTTTGAAGAAGTTGTTGACGGTAAATCCCACGAAGGGTAATCCCGTGTTATGAGTAGGTAAATCCCACGAAGGGTAATCCTACGTAGATGTTAATTTTTTGTTGTTAAAATTGTGAAGGCCGATGCCATTGTTAAAAGGAGTTGTTTCTGGTAAAATCCACAAAGGGCGATCCCGTGGTGCTATAGTTAAGGCCAATGCCACACTATAGTTTGTTAATTTTCTGTTTGTAAATATTAAAGGCCGAAGCCAATGTTGAATGAGTTGTTGACGGTAAATCCCACGAAGGGTAATCCCGTAAGAATTTGTATACCGGCATGAGGGTGTGCTACGACTTCTTTATAGAAGGATGTTCTTTGTGAAGCTCCTGTTAGAGGCAGAGGAAGGGTGTCATGATTTCAATCCACTGGTTCACTTGCTAAGGTTTTTCAGTTTGTATGACGTCAAGTGTTCTTAGAATGATCTGGCAAATCACACTCCTTTAATAAGGGATTCTATTAAACAGGATGGTGCCTTACCGAGATGCAAGTTGTTTGTGAATTTTCTTGAAGAGAAGTCCACAAAGAGGAAACTATTTGAGTTGTGGTTGATGATATAGAAGATGATATGGTTGTTGATGCAGAAAATGAGTCTAATGACATTGATAGCATGTTTAGCTCTCCGTGCTTTCTGTTTCAAATAGTGGTGCATTGTTTAACAACTTGGAGTATTCACAAGAGATGGAGATCTTGGGTTTTGTGCTTCTGGAAATTCTCATTTCTATTGATGCTGCTCCACTGTGGTTGTCTGATTAAAACAAAAGGATAATGCGCAAACATTAGTGCCAAAAAAAAAAAAACTTTGATACATGATTGGCAGGCATAGCAGAGGAGCCATATGCTGGACCTGGTGCAAGGCATGCCAGTTTGGAGATTGCAAAGATCAATAAGAAGCAGATGTCTCAAATTGCAGGACTCAACAGTTTATCTCATGCTCACATTGCTGCAATCTCAGGCTTGGTAACCTAGCTGAGATTGAGGGGGGATGAAGACAGATGTCTCTTGATTATTGGTTATTGTGTAATCAATGCCACATCAGCCTAAGTTGTTATAATATTTGTTAGGTGGTTAAATGATTTGTTAGTTGGTTAATTAGTTACTTGTGGTTAAGTAAGCTTGTATTGTTTAGTATATAATGCACTTCAACTTACAAATGTAGTTAGTTGTCATTTCCCTCAAATATATAAAACTCTCTCTCTCTCTCTCTCTCTAAACTCTCTGTGTTCTTCCTTTTGCTCATCCTTTCTTCTTGATTTTCCCTTCAATTCTCAAACACTACAATGTAGTTAACAAAATCTAGATGCAGAAAACTTAGCCTTATATTTATTTCAAAACAAAAATCTTGTTGTTAATTACAATTTAATTGGTACATATATATTCTCCAAATTATCACAAAACAGAAGCAGTACAAAATGAAATCACTATTTTGAAAGGGGCCTGGCCTTTTGTTTTTATTTTTTACAAGTAAAACGAAATGAATCCAAGATTCAACCTTTCATAATGGTGACGAACATGACATCCTCATAGAACACACTATTTCAGCGGGCGCTTTAAAACTACTCAACCCCTTTCATACAGGTTTTCTGTAATGGAAAATGGATGCTAGGGAAAGGTAAATAATAAATAAAAAATACTTATGTGACTCAATAAGCGGTAAGACCACTTCAAATTACTCGTAGCAATTTTCTTAAAGACCATGGAAAAGATTTCATGAAAATTCAACGGTCACATTTTTCAAAAAAAAATGTTAGCTAATGCTCACGGTTTTTATTTACTTTTTAGCCTTCATAAACTTTTCTTTTTGTAATTTTTGTTGCATTATATGCTTCTTCAAGTGTATGTAAGACTTGAATGAAACTTTTTTAATCTTTTAAAAAACAGGAACAACTAGTAGTAAGTCACGGTACTTTTATTAGTTTTTTTTATTTTCAGCTTATAGATTCTATAATGGTACCTATGTGACTAAATAGTAAAGTCGCTTCTAATTTATTATAGCATTTTCCTTAATGCTCACAATTTTTTTTGCGAAAAACTCAACATTGAAAATGTGAGCCAACATTTTGTACTACTGTCTAATGGTATTCCTATTTACTTGTAAGTGAGAGATCTTATATTCGATTCTCACTAAAAGCAAATTTGAACCACTTTATTCGGAAAAAATGTAAGCCAACACAGTTTGTGTTGCGAATTTCTACAAAAGATCATCATAGACCTATTTTTGTGTCCTTTTCAAAACATGGTAAACTTCTTAATGTTCTGACACAGCAGAAAAAATACAATAGAAGGATTGACAAGCGTCAAATCCAACAACATAAACTGAAGTTCACCAATGTTCCAGAGTTCACCAAAAAATAAAGAAAATCTCTAAAGTTGAATTGAGAATAACGTGAGTAATTTGAATTACAACTCCAAGATAAGTCCTTATATAGACATCAAACCCTAATTCTAGTAGTTCATGGAAATCTAATGAATAAAGGAAACATAAAAGAAAATTGTAATTAACTAGAGAAAAGGAAACCTAATTCATGTGGGAGAAGTAGAGATAAAATTACCCAAAACTTTTCCACTGTTCTCTTTTCGCTAACTTTAGCCAATTTAATCGACCGCTATTTGGTCCTACACCATGTTCATGTAAAACTTTTTTTCAAGGATCATGTAAAACATTTAGCAGAAGGGTGTTGCAACCTACAAAATAAATATTGCAACTTGCGAAAACTCAATATAGATAGAAAGGGAGTATCTATCGTACCGTATCAAAATTAAGGTCTTAGTGTCATTTAAGATATATCATGATGGTTCAAAATTACACTCTAAGGTAAATTACATAAATATGATAAGGTAACAAAGAATGACGTGATTATAGTAGGCTTACTTTTAGTTATGCCCCTTGGGAATTCGATTCTAATCTCACTTTACTCTTTGTAAATAAAAAATCGTCACTTTACTCCCTGAAACTCAAAATTCGCTCCACTTTACCCTCTGGTTTGCCACTTGAAACTCAAAATTCGTCTCTATAATAATTTTGCATAGGTCAATCAAGAAGAAGATGTCATTGGCGACAGTGAGGAGCACCATATCTCAACGACTATGACATCATGATTAACACTATTCCTTCTAGAACTATCAACGACCTCCACGAGATCGTGAAGCGGATGGTGGTGACAGGGTTCGAGAAGGAGTGGTCGCACATCAGATGTCGGAAACTTTCTAGAAGAAAGTTTTGTCGAGGTTAGGGTGCAGAAGTTGAACTTGAGCATCGATGAGGTTTAAAAGACACCATGAAAGGAGCCCAAAATGTTATAATGTACCTCAAAGTCTCATTAACCTATTTATAAGTTTGGGATTGTTGTGCTTTTTTAATAAATTGCTTATGCTATACTTTAAGAATAATCAGCTGCAAAATAAAGTAGTTCAGCGTTTGATAAACTGTTTTTTTAAGTGTTGTGAGTATGAAAAGTAGTGTCTAAAAGAATAAATAATGTCATTGTTTAAAATTAATGAACTTATTACAGGAATTAAAAATATTCTAAAGGTTCAACTTTGCTTTTTATTAGAGTAAATTGTAGCAATGGTCCCTCAACTTTAATCAAATTGGAGCAATGGTCCCTCAATTAAAAATCCATTACCATTGGTCCCTCAACTTATCAAAATGTGTAGCTATAGTCCTTTTCATCAATTTCGTCAAAATTTTGTCAAAATAAGTTATGTTGGAATAACCATTTATATAATTAGGGTCCCTCAACTCATCAAAGTGTGTAATTATGGTCATTTTCGTCAACTACGTCAAAAAATTTGTCAAAACGAGTTATGTTGGAAGGACCATTGTTACAATTGGGTTAAAGTTAAGGGATCATTTCTCCAGTTGAATTAAAGTTGAGGGACCAATGATAATGGATTTTTAGTTGAGGGACCATAGCTGCACGTTTTGATGAGTTGAGGGACCAATGATAATGGATTTTTAAAAATAACTAACATGCTGCTTTTAAAAGTTGTTGTCTGGAGGTCATTGCTTTTAAAATAAGCATTATATTTTATATTTACCAAACACTTTTTTACTGCTTAACTTTAAATGAAGCAGTTTTTGGTGGAAAAAAAAAAAGTAATACCAAACTAGGCCTAAATTTAATTGGATATTGTTACTATCATTAATTTTTTATTAATTTTATGAAAACTTACTCTTTTTATTACGTTACCCGAACATTCCAACTATCAACATTTTCTCGTTAACAAGTCTTGAAATACTTGTTAAATCTAAAATAGTGAATGTGCTATATTGTTCCCGTACGGAAGTTTTGAAGTCTTTTAACTTTCTTCTTCTTTTTATTGGTAAACAAGTCTTGAGTGCAACTAGTAGATTAACTAACACAAAAGAGCCGGAATAGAAAACGTATGTCCTCTTCGCAAGATTAATAGATTTGCACTCAATATTTAATACATATAAAATGCTTGTATGGGAAACAATCTTATACAGTTGTCAACATACTTGTGGAAAGCAAAGAAATGAAGCATAGATATGCAGTTCAGAAGTTGAACTAACAATACCAACGCCCATTGACCTAACCTTTGAAAGCTCCATGTTTTTCAAGGCTACCCAACTCTTTATACATCTCTATAAATACTGGCTTAGATTTTCATGCTAAAACACAACTTGAACCTTTGCAATTGCATGCAACAACTGCAAACTGCATTTCTCCTATATAACTTCGTTACTTTTTAATTTAGCTAGTTTCAAATATGGTGGTCGATCATGGCCTCCGCCCGGCCTCCGTCTTACCACTGCTTCTGCTCTTTACTTTCTCACTTATGAGCTCCGAAAAAATGGTTGTGGGAGCTCGCTTTCTTCTGGAGACTTCCTTGCCTCAAGTGCCGGAGCTTCCCAAGCCTGAGCTGCCACCACTTCCCAATTTCCCGTCGCTGCCAAAGCCTGAGTTGCCACATGAGCTTCCAAAGCCTGAGCTGCCGCCTTTGCCTAAACCCGAATTGCCAGAGTTTCCAAAGCCTGAGCTGCCTCCGCTACCTAAAGCCGAAAATGTCCCAAAGTCTGAAGGCTCCAAGTTGGCTGAAGTACCCCATGTTCCAACCTTGCCCGAGGTGCCACAGCTTCCAAAGCCTGAATTGCCACCACTTCCCAATTTTCGGACTTTGCCGAAGCCTGAGCTGCCACCATTGCCTAAGCCTGAATTGCCAACTCTCCCCCATCTTCCAGCTGAGCTACCAAAGCCTACACTGCCCTCCACTACACTGCCCTCCATCCCAACCCTCCCCAAGGGCACACCCATCCCTTCACTCACCCCACCTGAACACAAATCCACCCTTCCCTGAATCTTACATTGGGAGGTTAATTGACTTGTCTCGTAATTTATTTATCTATATCTCAGCTGGTTATATGTTACGTCCATCCGTACAGATGGATTATACTTGTGTATCTTTCTAATCTTTATATATGGTATCTTGAGTTTCTTTCTGATAATGTACGTGACTAATGATATTATTTGAAGAGTATATGTTATGTTAATGTTATTCTTATATGAGCTTCTTGTTCTTCTGTCATCTCCTGCATGTGTTTGGTGCTTGTGTGCCGAACAGTACTCGAACCCAAAAAAATTTTAAGAGAGCAAAAAGACATGTAAAACTTGTAAAAAAGATTGTAGCATACCTTTCGGGATTTCTCCAAACGACGTTTTGGTCGTTCATTCCTAAAAAAAAAATGTATCAATGCAAATTTGTATCAATTCGTCAATAAACGGGAGGACGATTGAGCTGGGTTTTTTGAAGGCCTGGAGGGAACGAGTGAGTCGTGACTGTTTGGACTGAAAATGAGCATTGGGCCTAGTCAGGATCCAATTCTTTGAAATACTCTTGGTTTGCTTACTGGGCATTTAAGAACCCAGATCCTCTCCGGATCTAATGATCCAGGCCGTTGAAATTTGATCAAACGGCTACAATTAATATAACTTTTAGAGGGGCCCCTGTTTGTAGTCATTGGATCAAATTTCAACGGCCCGGATCATTTGATCCTTAGGCTTAGGATCATTTGATCCTTAGGCTCAAGATCGTTAGATCCGGAGAGGATCTGGGTTCTTAAATGTCGAACGACTACAAATAGGGGGCCCCTCTAAAAGTTATATTAATTGTAGCCATTTGATCAAATTTCAATGGCCCAGATCATTTGATCCTTAGGCTCAGGATCATTAGATTCGGAGAGGATCTGGGTTCGGTATTTAATGACTTTTGACGTGGCATATTTGGGTGGAAATGTGACCAATTAATAAACCAACAAAACTACTTGTTACAAATAACATTTTGTTGTTGCATTGAAACATATAAATGTTCACTAATCTAGGTAAAATGAAATGGTTGAATAATTGAAAAATGAGATTATCACCGACGTTCACACTAAAGGACGGATTTTGCAGTCGGCTTTTATAGAAAAGATTTTCAATGGAAAAGTTATAGATACAAGAGGATCGAAACTCAAGTATCCAAGTGGGAAACTTATATCCTTTGCCAAAGTCACACCAACCACTTGGACCTGAACTGAGAACTTACTTTGGAAGAAGTGAGCAGTTTCTATAAAAGACAGGAGACGCATTGAAGAAAATGTCACTCAACTCAACATACAAAAAGACTTCTAAGAGCTCTGCAACCTCGTTGCCAATTTTCCCTTTGCAGTTCAAACACTTCCTTATATTTATAACTCTGCTACTTTCCTTTGTAGTACTGGTTTCCTGTATTAGAGTCCTTTCTCAAAATATTGCCAGTAACTGTAAAAACTTGCCTAGAAGGCATTTCAACTTGCCCGAATAGATTTAAACTTTGCCTGATTGCTTGATTTATCATTTACTTTTGAGTTATGGTCCTTTCATGTTATTTATTGTCCTTTTAACTAACATTCCATAAGCATTTGCAAACATTTTTCTTACAGTTCTCACTTTATATTACTTTGCTTTGCTTTCTGTCTTTACTTTTCTTACAAGGATTGCAAATTGATTTGAATCATCAACGATCAGTTTGTGTTCATTGTTTTGGCATTCAATACAAGAGAAATATAAAGTCCTTGTCTTCAAAGCATATAAAAGAACTTAAATATGGACTTAACCCCTCCATAAGAAAATCATTTTATAAGAAGGCTAGTTTACTTGTGGCACAAGCAAACGACATATAAGACATCTAAAATTAAACAATCTGTTGGTCTTAGCCAGCAGTGGCACACCTGAAAACAACTAATTTTGTAAGAGAGTCTAAGAGCCTACTCAAGGCTTTGCTGGGCACCTTCAAATTGACAAGAGTTCATCACTCACGCAGGGGAGAGTTGTGTGCGGATCTCACATCCAACAGTGACTATCGTGCGGAATGAACGAGAGCACAATGATCCTTTGTCTTCGTATAACAGTAGATCTATAGCCAATAGGCCTTGTGGCAACAAACACAATCAAATTAGTATTTTTTGCCGTCCTCTTCACAACCAAGCATCCGAAACCAAACAGTCGAGCGTTGCTCAACTACCAAAGAAAAATGTTCATCATTTCAAACTTCATCTAAAGCTTTTACATTAACGATACACTACGCAGGAATTCATTTATTCGCGAAAATATAATATATCTGTGGAACTACAAAAATTTAAGTTAAAAGGCTTAAGCTTACAGTAAGCATCGACATATATGTACACATACGCGTAGTAACCATCACCTTAAAACCCACTCGATCTTGTCAAGAAAGAGATACGACGGTTATCACAAGCAGCTCATACTTATTTGACTGCATTGCCCTGTTTCATATGGAAAATGAGTCATTCGCCCAATCCACAACCCAAGTTTTTCTTTGACGTAAATGTGGACACGCAACCACTTGTGTTATTTTCAAGAGGTAAATCCAACCAATTATCCAGTCCAAAAATCCAAAAAGGAAAATGATGACGAGGGTTATAATGAATCGAAATGAACATGACAGAAAGCACAATCCAGAACATTATGCACACAAGTCGGTCTCAGTACCATTTGCCCAGAACCACATAAGTAAGAACAAGAGATATATTTGAAACAAAAACGTAAAGGATGTAATGTATCAACATTAAGCAACCGCAGATGTCAATAGAACTCGGAATAAATTAGCACTTGTTGAAAAACTAAAACCTTGTATCAATGAGCCCCCCTCTTCATCATAATTTCTTACGAAAATTACTGGATAATCATTTCTTACCAAAATTTACAATTTTCCTCAAGAGAACAAGTAAAAGAAAATAGATGAAGACACATGATTAACAACCCTGTACATTAATAAAATGTAATACCACTATCCTAAAGAGTAATGCCTACTGTGCCTATAGAACAAAGCAATACCATTTGACACCGTAGAGCCAACATCAAAGGGTAGAAAAACAGTATTTACTTTCTTTGGTAACAAACGCAAATTCATTAGACAGTTCAAAGACTAAATGCTATTACGTAATATGCAAGTACGATACCTCCAGTAATTAGAAATCACCTCTTTCAAGTAGCCCAGAATTCTCCTCTGATGTCTGCCTCAATAAAGTCTGCCGGTGCACTCTGGAGAACCACAATAGCAACTCTTCTTCTTTATCTTGCCATTAGAATCACGAACCTGGTCTATCATATAATTGTAATGATAAGTCAACTCTTGCAAGGGAGGAATGTTCTCAGCAGCAAAGAACATTATGTGAGGAATTCTAGTGTCATCATGATCATAGAGGACATTTTGGGCATAAAGATTAGGAGAACAACTATGGTTGATAAATCTTCCCACATTGCCGTACTGTACTGCATCAATGGTGAATCCACCTTCCCCCACAACTCCATGAGAACTTGATTGTGCATCGGGCATGAGGGTTGAAAGTCCATCCCAAAGAGAATTGTCGCTGTAGTTATTCCCAATATCAAACAGATACTCATCATTCCCAGTTCTTTCTTCAGCTTCCTTCTCTTCCAGGAGCTCTCCTATATACTCACATATAAAACTTCCCGAAGGAATGGAATTTAGGGATCTCACTCCCCAACCCCTCGATTCAGTTTTGAAGATTTCAAGCTGAAATTTGATACCACGCTGGCCAACTCTATTGTAACAAGACGGAGGACACTTACAAGAAGGACCACACTCATACACAAGGGACTTTGCTTCAACAATAGCACCATTGAAGTTATATGGTATCTCACCTCCGTTCTCAACTGCACAAGAACATTTCTCAGAATCTGAGCATTCAACAATACAGCTACAACCGTTGGGAGGAACTGGGCGGCACCAATCTGGATATATCATGCTAGTTATGTATACAAATGGTGGAGGTTTCTCATCATCTATGGTATTCACAGCACAGATAGGAATGGACTCTTTCCCTGCTGAAATATCATCAATGCATAGACCTTCCCGTACTTTATATTTTTTGGACTTCTTCACTTCTTTCCAAGCAAGCTCTGGTTGATCTCCGACTCTGTCAAGTTGAAACTTGAAAACAAGCTTACCATGAGACCCCATATCCTGCCAACATTTCTCTACCAAATATAGTCCATCATAAACATATGTCTTACTTCTTCCTTCTTCAGAGCCACGGATCACTCTAACAGGATTTTTTTCATCCAGACTATTCTTTAAAGCAAGGTTTCCACGTTCAAGCTTCTGATCTTCAGGTTCCTTATCAGTATTCATCACATTTCCTCCTTGGCCTGTATAAATCAAGGAACTTGAATTATCCAAATCATCTGCATAGCCACCAGATGCAACGATACTGGTTGCAAGGATCTTCCCACCATGCTTTACATAATCTATACCACCCTGAATCTGGCGATGAAGGCCAACAATAGTAAGTTCCACTCTGTAATGAAACTCATCGCCAACTTCAACTCCCGGCACAGTTCCCAAGATTTGTTTGCCCGTATTTACATATTTTCCTTTATCCTTGAGGATCTTTGCAGCTGAATAATCAACCCTTTTGCGAGGAACTCCTCCTTCCTTTGACTTACCCTCTTCCTCCCGCAAGAGCTTCCTACAGAGAGCTTGGAACAGACGCAATGTCTCCCTCACCGTGTTTCGGGTATTATCACGAACTTTGCTAGTTGAACTACTAGTACCAAAAGGAGGAGGACATACATCAGAACAACCTGATCTTGGACTCACATAAAAGTCTTCTTTCTGGTCAAGCTCAAGAGAATACTCCTTGTCCCAGATAACAAGCTGACGTGTACCTTCATAAGCACTCAATTGTGATATAGGAAGAATATTCTTTGGAGACTTTCCTCCAATGTCTGAGTCATCTTTTTTCCTGGAAACAGCCTTAGATCTTTCTATCTGACATTTCACATCAAGCTTCTTTCGTTTTCTTTCGCTACTTCCACCTTCTAGTTTATGTAGGTCAACCGCTTTTCCCATCCTCCATGGACAGTTTGACGCAGTCATCAAACCCATTACAACCGCTTTTTCCGACGTAATTTCCGATCTTACAAAATCTTCTTCGTGCAATTGATTATGATAATAAGGTTTACCTAAGCCTGTCTCACTTGGACTTTCCTTTCCATGGTATACTACCATCTCCTTCCCCACTTTCTCCTCTGAATGTTCAACACTCCCCGTGCCTTGAAATACATAGCATCCTTGAGAAAGTTCATGGCAAATTTTTTTAGCATCTTCTGAAACCACGTTCATCTCAGAATTTACATCATGGTGCCTTTCCAATTCTTGTACAGCATGTCCTTTGCATTTTGGTTGAACCTTGTCCCCAATTAGTAGAGAAATATCCCCTCCATTTTCACTCTTGTGAAACTCTCTATCTTGAACATCCTCACCTGTTTGTCTCACAGTAGTCTTCGCTGTGTTCAATGATGATGGTTCGCCATCCATAGCGGACCTCTCTTGACCAAAATTCCTCACCTCCAGGGCAGGATTTCTTCCACAAAGAGGAGGGAAGTCCCGAACGGCTGATACTATTCTTCGAGGAGGATATTTTTTAACTGCAGTCTTCTCCAGACGATTTCCATTAGAAATGGAGATGGATCCATTGGGTGGTGAATCAGGCATAACAGAAGACATATCTTCATTTGGTGTAGCCACACCAAGCTGAAGTGGGTCCTTCAACGAATCAGATATTTCATTCAGCAATGCATTTAAATCCACTGTCTCCACGGTACCAAAAGCCTTACCATTAGTCAATGCAGTCTCATTGATCGAACCAGCAGGTACCATTCGCATTTCAATCCCTTGTTCATCATCGTCGTTACCCCAGCTAATCAAAGGCTCAGCAGCAACAACAGAAGCTGCCTCTTCAACCGGTCCCCAATTTTTTAACCCATGTTGATCATTTGGTAAATCAGAAATTTCATGCTCTAAGGTTGCCACTGATTCAATTCTCTCCACAGTACCCACATCCTTACCATTCATCAAGTCAGTCTCATCCACATGAACATTTGAGCGCCCGAGCTTGTCAACCCCGCGTGCATCGCCATTTTCACCCCTACTAACCAAATTTTCTGTTGGTACACTGTCAAAATTTCCCCCAGAAGCAGCCCCCTCATGACGTCTCAAATTTTCCCTTAACTGACCAAACCGTCCGCACCCCAGGGGAAAATCACGAACCGCAGAGACTGTACGCCTCTTTAAGTTAGGAGCACGGAAAGAGCACTCTCCATTTTCCATGGATCGTCCCAATCTCCCCTCAGAATGACTACCATTAAGTGAAGCAATTCGCCTCGAAGATTCCGAATGTTGCATCGCTTCACCGACCCCCATTCCAATTCCAAATCAAACTAAAATGTAACAATAATTGCTCAAAAACCTAAAATTCATAGTAAATTCATTACAACCACAATTATTCGCAACGGTCGGATCTAACAACAAAACCAATTAAGGAACAGCTACAGATCTCAAAATCCACAGTAATTAAGAATAACAGCGATTGATTATATACTAATTAATCTCAAAGTCTAAACAAACAACGATTTAAAGTAGAAACAGAGAAAATGAACGAAGAAAAACTTACTAGTCGACGGATAATCCGGCTTAGCAGTCGGGCGATTGCAGGACAAGTGCGATTTTTGAGAGATTTGAGAAGAGAATTAGGGTTTCAGGGAAGTGATTTGGCGAGTGTTTGGCACACTCTGCAAGCTTAGCGCGCGCGTCAGCGGCGATCTCGCGAAATGACGCGATGTGGGCCAGGAAGACGACGACCCCAACGATTTATTTTCCTTTCGCGGAACGCGGCGTTTTGGCTCAAAGGTGTTTTAGGAGACGGTTCGTCTCTCGTGAGAGCACTAGTACTTTATTAGTACTTGACACATTAGAACAACAATAGGGTGTGACTGGCACACCGTCACGTAACGTTATATAACCCGCTCATAAAATTTCAGAAATGCTTAATACCTTGTGAAATAAGCCTTAATGAGTAATGAATGAACATATGAAAGGGATCTAGAACTCTAAAAATGACTTAGGGGTTTATATAGTGCTTGCATTGGGGTCTTTGGAGAAGTTGTGAGCATTAATTATAGGCATGGTCTTAAATGCCGATAATATCGGCGAAATATCGCCGATATTATCGGTTTCTCGTGGTAACGATATTTTAATAGGTATCCAATTAGTTTTCGTCAAAATATCGCGATATTATCGATAATATCGCGATATATTCGATATTATCGAAACAATCTCGTCGGAAAGGCAGCCGAGGCTGTGTCGTCGCACTACCCAGATCTATTGCAGACTCATACCTAAGATCTGCGCCTCAACGACGCCGATTCCGCCGCCGTTGTCGAAGTCGCGGCGAAAGAGCTCGCGGAACGGATCGCAGTTGTAGATCCGGAACCCGTGGTCTATCCCCACGGAGAAGCAGGCGTGGTCTTGGTTGAAGCAGACGTGGAACAGAGACGGAGGCGAGCGCGGTGCCGGCGGGGCGGGCTCCGGGGGGGAGGAGGAGAATGGGTGGTTGTTGTGGAGGTTGAGGTTGATGTTGGGGTTTGGGGGCGATTGGGGGTCGTGGTGGTCGTCGCTGTAGTCAACGACAGAGGTGGGGTTGTCGTCGGTGGGATCGGTGAGGAAGGCGGAGGCGGAGATAAAAGAGTGCGAAGAGAGAGAGAGAGATAGAGAGTGAGTGAGTGAGAGCAGAGATGAGAGAGTGCGAAGGCAGAGGCAGAGATGAAAGAGTGCAAAGAGAGAGAGTGAGTGAGTGAGAGCAGAGATGAGAGAGTGCGAAGGCAGAGGCGGAGATGAAAGAGTGCGAAGAGAGTGAGTGAGTGAGTGAGAGCAGAGATGAGAGAGTGCGAAGGCAGAGGCGGAGATGAAAGAGTGCGAAGAGAGAGAGAGAGTGAGTGAGAGCAGAGATGAGAGAGTGCGAAGGCAAAGGCGGAGATGAAAGAATGCGAAGGCAGAGGCAGAGATGAAAGAGTGCGAAGAGAGAGAGAGTGAGTGAGAGCAGAGATGAGATAGTGTGAATAATATGCGGTGGTTGTGCAAGTTGAGGACTCAAAAAATTGGGTAATGTGAGATAGCAGATGTTGACGTTTTTGGATAGTTTAAAAATTGAAAACCATGGACTTTGAGATGGTTTTAATCATGAAAACCACCCAAGGTGGATGGGTGATGGGAAATAGCAAGGTGAGGTGGACGGTTTATAAAGTGGAATATATATATATCTTATATAAATTATAAATTATTGTTTTCGATTACAATTTTACATAATTTAAGAGCATCTTCAATATAAATTTTAAATAAAACCCCCACAACCATATAATTCTTAAATAAATAAAAAAAGGGTAATAAGTCACTCATGTATCTTACCATGCAATATATAAAGTGTAAAATATTATACTAATTCATTATATATAAATGATTATGGTGTGTTTAAACTTCTTTTATTAATTACTACATATTTTCTACACTCACAATGTTTGCCAGCTCGCTATATAATCAACTTAAATCAGTTAAATCCATCATGCAATGCATTTCCTTCCAATTTTTTGTGATAAACTAATAAATAATTGACTAAATAAACATCCTGCAAAGTTTCAATAAAAATTTCCAAGTTTTTCTTACAATTTCCGTGGTTTTTATATTATTTTTATCGATATCGATAATATCCCGATATTTCCATCGATATTTCCGTGTTTTTGGACTACCGATATTTCCGATATCATCGATATTTAATACCTTGATTATAGGTGTAACTTGAGAATCAAGAAGAGAATCCACTAAAAGATTACATTGATCCCACTTAAAATTTAAGCTTGATTTGGAGTCAGTTTAAGAATACGACTAAATCTCAATTGTATTCAGACGATAAATTTTTTTTCTTACGGGCCAAGTTTCATCTGCAGGTATTACATCAAGGTGAGCATTTTGAACCCTAGAGGCAGTTTCCATTCGTTAGCATAGATCAAAGTTAGGCACTTTGGTAGGACTCTTAGTATTAACCGTGATGATTCGTCAGAAAATGAGATGATAGCTACTTTTTTCTGCATAACAGGATTATTAGTTACTCGTTGGATGTATTTGAGGCATTTACCATAGGAAAGTGCATAAAATACATCTCCAGAAACTCAGTAAGTGCCTTGTAAGCAGGTGTGATGGATAAGAAAGTGTACTACCAAGACACACCCTCTGGTTTTGCCTCCATGGCTCCATCTTGTATGGCAAATGGGAAAGGGTTGCTTAGTAGGAAAGCACTGGTGTTTGTGATAATCCTCGCACTGTGTCCACATGAGTTTGCTCCCAGTGTCAACATACAAGTAGTATGATTTGAATGATCTTGCCCGAAAACTCGTGTTCAAAGTGCCAAGGCCAACTGCCACAAGGTAAAAGGCCTGAGGGTAATATTCGAGTTTATGAAGGATCAAATCATCGAGAGGGTTGTGTGCAGTTTGTGATACATTGTTGGTGATGGTGCAATGGTAGCATCAATGCGTTGAGCTCGGAGATTAGATCGGTCTATTAGTCTGTGAATTTCTTCTTCAAAAGAAATATTTCCAGGGTAGAGTGGCGACGCTGGTGAGTAAATGTGTATGAGTTCGACGCTCAGACCATTCGGTTTCCCTACAGCAATGTAAGTAAGCAAGAAGCTAATTGACAGGATGCAAATAACATGATGAACTGCTGTCCCTTCCATTTGACCAGTTCTTCGTCCTTTCTTCTTTCCGGTTAAATTTTGAACATGCAAAAGTTTTTTTTATTTATTTATTTATAAAGGATGACAACTGGTGACAACTTATGGTTATCCATTATTTTCCCTGGCCATGCTAAATTTTGAACATGCTAAATTGGTTCGTCAAATTTCTATAAGAACGTTCATGTCTTTGACATAATGTATGTCTTCTCATGTCATGCGCAGTGAGGGAAAAGACGAACCGTTTTACTATGCATGTATTGAGCCATTGAAAATCTTTCAATTGATGTTGAAAATTATTACTATCCTAATTATTGATTAAAAATGAGAAACACATATCTTTTTTCTTTTCTTACACATTCTTGTTTAATTTTGTTCATTGTTACTGTTTGATTTTGTAGAAAAGCTTTGTACCCATCGTGAAAATTATTACTATCCTAATTATTGATTAAAAATGATAAATGCAATCATTTTTTCTTCTCTACACAATCCTGTTTAATTTTGTCATTGGTTTCAATCAAATTGGTAGAAATAAAGAGGGTGTGTAATACACTAAAAGGGGAGTGTGAAAATTACTTCCCTTTAGAAATTCTCTACGCACGGCACTTGTTCGTGTTATTTAATATTGATGGTATATCACAAACACATCGATAGGTTTATCATTTATGATTATCTATACGACATCGAATTTGGGAATTTAACAAGGATTTTTTCTAACAAAAAATGGATGTTTTGTTCAGGGAAGAACTTACAATTTCATCTACTATCTTCCGTTTAAGTATTGTGAACTATGCAAATTAGACAAAAAATTATGTAAAATAATTTATGTACTCTTTTTATTTCTACAACCTTGTGTTTATCAAGTGCAAAAAGTTGCAGAAAAATACTTCTCAAGATAAAACGAACATTTTTTGCTCTTTTTCTCTTCTGCACGCTCCTGTTTATGGAGTGAAAAAAGTTGGGGGAAAACACTTTCACAAGGTAAAACAAACATTTTTATAGCATCAGATTACTAGAAAAAAAAAAGAAAAAAAAAACAGTTTTAAAAAGAATTTAAGCTGGAAAGCAACCTAATAAATAGAAAAGTAAACAATTGGGGAATTGCCAAAGAATATGCTGACCTAGATTTCGCCGCATATACTCTCCAATTCATTCCCAAAACGATAACCTCCGCAGCACCCGTCACCAAACAGCAACTTTCCTTCGCCACAAAGGCACACCCGAGACACATCCAGAACCTCCAAATCGCCACGTGTCACTTCCAAACCCAACAACAGCCAATCCCTCACACGTGTACGTGCCACCCGTCGCGAAAGTCTCTAACTGCGCGGTGCGGGTTGTGTTCCTTATTAAACCTCCACGCCCCGAACTTTCCTTCTCTTTTCCGCAAAGAATCCCGGCAGCCAAACACTCGATAACGATCTTAATCTGAGCAAATCGGATAAGACGAAGATGTGGAATCAGGCGTTTAGGAAGAGTGATCCGGAGGCCGGAGCGAGGCCGCTCTACCCTATGATGCTCGAGAGCCCCGAGCTCCGGTGGTCCTTCATCCGCAAAATCTACGCGATCGTTGCCATCCAATTACTCGCCACCATCGCTGTAGGCGCCGTCGTCGTTTCGGTCCGGCCGGTGGCTAACTTCTTTGTCAGCACCGGCGCCGGCCTGGCGCTCTACATCGTTCTCATCATCACGCCTTTCATTGGTACGCTTCAAATTTCTGTGAAATTTTGATTTTTTTTTGGGGGATTTCTGTGATTTTGTTGTGAAATTTAGGGTTTTTTTATTTGTTTTTTGGTTTGCAGTGCTGTGCCCGCTGTACTATTACCACCAGAAGCATCCGGTTAATTACCTTTTACTGGGAATTTTTACCATCTCACTGGCATTTGTCGTCGGTTTGACTTGTGCATTTACTAGCGGTGAGTGCTCATGAACTTTCCTCTATTATTTTTTTTTTTGGGTATTTTTGTGATGTAAATAATTAATTTTGATAATTTGATGTAATTAGGGAGTCTTAACCCTCTTGTTCTTGTGATTTATGGAGTTTTTTAATCTAAAAAGGGGAAATGCTTGATGGAGTTAGATGCATTTTTGCTCACCATCTTAAATTGATGGCAACGCTCATCACCTTATTAATTACCGTTAGATAAGTTTAATTTTCGAAGTCCGTGGAGTTGATAGAAAATCAAACGGTAATCAATGGGCAGTGAGCATCACCGTCACTTAGGGCGGTAGGCTAAAATATTTTCTCAAATTATATCCGTAAAATCATAAAATTAATCATGTTATTAGTCTCTTTTTAGGTTTGTAAGTTATCGAGTGGTCTCTAGCCCTTTTTGTTGTCTCCTTTGATAACCAATTGGATGACATTGTGAAATCATGTAACTTGCTGAATTGAAAACAGGGAAGGTGATTTTGGAGTCGGTTATTCTGACGGCAGTGGTCGTAATTGGTTTGACCTTGTACACATTTTGGGCTGCAAGGAGAGGCCAAGATTTCCACTTTCTTGGTCCTTTCTTGTCCGGAGCTCTACTGGTTCTGATCGTATTTGCTCTGATTCAGGTATGTGTTGCGTTATTTGATTGAACGAACAAACTCCCTGTTGTGTCTGTGTTATTGTTTTTGCGTTTTTAAGCTTTGGGTTTGTTCGTATATTCTTTTGGTTGCAGGTTTTCTTCCCGCTTGGTAAGATCTCGGTGATGATATATGGTTGCTTGGCGTCGATTATATTTTGTGGGTACATTGTGTATGACACGGACAACTTGATCAAGCGATACTCTTACGACGAGTACATTTGGGCTGCAGTTTCCTTGTATTTGGATATCATCAACCTCTTCCTAGCTCTTCTCACCGTTTTTAGGGCGTCCGACTGAGAAGATATTCTTGATTGGTTCGTCTCTTTTGTTCCCCCAAATGCGATTACATATTGTCGTCGTTATGGTTTAGGATTAATTGTGAATGTCATAAACAACTAAACTCTCTTATAATACACTGATTAATAGTTGATGCTCATGGAAGATTTTTGTGTATTGTAGCATGTAAATGTGTTTCGTTGGTTCATTATCCCATAGTAGGAGATTTCTGTTTGTCAATAGTTGCTTGGGGTTTCAACTCTCCAGATCTCGCAATCGGGAGCTGACGGACCCGTAATTCGAACTATTCAAGAGAGGGGGAGAGACATGAGGACCTTTGGTTTTTGTGAGGTGGTTTAGCAGGGTGGACAAATGAGGCTTGTAAGATTTGAAATGAGTGGTTTGGATTATTCTGTCCATTTGTCGGACTCGTGATCTGAAGACTATCTTGATTCCAATTCCAAAGCCCCATTGGACCTAGTTAGTGGAGCCGGAAGGGGCCTCACTTCGCTCTTTTTCTGCCTTTCTGTTCCATCATCTCCTATTTTGGGGGGACAAAGATTGTCTGCACTCCCACTTCCGTTGCCCTCTTGTGCTATCATGCTTTGTGTGGTCACAATTAAGTCATATCAACATTTTATATTTTTTTTTATAGAGATAATAAGACAAAAATGAATAGTAATATAAACAACTAAGCAAAATTAGATTACAACATCCTTCACATACTTCTTCTATTTTAGCTATCATATTTGTCTTACTTTTCTCTCATTTTATGTGCGACTCTATTATGAGCATCACGTGCTCGATAAAATACGCTTGACAAGTCTTGATATTCTTCAATATTACTCCACAATATCATACATCTACTATCGACAAACCTCTACAAATAATAGTAGTTGATATATGTTGATAGGAATTGGCAGTTGCCTACTACTCAACGAATTGGCCCAATCAAATCTTTTTTGTTGATATTATGATCCTATTATTTAAAAATCCTGACTCCGCAACAGGTGGCGTGTACCATCTTATATATGTCCCACACTCAACTCGACTCTAAGGTATTTGGGTCTTAATTTTTCACATGCCCAAAATGAGACCATTGAGCACGACGAGCTCGGACCAAAATAGTTTGACTCGTTAATGCCAGTTGTTTTAGACATTTGCCCTTAAAAACCGGAATTGGATCCTCGCCGGTTCTAATTCCTGGGGATCCTATGGATCAACCCACGTAGGCCGTTGATAAAAAATCGTGCGGTCACAATTAAATATTTCAAAAGTAAAATAGTCTCGTTTTGAGTGAAAAATATAAAAAAGAAAAAAATTGTGGCCGATTTTTGATCAACGGCCCACGTGGATTGATCCCTAGGATCCCCATGAATTAGATCCGGCGAGGATCCAATTCCTTAAAAACCTACCACCGTTTTCAATTTTTGCTTTCCGGGGCAAGCTTGGTAAATTCTGTCACAAAATTCTACGGTACTCTGAAGTATCCTATACTAAGAGTTTTTCAACGATTAGATTTTAGTTTTTGTGATATTTACCTAAGATTTAACGGTTAAAAAACCCGAGGAATCAAATGCTACAAAATACCATTGAAAATTCCGTTGTGACAGTACACACTAAAACTAACTACTATATATATATTTTTCCTAAAGCAGGTCATGTCCTTTGAAATTCTGAATTCAAAAGTGAAGTGCTTTTGCTCAGGACCTTTCCTCTACACTACATGTGCCTAACACCTCCTTTTTTAATACCAACAGTCTGCCAAAATACAAAAACAACAGCATCCTATGTCATGCGATTCGTTAGACATAATGCAGAGACCTAATCAGTGCCTGTTCTTTCTCTCAGCGACAACGGACAGCAGCCTCGAAACGCCGTGAGTCCAGACGTCATGTTCTCTCTGGTTCTTGCACTCGAACTCAACGATGCCTCGTGCTTCCGTCTTCAGCCCAAAGTAACGACGCTGCTCTCCGTCGTCGAACAAGTGTCTCCCGGGCCATGCCGGCATGTTCTTGCACACGTCCAACACAACATCTGCTCACCCAAAACCAACGTGAAGTTAAAAACCTTGTACATTGTTTCACATTGAATACAAGTACAGAAGAGAACAGGGTTTACTCTTTTTCTTCTTGGTGAAAGTTCCTGCGACGTGTTTGCTTTTCATTTTCAGCATTACCTATAAAATTTCACAGTAGGATGAACGATAAGAAGTGACGTCTATAGGACAGATTTTGATTAGGTTAATTACGGTCAAGTTTATAGACGACATATTGACAACCATTTGACAACATTAAGGACGTTTTATATCATTTGATGGATTGGATTGACGTTGATAACATGATGAAACTACAACGACGAAAGTGAAAATCTAGGTAAAGACTGTTAGTACGGTTCATCTCAATATCAAATATGATGGACGACATATCTGCATTTTAAAAAAATGCAGTTAACCGCGGAGACTCACCTGCCCGGTTCGGTGAATGTAAACAGACACTAGTTTCCAGTGGAGATCGCCTGCAAAATGCAAACCATATAGCTCAAATTAGATCAAGTTTAGGTACTATACTCTTTGTTTTTTTTTTGTTTTTTTTTTTAATTGAAAATACCTTTTCGTGTGCGTTTGAGGAGTTCACTGCCCCTAGCAAGGAGGTCTTGGTTCGAGACCCCAAGAAAAGTAGGGTCAACAGGGACAAGATCGTCACTAAAGCTGCTGCTGCTGCTGCGATCACCACCGTTGTTGTTGGTTTTACCACCGCAGACTCCGATTCCCATTCCCTTTTCCACTGGAATCACTGCTGATATGTTCCACACCTCCTTCATTGCCCTTGCCTTTAGGGTCGCTGCCCCTCGTAAAGCTGCCATATCACAACATAGACACAGATTTTTTTAAAGTTAAAACATTATTATACTCTAATTTGTTATTTAGAAATTGTTTTAAATCTTAAAAAAAGATGTTTGTACGACATTTACTGCCTACCAAGGTAAGCAACTCAATTAGAGATTGCTACTTAGAAATACAAAACCGACCGCATTGTTCTATTAAAGAATGCATCAATAATGTGATCAAGTTTATATGTCCAAAAAGTATAATTGTGTGTGATTATCAATGTGAGAAAATATGTTATGTCACGGTGATATTGTGTCTACTTAATACACGCGACTAGATCACATGATTAGTCATGTAAACTTTAAGGGATTTATTTCTGATCATAAGACTGATTCTCTCCAACAATATAGCCAGTAACTACGAAACAAATAAAAACACTCTAGAAAAGACGATATTTTTAAGGCCATCCCATATTAGTATGTGAACGTTACATCAATTATTTATGTGCCACTTATTAATGAACGCATCAGTTGGTTGACCAATGTGATAATATAAATGTAACATCTTTAGCAAAATTTGACAAGATTATTTTGTGGAGTAATTTATGAGCTAGGAAGCATCGGTACCTGTCGCAGCAGCTGCAGTGAGGGTGGTAATATCATCATGTGAATGAACATTAACGGCGGAGCTGACCACTGAAGTAAGATGGTCATGCTCAGCTCCCATAGCTTCCGCAGCCTCAGCACATTGAGCAGCTACCAACGTGGCGGCAGACGCCACTGCCATGTCAGTCTTCCCTGCTTGTTGGTTTCTTGACCCCGAAGAAGCCGCTGTGGCTGCAGCAATGGCGGCCACTGCAGCAGCCACCGCAGCAACTGAAACCGCCGCATGGACCTGCGCGTTGTGCACTCTCGTCTCCTCCTTTTTCTTCTCTTTTCTCTCTTTCAGCCACCTCCCCACCGTCTTGGCTCCGCCGCTGGGGGCAGTGTTGCCATTTCCAGCGCTGCTCCGGCTGCCGTTGAATAGGTTTTGTATGCTGTTGTGGGTTCGAAAATACTGCGTGCCACAATACAAGTCCATCAAAAGAAAGAACAACAAAAAAGTCACCACAAAGACAAAAAGTCTAATTTTTCGACCAAAACACGAGTTTTATTCCCTTTTTTGTATTTTAAATTGCATAAAATTTGTGTCTTTTCTCACCATCTCCATTAATTAATTTAAAAACAACAAAAAAAATTGGGACCAACTTGTTTTTATATTAAATAGTATATAATATCAAAACTTATAGTGCATTCTCCACTATTATTTCTTTTTCGTGCAAAAAAAATATTGTGAAATAAGATATTTCACTCTTCAAATTGCCACGTAAATTAACAAACTTACATTTGAAATATCACATTTATAAAGACTGTCGGAGAAACTCTAAAACAATTTTTTGGGACAATTATTTAATTTATTTTGGTGAAGGGTGCTAGGTTTGCTTACAAAGAGGTGAGAAACCAAAATAAGCAAAGTTGTAGAGAAGCATGACAAGGCACGGGGCTGTGGTTACCATTTTAAGCATCTGACTTGCTCAATTTTACACTCCACCCATCTACTCTCTTAATCCTTGTGCCCAAGGAACAGCCTGGCCTAGTGCCCAATTTTGTTTATTCCCATTTTGGGCGGTGTTATGTACACACTATTTCTTATTTTCGGTCGTCAGATTAAATAAGTTGAAAAATATTAAAGAATAAAAATTAACAAAGTGCATTGAAGGTATAAAACGAGTGTATAAACAACACTACCCTTTTTATTTTGATAAAATAATTTTTTATTGTGTGTATAGAATCCGTATATTACAACAGCAAATTTAGATTAAATCACACAATAATTTAGTTATATAGCTATCGATCTTGTTAATTTGAATCGTAATTTAAAACTTTACACTTACTAATGATCATATTCGACTATTCAACTCGTGAACTCGAGTCGAATTTAAAACGTTGCCCTTGCCGGTAGAGAAGAATAGTAAAGAACCCTAATGCTACTATACTCTCTATTATTTTTTGTTGGAGTGTACTATTCACACACCATTTTTTACTTCTCACACACCTCTTGTTAATTTATGTCGGTTGATCTTCTTCAATTCATCTAATTTAACGGTCGAAAATTAAAAATGTGTAGAAGAAGTAAAAACTGATACGGGGTTTTTTGTTTTGACTTGAAGAAAATAAGGCCTGGTTGATAAGACTCCATGGCCAGATTTTTAAGGAAATAAAAAAGGTTTCTTGTCTTGAAAGGGGAGAAAAGAGAAAAAGAGAAAAAGCATCTACAGTATTTTTCTGCACTAATCAATATATTTTTAATAAAATAAAATAAAAATAAAAACAAATGATTAATTAATTACTGAGTGGAAAGGACAAAGATGTCATCAGATGGTGTGTGTGTGACAGGAAAACAGAGAAAGCTGAGTGACATTGTCACATTTGGTCTCCTGGTTTGCCTTCTTGGACAAGAATTCTGGAATTTTGTTTAATATTTTGTTTAAATAAAATAAGAGTACACAAACAGATGAGGGAGAAAGAATGACCTTAACGACGTCGTCGAACTCATCAGAGGGCGAGACCGGAGGGCTATCCATCTCTGTTAGAGAACCACCATTGTTCAGAGGTCCACTGCTGTGTGAGAGCCTCCCCGATGTCAATGGAGACACCTCCTGCAAAACCCCAAAAAAAATTTAGACCAAAAGAGTAATTTGAAAACAAGAAAATTGAAATTGTGAACAGAGAAAAACTTATCGAAATTTCATTGTGACGATATTCCAAGCTAGTTAATAACGTAATATCAAGTGTCTAGCTTGAAATATCGCCAAAATTACATTCCTGTTGTGGGTTCGAGAAGCTACTGTGACAATGTTTCAAGCCAACAACGCAATGTTATGTGTCTGGCTTGGAATACCATCACAACTTCGATCCCGTTGTAGTTAGGTTTCTTTCGAGTGAATGAAACACGCACCTCTCTCATGGACTGTGACATAATGCGGTCAAGGACGAGCTGGGAAGTGACAGAGGAAGCAAAGTAAAATTGGTTTCCGGGGAGGGACGGCAGCTCCTCTGCTTCTCCTGCGATGTCTTCAGGAATGGAAGGAGTGGTGGTGGTTGCGGTGGTGGTGCAAGAGGAAGAGCTGTTTGAGGACTTGGAATTAGCCATGCATGAAGGAGGAGGATGAGGCAGCGGAGGAGGGTGAGACTGAGACAGAGCTTTGGAGACTTCAAGAGCAGAGGCACTCCATGACCTTGAGAGAAACTCCATTGGAACTCTTGGGCTTTTGGGGAGGTGGTCACGGTGGTTGACGGGGCTTTGGTCAGTCCGGCGAGTGGTTAACATTGGTAGTGTTTCTTCCATGGAAGTGGAAATGTTGTGGAGGGAGAGAGAGAGTGAGAGTGAGAGAGAGAGAGATGTGGGTTTGAATTTGTTAAAGGGGTTTGTGGGTTTTGGGATCAAGATATGGACACATATATATACACACTTTTATGTCTATTTGGTCATTAATGATCATTTTATCGATGTACTATTTGGTAAAGGGGTTTGTGGATTTTTGGGTTTTGGGATCAAGATGTGGACACAATATAAATACAGTCATTTGGTATAATCGATTCACATGTTATAGTGTTGTTATGTTTATCTATTTGTTGGATTTTTCGATACATCTTATAACAAAAGTATAGATGAATTATTCATGTAAAATAAGTGAAAAATATGACAAATCAGTGAACATAGTAACTCTTGTTATAATATGAATAGACAACAATTTATCTTATAAAATATAATAATAACAACGAACAAATTCATACTTTTTTAGTAAATTTTGTAAAGAATTAGGCAAGATTAATTCTTTGTCAATAGTCATGTGCTAGACACCAACCGTCCCTCGATGAAGAAAGGACCGTTGCACGCAAAAACCCCCCACATGTCCCTCCTATATTGGATTTTATTAACAATATAAAGAAAAAATAAAAATAAAACAAGCGGAGAATCTAAGCTAATACCCGCTCAAAACAATTAACAAAAACAATATGTTCTAGTTCAAGAATTCTTATTCATTTTATAGCACAAATAAATTAATTATATCACGCATCCAAATAGTATACACTAAAACATCTTAGAAAAGAGAAAATTTATTGGATATGGTCTTTGGTCAAATTGGATGCGGTAGAAGTACTTTTGAGGTGCCACATGGAAAGATGAATATTTAAGTCTAGCTTTATTTGTAGCTTATGATGGTGTGAAAGATTAGTGAAATAAATAGCAATTTTGTAAGCAATAGATTTGTACAAAAAGAGGTTTTAGGGATGCTTTTAGCCCCCCTTCTAGTGTGGTCCTACTCTGATCATGTGACTAATCATCTTTCTTCAAAGGAGCTTTTGATAAAGGAACAAAATGATAGGAAAGTTACTCGACCACTTCACTCTTGAGTCTTCACACACACCCCCAACAACACCAAAACAAAAGTGATCAACACCATTTTTCATACTAATCTCTTTTTTTCTTCCCCTTTAGATTTTTTAGCCAAGTTTATTGAACATTGATCAACAATATAATTCAAAATAAACTGCGTGTTAGAATTAGTTGTGCAAGCGTCTGCAGACTGATCTTGACTATTTATACTTGTGAGACTTATAAATCACGATACATGTTCGCTCGCGTGCAAACTAACCAAATCACTCTCATCTAACAATACTCACATGTGCTTGTGTGTGAATCATGATCGTTCATCTTTGTGAAACCCACAAAACAAAAACAGCTAGATTAGCTCATGCGCGTCAGGACTAAGCATACCACTCCACTTATTTACAATGTTTAGGAGGAATTTGCAAGCTTTATGTGGTGATATAGGCACAGTGGTTGATGTATATTGAGACGAAGATAGTCATAGGACCATTCGGAGTCCAAGAATTAGACATATGGGGATCACCGTTCTCTTCTATGTGCCCACCAAAGTGTTTGACAAAAAGCCTCTTGTAGGTTGTGTCGACAACACTTGACAAATTCTGTTAGCAGCACTTATCATATTGGTTTGGCATATGTCAATATATATTGATATGTGCGCAACTTGGTTCAGCTGACAACAACAAGCCATAAACTATTTTTTTTTTTTTTTTTTTTTTTTTGCGTACTTTGTTCTATGTTTCTATCTAAAAGCTTGAACTTTTAACACTGAAATCTTCCAAATTTTGAATCTTAAATTCGCCACTACATAGTTACATAATAAGAATCAATAAGATGTCAGAATTGGCTAGAATACTTGACTGGTGGTGACCTAAGTGATTGTGTTCCTTAAGCGAAACGTCTTGGCAATGTCCGAGGCCGACATGTTTGGGGGTCAAGACAAATTCTCAATGGAACCATTTTTTTTTCTCTATACTGTTCTGAGACACAAAGCTGTTCATTGGAGAGGGACCTATGCTAAAATGCGCGTGCCTGCACACGTCATCATCTATAACTTTGGCTTTTGTACATGAATAAATACACCCTTTTCATAAATAAAAAAATCTGACCAAAAAAAAAAAAGGATCGAAAGGAAGAAGAGAAGCAGCCTTTTTGTTCAAACTGTAAGGCTTTTCTTTGTTTCTTAGCTCATGACTGTTGACTGGAGGGGACACCTTTTATTCCTTTTGCCTCATTTTCCCACGTAATTTCATGAAGCATACACCATATTTTGTTTTCAAATAACTAATAATAGCACGTGAAAACACGAGTTAGATCAGTTAGTTGAGATAATGTGTCTATTTACTTACGCTCGAGTTCGAATCTCCTCTTCAAAGTTAGGTTACTTGGCCAGAGCAATGTGTCTGCTCACTTACTTTTGAGTTCAAATGCGTCTGCACATAAAATAGAGTAGTTTACTATGTCACATTGGTAAAAGGAAAAAAACAAACTCAATTTAGATGTGTGTTTCTCTATAGCTTTTGAACGAACACAGGGAGAACGGACCACGGTACCACCTTTGCCTGGTTGAAAGTAGCAACTATTCCATCAAGTTGTTTCTGCAGCCAGAGTCTGCAGAATCAGTAAACACAAGTTGATTAAGGCAAAACTAGAACAACCCCAAACTTATTACACGAAGCTAAACATGTTATAACTTCAGTTAACCTCGAGTAGCCGGCCTAAAGTAGCTAAAGAGAGAGAGGCAATCAATCGCTCTCTTTCACTTGTAACAAATTCTTATGAGTTTAGTAGGTTGCAGGCATTGCATCTTTGCATATTCAACGATGCAAATAGCGTTGGAAAATCGCATTCTTGTTATGCAATTTGCTTGGTGCAGTCTTACAGCTTCATAATTCACCGGTATTGCATGAAAATCCTGAACTAAGGTACAAGAAATGAGAACCATTACTCACACCGCAAACGATTGAAGAACTACTTCTCAACAAGAAAGCCTCTTACTCTAAAAGCTTCACATTTGTCCAAGTACAGCATCGCAAACAAAATCAGGATCTAACGCGTTAGCGAGTGAATGTATTTGATCAGTCTACGGGGAGTAATTTCCGCACTCCCCTTTTCACTTCCATTATTTCTCTAACTTTTCTAGTCATTAGATTGAATAGCTCAGAGGACAACCAACGGACGTAGTTAAGGAGAGGAGTGCTGTGAAAAGGCGAGTGCTGAAATCACTCCCCTTTATCTATTAGACTGCAAACCAGATCCACCATAGTATTGCTTAGTGGTTTCGCGTGAGAAGTCTGCAAATATCATCCCATCTTTCAACCGCAATGCAAGAGGTGGTACAATTTTCTGTATTTCAACCTGTTTGATCTCGGATGATGTCCCCATGTCCATGGGGTAGTCTGTTACCGAGAAAGTTTTGTTCCACGCCGGCTGCAAGAACACAACAAAAGTCTCTCTGCTCAAATTATCGAACCTGAAAGGCCTGCAAACAGACCGAAGGGTGGCGCGGAGCTTTCCTCTTGATATGATATCAGCCGACTCCCCCACCTGAATTATAAAGCTCTCAGGAGAGGCCTTCACCATGAATACATTATCCTTTCTAGGATCAAATATTTGCAAATAAGTATTCCATTAGGATAAGGACACTCTTGATCCCTTTCTCCTTTCGCTTGTCGATCATTCGACAAGCGAAAAATTGGAGCTGTCAAGACGGTGAAAATCCCATTATCATAATGCCATTGCTGCCACAGATTCTCAGAACAAATCCCCGAAACTTGTTTGCGTTTGTCACCAATCCAGTTCCTGCTAGAGTCGAAGGGTCTCTTCGATGTTCTTTTTGTGCTCATTGCTTCTTCAACAAGAATGGAACGATTAAACGGTGAATGATAATGAATGGGACGAGCTTTCGCATATTCGAGCAAGTTTGAGGCCTAGCTCCATCATGAAAACCCCTAACTCTCTAAACCCATCTCCGAGATTCTCACACTCATTCGTCGATCCGTGTTCTGAATTCAATTGGGGTTCATCAAAATCATTTGAATGTTTGATTTGCGTTGTGAAAGACGGCACATTTCTCTCAGGGTTCTTCAAACTTGAGACACATCACTCCCCCAAGTTGTGATCCTAAACGAACACTTAAAACAAGGAGAGGGTTTATATGACACGGTGTATCGTCACGGTAAAGTTGCATGTCAATGAAATAAAGATATTTATAAGTTTTTGTTCAAATATTTTTGTTTTATTGACACGTAAAGCTACATAACAGTGTATCCGTGTCATGTAAGTTATTCTCTATATATAAGAGCAATTTTTATGTGACAAACATCATGACGTTTCGTACTAATAGTATTATATGGAGATTGGAGAGACTTAAACATTATAACAAGACTTCGAAAATTTTATTAAAATCCAAGTGCTTCTTGAAAAGCACTTAAAAGTGATTCTCCAAAACTCGCTCATATAGATAAAACTTGCAAAAATATGAAAAGAAGAAAAAAAACCAACACGAACTAAAATTAAAAACCATTCAAAATTACAGTTTCCACTCACGTTGATATGTTCCTATGGCAACCTTCAGCACGAAGATATTACACAGCTACTCTTTTCAAATTCCAGAAATTCAAGACGTACGGAATTTACAAGATAAAGCAATCGCAATGCGAGAATGCGAACTAAGCCGTGGTTTCTTTGAAGCTCTTGGTCAACCAAATGGCTGTTTCCCTCGGAGAAACCTTCTCGGGTCCGAATGGCTTCAAGAGCACTCCAAGCTCTTCGAACCTTTCTTGTTGTAGAAGACGCGCGCTGAACTCAAGCAACCCTTCCAAAGCCTCTGCACGTTGCTGGAATGATGAGGTGTCGAATCGCTGCTGTCGTGACTCCGAAGATGAATGGCTCGAAACACCAGCGGTAGTTTTCTGCTCAGGAGATTCACTGCCATTTCGAGCAGTTCCATGGCTGCCATCAATTGTACTGGACTTGGAAATGGTTTTGTCTATAACCTGGATCATGCACTTGTCCTTTGTGATAGAATGGTTGATGCTATTCAGCTTGGTTGAAGGGCATCGTGCAGATGTTGATGAAATTCCACGGGTAGGAACGAGTGGCTCTTCAGAAGAGGCTAAGGGGAATTCAGCCATCTTGTCAATTCGCGGGGCATTGACAGAAACGTCTGGAGACTCCATAATCCCAAGGGGACCAACATTGGCTCTATATGGGGTTTGTGCAGCTGCAGTATTTGTCAAGAACGGAAGAGAAGCCCTTCGAGTTGACTGGGAAGATTTTCTGGCTGAAGAATGTGACACCGGAAGCTGCAATCATGCGAGTAACAAAGTTGTCAAAATCAATAAATAAACACACCGAGTTTATCCAATTCACTAATTTAGCAGTATGACTTACCGAATCACGTTTTGAGTTGACGTGAGAAATTCTTGACTCTGTAATGTGTTTCGTGGGAGTAGCAGAAACTTTTTCTGGTGCTGCTCGTGGACTATTAACAACATTGTACTTTGTGGACACCGACTTTCTGTTACCATAATCTTCCTTGGTACTTCCCATAGATACCTCGGTGAACTTACGACTTAAACAACCTGGAAATTCCAGTGTCCTCACGCTAGAACTTGGAGAGCCCTGTTCAGTTCCAGAGATACTAGGATTTAAGGTCCTATCATTGCTGAATGATCGTCTTTTCTCTCTGCTGGTACGAACAGGACCAGTTTCTGGCTCCATGAATCGTGTTTTCCTCACATAACTGGACCGAGACCAGTCAACTGGGAAAGTATTCCGCCGAGGGATATTCACTTTTAGATGAATCTTAAGCACATAAGGCTGAAGATGGGGATGAGCAAGCACCTCTGCAGCCTGATAAACCATGGATAACGTCGTAAATAAATCCACGTAAATGGATGATTCATTTCTATAAATAAGTCTCTGTAACTCAACAAACATTCATGCAATGTACATCATACATGATCTACTAGTACATGTAAGAATCAAATAAACAAAAATGTATTCGGCAAAGAAACACAAACAAATAAAACGTACACTTGGCCTAAGTTCTGGGTTCTTCCGCAGCATGCTTTTAACAAGACCTCGACTGCAAAAGAGAAGAAAACAGAGAGAATAGGGAAACCATACTGTCAATCAACACATTTGATTCATTGAAAACCATATGCAAACAAATATTCATTGAACAAACATCAAATTTTCCACCGACAACGTCTAAGCTCAACTCACAATAATATATACAAATGAAATTGCAACCATTAAAAGAACTTAAAACCCGGAGGCAACAGAAGAGGAAATAGACTCACAATGCACCAGAGTACAACGTTGGAAGTGGAGCCACTATTGACTTGTTTATTTTGTTAATCAGAGATTGTATATCCTGTACTCAGAACGAAATTCATAAGTTATCAAGGAAAAAGGTAAAGCTTGTAGTTCCATTCAACTCCTCGAGCCTTAGATAATTCTTGTTTAGTGCCAACATACCGCAAACAGGTAATACAAAGTTCACAAAATTCCTAACCGAAAATTAGCAAACTTACAAAGGCTTTGAATGCAGGCCTGAACGCAGCCATTTCATATATACAGCATCCTGCAAGACACATTCTATTTATATGTGTGTATGGCTAAAAAATCGAGGACAAAAAAATTAATGGGTTTGGGTGGAGGTTAAGAGGAGGGAAAACTTACCTAAAGACCATATATCTGACTTAGAACCATAAGGTATGTCAGCAAGAAGCTCAGGGCACATATAACTGGGAGTTCCGACTACCTGAACATGGAGCAGACATACCGGATCACACATAGGCCAGGGTGTAAAACTTCAAACTATATGCGTCAGCTGAAGTACTTACAGAGGAAGCTAGATCGTCCGAAGTTAACATTTTCGCGAGACCAAAGTCACCTAGATAGATTATTATTGTAAATTCAGGATACAATTATCAAGGGCGAACTCAAAAATGTGAAACCGAACTGGAGTGAATCAGCAATGAAGGAACTATGGCTTACCCAGACGTATGTCTTGATCTTTTGTCAAAAATATATTTGAACACTGAAGTAGAAGAACACAGTCAGAGAAAACTCTGGAATTTCAAACGTGTAACACTAAACAAATCGCTCCTTTAACTTGCCACTGACCTTGACATCACGGTGAAGAATATGGTTTGCATGCAAGTAATCAAGTGCCATCAGCAGTTGAACTAGCCATTGGCAGAGTTTCTGTTCATTTCCAAATTGCAAGTAAGAAACATAAGTTATTGGGAGTATCACACTTTGATCAAACTCCTAGGATACAATTTGGAAAGTTAGAAAACCAAGTGGAAAGTTCGCTGGAAGAGTAACAACCTCTTCTGAGAAATGAACACCACGGGCCCTTTTTATGGCTTCCATCCTGTACAGCAAGAGGCATTAACATGAAAAGGTCAGAAAAGCGGTGGGAACAAGGCCAAATCAAATAATTCCTAAAGTAGTAAATGAACCGCTTTAACGAAGAAGCAAAACTTACATGTCTCCTCCTTCACAATACCCTATAACAATGCACACAAAGCAACCCTGAAAGTGTCAAAGCTTTAATTGCAGAACTAGAGAATTATGCGGAACGTGAATAACAAGCAATAACAAGCAACTCATGGGGGAATAAAAAACAAACGTTCTTATGAGATACTGACCCTTTCAACCCAGGAATCTTTGTACTCCACGATGAACGGATTCTGTACCGTGGAAATAAGCTCCATCTGCATCAACAAACCAAGATAACCATTTAAATTCCAGATTCTTACAACCACCATTCCAGTACTACTCAAGTCTCAACACTGTTAGCATATGGATTTAGTTTTAAACAAAAATAAAGAACTCCGACCTCCTGGTGAGCAGATCTCCGGCTTCTATCAGTTTGACGAGCAAGACGGATCTTCTTTAGGACATACCTACGCATGTAAGTATGTATCAAAGTTTAGTAATTCTATCTCAGACTCGACTAAATGCTAGACGTAAGTTGCAAGGAGACTCACTTCTTCTTTTCGTGCTTATGCCTCACGAGAAGAGCAGAACCAAAAGAACCCTTCCCAATCTGCTCCAGAACTTCATACTGCTCCATCATATGTTCTACCACTCTCACTCTTCAGTGTCTACAAAATACATCTACACCTGAAAACAATGCACAAAAACAAACCACACATGAAGAAGTTAGTGAACTTTCAACAATGTAATCACTAATCATGAAGCAAAAAATCAGCAAATAGTAAAATCATGAAGCACAATTTAACCCCATACACTAGTTTATCAGCTTAAACAAGGAAGTAAACTATGAATCGTACTATGACAAACACAACCCATCAACCCATTAAGCAATATTCAATCCCTAATCAAGCTTAATTAGCAATATAATCAATACCCAATAAGAACACGTGCGTCAATTCATCACAAAACAAACTATGAAAACAGCAGGAAAAAGTAAGAGCAACACTAACAGCAAGTACAAAGAAAAGTACCCAAGAATCCAGAACAGAAAAAATCACCAAGAAACTGGAAGAACAAGTGAATCTGCAGCTTCTTCTTCCTTAAAAACTTAAATTTTAAATTTTTTTTTTTTTTAAAAAGGAGTTGGAGTAAGTAGTTTAATTAAATGAGGAAAAAAAATTAGGAAATTCAGATTAAAGCCCTCCACCTACTTCCCTCCTAATTAATTAATTTCCTAATTTTTCTCCATCAGATAATGCGAATGACAAGGTGGGCGCCAAAAGAAGTAAAACGAAAGCAAAGCCGAAGAAAGAAGAATTCAAGTTCAAAATTTGCAGAGAGAGAGAGAGAGGTTTTGGCTTGGGTACGAAAAGATTCTGGAAAAGGGTAAGGATCCTCTCCTATCCCTTCCTCCTAATCCACTAAATTCGAGAATCTGGACTATTGAAATTTGATCCAACGGTTAAAGTGATTATAATTTTTAAAATGAGTCTCTGTTAATAGCCGTTGGATTAAATTTCAATAGCTCGGATCTCCGGACTTGATGGATTAGGAGAAAGGGATCTAGAGAGGATCATTTCCTGAAAAAGGACCGGGGGATTGGGGTGGGGCCCACTGCACGGTGGTTGGAGAAGGAATTGGGAAGGTGCCAAAGGAGGCCCCCACGTACACGCCGTTCGAACGGAGTTTTTCTTGGCGGATTTTGCGGGATTTTCAAATTTGTCGGAAGTCGGAGGCCTGCCATTGGTTACGAGTCCAGTTGGTGGGCTGAGGCCCAGAGTTAATGGTTTGGTGGGCTTTTTTTAAAAAAAATTGGGACTCTGCGAGTTTGGGTGTTAAACTTACAATTGAAATTTTGTTTGGTAATTATTTTCTGTTTTCATCAAAAAGTGAAAATTCAAGGCCAAATTCTGAAAAATCAAGAACGTAGTTTTTAGTTACCGAATAAGATTTCAGTTTTCAGATTTGAAAAAAAAAAACTAAAAGCTAAAAACGAAATGGTTATCAAATAGCCCTTTAATTTTTAATACGAGCCATATGAGGAGGAGGGGCAAAGAATTAAAACTTGAGACATTTGCATGTAAGTTTGATTTGATCTGTATAAACTAGCAAAAGGCACACAAACGAACAAAATTTATCTTTAACTTTTGTTACGAATTACTATTAATGTGCATCCAACAAATGAAACAACAAATATAGAGGATTATCAACATCTTGCATGGATGCTAGCCACTTGGGTGCATCAATGGGTGGACTTCAAATGGCTGAAACTACTAAATAGAACTTACAAACTGAAACTTACAGAATAATTCGACTATATCGAAGAAATATCACCTGATTCTTTCACATAGCTAGGGTTTCAAGGCTTCATTGCTTTCAATTCGTCGTTTGTAAAGTAAAAGAAGGTAATGAGGCGCCAATGAGGGTTGGTTGAGTTGGTAAGATCGTTCTCTTCACCAGACCAAGGCCTAGGTTCGACTCCTGCTGCCCGCAATCCTTTTTTATGGACGATCTGTGAAGACTAAAAAAAAACTAAGACCTCCTCTGTAAGTCTTCAAAGAGACGTGTAATATGTCATGACCTTAAGATGGGTAACGAGGCCGATTTTTTTAGGAAATTTTAAATATGATGCTCGACAGGATGAATTGGCGGCTATTTGGTAGATAAAATATATATGGAAAAGTTTATAGAGACGACATGAAGTTTGATTGGAGGCAGTAGGTTCTAGTTTCTCTCAACACTTGACCTCTCTAATTCTCTGTGGCCGATGTTGTGCACGGTTTGTATTGGCCTGAAGGATCGTGTCATTTGTTCTAAGTCAAGAACTTCTTGTCGCATCTTATATTTCGGGTTTTCTAATAATATAATTGCTTAGTGTAAATATAGTCACTTTCGTGAATGACAAGTTCCATACTAATTATTATGGCTGGCTACTCGTGTATGTAAGAAGATTTTTTTTTTTTTTTTGTCCAAACGTAAAGAAGATTTGGCCCGCTTCAATATGTAGTTATGTACGCAAACAAAGGAAATTCTGCCCTAAATACAGGCAGGTGGTAGGTTTCAGGGATCAGTGTTCAACAAAGCAACACAAACAACATGCATGTTCTGTTTCCTCACAAAATTCTTAAAGAGTTCAGTCAGGGACCCCGTTGCTGCAATTTAGGGTGATGCGTACTTATGTAGTAGCCCAATTAAATATTCCAACTACTTCCACATCAATATTAGGCCACATACCTAAACACAAGCACAACACATGAATAAAATGGCTAAATAAGCCGGGAATTACAAGATGGTGGACGGGGTTTAACTTTAATTATTATTGAGAAAATTAGAACACGAGCTTCATTTTCTGCAAATCACTTCCAGTCGCATATAGTAAAAACTTAATGCACACATGACAAACTGTGACTTTTTAATTCTTACGAACAAGTATTTTCCAAGTAAAATTATAAGAAACTAACGTTCTTATATCCAGTGTAATTTGTTTTGTTGTTGTTTAGACCAGATGGAGAGTCCTCCATGTTCCAAGCTCACTTTATAGAAAACAATTTACATACACCGTCATGTTTTGTCTCGTACCAATGGAATAAAGTCATGCGAAAAAGCACTATCTCATTGAAAGGTTCTATACATCCGCCCTTTCTCTGCCACTGTATTTGTATGAGTCCTTCTCCACTTTACCAGGCCAACTTGCAAGTTGCAAGTCGCAACATAGACCACTATCAAACATGGGACGGAGACTCATTTTATTTTGGAGAGCCATCTCTGTCTAATCCATGCTGCTTTGTGAAAGTAGCAGAAATAAGTTTTAAGGTAGGGTCAATCTTGAAACGTTTCAAGATATGAAATGATCTAAAGTAGAGGTTAAGGGAGTGCTAATGGAACTGGAATGAGTTCCTCCTCACGAGATCCATTAGCATATCTCCGCATCTTGGACCACATTCATCTGCATATATCGTTTTTGTGCACACTATATGTCGCTTAGAATGCTCTTATGGTCACAGCTCAAGAAAAAATCAGTTTTCAAAAGCATGGAAAGAGGGTTTTGGAGAAGTACAAAGAGATAAGCACTGCTTCTATATCAAAGTAGTAGAAAAGCAGAAGAGTGGTAGTTTCTTTCACTTTATTCTGTATGATTCTTATGGATCCAATCTTTACACATTATCTTTTGTCTGCCTACGTGATACATCAAGGGGATTTTAATATTGTCACATTAAGCTGATGTTCTTACTTATTCATATTTTATGAGATATTCTGGATTTATTCTTTTTTTTTTTTTTTGGTCAATGGATTTATTCATATTTAGGGTTTATACTTATAACGCAATTCAATATTGCAACGAGTATATCTCCATATAAAAATATATGGCTTGTAATTAAATGAGTTATTTCTCTTTGTAAAAAAACCAAACATCACAGTTAGACATATAAATATTTTGTACGTGATTTTAACGAGTTGTTTTTAAATATATATGTCAGACATAATCGATCATTCCATACAAAGTGTCAAGCAGCTATCTATCGTTTTATCATCCAATTTGTTTTTTTATACAGAAAAATAGGTAGGATGTGGCAATATGGGCACATATTTGCGGGGAATTTCAAGCTAACATTTTTAGAAAGCAGCAATAGATATGGCGATGATTGATGGGCCTAATATTGCTGAAAAGAGAATCTTTGATAAGACCTTGGAGTTTTCTAAGGAAAATGACATGGTGGAGTATGTGAACAATAATATATCATAAAACAAAGGAAAAATTAGGTTCTCATTCTTTTTTTTTTGTTACTCTATTGATTAAAATCTTATTTCTTTTTAATTTTTTTATCAAGGTCCTTGGGTATTAATAACATCATTAATTATTTCAATAATAAAATATTTTTTATTTCTAAATGTATTCATTTAATGTTAAAAATGTTACAATTAGTATATTTATATTTATGACTAAATTTTTTATCATATATTTTTAGTTTTAGTTTGTACTCATTTTTAATTTGTAATTCTTTTTTAACTTGTACCAATTTTCTTTTCAGTTTTAATTTGTACTCATATATTAATTTCTTTTTGTGCCCATATTTTTTTAAAGTTTATTTGTATTTGTACCCATATATTTTTGGGGAAACTTGATATGAGTCCAATTTTTTGAGTCAATAGTAGGAATAATCCAATTTATTAAAATAAGTCAAATTCCTTAAATTTAATTATTTAATTATCAATAATTATCTCTTCAATGAAAAAATTTATTGTAAAAATCAAATTTCTTCCTAATTATCTCTTTGATTATTTCTTTTTATTTATTTTTTTTGTTATTTCTTGTTCTTACTCTTGCTTTATCCTATTTATAGATTTTATTTTAATTTTTATAATCAACCTATATTACAGGTTAATTGTATTTATCTACCTATATGACATATTTTTTTCATAGTCAACCTGTCACCAATTAATGTTTCTTGCTTGTAGGTATATTATGTTTTTTCTACCTTTTAGTTAGGTTTCATATCTCACTTATAGGTATAATATACATTCATAAATTTGCTACTTGAGTTAGGGTAGAATGTTTTGCAGATAAATTTATGTTAGTATATTAGTTTTTTTGTTATAAGATATTAATTAGATATTTTGGAGTTGGAAAATGCATAATATTAAAATATTTTAATTGATTTTTAATATTTTTAATATTTTTTTAAAACATTAAATGAGTATAAAAGAAATAAATACATATAATTAGATAACTTGATTCACTCCTAAAAACACTCTATGATTTTGGACCTAGATCTAAAAGCCCCTATATTTTTTTGTATTTGTACTTTTTATTTTGCTAAATGTACCCATGCTAATTATATGTACCCATTCATGTAAAACTTTTTAATCTTAAAATGTACTCATTCTGAAATATACCAATTTGTTATATGTAAAATGTACCCTTTTTTTTATATATATAAAATCTATTCAATTTTTTTCTAATCCATTTTTAAAATTATATGGGTACATTCTTTTTCTTTGATTTTAAAATGTATTCATGTCAAGTTTAATCGAAGAAATTTACTAATGTTATTAAGCCTAATATCTTCTTTTTTTTTGTGATTTTGAAGAATGTACCCATGTTTTGATACAATAAAATTTTTTGGTTAATTGTGATGAATGTACCCATGTTTATATATATACACACACACAATAGTATATTTATTTTTTAATATTTTTAATCCCACAAATTATGGTTTTTTTATTTAAAATCTCATTTATATAAACAACTAAAATTTCTAATTTTTAATTTAAAAAAATATAGTAACGTACATAACTAAGGACCAAAAAATTAAAAAATATAGTAACGTACATAGAAATAAATTATCACATTAATTTCAGGGACCTAGATCAAAAATTAAAAACCAACAAGGTTTCAATCAAAGAATATTCATAACTAAGGACCGCATCCAAAGTCTCCCTAAAGCAAATGCTAATGCTGTATAGAAAAGAAAGCCATTTACAAAGTAATATTCTTGGAGACAGAGGCGAAGCTACGTAGGAGCGAAGGGGGGCGTTCGCCCCTCCGCTCGTCGGAAAACAAAGGCAGAAGCGACGCTTGAACCCCCCTGGTTCGGCCGGAAACTGGGGATCACCGGGTTCTGAAACCAGAAACAGAGGAAGCTCTCGGGGAAGACGACCGGGAGGGATATTTTTTTTATTTTAAAATCCAGGCCAAAACGACGTCGTTTTGGGCCTGGTAAAAAAAAATTAAAATTTTTTGGTAAATGGCGTCGTTTTGGTTGAATGAAAAAAATATATATATATATAAACAGGGGACCACTGGTCCCCATCCCCATCTCAATCCCCATTCCGTTTCTAATTTAAAAACCCTTCACCCTTTTCCCCATATCCCATCCCGTCAGTGACTGTCTCTGTCCCCCCACCCCACCTTTTCCCCCCTTCCCCCCCCCCCACACGACAAAACCTTCTTCCTGTAGCAGATTTCACTTTCCATCGGCAGACACATCAGTCTGCAACTGCAAGCACACTGCACCACAGCCACTCCAAATTCCAATTAAGGTAAAAATTTTAATTTATTTCAAACCCTAATTGATTATTGAATATAAATTTTTGTTTAATTGATGTAGGATTATAGGGTTATACATTATATGGTTATTCATTATAGATTATTCATATGAATACTATGATTATTGATTTTTTTTTTTTTTGAAGTACATAAAAGAGGACTGATACATTATATATACATTAACAAAATGAACCCCAATTCAACTAACTAAAACTCTCATTCAAATGCATTGTTAGTACTTATTAATTACATTCGTAGTCTACATACTCTACTGTAGAATAAAAATTGATTATTCATATGATATGATTGTTGGAACTGATTAATTAAATTCGTAGTCTACTCTAGGACTAAGAGTCTAAGATATATTTGTTTTTCTTTCGTTATACAGTTACGTAATGGAACGATATTATAAGAAACAGTGCTTAAATCCTTCTCCAAATATTCCGGATGGTCCTCCTCTTCCTTCAAATATTCCGGGTAGTCCTCCTCCTCCTTCTAGTATTCCGAGTAGTGCACAACAAAGTGAGATTACTGAGTTTGATGAAATATTAGCTAATCTTCCGGCAGACCCTGGACTAAGACGTCGAATGCTTGATTATCCACTCAATTGTCGTGAAGCAATTCGTAGATACTACCTTCAAAAGGAACCTTGTCAACCTAAGTCTCACATCATGCCAAGGAAAGTTAGCGACAATCGATGTTTTATTACAGGTTGGTTTGATAATTTTAAGTGGTTGGAGTATAGTATAGTAAAAGATGCTGCATTTTGCCGTTATTGCTATCTTTTTAAATGTGATTTTGATAAAGCGGGTGGTAGTGGAAGCGATGTCTTCACTACAAAAGGGTTTACAAATTGGAGGAAAGGACCCGAAAATTTTCGAGTCCACGAGGGAGGTGTTGGAAGTCTTCATAATAAAGCTATGCAACAAGCTAAAGACTTGATGACACAAAAACAACACATTGAAACATTTGTGATCAAGCAAACTGATGAAGCTCGCGTTAATTATCACACTTTACTGAGTGGAGCACGTGATTGCACAAGATGGTTGTTGCGACAAGGTTTGGTTTTTCGTGGGCACGATGAATCTTTGAAATCGAGCAATAGGGGTAATTATATAGAGCTTATGCAATTTCTTGCCGATCATAATGAGAAAGTTAGAAAGGTTGTGTTTGAGAATGCTCCCAAGAATCTCAAGTATACTTCTTCCGATATTCAAAAGGATCTTGTTCGTGCTTGTGCTATTGAAACTATTAATGCAATCACTAAAGATATGGAAGATACATTTTTTTCTCTTTTGGTTGATGGATCACGTGATGCTTCCAATAAAGAGCAAATGGCGGTGGTATTGCGTTATGTGAACAAAAAAGGAGAAGCAATTGAAAAGTTTTTGGGTGTTCAACATGTCTCCTCTACAACTAGTAGCTCACTTGAAGATGCTATTGAGAGATTGTTTGCTACAACAAATTTGAGTATGTCCAAGTTACGAGGACAAGGCTATGATGGAGCTAGTAATATGAGAGGTGAGTTAAATGGTCTTAAAACAAAGATTTTGAACAAATACCCTCAAGCATTTTATATTCATTGTTTTGCACACCAACTCCAACTAGCTCTTGTATTTGTGGCAAAGGAAAATGAGGATGTTGCCAATTTCTTCATCAATGCTAATAGATTGGTGAATCTTATTGGATCTTCGTGCAAGCGTCGTGATGCATTGAGAGAGAAACAACAAGAACAAATTCAAAAAGCTCTTCATCTTGGTAATCTTGAAACGGGTAAAGGGTTAAATCAAGAAAGTAGCCTCATGCGTCCATGTGATACACGGTGGAACTCGCATTATGGTACTATAGTTAGTATTATTGTTATGTTTGAAGCCGTGGTGGAGGTGGTTGAATGGATTAAAAGTGATCGCAACCAAGATAATCTCGGTGAAGCTACTGGGTTATTCAAAGACATACAAACTTTTGATTTTGTGTTTCACCTTTTCTTGATGAGACTTATATTGTGAATTACAAATGAGTTATCACAAGCATTGCAAAAGAAAGATCAAGATATTGTGAATGCGATGGCGTTAGTGGAAGTATGCAAGCAAAGACTACAATCCTTGAGAGATGATGACTTTGGGGACTTGTTGCATGATGTAGAAAAGTTTTGTGAGGAGCATGATATTGTCATTCCTAACATGGAGGATTTGCATTTCGTACCTGGAAAATTAAGGCGTAAAGCTCCAAAAATCACAAATTTCCATTACTATTGTGTAGACCTCTATTTTCAAGTCCTTGATATGCAACTAAATGAATTGAATGATCGTTTCAATGAGGTAAACACCGAGTTGCTTCTTTGTATGGCATGTTTGAGTCCAGTGAATAATTTTGCATCTTTTGACAAAGAAAAAATTGTTCGTTTATCCCAACTTTATCCTCAAGATTTTGATCGTATGGACCTCATGAATCTTCCAATTCAACTTGACAATTACATTCAAGATATGAAGATGCATAGTGAGTTTTCATTATTGAGAGGAATCAGTGATCTTGCAAAAGAGTTAGTGAAGACTGGGAGGTATGAAAGCTATATGTTAGTGTATAAGCTTCTTACATTGGCTTTGGTGTTACCGGTTGCAACCGCTTCGGTGGAGAGAGCTTTTTCTGCTATGAAGATTGTGAAAACACCATTGCGTAATAAAATGGGAGATCAATGGTTGAGTGATAGCATGGTTGTTTGCATTGAGAGATATGTATTTGCTTTTATTGATAATGAGCCTATTATGCGACGTTTTCATGACATGAAACATCGTCGACAACAATTGTAATTTGTTCTTATTGATTAATTATGGAAGACATTATTATATACAAAGATTTAGTTGTTGCTATTTTTTTTAACCTTGCACTGTTTTAAATTCGCCCCTCCCCCCGAGAAATCCTGGCTTCGCCACTGCTTGGAGAGGACAATTATGCATGAAATTTATGAACACAATAACATTAATATATATTTGATGAGGTTCTAAAATGCGGTAGGCACTAGACAAGCGGCGAGTAAGGGTCTAGCGCCTGGGCGTCTAAGCGGGGCTAGACAGGCCCCAGGTGGGGACCTAGGTTGTTTTTTATTTTATTTTATTTAAATTTATCATATAACATATAAATAAAAGATAATACTAGGAAGACCAATTTTTTAAGGGTAATGTCCTGGCATTCATGTCGTGTTTCTCGTGTTCGTGTCATACCTGATAGCTTAACAGGTCATGTCGTGTAATACCCGTTAAAGTAAACGGGTAATATGACCCGATCCGAAATCAACCCGTTAATATTATCAGGTAATATGACCCGACCCGTTACCCATTAAGAAAAAAATATTTTAAATCAATAAAAATGAAAATGAAAAACATAATTTGACCCAAAAAAAATGTAAAACATAATACTAAATTAGTATATACATACTAAATTTTGGAGTTGACCCCTTCATGAAAGTTGTAAAGTTTTTCATTACAAGTGATTACATTTTTCACACTTCTACAATAATTATTATTAATTTTATTAATTTTGCACTCAAATAAAAAAACATTGTTCATGAGATTTGGAGGGTTTTAAAAATCTAAATGATCATATAACCATCGTCTAAGCGTTGAGGATGCAATTATAAACGTTTATTATGCTTTCACATCTTTCAGACTTATACATTAATGATTATGAATTTTTTTTATTTTGAACTCTCTTAAAAATACCATTCGTCAGAGTTTGTATGGTTTTAAAAATTCAAATGATCATATACCCATCCTCATAGCGTAGAGGATGCGACTACGAGCATTTGCATATTTTTTTTCATATTTTTCGCACAAGTAAATTAATTATTATAATTTTTAATGTGTTTGGTATTTTTAAATTACTTGATATTTTTATTTTTAATGTGTTTTATGATTTTTAATCTCAATCTTTGCCTATAATATACTATAAAAATAAATAAATAAATAAATAAAGCTTAAATTTTCAAATTTACATAGAATAATAATTAATAAACAATATATACATATTCATTATATCTATTGTATTTTATAGTAAGTTTTTTTTAGTAGTTTAAAAAATTAAAATCATCAAAATAAATTCTTTTTTTATCGTGTCGAAACAGGTTACCCGCGTGTCACTCTCGTGTAAACCTATTAAGGACCCGTTATTAATGGGTTATTATCGTGTGACCCGATAATGACCCGATTAGTTATCGTGTTGAC
The DNA here is from genome assembly GCA_035220775.1 of Malus fusca. Lineage (NCBI taxonomy): Eukaryota > Viridiplantae > Streptophyta > Magnoliopsida > Rosales > Rosaceae > Malus > Malus fusca. Next base: position 38,502,563 of record CM069069.1, read on the forward strand.
CCGATACCCGTTATTTTCGTGTCGTTTAAGAAATTGCCAGGTCACTAAATTTGGAGACAAAATTTGTAAACTAAATGATGTGTTGCCAATAGGAATGATCACGTTTATCAACGCTTAAGTAGTAAACCAATCATCAACTTCCATGTCTTTTAGTCTACAAATTTAGTCTTCTTAGCATTACGTAATTTTTAAACTAAATTTGCAAATCAAATGAAGTGTCACGACTCACCAATAGGAAATAAACACCTTAATCAATCATTCAATAATAATTCAATCATCAACATCCACATCATTTGGTTCACAAAATTTGGTTTAGAAATTTTGTCTCCCTAGCATTACCCATAAATAAATGTCTACTTATACTTAAAAAAATACATAATTGTACTGAGATACATAAATTGCAAATATAATAAAGTATTAGAACAAGCATATAGTGAGAGTCGCAACCTAAGCCTCGTGGCTAGGCAAGTCTAAGTGAGTGAGTAAGCGGGTGGGGTGCCTAGGCAAGTTTAAGCGTCATTTCTTAATTTTCAAATGCTTAGGAATTAATCGGGGAGTTAGCCAGCCCCTTAACTAGTGCATAGACGGAAATTTTCAGAACAATGATGTTTGATATTTTTCAGTGAGCCACATATTCTTTGATCAATAACTTCCATGAACCTTGAAGAAATTAAGAACAGCATTGGCACCATACATTCCCTCTCAACCTCTTTGCTCTTTGTTTCTGAAAGTTGAAGGAAATATTAACGGCAGCATTCAGTGAGCCACATATTCTTCGATCAATAACTTCCATGAACCTTGAAGAAATTAAGAACAGCATTAGCACCATACATTCCTTCTCAACCTCTTTGCTCTTTGTTTCTGAAAGTTGAAGGAAATATTAACGGCAGCATTTTGAGACCACAATTCTTCCACCCCAGACCCTAAATGGGGTCACGCCACCAACTGCCTATTCCTGTCGTGTTCAAGTATATATTGCTTTCGGGTTTCATTGCAGTGGTCATATATTCTGTTTGTGGAGGGCCTATCTTCCTCTGTACAGATATACCTGGTGCAAAACAAAGGTTCAATGTAAGGCACAGATACATTGCTTTCACAACATGAAGTAGCAATGATCGCAACAACCACATTGCATGAAATCTTTAAACGCAATAAAAAAAGGAAGTGTTATTGACACTCTAAAAATCTCATTCTACATTCCTCATAAGTGTATTTTTCTTTCCTAATATAAAAAGTTTGGAGTGTAGAATGAGATTTTTGGAATGCTAATAACAATTCCCTAAAAAAATTGTGAATTATAACATTTGTGATGCAAATAACAGTGTTCCCACATTTGAATTTTTTTTTTGGGGGGGGGGGGGGGGGGGGGCATGTTTCACATGTCCTGTTACTCAATTATACAGCAGCATAATGGGTTGCGGACTGGAGCAGGAATTGTACCATAATTCGGGTAGAAATATTTTAGGCCATATTATCTATATACTAAAACCAAGTTGAGAATCACTGTTCACCAACAGGTTTTTGACGAAAAAGCCTTCAACAGGCGCCTATCGCTAGTGAGTTTCTAAGCATGCATGCTACTGGGTCCGATGTAGTAGATCATCTGTAGCCACCAATTCTGCGCTCCCCTTGAAGACATAATCATGCTTGCTTTTACTTTGATTGGAAACTCATTTATGATGTCCTAAAAAAATGCCGGAAGTTTGATATGAAGTCAACCAATAATGCAGATTTGATATGAAGTCAACCAATAACGCAGATTTGATATCAATTCAACTAATAAAGCAGGTTAAGATAAACCAATTGTTATTAGCACTTCAAAAATATCATTTGACATTTCAAACTTTCTATAATTTAAAAAAAATATTAATAAATGTACGTAGAATGAGATTTTTAGAGTGTTAATAATAATTTTCTAAGATAAAATTAGTCAAAGTAAGTCTTGCATTCATCAATCAAATATGGATGGATGTTGATAAAATAGAAGTCATATTCTTGTCATTGTACTTGAAACGTAATTACCATGTCATATCAATTGGTAAATATAGTTCAACGATGTACTATCACATAGTTGATCCCAATGTAACACTATTTTGTACTCTTTTTTTTTGTAATAGATATGAATCTAATTCTAGCATGCAATCACAAGTATATCTCGTTTGTCTTGTATTTCTCACCACAGTTAAAAAACACATAACTAAGATTCAAAATATTGTTGTGCGAATTCAACATAATTTGACTAATCTAGGTAGTCAAAATTCATTACTAGATGTTATTATTCAATTTGTGGATATTCCTATAAGGTTAAATTAATCAAATTATCCATTGCTAGCTTTAGTTGGAACCTATAAGGTCACACGCAATAGAATGTTATTGAAAGATAAAATTGGTGAATACTGAATTTAATATAAATTGTTTATATTAAATGTTTTATTTAATATTTAATTAACTGGTTTAGCTACTCAGTACTACAGTCTGGTGGTATTCCTCTTCACTGGTGAGTGAGAGATCTTAGGTTCAAATCTCGTGGATGATGAATTTATTACCAAATTAAGTTGCTTATTGTACGGTTTAGCCGAATTTTCCCTCTCTTTAGTGTAAAATATATCATTGTACTAAAAAACAAATTAACTAATTTGGGTTGAGCCTTCTATTTATTGGTGGTTATTTGAACTAAAATAAAATAAAGAAACCCATTCCAAAAAATAAATACCGAATTAATTGAAAAACAAAATAGGAACGAAACGTGATATTGCTCAATGACAATAAGGAGGTGAGGCAAGCCCTAGGGAGCTTCTGAAACTTGACAGACAAAATTTGTTGCTTGTTGAATTGGAGAAAATTTGCATGAAGTTCGATGTTGCTAAGACGGCTGAATGACTTCAAGGAATAATGAAGGATTGAGAGAGATGAAGAACTAAAGAGAGAAACATGAAAGCGCTTTGTATTATCATCGATGATTAATTATACTACAGTTCTTCTTTTAGTTATATACAATTAGGGATGTTAACGAGGCGGATCGGGTTTGGATGTGTCATCTCCATACGCGAACCTGTTTATTTTCTTCGAACCCTGCAACCATAGAATCCCTGAACGGGTTTTCTCCATAACCGAATCCGTCAGGTAACGGATTTTCTATCGGACAACAGTTTTCCCCATCATAATATTTATATATTTATATATTATTAATTAAATAGTAAATTTAAATAGACTACTGATACAATGCCTATAATGCATATATTAAATAAGATAAAGTTTAATCAAAGACGGGAGAAAACACGTGAGAATCTCTCTCTGGTTTCCCATCATGCAATCTCCTTCCGACCCCAACCTTTGACTTGGGTGCCGGTGGTTATCCTTGTCCAAGTTTCTTGTTCTCCTCTTTCCCTCTTTCTCCTAATCCTCTTATCTTTTTTTCATTTTTCCCCTGAGATTTGTCTCAGCTTCCTTGAGTTTTGTCTCAAATTTTCCCGTGAGTTTATCTCATTTTTGGGCTTCATGTCCCTTCTCTCCACCCCTCCCTATCCTCTGACCATTCTTTTCCAAAGCCAAAACTCCATCTCCCCTCACTTTTCCCCTCTTCGACCCTTCCCATAAACCATCCCCACCCTCATCCTTTGCTCTGATCTCCAGACTCCGGGCCGAATATGGTTGCCAGATTTATTTCCCTCCCTCACTGTCCCCCCCCCTCAAAAAAAAAAAGAAAAAGACTTGTCGGATTTCCCTCAAGGCCAAGTGTACTGCGGCTTTGGCCAAAGTAAGAGTATTTTACATACCCCCTTAGCCTCACCTTTTATCCATGTTTTACTGTGTTTGTATATATTTGCAGGGATTAGTGAATGAGATTTGGATCTGGTGACTATCTTTTGGTTCTGCGTCTTTGGTGAAGAAATCTGGATGTGGTGTGCTTCTTGTTGCGGGTTTGGCACTTTTGTGTTGCGATGTCTTGTTCATTTTCACCACTCGGTTGTTTTCTTTAGTGTTGCTGCTTCGGTAGCTGCTGGCAAGACTTTCGTGGCAGTGATGGCAGCAAACGCAGCTTTATGCGACCAAAAATTAGGGATTTGGGTTTCCGTTTTAGTTTTATTTAATTGGGCTAGGCTTTTATGTATCTGTTTCTCCCAATGTATTGGAGTTATTTTGTCTTCCTTTGTGTTGGCCTGTAATCTTATATCGGATTAATGAAATTATCTTTTCTTACCGAAAAAATAAATAAGATTAAGTATTAAGTATTAAATAGTGTTATTAATACAATTGATACAAACAATGCATGTAAAAAATTTATTAAAAACAAGATTAATACTATTAATAATTTATAAGCATATCATTTAATGCATATAATTACTAGTACGGACTTCCATATTTAATAATGCATGATTATTGATAACTCTCTTCTCCATATAATAAATACTAGGAGAGAAACACCATGCACTGGATCACTCGGTTGACATAATTCTTCTATGTGTAATGGATCTTGCATGTTAAATTTTAGCACATTGACAGGGTAGAATTGTATATAAGGGTACACAATTTATTGACTTTAATGGGCTTCGTCATACTTTAGAAAAAATAACCTTTAAAATTGGCATGGTGAAAAGGAAATTGGATTGTTGGTGGTGGATTCATGACCTTTCGCTTAACAATTTCCAACCCCAATCTTGTAGCTATGGATTTATATACAAAACTGTTTAAGATTTAACTCTAATAGATCATGAAAAGGAATTGCTGATAACAGAGGTGAAGAGATTGATCTAGCTAGATAATAAATACAAAACTTTGTAGAGAGAAGGACGGGCCATTAGGACTGACCTGGAACGTCGGTTTGTTGACCGTGGATTTGGGAAGAGATACAGCCAGCTTCGAGAAAGATATAGTGAGAGAGAGAGAGGAAAGGGTTGGACATTTTTATTCCTACATTTAACAGAGAGTTAACGAAAATCTCATTTTTGGATCAAATTTGTTAACAATATTTATCATGAGGGTTTACATCTTTTTTTTTTTTTGTTACCATAGGCTATCTTTTCAAATACTCTATCACTAGGAGATCATTAATTCGATTTCGCCAAGTTATAAAATTAGTTAAATCTCAAATTTATGACTTCTTAAAAGTTATGTTGTATTTAATTTTAATCAGCTCAACATTATAATTTAATTTCTGATCATTTTAGTTGTGAGAAATGCTAAGAGGGTCTCTCAAAGTGGGACTAGCCATGAACTTTCTATCACCTCACAGTTTAATGTTAATTTCTATGCCAATTTTATAAAATATTGTGTAAAAAAAATAAAATAACGGAACGTTCATAAAGAGTTTGAGTCTCCTTGATATTTCTTTGTTTTTAAAAGTAAAATATATTAAAAAAAATGTGAACTCATGTTCCACATTTAAAACGCACAACAACAACACCTAACATATTTGATTCGATTGTTATAGCGACATTATTCTCGTGTCCCTCCCACTGCGATTGTCTCGTCACATTTATTATTACTAGCCTTCATAGACGTGCTCACGTATGTGTAGAAGACATTTTTTAAATTGTTACGTGCGATTTACACGTTTTAAATATATTTATATGCATAAATTGACAAAAGAAAAGTCAAATATTTGAAGTAAATGAATAATTTTAGATCATGCTAGAAGAAACTCCACATAAACCAATTAAAGCACTTGAATCCACATAATAAAATCGGTCTCTATTGAATTTATATTAGGAATATATAAAATAATATTTAATAAACAACTTATTGAATTACATTATTGCTAGCATATTGTGAGGCTAAGCTCACCCTCATTCCCCTTAGTATAGATAATATCGTTTGTTCAAAACAAAACAAAAAAACAAAAAAAATCATTTGACAACTAATTTAATCACATTATTATCCACGTGTGAAGGACCTTTCTTATAATCGGCATTACATGCCTCTTCTTAAGATGTTTTGAACGTGTTTAAAAATAGAGAAAATAATATTTAATAAACAACTGAGTGAATTACATTATTACTAGCCTATTGTGAGGTACTAATTATTAAAAAAATGTACAAAAGAAATTAATTATTAAAAAAACATTGTTAAAATGACAAAAAATCAAAATACTCCTGCCACATTTGATGATTATTTTGGGATGCTTTTGAAGTTTTTTGTTTGAGGGGCATTTTTGTCCAATTATTTTTGGTGAAATTTGTGACACTAAAAAATACTTCATTGGGCCCTTGGCTTTATATATAAAGATTTATATTTTTTTTATTAAAATGAAAATAGTTTGGTTTCGGGTATGGGTTTGGGGCGGATACCCCAATAACCATAACCAAACCCAAAACCCAAAAATTTACCCAATGATTACCCATAACCGTAAAATACCCGAAATCAAATCCTAAAAGCCCAACCGTTCAAATCGGTTACCTACGGAGATCGAATTTGACAGGTTAATTGCCATCCCTATATACAACTTGCTTAACAACATAACAAACTACTAACAACTCTTTTTTTTTTTTGAACATACGATATTATTATTATCTATACTAAGGAGAGGGGGTAGGCTAAGTCTCACAATGGGCTAGTAATAATGTGGTTCAAATTTGCCTTTGGCGAGAATTGAATCTAAGACCTCTCATTTACAAGTGAAGAAGAATACTACTAGACTGTAGTATTAAATGGCAACTACTAACAACTCTTAACAAAACTATAATAGTTCATTACACCAGATGATGCCATCTGTTAATCCTTGCTGTATAAAACCAACGCACCACATAGTGACACTGATAGAGATAGTGCTTGAGATGTTGACACTTGTCTAAATCTTAGATAGGCAGTTAGTTTAGTAGAATCTAGTGAGTTATATAAATACCTCATTCATGTAATAACTTCTTTGTTAAGTAATCAATACATAAGAAATAGCTTGAGCTTTTCATCTCTCTCTCTCTCTCTCTAAGTTCTCTCTGTGATATTGCTCTTACAAATTCATAGTATATACATTAACATGGTATCAATCGCCATGATAGCTCGCAGCTAAAGCTTCGATCCCAGTCTTCCGCACCTCTAATTTCTACAATTTCGTCTTCTATGAATCATCGACTGCCGATAACAGTGTGTAGTTGACATATCTTCGTCTTCTTTGATTCTAGGGTTTCTTGAATCTATCACGTTGCAAATCAAGTCCCTGCTTCTCGATTCTTCGTCTACTGTGTTTCTTGCAGACCAAGTGTTTGTTGTGTGTTCTGTGAGGTAAATCTGCAACTACATCGTGTTGTTTTCTTGATTTCTTTTTCTTCAAGGGAAAAATGGTTACTGCTTCTCAGCTACAGCTACTGCAATCCCCTATATCTACACTTGTGTCTTCAATTTCGACATCTGTAAATGTTAAACTTGATGATACAAACTATCTGAATTGGCACTTCCAAATGCAATTACTGTTGGAAAGTATTGGAATTATGGGATTTGTGGATGGATCTCATCCATGTCCATCTCGAGTTTCCTCAGTGACTGGAGAATCTGGTGTGAATGATTTCAACTCCTCTTCTTCCACAGATTGTGATGCGTACTTAGTTTGGATGATGCATGATAAGGCACTTATGCGGCTTATCAAAGCTACATTATCTCCTGTAGCTATGTCATGTGCTATTGGCAGCACTAGTTCTCAAGATTTGTGGACTCGATTGAAGGAGCAGTTCTCTACTGTTTCTAAAACTAGCATCTTTCAGATGAAGTCTAATCTTCAAACCATTAAAAATGGATCTGATTCCATTGCTCAGTACCTGCAACGAATCAAGGAGGCCCGAGATTATCTCTCTGCTGCTGGGGTGTACTTTGCTGATAAAGATATTGTTATTCTTGTCCTTAATGGATTACCAACAGAATACAATACATTTAGAACTGTTATAAGAGGAAGAGAGAATGTTATTTCATTAAAGGAATTCAGGTCTCAATTGCTTGCTGAGGAAGTCATCATTGAGTCCAATAAAAATGCACCCTTTATAACTGTTATGGTAGCTAATCATCCTCATTCTTCTCAGAAAGGGCCTACACAATCAGGCTTTATATCTGGTGGATTTAAGCAGTTCAATAACAACAGGAGCAAGGGAAATGGCAGATTTAATCAAAATGCTCGCAATTTTCAACCAAGATCATACTACCCTACTCAGACACATGTTTTGCCAACATCATCTCTTGGTGTACTTGGGCAGTTTCCCAACCAATACTCATCCAGCTTTTCTACTCCAGTTATGCTCACTTGTCAATTGTGCAATGTTGATGGTCATTCTGCAGCTTTCTGTGGATCTAAACCACCAGAGAAACCCAAGTGTCAAATCTGTGGCAGGTTCAATCACAGTACATGGTTTTGTTTTTACAATGAGAAAGGTCCCAACTTCATTGGGGCTGGTTCCACTTCCCAGTATTCTCAGATGCAGTCATATTATCCACAAAGGTTTCCTCATCAATCTCAGTTCTCAGGCAATCAATTTCAAGCTTTCTCTCAACCTATGCAAGCTATGCATACAGTGGTTTCTCAGCCTTTATCACAACATTTGTCTCAGTCCACTTCTCAGATTTGGTTGACTGACTCAGGTGCAACAAATCATATGACTGCAGATCTTAATAATCTCTCTTTGGCATCTCCATATCCTTCTACTGAAACCATTCAGACAGCAAATGGTGAAGGTTTGCCTGTTTCTCACATTGGTAGCACTATTTTAAAACCCTATGTGCATCCAATTAAGTTGAATTCAGTGTTGTATGTTCCCAAGCTTACACATAACCTTCTCTCTGTACATAGAATATGCCTGGATAATAATTGTTGGCTCATTTTTTATGCCTTCTGTTTTTGGATTCAGGACAATGCCACAGGGAGGCTACTATACAAAGGACTGTGCAGTAATAGACTCTATCCCATCCATTCCTTTTCTCATCCTTGTCTTCCAACCAATCAACCAACTATGGCACACAAAGCTTTCCTTGGTCAACTTGTCAGTTCAACTACCTGGCATAATAGGTTAGGGCATCCATCCAATTCCATTGTGTCCCTTATGTTACAAAAATCACACCTAGCATGTACTAAATAGGCTAATCCTAGTATATGTCAAAGTTGCTTAGAAGGAAAGTTCTGCAAATTACCTTTTCAGTCTACTGTCAAAAAGTCTGTAGTACCATTTGAGATTGTACACAATGACCTTTAGGGTCCTGCACCATGTACTTCAGTAGATGGGTTTAGATACTATGCCACCTTCATTGATGATTGTACCGGATATTGTTGGGTATTTCCTTTAATAAATAAATTAGACATTTGTGCCACATTCATTTCCTTTTATTCATATGTACTCACTCAATTTAATTCCAAGGTTAAAATCCTGCAAAGTGATGGAGGGGGTGAGTACATCTCCAATAAACTGCAGTCTTTTCTGTCAGATAAATGTGTTTTCCATAAAAAAATCTTGTCCTCATACACCTGAACAGAATGGGGTAGCTGAGAGAAAACATAGGCATGTGATTGAAACTACAATTACTTTGTTACAAACTGCAAAATTACCTTATCAGTTCTGGTCTTTTTTCCTGTCAAACTGCCATATACCTTATTAACAGAATGCCTACACCCAATTTATCCAATAAATCTCCATTTGAAATGTTATTTGGTTGTGTTCTAGTCCTATCTCATCTGAGAACTTTTGGGTGTGCCTGTTATCCACTTCTTAAACCTTACAATACCTCTAAGCTTCAAACCAAAACCACAAAATGTGTCTTTTTTGGGTATGCTTCCAAGTATAAAGGATTTATGTGTTTTGAAGTATCTAGGCAAAGAATCTATGTATCTAGACATGTGGTATTTTCTGAAAAAGAGTTCCCTTATATAGACTTATTGACAGCAACAAAGTCACATGTCATCCCTGTTATTACTCAACATGTGAGTCACACACCTGTTGTTACCTATGATAATGTGGCCATGTCCCTTGAAGTATTACCGTCTCCTGACCCTATACCTGCCTCACCAATGAGCATTCATTCCAATGCCTCTACCAGATCACCACCTCATAGTAGCTATCCACCTGATACATCATTATCCATACCTCCTGCTTCATCTCAGTCCATTACTAGTGCATCAAGTGATTTTTCTCATATCCATGTGGCACTTGACTATAGTCCTGACAGTCTTCAAGTAGTCTTGGATATTCATCCTCTCAATCTGCACCATATGCAGACAAGAAGCAAGAGTGGCATTATCAAGAAAAAAGCTTTCTTATCAATTTCCAAGGATACTGACTTGTCTCAACTTGAACCTCTAAGCTACAAAACTGCTCTTAAAAGTTCAGTGTGGTTACAGGCTATGACATATGAGATTGGTGCACTATATACACATGGTACTTGGAGTTTAGTTCCACTGCCACCTTGTTGGTTGCAAATGGATTTTTAAAATCAAGAGACATTCTAATGGATCTATTGCACGACATAAAGCCCGATTGGTAGCCAAATGATTTAGTCAAAAACCTGGAATTGACTATTGTGATACATTTAGTCTTGTGGTTAAACCTACCACAGTGCGAATTGTTCTTGCACTTGCTGCTCATTTCAATTGGTCTCTTCGGCAGCTTGATGTCAAGAATGCTTTCTTACATGGCATTCTTCAAGAGAAGGTATACATGGCCCAACCACCTGGTTTTGAGGACTCTTCTCATCCTCACCTAGTCTGTAAACTACATAAATCTCTTTATGGCCTGAAACAGGCTCCAAGGGCATGGAATGAGAGATTTACTACCTTCTTACCTAAATTGGGGTTCAAGAACACCTACTCGGATTCTTCCTTGTTTGTGAAAACTGTGGGATCTAATATTGTCATTCTCCTACTCTATGTGGATGACATTATAATAACAGGCAGTGCATCTCAGGTCATTCAACAAGTGGTTTCTGATTTGACTTCTGAGTTTGATATCAAGGACTTAGGTCCTCTCCATTTCTTTGTTGGTATTCAAATCACTGCATCTCCCACTGGTTTGTTCTTGTCTCAGCACAAGTATGTTACTGATTTATTGCAGAAAACAGAAATGTCTGAATCCAAATCCTGTGACACTCCTTGCTTGCCTTATAATAGGCTACTGAAGGATGATGGTGAACCATTTTCAAATCCTGGTGTATATCGAAGTATTGTGGGAGCTTTACAGTATCTCACATTCACCCGACCTGATATTGCTTTCTCTGTGCATCAGGTCTGTCAATTCATGCAAAATCCCATGGTTTCTCACTGGACTGCTGTTAAAAGAATCCTGCAGTATTTGAAATGAACTAAGGAGTTTGGTATCACCTATTCTCGAGGAGACTTGACACTAAAGGCGTTTAGTGATGTTGATTGGGCAAGTGATCTTAATGACAGGAGGTCCACAACAGGTTTAGTGGTGTTTTTAGGCATTAATCTCATATCGTGGTCTTCTAAAAAACAACAAACAGTCTCAAGGTCTTCTACTGAGGCTGAATATCGGGCACTTTCTACCACTGCAACTGAATTGGATTGGATTCAACAGATTCTGAGTTTTCTGCAAATCCAAGTATCATCACCACCTATGTTGTTTTGTGACAATCTCTCTGCCATAGCACTGTCATTCGATCCCGTACAACATCAAAGGACCAAACACATCGAGATTGATGTACATTTTGTTCGAGAAAGAGTGGCTTCAAACAAACTTCAAGTGCAATTTGTGTCTTCCAAGGAACAGTTTGCCGATATCTTGACTAAGGGACTTAGTGCACCTTTGTTCAAAATTCATTGCAGCAATCTCATGTTTGGGATCTCAACGCCTGAGTTTGTGGGGGGATGATAGAGATAGTGCTTGAGATGTTGACACTTGTCTAAATCTTAGATAGGCAGTTAGTTTAGTAGAATCTAGTGAGTTGTATAAATACCTCATTCATGTAATAACTTCTTTGTTAAGTAATCAATACATAAGAAATAGCTTGAGCTTTTCATCTCTCTCTCTCTCTCTCTCTCTCTAAGTTCTCTATGTGATATTGCTCTTACAAATTCATAGTATATACATTAATAGACACATCACTTAATAATTGTTTGCCCATAAATAATAAGAACTTTTTCGCAAACAGTTAAAACTTATGAATTGTATCGATATATAACGTGTTTATTTCCTATTTATGACACATTATTTGAATTGCAAATTTAGCTTAGAAATTTTATCTCCCACCATTGTCCTTTTCTTATTGAAAGTTTAACCCCAGCTTTAAGTTCATACTTCATACAGTACTGACAAAAAAAAAAACTTCTGTCTCTCTTCTCTATATCCATCCTCACTTGAGATAATCTTTTGCTTCTGCTAAACAATGTCAAATATTAACTCTTACGCAAACATTGCAGAACTCTTCTGAATCCTAAAGATAAATTACAAGGAATGGAAGAAATAACGTTGGCTGATAGTACAATTTTGTTTCTTTACTCATGTCGAGAAAGAGAAACCCTATTAGTTTCAAATTACCCTGTTTAAAACTAAAGAAGAGCAATGAATCTATTGGATTAGGAAGATAATCAATTTTCTTAAATAAAATCAAATTTAGGTTCTTTCACTCAATGTGAAAAAGGAAAAGAAACGGAACAACTCTGAAAATAGAATATGAAGGAGTGCCTGTGTAGGGGAGAGTGACCTCCCTTGACCTCCAATGGTGAACAAAAACTGGAGATGGAGAGTCATTGAGAGATTTCTTACTTGATTAACCTTTGAAATTCGGACCATACGAGGCTTGATTGATTACCGCATGGCTTTTTATATTAGCACCCCACAAAATGTTGAATGCACCCCACATTAAAATTTAATATTAATGACTTATTTACTCAACTATGCAATGACAATTTTGACCTTATTAGGTTTAAAAAATAATAATAAAATTAACTTTTAACGTATTATTTATCTCCTTCAACTATCAAAACCCCTCACACCCTCCATTGTTGAATAAAACTATAAGCAATGAAACTACAAACATGTTGATTAAGAAAAATTATTTTTGACGAATGGAACACAAAATTGGTGTTTCGAAAGCTTTGAAATCATTATTATTGTTATTGAAAAACATTCAAATGAACCTAAACATTTTTTCAAATCATTCAATTTGAAATCATTCGGCAAACTAAAGTTTAGATGGTTTGAAATCATTCGGCAAAATAAAAAATGACTGTTATAAGATTTGAGAAATGTGGGGTGTATAAAAAATGTGGGGTGTGTATAGAAAATGGAAGGTGTATATTAAGAATGTGGGGTATGAGGGTATTATGGGGAAGGAAGTGGGGTGTATTAAGATAATTTTTAATTGAAAAAGTAAATGTGAGGTGTATTAAGTATGTAGAGTTTATTCAACAATTTGTGGGGTGCTAATATAATAAGCCTTACCGCATTTAATTGTATTTTGTATATGTTAAAAAAGTAAATAATTTCTTATAAAGGTAAATTAATAATTATTAATTAGCTATTAGACTAAATCCGTTGATGATAATCTAAAAGTTTAAAACTTTTGTCAAGTCTTGTGAATAAAATATGATGCCACATATCCGCCTCTTAGTGTGCGTGTGCGCGCGCGCGCATGTGCGTGCGCGGATATGTGTGTGTGTGCGTGCGCGCGCGTGCACGGATATTGCGTTTGTAAAGTAAACGAGGACAAGAAGACCTAGCACAGATTCGAAGTTAACTATATATATAAGCATGCTTTTAAAAGAACGGCATTCTCCATTGGGGGTTGTTTAGCTCCTTGTAGGTAGACACAGGATACGTAATCCATATCCAAATGGTAAATCGAAGGACAATGAACTGCAATTTAATAGGAGCATTTGCCTTCAATTATTGTAACTTTAATGAAATCATGGAAATTTGACATGATTGTTCATTCCACCAGTACAGGTTTCGGATTTAATATTCAGTCACCAGATTCACAGTACATGACACGATTAATTAAGGTTTAGTGGAGGTAAAAGTTCATTCTAAATTCAAGCAATTTGGGCAGAAAGGTAAGAAGATAAAAATTAGGATAAACATTATGCGTGGTTAGCACTAAATTTTCTAATTTTTATAACAATGTTCTTTTGCATTAAAGGGTTGAGGGATTCCAGCTACGCCAGACAATATGCTAATATAAAGAATTGTTATCAAATTTATTATTCATGAGAATCGAAATTAAGAACTCTCACTTACAAATAAAAAAAGTATTACTGTACCATGAGCTAGAATTGAACTTAATTAGATAAAAGACATGCAACAGACTGTACTTCGCAATCATACACACTTTTGAAAGAGATAAATTAAAACTAATTAATTGATTAGAGAAATTGCATGGAGGGCATTGTGAGGTTTTGTCCGGGAAGGTTGTAACTTGTGCAGGTTTTTCTTAGCAGAGTTTCTAATTAACAATAATCTATTTAAAGTGGGAAGTTGGATTTGATTCCTATTGATGACAAAAGTAAGCAACATAATGATTCAAAAAATAGCAAACAAAAATGAAGTTTGAAAAAGAAAATACTACATAAGTAACTTCACAACTGAATTCGTCAGCAAAATGTCAACCTTACCATTTTTATTTTTTTTTGAGTATAGCATTAGTATGTTAAATGTTAAAATAGTCACAGGCAGAGTTCGAACCCACGCCATCATGCAGTGGCACAACACCTTTTCACCATTGTGGTAAAATGTCATTTGCTCAACCCTACCAATTAAAGGCTAAATAGCCAAAATGGTCTCTAAGATTTGTATAACTCATCACTTTGGTCCCTAACATTTCAAATCGATAAAAATGGTCCCTGAGATTGTCCACCATCCATCATTTTGGTCCTTCCGTTAAGTGTCCCGGAGCTCTTGGCAGGAAGTTTGGGCAATTTTCAAAGTTTCGTAACTCAATCATTTATTAACCAAATTCGACCCATAATATATCAAAATGAAGATAGGAAAGTGTAGAATAAGATTATACCTATTTGGAAGCCCAATGGCTGCCGGATATGGCATGAAAATAGCCTCAAAGTTGACTGGTCCGAGGGAAAATTGGAAAACTCGCCGGAAACTGGGTAAACTTTAAACGTTCATAACTTCTTCAATACTCAACGAAATCAAGTAATTCAAAAACGAAAATCATACTTCTCGACAAGATGAAGAGAATGGTACCTTTTTAGATGGATAAATATCCGTGGTTTGGCCGGAAAATGGCTCAAAGTGGCTAACTGGAGACCAAGACAGCCATTTCGATCTGTTTTCCGGCCAAAAAGGCGAGTTAGTCATCGAAACAGGTACCATTCTCTTCGTCTCGTCGAGAAGTATGATTTTTGTTTTTGAATCAATTGATTTCATTGAGTATTGAAGAATTTATGAACGTTTAAAGTTTACTCAGTTTCCGGCGAGTTTTCAAGTTTTCCCTCGGACCAGTCAACTTTGAGGCTCTTTTCCGGCCATCTCTGGCAACCATTGGGCTTCCAAATAGGTATAATCTTATTCTACACTTTCCTATCTTCATTTTGATATATTATGGGTCGAATTTGGTTAAGAAACGATTGAGTTACGAAGCTTTGAAAATTGCCCAAACTTCCGGCCAAGAGCTCCGGGACACTTAACGGAGTTTTTAACGGAATGACCAAAATGATGGATGATGGACAATCTCAGGGACCACTTTTATCGATTTGAAATGTTAGGGACCAAAGTGATGAATTATGCAAATCTCAAAGATCATTTTGGCTATTTAGCCCCAATTAAATTAACACATTCATGTTCATCAAGCTTTATTTATAATTTTTCTGGCTGCATTATCTCAGTTCTCACATTTTATATTGTAAATAATGACCTCTTAACAACTCTTGTATTCCCAACTAAAAAAAAAGTCTTGTACATAAATATATTCCATAAATAAACCACATTTCTTTGAAAAATAAAATGTAATTAATTTTAGTTAATTTAACTAAGATGCCATATATATAATTTAACTAAGATGCCATATATATAATTTAACTAAGATGCCATATATATATATATATGTATATATTATAATCTGGACTCTGCATTTTATTTGTTGCTGCAAATAATATCGAGTATGACTCCGATCTTTCCGGTCTAAGATCAGACACACATGTGTTAAACTTGATGGTGAGAATAACCCTAAATTAGATATGATGAATGCAAAATATTTAAATGCATCCAAATGTCAATGGCAATATATTTTAGGGAACTTTAACGAAAAGCTCTCGGTACTGTTCACTTTAACGAAAAACCATATTTTTACACTAAAAAGTCAATCATGGTACTATTTATTTTACCCTTTATTTTGTTCTTATCGTTAAAACTCAAAGTTTTCAAGCTCTTTTCATTAGTTTTCCTTATGTGTATCATATAAATAAAAGAATAAATTAGTGGCAATTCAATAAAAATTAAAAAGTGTGTAATCCCACTACAACATGCAAAGCACACATTACATAAACGTGAATTACAGATAATGTTTTTGTAATAAAAGTTTTAAACTTTGATACATATGATTTGTTTAGAAGTGCTTTTAAAATAAATGAAAGAGTTTTGATGAAAATGTTTTTGAAACTAATTCTTAGTAAAAATTCAAATGAATTCTGGAAAAACACTTAAAGTGATTCCTGCAAGAAGCACATATCAGATTTTTTTTTTCTTCTAAAAAACACTTAAAGTGCTTTTGGAACCCAAAATCAATTACACCGAAAATATTTTCTGTCATTTTAAAAACACTTACAAACGAGAGCTAGACCATCTCTCTTTCCGAAGTTTTAAGTGCACGAGGGTACAACCATTTCGGGGGTAAAAGTCACGGACAAGGATTGTCTGCCCTCCCACTTCCAGTGCCCTCCCGTGCCCTCCTGTTTTGTGTGGTCACGGTTAAGCCACGTCAACATTTTATATTGTTTTTTTATAGAGATAATAAGACAAAAATGAATAGTAATATAAAATGTTGACGTGGCTTAACCGTGAACACACAAACAGGAGGGCATGGGAGGGCACCGGAAGTGGGAGGGCAGACAATCCTTGTCCAAAAGTCACTATATAGGTTGAACGTATAGGTATGGTGCGGCTCACCATATAAATTATAATACACAATTACTCGAAAAAGAAATGGCCTAGTCCTATAGTGTTTGACACAGATATATTATATATAGACCAAGATATAAACCCCTCTGCCTCCTTACTGGAAAAGAGTTAATCGCTCCAAAAGAAAAATTAGATGAAACTTCTAGTTGTTACTAAATCATGATCATTTGCTTTAAAAAAGAGCTCCAACACTTACAAGCTATAGTTTCAAATCCAATAAAGCTCAAAAAAATTTTATAATTAAGTCAATTATATGACATTGAAACCAATTCTTCTTCTTAATTAATTGATTTGTTTTACTGGCTTATCCACTTCAATGAGACTACTAATTATTTGGTCTTCCACATTAGTTTAAGTGCATTTTATTCTTATATATAAGACATTTTAGTTTCATTTTTATAACACAATTGCTATACTAGTATATGAGTTTGATATATATGATTCAATGTATTAATTCTAGGACCCATCTACTTCCTAATCTATTATTAGTTATTCTCTTTTCTCTTTTAAAAGAGTAAAGTTGGTCATTTATTGTATAGGAATCAACCCCATCTACTTCCTAAACAAACTCATGAGTTCACTATTGAACTCAAGAATTAGAATAACTCCCTAAATCTAAAAACTCCATAGCGCCCCAACCCCTTGCTTTTGCTTGGGGCCGGTGGCAACTCCTATCTCCATTCTTCTAGCATTCCTCCTTTATCTTCTTATAGATTGTTGTTTATCTATTTTTCGTCTTAGTATTTCCGTCAATAAGTGATTATATGTGAGTCTTTCTTCGTGAGTATTTTAATTTTGTGTTGCGCAAGAAATTTATATCGGTATAAACACTAGTTGGTTCATTGTCAGTTCCTCTTCAGAGTCAACGCTGCTTGTTGTCAAAGAGTGTCCTCGTGTTCATTATATTCAAGGCTTTGTGCGTAGAAGTTTTCATCAAGAATGGAATTTCTTTGGCTTTGCAGTGCCATCTCAGTTATCTGAGTTTGGGTATAAATGATTTCAAGACTTGGATGAGTTCCTTTACTTATTCTTGAGCATGTTTGGCCCTCAAATCCATCGGTACGGTGGCAATTAGTTTGGTCAACTTGGCCTTTTATTTATGTTAAAGTTTGTTTGAGGACCTCTTGAATATTATCTTGAATGTCCTCTTTGATATTTGTATCAAATCTTAATTTTATAATAAAACCGCTTTTATTCCGTCTAAAAAAAAAGAATTAGAATCACTCTCATAAAAATCATCAAATTTTTCGACCCATATAAGAGTATGATTCTTTTAGATTAGAATCAAACTTAATTTTTCGGTCTATTGTGGAAGAAATAAGGGGCAAAATAAAATAATCTAATGCGGTTCAACATGGGTTCATTTTGTCAAATTATTGTATCTGACATAGGCTTCTTATTATACATGAGAGGGTAGTTAGTCTTTAGTAGCCTTAATAGTTGTCCCACTTTGTCTTCTGGGATACACCCTCATACCCGTGATACTGTCACAAACACAAGATGTTGGTTCTTCATCACACACACACACACACACACATATAGATATATATATATATATATCACCAACTGTAATTTTGGTTCACTAATATTAATTTGTAGTAATTTGCCTCCACTTGATCAAGATGTCTCCAGTTCGATGCCTACATGTATGCGATAATCATTTCAAATTTTCTATTGAACAAGAAAACTCATTTAAATTTTTTTATACACAGATAGGGTGGCGTAAATTACTTTATAATTATGAGGGTCTGTTCGCGTTACAAAATATTTTTGTAAATACCTTATCTTCTTATAACGACAAGAGATCATGTGATGAAACATGTATACGTGCTGAGGTAATTATTAGTATGAGATACAAAACCTCGTTCAAACGCTTCTGCTTAATAGTTGGCTTGTGAGTTTATCATGACTTGTACTTATTGGTTGGTTGCTTTATTTTTGTAGTGATCATTTTCTAAATAAAACCACATCTCTAATTAGTGATGTCTTGATCCAGCTGATAAAAGAAAAGGATGACATATCGTCGAATTATAACGACAAAAATGTGGTTAGTTGTCGATCTAATACTTAAGAGTGGTTTATTGAAGTAGTATTGGAGAGTGCTGTTGCATCAATTTAGTCCTTATACAAGTCAGCAGACGTCAAACGTTTGAAAAAAAAATCGCAGTTTATATGCTTTACGCAGGCATCAGCAGCCAAAGAGCGGTTCAAATTTGACATTTGATTGAGTAATTGAATGACGTTGTGACGAGATCATTGATCTGTGTCAAATAGGCAAATTGGTTTGTCCTGTCCACTGATGGTTTTTCGTCTGGTACTCAACAAAGTGAACATTCAGATATCAAAAGGGTTTTATTTATTTAGTTTTAAAAAATACTTGACTTGTGATTATTGGACTTGATACGTGAATAGAGTGCTCTGATACAATATTTTAGAACAAGCGCTAAACAATATTTGCAGTCTCCCGAACATTTTATATTGCTCTCAACTTAACTGTGCATGTAAAAAGGAATGGACCCAGCTTCTCTGCCCTCCCAGTTCCCATACACTCTCATCTCGTCCTATTTTGTGCGGTCATGGTTAAGCCACGTTAACATTTTATATTGATTTTTTTATACAGATAATAAGACAAAAAGGAATAGTGATATAAAATGTTGACATGGCTTAACCGTGACCGTACAAATAGGAGGGGATGAGAGTGTATAAGAAATGGGAGGGCAGAGAAGCCAGGTCCAAAAGGAATACCCTACTATTTCCTTGTATGTATCAGGAGTTATGTAGTTTTTTACAGTAGAGTATACAGTTAGAAATAAAAAGGAAAACAAGAAGAAATTTTTTAACATGACATATGCAATTACTTAAAAAGCCAGGTATACGTAAGCATGGACGTAATCAATGCCGAAACGAAAAAGAGAAGAACGATGATTACCAACTTTGATGATTTGATTGCTAGCTATACATGCATGAATACATTACCATACTTGAAAAGTCAAGTCATGTTAGGCGCTCTTAAGTTCAAAGTAAGAGGATTATTATTAATAAGCCAGTCAAACCAGCCGAGTTATTCTCTACATATTGAAATCCACTTCAATCTTATTGTGAAAACTTGCTTATCTTAATCATTGAACAGTCTGAACTTGATCCATATAGAAGACGAGAAAATTAGAGCAGTTGCTCCTAAATTTTCATCTGATTGGAGCTTTGGTTCCTGAATTAAAAAACTATGAGTTTGACCTGAACTTGTCACAATATGAAGCAATAGTTATTTTTTGTAACTCTGTTAAACTTCAATCCCTTATTTTCCTCTTAAATCCTTTCATTTTGGACTAAAGTCTAGCGGTGTTACTAAAAAAAAACCATTGCTTCACATGTGACGAGTTTAATAACCACTATGCCAGTTTTCCCCTCAAAATAAATACGTTAAGCTGAAGGTAATACAAAGTAAGTTTGATGAGATCATAAGTTTTATGACATGTTTACTAGAATTAGGAATTAGAATTATGTTATATTCATTATTTCCCAGATGTTGCTATCACACATGTAATGCCTTGAGCATTGTATTATTAGTTAGGTGGAATATTGGATTTCTTTCGCACTCTTTCTTTCCCTAATAACGATTCATGTTCATAAATCCACTCCATTTTTAGTCGGTAAACATGCCAAAAGTTATATCTTAATTAGGTAATCTGAGAATATCTGAACTGATGCATGGCAATTACCAGCAAATAACTGTCTTCCACAAACTAATCAACACTCTTAAGCCGACACGTGCTGAAAATAATTGAGATTCATGTACACTACAACCAATGAGAGTGCACCACATCATCACAAAGTGATGCCATATTGGCAACAAAGGAGTAGGCCACGCCCATATATGCATATCTAAATCGTTAAAAATTGTGGTGCATACGGTTTCGTCTTCAATTTATTGTCTTCCTAATTTAAGTGGCTCTCTTTGCTAATTAATATATTATAGAGTAATATTATTGTTTGTAATAAAAAATGGACATTATAAAGGAGAAAAGAACCATAATATTAATATACGTGAGCTTCCCGGATTTTGCCTCCTCTTCGGAGGAGAAGTGAACAAAATAAAGCACGAGGTGTGTTTCTAATATTTTTTAAAACCCTTGCAAACGTGTCCCTCTTTCGTCACTAATACAATACCCCATCGTGGGTCCCCAAACGCATTCTCTTAAAAAATAATGAAAAATCCAAACGAACACTACCGTCCTCCACTTGTATATATTTGCCACAAGCAATCACTCTTCTCTCGATCAGCCTCAACAACCATCTCTCTCTCAATCCTTCCTACAACTTCTCCTTGATTTCTCACCCAACTTCCCCCACATCCTCCAAATCTTTCTCCAAATTTAGCATTCCCAATTCGGTGCTAGAACATCCCAAACCCATTCAATACTATTATAAATTGTGTCCTTTTAATTTGTTCGTTCTTAGCTAGTTGTTTGAAAATCACTCCCCTTTCATTTTATCGGAAATCACTTCCCTTTCATTTTATTATGGGTAACGTTGATTACGTGTACCCTTCAACCAATGTGGAGGACTCTCCACACCGAGTAGAGATCCCACCACCTCAACCTTTCATCAAAACATTGAAGTCTTCTCTCAAGGAGACCTTTTTTCCTGATGATCCTTTGAGGCCGTTTAAGAACCAACCTGCTTCAAGAAAATTCATTCTTGGCTTCCAGTACTTCTTTCCCATCCTTGAATGGGCGCCCCGCTATACACTCGATTTCTTGAAATCCGATCTCATTTCCGGCATCACCATCGCTAGCCTCGCGATCCCTCAGGGGATTAGCTATGCCAAGCTTGCTAACTTGCCACCAATTCTTGGCCTATGTAAGTAGCCTTTTAAAAAAAATTAGTCTCATTTTTTTTCTTCATGTTATTCACGCTCCCAATTTGTTGTTCAGTGTTCAAAACTCAAAAAAAGCGTGCAAATAAGATTATGGGGTTGGAATAACTTTATTCTTTTTTCTTCTTCAATGTTAACGTGAATGGATTAATAATTATAGGTCAATGTGTCATGTGCGAGTTGCGTTGTGATAGATTATTGAACTTTGATTCTTGTATTAAGTTAAAAATAATTAATAATGCAGATTCAAGCTTTGTTCCACCATTGATTTATGCCATGATGGGGAGCTCAAGAGATTTGGCTGTGGGGACTGTGGCTGTGGCCTCACTTCTCACAGCTTCAATGCTGGGGGCTGAGGTCAATGCCGCAGAAAACCCCACCCTTTATCTTCACCTTGCCTTCACTGCAACCTTCTTCGCCGGAGTTTTCCAAGCTTCCTTGGGTTTGTTGAGGTCAGCAATTACTAAAGATTCTATTCATTTTAACTATAATTAGCTAATTAGAAGCAACCTATTAACTTTCCAAAAAAAAAACAAATTATTAATTTAAGTAGTGGGAACAACAAAACAAGCTCAAATTGATCGAAAAAGGTTAAGTTTTTACTGAAACATCTTGTACTTATATATATTTCTGGATTTTTGGTCTTTTACGAGAATTTGACTTTGTCCTTGTTCAATTATGAATAGACAAACGCTAATTTTTGAAACTTATCGTATTCAAGAATCTACAGAGACAGTGATCGATCACTGCCAGCTTCATATATAGATTGGAAAATACACAAGATATGGATAGAAAGAATATAAAAATTGTAGTCCAAAATTTTTTTCTTTCTATTTTTGGTATGTATTTCATATTTTACAAGGGAGCTGAGACCGTAAATTTGCTTATATATATTTCTAATAAACAATTAAATTCGTATATATATATATATTTATTTATTTATTTATATACGTGAGATTTTTAATTTGATTCGACTGGATTTTTGCAGGCTAGGGTTTATTGTGGATTTTTTATCACATGCAACGATAGTAGGGTTTATGGCGGGGGCAGCGACTGTGGTGTGCCTGCAACAGCTAAAGGGAATTCTAGGGCTTAACAACTTCACCCATGGCACCGATTTAGTGTCAGTTATGCGCTCTGTTTTCAGCCAAACACATGAGGTTTGTTGTCCCTTTCCTGCCTTTTCCGGCCACAGAAATATATAAACCAATATCACAAATTTATAAATCTCAAACGCTCGTGATACTTTTCTAGATGTTCAATTTAATTAATGGAAAACTATTCCATGTGAGCATATAGGATCAAATTAATGGGTGTCAATCAGATGAGTGGAAATTAATAAATTTTAACGTTAAAGTTGTATATAATACTGTTTTAGAGTTATCTGTGATTTGTCTTATCACATCTAAAACTCATGTCATTATTCTGAGAATAACATTGTATGTATACACTCACGAGAAAATATTATGAAAGAATAGAACTCTTACATATCTGCGTTATCGTAAGATGAGTTTGATTCTTGACCTAGCTCGAGTGGCCATGCATAATCTTTTGAGGAAAAAATGAAAAAGTGAGGGGATTTTTCTAAAGCTTGAAGTGTTTTTATTTCAAAAGGCATATGATGTGTTGAAATAACAATTGGCATAGAAGAATTTGAGCAAGAAAGTTTGCATCCTTGGTTTTCGTTTGCATATATAATTCTATTTCTATCTCAATGATTGATGTGGTTGTTGCAGTGGAGATGGGAAAGCGGTGTTTTGGGTTGTTTATTTCTTTTCTTCCTCCTCACCACCAAATACTTCGTAAGTGAATCGAACCGGCCATATCTTAAATTTCTTGTTTATTAATTTCAGATACTTATTCTTTGTATCTGCCATGTTTTAATTAATCTTGATTTAAAATTAAACTCTCTTCTGTCACGCAAGTATATGCTGTTGGCCCAAAAATTAAAATATCATGAAATTGAAAGCAGAAAAATATGGTATAATTCGATTGGATTAATAGGGCCATTTCTAAAGTAATTTATACGTAATTTACAGAAAAGTATCACTGGATGGGATCATATGTCCTAATCAGAAAGTTTCTTGAACTGCTTAGCATCTCATTTTTCCAAGCCTCTATTTTCCATGGTTTGGAATCAACTTTATATATATATATATATATTTTATTTTTTTTCATCAAAATTCTCCTTTCATTTTCAACCCAAACCTACTCCCACTTTCAACATTAAGTAACAAAACCCTTCAAAGACGATTGACCCCGAGCTGCATCTCCATCCACCTTGTTCAAGTAATACTAGCATTTAGTAAATAATTAGAAAATTTAATTAATCCGTGAAAAGGGAACTTTTAACATAATATAATTAATCATTGTCTTGACGCTTTCTCTGGCTTTGTCCTTAAAATTATTGCTCTAGTTTTGTTTACGTTGTAACTTGTAAGCATGAAGAAAAGTGAATTTTAAATTAATGCTAATGTGGCTCATACATTTTCTTTGTCTTTATATGTTGGACAACATGATAATGCAGAGCAAGAAGAAACCGAAGTTCTTTTGGATATCAGCCATGGCACCTTTGACGTCAGTGATTTTGGGAAGTGTTTTGGTTTATCTCACCCATGCTGAGAAACATGGCGTTCAAGTGGTGAGCTTACACATCGAACTAAAGGGAACACATGCATAACCCTAATCTCTCCTTACAAAAAAAAACTTCATAGGATGGCCTATAGCTTATATATGTCTCTCTTGAAAATGATCGGAGACATAAAGAGCTCATGAGACCGTCCCATATACATTTTTCTCCTCTTGTGCTAGAGATTCTTTTATGTCATCAATTGTATATACGTGTGTGTCTGCATCTCACACCATGAAAATCACATGCACATGAAGGCATACATGGCAAATCATTTATCTCTCATGCGAGAGATTATATCACGATGCTAGGTGTATACACTTGTACATATATTTATGTTTGACATCATGTAACGAGAGGTACAGACACCCGAATACATATACACGCTGTTTGGAGTCCGTGAGTGATCACCAACTAGAGTGGCTTAGTGTGGAGAAAGACATTAGGAACAGTTTGGACCACCATTAATAGAGACAAAGTAGGTCTACCTCCCCAAGTGTTATAAGCCTTTCACAAACTAATCTTGGGCCAAAACCGAAAAATTATTGTTCGAGCACTCTGTCGTCTACATTATTTAAGTCCCCACAATAATAGCACTGGGTAGTGACTGGGTGGACCCCCAACTTTGCCTTATCTCCCATGGCATTATGTGACAGTTCTGGTTGCTAGGTCATGGTCAACAGATTCAATACGTTTTCCTTTTCATTTCTTTTGAATTTAAAAGTCAAACAAAAATTCCTTCTTGTTTTCTTTTTGTTATTTACACAATGACAAAAGGTTTCTGATTAATGCCTGTATTTTATGGTGAATATATATTCAGATAGGAAATCTGAAGAAGGGGATTAATCCATTGTCGTTTGGAGACCTTGTGTTTGTGTCCCCTTATCTCACAACAGCTTTTAAAACTGGCGTCATTACGGGCATCATAGCTCTTGCTGTAAGTATATATATCTAAATCAAATCCTTAATTACTCTACTAATTATTGATTAACACGACTGATCACCATAATTAATAGCTTAAAATAATTAATAAATTGATTGTGGAATTTGTTGATAATTATGTGCAGGAAGGAATAGCAGTTGGGAGAAGCTTTTCCATGTTCAAGAATTACCACATTGATGGGAATAAAGAGATGATTGCCATTGGGATGATGAACATTGCTGGTTCTTGCACTTCTTGCTACCTCACTACAGGTACTAATTACCTATATTAATTACCTAATTATTGACAATTGTTAATGTTGGGAGAAACACGTCTAGAATCATGTATACTATAGAAAGAAAAAAAAAGAAAAAAAAGAAGAAAAAAAAGGACCATCTATCAACTATTAATGTCAGACGTCATAATAGTTGAGTACAATAACAACTGAGTCCAGTGTTTTTTTTATTCATACTGGTGTTTGACGTATTTTTTACAATGAAATTGTGATTTTGAGGATTAATATTTGTGAAGAGCCCTTTAATTAACTTCATGTGCTAATTATCTTCTCTCATTAATCACATGAAATTTCTTCAATAAATTTCAGGGCCATTTTCCAGATCAGCAGTGAACTACAATGCAGGATGCAAGACGGCAATGTCAAACGTTATCATGGCAATTGCAATGATGCTCACATTGTTGTTCCTCACACCATTGTTCCACTACACTCCCCTTGTTGTGTTGTCTGCCATTATAATCGCCGCCATGCTCGGCCTAATAGATTATGAAGCTGCAATCCACCTCTGGAAGGTTGACAAGTTTGATTTCGTTGTCTGCATGAGTGCGTACATCGGTGTCGTTTTTAGCAGCGTTCAAAACGGCCTAGTCTTAGCGGTACGTATGAATATATGTCACACTATCCTAATGAAAATTATTGTGTGTATGACACTAACAGCAGGTCAACAAATTACTGTGGTTTGACTTATTTATGCAGGTTGCAATATCTGTGATGAGGGTGCTTTTGTTTGTGGCAAGGCCTAGGACCTTTATTCTTGGAAACCTTCCGAATTCCATGGATTACAGAAATGTTGACCAGTACCAAAGTGCAAGCAATATTCCTGGAATTTTGATACTTGAGATCGATGCTCCCATTTACTTTGCAAATACCAACTACTTAAGAGAAAGGTATTTGAAAATCACAACTGAAAATTAACTATGTTTATATAAAAATTAATAGGTATTTAAAGCTTGATGTTAACCTAAACTGCTACATATTTTCAGGATTACAAGGTGGATTAATGATGAGGAAGATAGAATAAAATCTGCAGGGGAAAGTAGCTTACAATATGTGATATTGGATATGAGTGGTAAGGGAAATTATTAAACAATTATTATGCATTAATCAATTCACCTAAAGAAAATAATGTAAATTATTCAATTAGTGGTACTAATCACCCTAAAATTGATTCCTTTGCAGCCGTTGCTAACATAGACACAAGTGGAATAAGCATGTTGGATGAGGTTAAGAAGCTAGTTGATAGAAGGGGGCTTCAGGTACAATCTATAGTCTCTTATCGTGACTCTTAGAGTGTTAGTAATAGTTTTAATATACAAAGAACCTTAAATCTAACACCGTGTTTCGTTTATGTAATTAGCTTGTGTTGGCGAACCCCGGAGGTGAGGTGATGAAGAAGATGAACAAGTCGGAGTTGATCGAGAAAATAGGTCAGCAGTGGATTTATCTCACAGTTGCAGAGGCAGTTGCAGCATGTAAATTCATGCTTCACACCACCAAACCCAACCCAATCAAAGATCAAGAACCCGGCTCATGGAATAACGTCTGAGTTGCGTAGCTAGCTATTGGCTTGCCTACGTAGTACGTACCAATATTTGGATCTATGTATCAGAAAAAAGCAGCATGCGTGTACGTAAAATATGATGAGGTCTCGTTGAAAAATGAGGAATGAGTCTCGTTGCTTTATGTTATTGGTTTGCTTAATTAGTGGAAAGTTGGAAGCGTTAATTTGTTTCCCTTCCAACATGATGTAATTTGCATAATGTATATCTCATGACGAAACAAAATTTTATATGTCATGATGAAACAAAATTTTATATAGATTCATTTTTGTGAACCTCAATTATTAATTAGTAGTCCACTTATATGTTATTGCCGAAATAGGTCTGACCACTATGATTTCACGCAAGCTTATATCGACTTACATATCAAATCAACCCCTCAAGTGACCAGTAAAGAAATCCTTGTTTTTTATAATACTTTCCATTTTGAGTTTGTGAAAAAAAATAAAAAATAAAAATAAAGTGCACCTACTTTTATGAGTTTTCAAATTTTAGTTTTCACTTTTCATATGAAAATTAAAACAATACAATTATCAAACAAGTTTTCATTTTAAAAAAACGTAAACAAAAAACCACATAAACAAATGAAATGGTTATTAAGTGGATCATAAAATATAAACTTTTCTTAAATCATAGTATTGTACATGTGTTATTTATGTACTTATATACTTTTCACGTTTAATATATTTATTTTTGAAAATTTCTTCCATACTACATAGCATTAAATGCTACAAACATTGGATGACCTAGATTGATTAAATTATTTTTTTATTATAATTCTGTGAATCCTGACTATCTATATTTATAAGGAAGTGTTTTAAGAAACTTTCCAAAATAATACACATGTATTTTTTATGTATCCGTTTCATAACGAGTTTTCTCTATTTTCAAGAGATGGTTTTGCCACTTAGTACCCAGTAATATTCCTCTTCACTTATAAGTTGAAGGTCTTAGGTTCGATTCTCATCAAAGACGAATTTAAACCACATTATTGATAGCCCATTGTGAGGCTACGTCTACTCCTTCTCTTTTAATGTAGATAATACTTCTCTCTTTTAGTGTAGATAATATCGTTTGTAAAAAAAAAAAAAAAAAAAAAAAAAAACTGGTTTAACCCAAGACCAACTCAATGTCCAAATTGCATCCACAATCAAACCAGCCCACATCCAGTCGGCCCTGCTGTCGTGGACTCCCCTGTTAGGCCAACAGTCGTTTCCGTTCTGTTCCTGCAAAACAAATGTGGAGACACACGACCAGCTCGAACTCGGGTCAGTGACTTTCAGTCATCAAATGTCGGAAACGCATGTGTTGGAGATGAAGAAAACAGTTCCAATTTATTAACTTTCCATCACTTTCCTTCCATCCAAGCACTTTTTTTTCTTCTGGGATCATCAGAGCTTTACCTTCCATGGCGCCTCCGAAGAAATCGAAGAAATCGAAGAAAAGCAAGAAAGACAGGAAATTTAGGAAAAGCAAGAGCGAAGTGGTTCCGGTGGAGGCGAAAGCAGTTGATTCTGATTGGTGGGATAGTTTCTGGCAGAAGAATTCTTCAACCCCAGCAGGTTTTACTTTTCACTCAGCTCGCTCACTCTTCAGTTACCCTCTTAATTTACTGCTTTTTTTTTTTAACTGGAAAATGTTGCATTCCACAAGAAAAATTGATGTGGGTTTTATCTAAAATTTGTTCTGGAATGTTAAATTCGGTAACTTTATTCAGATTTACAGGTCAAAACCTGTAAAATGTGGTTTTCAAGTTGGCTAGAATCATGAATTTGGTCACTGAAATGGTAAGAATTCAGAGCAGCACCTGAAAATTCATGTGGTTATGCAGATGTGGGTTAGGCCAGTTGGCTAGCCGCCCCCTTGCACCCAAGTTTTGAATTCCCCTCCCCTTAAATTAGAGTAGGTTTTTTTATACGCGCGAGGTATTCTAGTTTAAACTAATCTAAGCTGCGTGGAAGGGGATTCGAACTTGGATGCATGAGGGGAGCGCATCTCTAGCCCACGTCTGCGTAAATTAGAGTAGTTTAGAATATATATCATCTTGTCAAAAAATGCAAGTGGTTGTGGTAAATATCTGGTGGGTGTGACAAGAAAACCGGCTATCGGTTAAATATTTAACATTCTTAAAGGCACTCTAGCCGCAACTGCGTATATAAGAGTAGTTTAGAATACATATCTTGTCAAAAAATGCAAGGTAGTTGTGGTAATTTCTGGTGGCCATTACAAGAAAACTAGCTATCGATTAGGTATAATTATAAATTTAGAGATTTTGGTTTGACATCTGGAGTAGGGAAATTGTTGATTTCTATTTTAGTAGAGATTTTTAAAAGTTGATTTCACTTTAGAAAGTTTCCATGATAAACTTTATTCTGCACTTCTGATTAATTCACATGTGTGTAGGTTCTTCAGTATCCAATGATGAGGAGGAAGGATTTAAGTTTTTCTTTAGGGTCTCGAAAAAGACTTTCGACTACATATGTTCACTTGTAAGAGAAGACCTTGTGTCGAGGCCACCATCAGGACTCATCAACATAGAAGGAAGGCTTCTCAGTGTTGAGAAACAGGTTGCAATCGCCATGAGAAGGTTGGCATCCGGGGAGTCTCAAGTCTCAGTGGGAGCTGCCTTTGGGGTTGGCCAGTCCACAGTTTCTCAGGTCACTTGGAGATTCATTGAAGCATTGGAAGAGCGCGCAAAGCACCACCTCAAGTGGCCTGATTCGAAAAGAATAGAAGAGATTAAGTCTGAATTTGAAGCATCCTTTGGATTGCTGAATTGCTGTGGAGCCATAGATGGTACACACATCATTATGACCCTTCCAACTGTTCAAACATCAGACGATTGGTGTGATCCGGAGGAGAACTACAGCATGCTCTTGCAGGGAATTGTCGACCACGAGATGAGATTTCTCGACATTGTGACTGGTTGGCCCGGGGGCATGACTGTGTCTAGACTGTTAAAGTGTTCGGGGTTTTACAAGCTCTGTGAAGGCGGACAGCGTTTGAATGGAAATGCTAGAAGTTTATCTGGTGGAGTAGAGATTAGAGAATACTTAGTTGGTGGGGTTGGCTATCCTTTGCTTCCCTGGCTCATAACTCCTTTTGAAAGCAATGCGGGCACAGCTTCCATTTCTTCTTTTAATGCCACACATGAGGCTGCAAGGTCGCTTGCAGTAAGGGCATTCTCGCAGTTGAAGGGCACTTGGAGAATCCTTAGCAAGGTTATGTGGAGACCCGACAAGCGAAAACTTCCTAGCATTATCTTGGTATGTTGTTTGCTTCACAATATAATCGTCGATAGTGGAGATATATTGGACCCAGATGTTGCTTTATCCGGTCATCATGACTCGGGATATGGAGAACAATGCTGCAAGCAAGTTGATCCATTGGGGAGGACCATGAGGGATAACTTAATCAAACACTGGGAGCGCGGCAAGCAGACCGGCGCACCAAAGTGAATTTTGTTCTGCGGCTCTGCTCATCTGGTTTAGACGAGTTGAAAGCTCGGAGCCTCCTTGCACAGGGCGCCCTACAGATACTGTTTGAGGAGACGTTGAAGCTTGTAAAGCTTGAAGAATCTGTACGCATTTTGCCTTGTCTTAAGTGCAATTGGTTTTGGCAAATGTCAAGGAAAAACTGTTTATGCTGTCACTTTGCCCTTGGTCCTTGTGCATGTATTAGGGTTTTGGACTACAGACCGAAAGTAACATGTAGAGCCGTGGAGAAAAACTTAGGTGTAACCGGTGGTATATCCCCTCACTTTGTAGTGCTACAACATATGCGACGAGTGCTGCAAGGTGAGGGTGATAGACTCCCGCTTACATGTAAGGATCTCGCCAGATTCCGGAGAATGAAAAAACCTGTACGAGAACTTGTAATGCAGAAAGAATGTAAACACCGAACCAACAGGATTCAACAAAATATTTTATTTTAAGCCGCTGCATGCACTCTGCTAGTACTATTTATGTAAAAGAAGAAGGAAAAAACATGAAAGAAAGCAAACCCCATCAGAGTGGGTTTCTTTTGAATAGAAGATGGGGCCTGAAATATACAGCAGGATCTCAGAACTAATTCAAGACCCAATACTCTTCCTCTCTCTCTCTAAAATATGGCAAAATAAGTAGAGCTCTAAAAGGTAAAAAACCTTATGGACAATGAGGCAAAACTAGTGCCTCGTCATTTTACTGGAAACTAATGAAATTTCTTGGTTTCAATCTCCCTTGGTTGGGGGCTGTATGCATGCACAGAAGGGCGCTTTCTTCCGTTTCCCTTGGTTGACGGGTTTTCTCACGCCATAGAGGTAGTCACGTAGAAGAACGCTTTTCTTCCGCTCGATTATTCTAGCTGATCCTTTGCTGTCAGTTTTGCCATCGATTTTCAGAAGAAGAAACTGCAGTTTCTGCACCTGCAACTGCAACCGCCCAATTTTTTCCGACCCTCTTTTTGCTTGTTCTGAAAGTCTCCTCCTTCTCACGCTCCCACTTTCATCTGGAACTTCCCCAGAAGCTCCATCCGAGGACGGAGGAGCATCTTCAACGCTCTTCATCAACTTTTGATTGGCCTCAAACAACTTTGTAATGGCCTCTTCAGCTTCTTCCAGCTGCCCCTTTACGCTATCAAGTTCCATATCTTTGCCATTTTTGCTCTGTTCAGTAATCTCCACCTTTGTCTTAAGATCTTCCACAGTTATCTGAAGGTTTGTCAACTTTTGCACATCGGAGTCGAGTCTTTCTAGGATCCTTCTCTTGTTCCCTTCTTGACGGGGCTGAGTAAATCTCCTAGATAGCTCTAATTTGTCAATGCCCAATTCTTTCTCAACCAATGATTCAGAAGAGGGGTGTTTTTTCTTGTGCTCCTTCACTGCCTCCATCTGACTGTGGTCAGTAGGTACAGCGGCCCCCTTCTGGGATTTGCCAACCATCAAATCAATGCTGTCATCCTGGTCAGAGGTCTCCCACAACTCAAGCATCTGAGCATCAGGCTCTGTGGTTTCTCTCCTGCTTACCTCATAGGATGAACACTCCGATCTGTGATCAAGAACGATGTCTTTTGTCAGAACTTCATTCCCTGATCCAGATATTTCACACTTCTTCCGAACCCGATTTGTGGAAACATGACTTTCTTTCTCCACCACTGCCCTTTCAATAGCTTCAATCCTTCTCTGTAAATTCTGTAAGTCCAAAACACCATCTGATACCGTGGCCATTTGATCTCCATCCGTTTGAGATCTTTCAGCGTGCAGAAGGGCATCCTGGATATAAGAATACAAGTATGTTAATTTCAAATGATATCCGAAATCACACCATTGAACTAGAAAACAAATAATGGCTCGTGATAATTGAAACTTTTAATTGCCAGAGGGAACATATAAACAGACATGAAACTTGCCTCTGATTCTGCAGTGTCAAGTTTATGAGATCCGGTGTCTGTAAGCATATGCTTCTCAAGTGATGTTATGCACTCCTTCAAAGACATGACAGCTGGAATATATGCAGCCAACTGAGCTTGTAGCACTCCATTTTCGTCTTCCAATGCCCTGACTCTTTCTTTCATGATTTTGTTCTCGATGCCATTGGAATTGCTTCTGTCTTCGAGTATCTGACATGCTTCAATGAGCTCGCGGATTTTTCCTTCAAACAATGTTTCACGAATGGTGGAGGTCTGTAGTTCGCCAAAGAATGTGACAGCCTGAAACAACCACATTTCTATCTCTTGCCTTTCCTTTTGCAGTTCATTGATCAAACTTTCCTCTTTAGTTTTGGTTTTTTCAGCTTCTCCATGCATTTTCAGCAGTTCAGACTCCAACTCTTGATTCACTTCGCGAAGGCTGCAAGTATCTTTGGTTTGATGTTCATTGTCTGCAGAGAGTTTGAAAATCTGCTTCTCTTGATGTTCTAGTACCACCTTAGCCTCATCATAATTACCACTCAGATCCTCCACCAACGCATGCAATTCTTGCTTCTCATTCTGTAGCGCATTGACGGCCTGCTGTACTTCCAAAAGCTCATTTTCTTTATGAGACACTGCATCCTTTGCATTTTCAATTTCACCATTCAATTGATCATTGACATATTTAACTAGCTCCAGCTCATTCTCGGACTTATTTAATGACTCCTTGAGCTGTATGTTGTCCATCCATGTAACTTCCAACTTCCCCTCCAATATTCTTACCTTATCTTCCAGGTCATTCTTTCCAAGATGAAGTTTATCTAAATAGTCAGTGAGCTCTTCCAGTTCCAGCAGCTTTCTGGAAATAAAATCTTTGAGAACAAGTGAGAAGTTATTGTGATATATCATTTCACCAAACATGACAGACTTCTCCTCTTCGAGGCCACGATTCTCTTCCCACAAATTTGATACCATCCTTGTCAAAGCTCCTTTCTCTACAAGCATCTTGCCATTCTCTTCCAATAGATTGTTGTGTGCACTTTGCAAGTCCAAGAACTGCTTGTGCAGATCATCTATTTCAGTCCTCAATACTTCCTCTCTGCGGTCGCCTTCCACTACTTTCAACTTCAATTCTTCATTCTTCTCCTCAAGTCTTTGGGCCCCACTCTGCAACACCACGAGCTTCTCAGACTGGTTCTTGAACTCTCGGTCCAGGGTGTTTCTTTCTCTCATAAGATTTGCCACCTCTAGTTTTAGTTGGTCAATCATTTCTATGAGAACTGACTTCTCAATAACCAACTGTTGATTTTGATCACAAGTTTCAGACAGAGAATTTTGCGTCTCTTGAAGTTTGACAAGAATGTGGTTAAAAAGTGTTTCGTCTTTCTCAACCTCTCCTGCACAATCGAGGTTTGCATCCACGTCAACAGTCTTCAACACCTGATACAGCCCCATTCTCAGTACTTTCGTTTGCAAAAGAAAGGATTTAATCTCCATCTGCTGCTCAAGATTTCCATGCTCTAGGTCAGAAATCCGCTTCTCTGACATTTTGGATGCCTCCAACAGCTTTTGACGCTCAACCATGAGGGACAAGATATTTTCTTCCAGATCTTCTATGCATTTCTGCAAGATAAAGATTTCAATCTGCGCATTCACAGCTTTGTCTTGTTCCACTTCATATTCTTTCTTCCTGCACATGCCTTCTGCTTGGAGATGAGAGATCTGCAACCCCATAACGGCCATCTGGGTTTCACTTACCTGAACAAAACTAGCATGCTTTTGCTTCTCAGAATCTAAGAAAACATGTAGCTCTTCCACTTTACGACGTGCAAATTCTCTTTCCTTCTCCAGAGAAGAGAGTTTCTCTTCTATTTCTGCATATCCTTTTCCCAGACCTTCCAGTCTTTGCCGAGTAGCGTCCAACTCAGAAACTACATTTTCTCTCCCCGTGATCAGACCAGACTTCTCGTTAATAAGCAATAAACAGCACTCTTCTAAGCTCTTTGATTTTACCCTCAAGCCTTCAAGTTCAGCATTTGCATCGCAAAGGGAATTCTCCAAAAGGTTGTTATTCTCGGAAGATTTCTTCAAATTCTCGGTCATAATCTGTAACTGAGAAAGTAGGGCGGCATTTTCAGCAGCAATTATGCCTTTTTCTTCCAGATGAGATTGACATGATTCTTCTAACTCCCTTACCTTCCCTCTAACCCCTTCTAACTCAACGTTCAAATCAGAAAGGGAATTCTCCAAAAGAACATTTTTCTCCACAAGTTTCTGCATGATTTCCAACTTTTCTAGCAGTGCCGCTTTCACACTTCTCTCAGCCTCACACATCTGTTCTAGCTGTGATTTTTCATCCTGCAGTTCTTTCACAGATGATGCGAGGCACTCTGGACCCAAGCCGACTGACTCGACCTGCTCTAGCATAGCTTGGTGTTTCTTGTTCAGATCATTGAGTTCCTCTTTCAGGCAATAAATCTCTTGCTGGAGAGCATTTCTTTGGTCTACTCTAAGTCCAACTTCCTCTTCAAGTTTCCTAATTGTCTCCCTCAAGATTAAGATTTCATCTTGCAGATTTTTTATTGACATGGATGAAGACAGATTGAGCTCACTCAGGCTCTTGTTTTCCTCCTTCGCCTTCTGGACTTCGTCCTCCAAAACTAGATTGCGTGTTTCCATGTCCTTCATAATTAAAGCTCCATTCCGAAGCTCAGAATACATAGATCTAAGTTCCTCCTGGGATTGAGAATGCAAATGCTGCAGTGTCTGGAAAGCAGTTTCCGCCTCCATGAATCGCAAACGCTCTTCTTGTATGCAAGTCCAGAGTCTGCCCAACTCCTTCTGCTTCTCTGTAAGTTCTTCACCCTGAGATTCCATTTTCTGCACCAAAGACTCCAACTCAGACTGGAGCGTCTGATTAGATTGTGCCAGCAGAATACACGTTTCTTCGGAACCCTTTAACTTTGCATTCCCATCAGTTATTTCAGAGTGTAGCCGTTGGGTCTCCTCTTGGGCACTAGCTATCTTATGCTCTAGAGTAGATATGGTTTCCAAGCACTGCTGGTACTGGAGAGCAGCAGCTTCCTTCTCTTCATTTAACTTGGCAATTGCTTGCTTCAAGGTTTCAACTTCACCTTCGGCTTTGACAGCTCGCTCACAAATTCTTCTAGTATCCTCCTCAATATGCAGTATTTTTTCCTCCAGATTTGGTATCATTTCTAGACATTGTTGATATTGTGCAAGTGCAGCTTCTTTCTCTGCTACGACCTTTGCAAGATCTTGCTTTAGAGCTCCAGCTTCAGTTTCAGCTTTACTCGCGCGATCATTGAGCTCTCCAGCATCCTTTTGGGCACGAGAGATACTGTTCTCCAGATCAGTGATTTTCTCCAAACACTGCTGATACTGCAGAAGACTAGCATCCCTTTCAGACTCCAATTTGGCAAGTACTTCCTTCAAAGCTTGAACTTCAGCTTCAGCTTTGCTGGCTCGTTCATTCAGTCCCCTGGAATCCCCATGTGCACGAGAGGCTTCAGACTCCAGATTATTTAACCTCTCTAAACACTGTTGGTACTGAAGTAGGCCAGCTTCCTTTTCGGCTTCTAATTTAGCAAGGGCCACCTTCAAGTTTGAAATTTCTGTCTCCGCTTTACCCAGTCGATCAGACTCGGACAATGATCGAGCCTTGATGTCATGGGTCCCATTGTTCTGCATGCTGCGGTCTTTTTCTTCTGCATCATGAAAATTGAGGCCTTTTTTCGCCCTTCCTTCTCCAGACCCAAATAGATCATTCAGCTGTTTCAAGCCCTTTCTGCTTGTTGCAGAGTCAGATTCATCAGTATAAGCTCCATTCCTTTTGACACCGAGGAAATGGGAAGAGGAGATTCCCAGAGCATCTTTTTGCAATTCATCAAGGTCTAAGAATGCCCTCATTGGAGGTGGCATCTCAGGGGTATGGGGATCAGCCTCACTAGCACAGGAACCTGCCGGTGAATCATCTCCCATTGCAAAGGGAACTTGGTTGGGAAATGCTTCTGCCATTGTTCGATGAGCCTGGCGCAGCGCCCCAGTTGCATGATCATATCTTTCAGCTAACGCACGGTAT
The DNA here is from genome assembly GCA_035220775.1 of Malus fusca. Taxonomy (NCBI): domain Eukaryota; kingdom Viridiplantae; phylum Streptophyta; class Magnoliopsida; order Rosales; family Rosaceae; genus Malus; species Malus fusca. The sequence goes on from CM069069.1 coordinate 38,539,385, forward strand.
GCTCGATAGAACTCTTCAACCAATTTCATCAATTCTGGGCGCTGTTTATAGTACATCTCTGCCCTCCTAGCAAAGGAATCAGCATCCAATTCAATGAGCTTGATCATGTGTTTGACTTTGACATCCATATCTGTACAAGAAGTTAAAACATAATTAACCCCATATACATCTAATACATAGAAGAGAGAGATGAGGGAGAGAGAACAATGTTGCTGTTATGAACAGAACATCGAAAAGATAAAATCAGAACTGGAAAGATGCACAAGATCAAACTGCGAAGTATTGTGATTATCTTGTTGGCAAATCAGGATCACTGCAGTTTACAAGCCCGGTACTACCACACTGATGTCACCTTGAGCAGTCGACAAAAGAAATTGGGAATCAACCGACATACATTTTTACACTATTAAGACTAACTTAAATAATGTCTGAGTTCCATTTCTTAGCCATCCAATATCCCATATTTGTTGATGTAACAGTTTAGGCAAAAAGAATTCGTTATACATTATGAACATTTCTCGATAGGAAGAAGTTAAAATCATGTCAAAAATATGCAAAGCAGTTGACATGATCAAATATTTATGTTGTCCGACGAGAGAGCATTACTTCACTCTACATATGTGAGAAACACAGCAACAAAACAGCAAATCACACCAGGTATCTGATGTATACCTGTAAGATTTTCCTGAAGCCATTTCGAATTCTTTGGGCTTATGTGGCTATCCCACCACCAAGAATACTTGCGTCTAGAGTCTGCCTGCGACGTGGTAGTCATAACTCTGGCCAATAACAGCACCACCTTCGATACTGCTTTTGTGATACTCCGATCCACAAACCAACAAAAACCGAAACCAAGATGGATAATTCAACAAGGGCCCTGATAACCAGGCTCTATACCACCAGAATTCAGTAATTCTCAGTAGGATGAAGCCTCGTATACTCTGACTTCTCACACGATCAAGCCTAATCACCAAAATCCACAATCGAAAATCAGATTAATTAGAATTTAGAACAACATGGTGGGTGAGATCAGATTCTTAAGAACATGGACTAAACTAGAAAGATCACAAAAGGCAAGCAATTACCTGATCAGTAAAACTCAGGTCCGGAATCATATGCTAAAACTGACTGATACGATTCTACAAAAATACCTGATCAGAGACAAACCAAAAGCCAGATGGTCAGAATTTAGTTTAAAAAAATCAACAAATTCACAAGCTTCATGGAATCACCAGATTTTGAAGCAAAAAACTTCATTGCTCATGCATAATAAACTAAAAACGCAATTACAAATCAACCCAATTCCTTAAAAATTACAGAAAAACAAAAGGATCAAACTTTTAATTACCCAGAAACCAAAAATTAAAAATTTAGTCAAATGAAGTCATGGGTAGGAGGATCAAGCCCAAATAAACCACCAAACGCATTTTCCCACGAAGGTTTAGACAATGGCATCGATTTTCTCCGCAGTAAAAGCGAAAACTGCAGGAAAAAAAGGATCAAAAGAACTTACCCAGAAGCAAAAACGATCACTCAAAACAATTTCTCTTCTTCCTTAATTTGCGTTTGTGATTAGCGACAGCAGCAGCAGCGACAAAAAAAAAAGCACTTCCAGCACCAGCTGCTTTTGCTTTACTCTTTTCTCACCCCATGGCTGTTAGATCGCAACGTATCCGTCTCAGAAACTGCTTTCTCTGTTTTCTCTCTCACTGCGTTCTGCTTTTGCCTTTTATGCTGTGGTTTTTTACTGTTTAAAGAGGGAAGTAAACCAAAGAAAAAGGTGGGTGGAGAGACCGGAAACAGTAAAACAGCGACTGTAAAACAAACGGTAAAAAAAAAAAAAAAAGCAAACGGTCAAAATTGAAGTTAATGCTATTTTTAATCCATTTTTTCAGATTTTTGTTACCAATTTCGGTTTTCACTTTGATTCGGAAAAGCTTGAGCATTTGCAGTTCTGTTTTTTCTGATGGTAAACACTAAACCCTACTGAGATTCTTAAGAAAATGGCTGGGACTCGGTGAAATGACTAAAATATCCTTGTGGTTTGAAAATCAAGAATGATTTTTTTCTAGGGGTTTGTTGATGTTTGACTATGATTTTGTGCATGTTTTAAAGATGATGTTTTTTGTAAGAATGAGATCCACTCCGAATCCGAATCAACAAATCTTTACTTTTGATAGAGATTTGGACTGCCCAATTTTTTCAGGTTTTTTCTTTTTTATTTTGTCATAAG